>OX439041.1:57385991-58077658 GCA_949317995.1 Acholoe squamosa | reverse complement strand
TCTATTAAATATGTAAATGTAATCAGCATATTGTATATTTTCTTTTGGAAATAGGGCGACCTTTGTAATATTTAGTATCTAGTATTTAGTAGTTTTAAGCAAGTATCTACTAGTATCTAATAATTCAGTGTCGCCTCCTCTTACTAAATAACTATTTTGACTAGTGCTAGACATATGAATAGGCGGTACGTTGCAAGGATCCAATCGATGCTAAAAGCAATGTGTTTTATGCTTCATTGCTGCAGATTTGAAAATGGCTGTATTGGATATATACCTCAACAGACTGCGGGAAAGACACCGGCGGAAAAAAATTATTCGGGACTATGGACTAATCAGTTTAGCTAAAAATACAGGTAATCAATTCGAGTATTAACACCTGTACCATTGACTGAGTATTTTTTTTGGGTAAGTCTCTTCTACTAGCGGGCTTTGTCTCTGGATACTTTATCGTTGTGAATAACCACCCCGGCTCTTATAGATTTGTGCTTATTTGAGATCTGGTGTTTAGTGCTTGAGGAAAATTTCATGATCCCCATACCCCGACGCTTATACAAGACAGCACTAATTCTAATCAAGGTGCTTAAACACGACTATACACTATGCCTTTGTGATCTTCGCTTCTGAATATGATTGTCCATGGGTTAATTACAGCGGTGGCTCTATACTCATCATTTACACAAATTTTCAAGCGTGATCCAACGGCTCTGTGTTTCACTTCCAGTATGTCACCGACGTTATGAGAAGATGTTGGGAGACAAATGTAATACATTGAGAGCGTTATGCAGACTCCTGCCCCCAAGGGACTATGATAAGTACATGGAGTCTTTACTGAGTAAGTTTATGTATGTATACCATGGCTTGTAAAGGTGTTTAACATCTGAAAAACATAGAATGGTTAATGCAAACTATATAGATGAACATAGATATAATTACTACCTGGGTACCTCAAAACAGACAGGTGCTTTTTCATGGACGGTTAGGTTTTCCATAAAAAAAAACTGGCATATAAGCTACAGCTGGTTTTCCATAACTGACAGTGGCTTTTACGCCATGTTTTAAAGATAGAGCTTACTCACAGTGGCTTACACGCATTGTTTTAAAGATAAAGCTTACTGAAACTAAAAAAGATGAAAGCTAAATTGCAGTTTTGAAGTATAGGATTGGATGAACCTAAGGCAGAGCTTATATGTGGGTTTGACTTCTAACTCATCCGGTGTGACTTAGACGTGGGTATTCATTGTAGTTCTTGTCGAAAATCAAACTTTAAAGATAAAACTCGAACTTGAGAAATATCAAGGATACCTAAGATGAGCAAATTCACATTTATGAGTCACAGAAAAGGGATAACCTCTTTTTGGCCTAGGTCTACCTGGTCTATTGGCGGCGCCTTTTCAGCCAAAAACTGACTATCATGAATTGGAACTTTAGATGGGGATTGCTCATCGAAATTGGGGGATAATTAAACAAAAAATCATGGAAACATGTTCTTTAGGATCTAGTCTTTCATTGCACATGCACAATGCCTGGAAAAAAAGTTTCTTTAGCTATGAAAAAAGCTGAAGAAAAAACCTGACATGTTTGACCTACTTTCTCACAAAAGCGAGGCTCCATAGGATTGCATTGTGCGGTCAATTCCGATGGTCGACAGGGGGTCAAAATAACACATTGACTCCTATGGGAATATATGAGTGTGTAAATCGGACCACCATTTTTTTGTTATGTCGACCTCCTCACTTCCGGTCTGGAGACTTGATGCATGCGTGCAGAGTGACCAGTCGTCAGATTTTATTTTATAATAGTAAATGGATAGGGTGTATTCGATTCAATTCAATATTGCCAAACATTCATGGATTATATTTAAAAAAGCCATTAATTTCAAGTTAAATCGATAGAATCTATAATTTCTCCGTCGAAAATGCTACTTCTGGCAAGGAGGCGGGTCGTGCATATGCACAGAACATCAAAATCCAAAATGGCGGACAGCGAGACGATCGACTCATGTTGCCATCGAAACTGCTTGATTATAACAAAATGGAGGAGAATTACAGTGTCTCATGCCTTTTTATGGTTAATATATATTCTTCTTCAACAACTCCTGATACAGTGGAATGTTTAATTCGCCAGGAGAGGAGTTATTCGCCAATTAAAATGACGAGCGATAATGGGTGCATCCTCCATAGCCTTAAGCATTGACGACTTGGACATACTGTCAATATAGTGTCAAGTCACATACAGTAGTTAGTGGAAGACCTGGGCCAGTTGTGCATTTCATGCGTCAAATCTTTATATCTTTCAGTGGAACAGGAATTGCGGGCAGACACACGTCGCTTGTCTGTGTACAGAGAGGCTGGTATTCAACACTTAGCAGCAGGCCGAGTTTACGACCAGCTGAAGGCAAAGAGGGACGAGAACAAGTCTAAGCGCCACCTACTGACTGATGTTATCAGCCATATACAGGTCAGATATCTCATATACTCTACAACCTATGTAATTTTTTAAAACTCAGGACCTAGAACTTGTAGGAGTTGAGCAGCCTTAAGTATAAAACTAAGGTACTGTCTTAGTTCAACTGACTGACTCACCAAGCACTCGGCGATGAATTTTTCTTTTTTTTTCAAGTATTTCCTTTTGAACTAAAATATGTTAGAACGTCCTTTCCAACAACCGATTTTTTTCTTGTGCGTTATGTCTCAAAATATTTTCTACATATTAATTTTCTTCATGTAGGACGAGACTGCATGTCAGCAGTGGCTGCAGCGTCAGGCCGTGTTGGAGACCATCTCTAAGGGCATCCCAGTACCACTTCCCAATGCTCGTAAGTACTATTAGATCCAACAATTGATTTCCACCCTTCTTAGAATATTAATAGACTAAGAATAGACGGAACCAGTCATGGAAAAATTAGTGGTTAATGAAAGTGAAGGAGTCTCATAAAATTCCATTATAGGTCAGGGGATGTTAAAACTTTAAGAATGTAACATTTTGTCTTTAGCTATTTCCTCAGAGGCATGTAAGTTTTACATTCTTTACAAAAAGATTAATATTATCTTTCCGTCAGGTGTCATGTTAATCAAGGTTGTCTCATTTCAGCTCGGCGTTCTGCACCCCCATTAGACATCGCATCTCTACCAGGGTACGAGAAGCTGTCAGAGCGAGAAAGAAATGTGAGTTTGTATTCCGGTATCTTTGAGTCTGTGCCCTGCAAAGTGTGTAACATTTCTCTTTAGTTCTTAGTGCATAAGAGAAATGTTCAATGATATAAAAAAAAAAATCCTTGCATAACTAGATCAACAAATGTAGGTAATGGTTGACAGTGCTTTTATGTTGTTGGAATGTACCTTTCTATTGTAGTCAGCCGTCCCTTCCTCGAATTTGGAAAATGCAAGTAAAAGTGTCTGAGGGACAAAATATTCGAGAATATAACTCCGAATATAATAGAAAACAGAGAAAGGTACAACTCCTATGGTAATAAGGGATCTGAGTAGGGCCGAGAAAACGACGGCTTACTGTAAGCAAATATTTATTTTCCTGTTTCAGCTTTGTTCTCAGGTGCGCTTGGTGCCTAAAGCATATCTTGAATTCCGAAACCTGCTGTCATCAGAGTCCAACAAACATGGTTTCATCCGTCTGGCACAAGCACGAAACATGATCAAGATCGATGTGAACAAAACAAGAAGAATCTTTGATTTCCTCGTCCGCGAAGGTTTCATTAAGAAAGAACCTACGTAAATTCTGTATTCTAAGCAGCTTGATTGTAAATATTACAGAAAATATAATTTGCTAAAATACTCAAAGTGTTGATTTATTGATTCATCAATTTATTATTTCGATTGAAAAAGCAAGGCAGTAATGGGGTTCCATTCATATTTATTAAACTAATTTACAGCAGGACTGTAAAGCAATATGTACAGACTAGGAGGAAGCAGAGCCCCAACTATTGCATAGGTAGAACTCAGATAAGCTACCAAATTGGCACCATAAACAATTTACATCCACACATTAAACACTTAAAAACACTGATGAAGTTGCGATGAGAACACACTTGGTTGGAAAGGGTTTTTGTGCAATTAGTATTGTGAATGTATTCCAATATTACAGTGTGGAATGGTCTTTATATGTCTTTTCAGGAAAGTGTTGTTGTTTTTTTATGCTTTGAATTCATACCGATTTTCGAACAGGGTTAAAAACCGCACTCCCTTATATTATAATGTATAGTTTCCTGGGGTTTCCTTTTGTGTTGATAGGAAGTACCAGGGTCAGTAATCAAAGATGGCCCTTTGCCACACGGAAGATACTCTGTCTTGAGACAGTAGCAATAGAGACTACAGTAAGTATACATCTCCATAACACTAAACCAACCATTTCATTCAACTCATATATGACTGATTTCAAACAATTCATTCATCAGTTGGGGCTGTCTTTCTCTTGAACGCATTCCAGTTTTCACCTCCCATCACCAATGTAAGCACCAGGTGATACTCCCAAACGACACCGAGAATACAAGCCATAATGTGACATGATAATTCTGGTCCAGATCACTGCCCATGGAACATAAAATTGTCAAATTTCTCACACGGGGACTTGGTCACAATTCATAAATTCCAAGTTCTCTCTTGTAAACAGGTTACCAGTACCTTGTGACCAAAATAGATCACCCCGACTCCTCATTCATCAGTCTCTTCCAATCAATGTCCAGAAAGACAAGATTTGAAAAATTATGTATGCCCATAGTTTGTACGTATACACATCTCATTCATCTCAGTACATTCAAAAAGAGAATGTTAGAAAGAAAAACATGAACTTTGTTTCATGATTCTAGATTATTTAGACGTCCATCGTAGGTACCTGTAGAGTGTGTTCACTGTTTTAAGTTCCACTCATGGAACCATTAAATTGCCGTTGTCTTGTTTGTAAAATGAGAGCAAAAATAAGTAAAGCTATGGTTAATTCAGGCAGTACATGTAACTCCTGACTTCATTTGTAATCCGCATTTGTGAGCCAGAATGAGTGTACTACCCTTGGACAGATTCACTAGATTATTTGTGCTGTAAAATTAAAACATCAACAATATGCTGATATCTTTGACCAAAACTAGCTGATAGCAATGGGTGTCAGAGATCCTCGACAAGTGTCTGTATGTGATATCTGGTCATATATGTGATAACAGCTGCCTTGTCACTGCTCTGGTAGCTGTGAACTTGTTCAGGTAGCTTAACATTCTGCAGGCCTTTTCAAGGGAAAAGCAGTTTTATCTATCTTTGTCTAGTCTGTATCCCGCTAATTGGGTGATCCCACAAGGCATACTCGATATAGGCGTTGCCTGTAGCGGCACTACGTCTTTACCGTGTCCAGCTGTTCTTGGTACTCTGTGAACAAACGCTGCAGACTCAGGTTCGAGCCGATCACCGGAAGAATCTCGCCCAATAATTTGCGCTTGTTATGACCCTGCAAAGAATTGGCAACGCGGTGTATAAGGAAGAGTAGATCCAAAGCTACATGTGTATATGTATATATTTTCACACTAACAGGGTATATTAATTTCCCTTTGAGGTAAGCTGAATATCTGACAATTAAATATGAATGCTTATCATTGCTTCAAACAAGTAAATGTCAACTATGCACAAGCTTGTTTATATAAAACATAAAAGGTTTCTGATTAAGTGTTTTCTCATGCCTTAGCTTGTATAAAAACAAATTTTGTAGTTAGGAAATACGAAGGATATGTGAGACTAGTCTTTAGCTATTATTCAGTTCATTATATGGAGCTATGTATCTCATGTACCTCAATGAGGTTTAGAGAATAAAATCATTGTCATTGTCACCACTACAATGATATGTACTTTGTACGTTTGTACAACAGGGAACTATTCACACCACCAGACTCCCTTTGAACCTCATTTACATAATAGCCATTTGCACCACCTCAGTGTAAAAAGGCAGGAATGTTGATCCATGGATCAACATCCCATAGGAACAGCACTGGGTCCCAAAAGTGTCTTAAATGGACTGGACACAAACTGTGAATGACTTGTATGCACTCATGACAGGATATTTAAGAAAGTAAAAAAGAAAACAACTTCACTCTTTCCATATCATAAAATAGACATTCTAAGCTTTAATTCCATGTACAAATTGTAAAGTTTATTGCATCATTTAACAGTGTATTTGAAATCCTGCCCCTCCCTTTTTTCCCCACCTTTACTGAGGCACTGAAAACCTTGTTTTTTTACCCGGCTCTTATAACTCGCTTTTAGAGTTAAAAAGCTATACCCTAAATACTTACAAGCACAGTTGGTTGCCACTTGGCTTGTGACCGTGACCGGAACATTGGACCAAGCAATTCGTCGCACACTTCTCGCAACTTGAGCTCTTGACCTTAAAAAGGACACACCAAAATAAAATACAGTTCAGTTTAGCAAAGAGATACTTTTACAAATAAAGACAAATCTCTTCATTTA
Organism: Acholoe squamosa; assembly: GCA_949317995.1. NCBI lineage: Eukaryota > Metazoa > Annelida > Polychaeta > Phyllodocida > Polynoidae > Acholoe > Acholoe squamosa. The sequence goes on along the minus strand of OX439041.1, from coordinate 58,071,200 downwards.
AGCTTAGATACAATTACAAATATACGCTGTGGAAATTGCAATTCCTGGTGAAACGACATTTGAAATCTACAAAATCTATGGTGTCTTTACTGTATGTGACTAGTGATTGGATCTCTGGATAAGCAAAGAAAATCTGTGCATGGTGGCTACATACCTTGCATTACAAGATAGCGCACATAAGTAAGTAGCCAGAAGTGATATTCCTGAGCAGACTGGAGTGCCAGCGTACATGCCACCTGGTTTTCTAAGTGGCTCATTGTGGCCGGCTGCTGTAGTGAAGGGTTTGACTGGAACATGGACATCGCTTGACTCCCCGGCCTTCAAAGCAGTAAAAGGACAAAACTTTATCATATGTCATTTGTTGAATATACAATGATGATTAAAATCCCTGGGGCAATGGCAATGCGCAATCATTTTAGAAATAGTACGAGAAGGCAGACTGATCATGAAGATAAAGAAATAAAGCAATTCGGCCAGCAATTCTATTATATAGCATTTAGAATAATAGAAATTTTGGTTAAGACGAGCTTAGTCATTTTGTTACCTACCGTTGCGAATTTGCCTGAAGAGTGGCAAGTGGTCCAACACGTCCTGCAGAATCGTTCAGTGCAGGCAGGCATGTCTGATGGTCGGAGCACGTTTGTAGCTTGTCAAACCGACTTGACAGCAAAATCCTGGATAAAAACATTGCGTTAGATGAGAACAAGATTTGAGCGGTTTAATCAAAATAAATACTTATTCCTTTTATATAAAACTGGTTTTCGTGTCAGATATCATATATAAAGCCTATTAAAGGGTTCAACCTCTGAATTTGACGTAAAAGTTTCATGAAGAAAGGGATTATTGTGTGTGAAGAGAGCGATGATTGTGTGGCTAATTATCTATTCAACATTGAGATTTTATGATAATTGGTTTAAATGCTACTCCCTTCTTCCCACTACTCACCATGTGCCAAGGTCCACTCTGAATGTGTAAGACTTGCCCGTGGAGAGTGAGATGACCGGCAGGCCTTGTTCTGTTAACAAGCTACTTAGTAACTTGACTGTGCTGTCTGAAAACATAACATCCAAATTTAACTTCAGATTCATGTGATAACATCAAATATTATACTGTGATAGTGTTATTCAAACTACAAGGTTCTAGTATTATTTTTACACACCTTTGATGTGGAATATTTTTTCAATTGTAGATAGAATGCTTTCTGCACCTTGGGTAGGCACTTTTTCTGAGTGTATTGCTTGACTGGATGCCGTCTGTGGAAAGAATTCTTCATGGAACGATATGGCCTCCCTCGCACATTTAAAAACACTACATGTTACATTTGTTCTTACCTGGAATAATTGGGATTAGAGACTCTTTCTTGATGACAGCTTGTAAGGACTGGATATTCCTGGAATGAAAAGAACATTTCACTAATAGATCTATATAGATTACATACCTGGTACTTTCAAAACATATATATACCAGGTACCGTAATCTCCCGCGTAGAAGACGCGCTGCGCGTATAAGACGCACCCCAAACTTAGCACATGCATTTTTGCGTATAAGACGCACATTTTAATGCTGATATTTGTAAGATTAGTACATTTCTATAGAAAAATGACCCCTCGTATAAGACGCACTCCCAACTTGAGTGAAAGCTATAAGACTCCCCAGCATTTTGTTTGGTGTAAAGGACACGTCTTATACGCGGGAGTTTACGATAGTCTTATTCATAACTCATTACAATTCGCTGCTTGACAAGGTGCACGTTGCTACGTTTTTTTTATCATACAAGTATTTTAGCGTAATGTTAGTTCATTGGGGGGTGGGGTGTATTTTAAGATTTTTCCTTAGCTTCATTCAAAATGGTTGCAGCATATCTTACCAGACATAGATGCTGCCCTTAGACGTCACGGCCATGACATAATACCCGCTACACCTCAGCTCTGAGATTGCTGAGTCGAGCACTAAGAGCGGCAGTAGACGCCGCCCACTGGTTGATGAGATTAGAGATAGACTATGGTCGGCACACGCTGAACACACTACATGACTGCAAATGACAGAAACATATTGTTTATATTTATGTATACACAATTTTTCTCTGTAATGCAAACATTTAATAATAGGCTCGAAAAAGGGTGTGTGATAGAAGCTCAATGATTACCCCGGTACTAATTAGGCTTCATCATACATACTATTATTTCAATATATTCACCTGTTGCCAGCGACAGCAGAAACTTTGCTGCTGAGTATTGTGTCCCATATCATTTTGCCACCTTGTGTACACCGCAACAAATGGAGAGACGGCGTTACTGAATTCTCCACCTCCACGACCAGCGCAGAGTCAGACCCTACACTGCCTGAAATCTACAGAAAGAAAGAAAAAAAAGCTTAATTAGTTATTCTAGAACGCTATTTTTCATTTTTATTACGTTTGATTGCTCATATCAACAAATCAATGTAGCATACAACTTGAGTGACACATGGTCTGTCATCACAGTTTGTGTATTTACTTAAATACATGGATACAACCTGAAAGGATAGTTAAATACTGGTAGTGCTCTCATGCTACTGTAGTACCTGGCGCATAAGCTGCCTCCCGCATATAAGATGCATCCTTGATTGAGAGAAAATCAAGGCACATCCGAGCCAAATTTTGAGTAGATTCGCATATCTAAGAGGCAGGCTGTATGTGAAGTAATACCATCAATCCTCCATTTTATGCCATGCCTTACCTGAATGCTAACTATTGAGTCTATGCTCGGCACGGGCAGCTCCAAGTCTGTTGATTTGTAGATTACCTGAGGTGGTTTGACCACAACCTGCAACACAGAAAACACTTAGTCAGAAGGCCTCAAGACTGATTTTATGTGTTTCTTCACTGAAAAGCACCAGTGGGCCAGGTAGCTTACAGAAGCTAGAAGTTATGGCCTCAACAGTACACTTTTTTAATAGATTATCATAAAAGTAACTCCGTGGTTTAAAACTTCATTTCAAAAATATCAGAAATTCTCAGATTTACTTACAGGCTGAGGTGGTGGTGCTGGGGGTGGCTTTGCTTGCTCTGGTAGTGGGTATTTCCGGGGCCGTCCACGCCCATCCTTCTTTTTCACTGGAGGTTCAGCACTTGCCGGTGTCGCTTCAGGCTCTAATCGCCGTTTCACAGATAACCGCGACTTTTCTTGCTCGGCGGTTCTGGAAGATCAACATACAGGTAGGTTGAGGCATTGAGCAAGTTGAGGTTACGTTAAACCTGAGTACTGTCTCAGTATATCAATGTAGGGGCCGGCATCGTTATATATATATATATTAGTGCGGATCACCCGAGAGACGTGTTCGTGTGTTGCTTGTTCCTTCTATGCCAACCAGGCGTCGCTTTGCGATACCCGTTTGGTACAAGAGGGGGCAGCACCACGCCTCGTGGCCAGCTCCTACTAAGGAGCCGTGCGATCAGCGTTACCTTACCTTCTAAGTGTATATAATAAAGGCCATCCGAGAGGTGGAAGTTTGAGGGCTTTGCCCAACCCAAACTACTTGTGTTGTGTTGGTTCTTATAGCTACTAAGCGAGCCGAAGAGCCACCATATCTATATACAATAGAACGAACCATTACATCAACATAGGAAGAAATGCAGGTGTCTCAAAACTCTAAAATACACGTGTTCCAGAGGTGTCCTGCTGATCATAGGATGTTACCAAAGTCAGAGTGTTGCTTACAAACATAATTAAGTTATATATTTAAAAATGAACAGTACCAAACGCAATTTTCAGTGTTATATACATCAGTGCTGCTTATTTGGGGGACTTTTATACATGTACTTCTATATGGCCTCCTTTACAAAAAAACTTTGCGTATACCTGATTTTATGTTTCTGACGTCAATTTAAGATTTATCAAAGGCACTAACTTGTCAAGTACACTTGGAGTTGAGGTAGTGTCTGCTGGTTTTGGCGTAGCCTTGATGGTGGAAGCTCCTCGTGTTGGACCCTCCAGAGCAGACATGCTGGTTATTGCTTGTATTGGTGCAGTTTCATAGACAGTAGGTTTTTCTGTTGGTTTGTCCTTCACGGCTGATGTTGCGGGTGAAGATGTCGCATTGGGCCTGCCCGTGATGGGGGACATTGTGGTAACATCTTTTCGTTCTATGATGATTTTACTTTGCTCACGTGTTGTCGTGAACAAGACATCTGTCTCGTTGGATGCGGATGTATTGGCCATACCAGAGACACTAAAGGGAAGTGGGACCTCCCTGGGGAACAGATGATGAGAAGGAAATTGAGTGTAAAAAGCAACAAATAGACATATGCACGAAATATATACCGGTAGGTCTTAAGATAATCAGTGAGGGTTGTTAAATTCCGGGCAAATTTGATGCTCTTTTTCTTTGATTACACACTATAATTCAGAGAATGTTGGCATTGAAATTGTATTATTATTTGATTGATTGACATCGGTTATGAAGAAATACTAGTTTGTTTGTGTAATGAAAACTTAAGAACATACCCGAGAGCGGGTTGAGGGGCTAGGAATATGGGCGTAATCCTTCGGCGACCATCTTGGGTCTTTGTTTCTATCTGCTTATTTGGCTGCAAGACAAAAGACAAAAGTTAGGTGTTGGAGACAAATGAGTAGTACTTTGAAACTTCACATATGCCGCAGCGTATATGTCAATGAGAGGCTTACTGCACCTCATCAAACCTTCCCAAAGTCAGAGGGCGGCTACCGGTAATACGTGAGGCTAAGATAATGCTTAGTCTTTGCAAATGAATGGCCTATTATTTATTTGGGTCTCATAAGACTTGATGTTCTCGAAAGTTAGGGTGTGGCTTATGCACGAGATTATAAACATAGGTTTTATTGTAGTTTGACATTTCATGAAAATGTAGTCTTAGATAGATATTGGTCAGACCTTTACCCCTGTCAGTTGTACATATTGTCAGTAAAAGTCAGACACACAAATCTTTACCATGGTAATCTATGTAGAGAACAATACACACAATCCAAATGACACTAACAGATAGAAAACTATAAGTTTGACACATAAAACATAAAAGAACATCAGCATTATTCACTCCTTGCCACGCACACAACTTACCAGTCGCTTGGGACATTGAAAAAGATGACTATATACTTTGACTGTACATCTATAAATTCACATAATCAATGCATATATAATACATTACCCCAGAGATGTCAGTTGGGTATGGGCTCATCTTCATTTCAGCCTGTTCCCCTCAATAAAACCTTTAAACCATCTCTAGATTGGATGGTGATAGAAAAACAATAACAAGTAAGACATCAGGGGAACTGTACTATTGTATACACAATAGTGTGGAGACGATAGGGATGTGTAATTCATGTTGTTAAACATGTCTGTATTTACATATAGGCCTATTGACTAATTGCTGACAAACAGTGAGTAACACTGATAAATATTGACTAACTGCTGACAAATAGCGAGTAAGCACTGACATAATATTGAATAGTTGCTGAAAAGAAAAGGGAAATTCTGACTTAAATTGACTGATTGCTGACAGGGATGTATTAAAGTCAGTGTGTATGAAAAAATTCTGAAGAAAGACCAAATTCCTTATAGAATACTACAAAATTTTGACCAAAGATAGGAAATTCAGATAAATCTGTAGGTATCTCGAAGCAAGGAAATTATGAAATGAGACAACATTCTGAAAACTTACATCCCTGTAAATAGGCCTACTGACAAATATTAACTATCAGCAGGCAGGTCAGGCCTGAGGGCACAGATTACAGCTAGAGGTGCTGCCACCTTGTGTCAATTAAAGGAACTAAGCTCCAGTAGACACACACACTAGAGCTACCTATTGCAAAAACAGTCAACTAAATTTGCCGAATAGGAACAAAGAGAGAAAAATCAAATCAAACAATCACCGTTCAGCAATAATTCAGTGCTGAGGGCCAAGGCAATATGCTAATGAGCTCCAATCTTGGACTAACAGAGAATGGAGATGATCTTCCTTCTTTCTCCTATGGAAAAAAACATTTAATGCTTGCAATGCACGACTGGCCCAGGTCGCCCACTACCTACCATAGGGGACTGTCAATATAGTGACAGTGTGTCAAGATTCAATGCTTAAGGCTATGGAGGATGCACCCATTATCGCTCGCATGTTTCATTGGCGAATAACTCCTCTCCTGGCGAGTTAAGCATTGCACAATACCAGCAGGTCTTGAATAAGGATCCATATTAACCATACAAACGCATGATACAATGTACTTCTCCTCCATTTTGTTATAATCCAGCAGTTTTGATGGCACTGTGAGTCGATCGTCTTGCTGTCCGCCATTTTGGATTTTGATGTTCTGTGCACATGCGCGACCCCTCCTTGCCGGAAGTCGCATTTTCAACGGAGAAATGATAGATATCGATTTAACTTGAAATTAATTGCTTTTTGAATATAATCCATGCATGTTTGGTAATATTAATCGAATTGAATCGAATACACCCCCTCAATTTACTGTTATAAAATCAAATCTGACGACCGGTCACTCTGCGCGCATGTGCGAACTCGCACGAGGATGTTCTGGCTGGGAGGGAGAGTGTTAAGACTAGTACATATGGTACATATATATTATGTCAGAGGGCGCACATAATGGCGGTGTAAAGGCTAACAGATCATAAGAGCCTGCGTCCTCTGACTATATTACTACGTACATAGAGTCCTACACTCGCCTTGCCGGAAATGCGATAGCCATAACAAACTTATGACGGTCTGATTTACAGGGTCGGTCTATAAACGGTCTTACACGAAAATTTACCAACTTTTCCTCAAGCTATCGCGTTATATGGACGGTCTTCCATCCTTACCTTCTGAAAAAAGTGTCTTAATTGGACAATTCCCATAGGAGCCCATGTGTTATGTCTATCGCACAATGCTATGCTATGGAGCCTCGTTTTCTTGAGAAAGAAGGTAAAATATGTCAGGTTTTTTCTTCAGCTATTTTCATAGGTAAAGAAATTTTTTTCCAGGAATTGTTACCATCTACAGAAAGACAAAGATCTAAAAAAAATTATCAACTTTCCATTAATTTATAGACTCCTTCTTTGTATAAGAAATTCCCACTTAAAGTTGGCCATTTTGATCGACCAAAAATGTTGAAAACCCGCCTCCAATGACCCAGCAGGGGCTGGGCCAATATGAAAATAAAGAAAGAGTATTTGATAAGGAATCGTCTCCATAAAAAGACTGCATTAGAATTTCAGCCCATCAGAAGCCAGCTTAGATTCATGTCCTCTGAAATGAGATTTCAGAGATCCTCTGATCTCTGAAAGGTGGTTTGTCTAGAAAAGGCTAGAGGGCAGCACAAGGCATGCTTAATTTCACCTGCTGAAGCCTGAACTCTGCTAAGTCTTATGCCCCATAGAAGTAGAAAGGGCTGGTTGTAAGGGTATCTATGATTAATGTAATTCCCTCTATCTATAATATGAGCACAAGATGAAAGAAGCCTCTGAGATGACTTTTGGGAAAGTTTGAACATCTGAAAATGGACGGATCTCTGAAGGTCTGACATCTCTGTTACCCTGAATACCGAGATTACATGAAACATAGCTAGAGACAAGAGATAAACGACTGATAGGATAGAAGCACACTCACACTGCCAGACACATTAAGAAGTGAAGAGTTGGCCGAATTATTAACGCCTACCCTGGACGGGGTAGAGGGCGGTTCGGGTTGCCCATTACTGCCTCCATTTGTCAGTTTAACCTTTGCAGGGCTGGGCTGGTGAACTTTCTGCTCCTTTTCTTGTTGCAGTTTCAGCATGGCTGTTGTCTCGATGATCTGGCTGGCTGCGCTAGCTGCCGTGCTGAGTGCAAGACTTTTACCATAGACATGCTGATGAAGCTGGTTCTGAAATACAGACCAAAGTCCATTTGATTATAATTTGTACATCTCTACTAGATTTTCAAGTTCAGAAGCCTGCTTTCTTCATGGAAAGTATTTAATGCTTATATTTGCAGAAAACGGTTCGCCAGTTCCACAGGATATTCTTTGCCAACTTTTCTTGGGCTACATATCATTATTTTGGTTATATTAACTCTGATTAGTTACCTTTTCATCGATGGTCAGGGGTGTTCCTAATTCCTCTGTAGAGAAGTCAAGGAAGGCGACTGTCCCATCCCAAGAACAACACAGGAGCTCCATCCCGGTCTTGCTCCTGAGGGGAGTGAGTGAGTGAGTAATAGATGTTTAACGCCATTTCGACAACTAAGGTCATATTCATGGCGAGAATTACATTACACAATTTCACAGGGGAATGTGTCAGTGCCCGCACATATGTGCACCACACACATCCTGAGGGGATAGGAAAGAGGAGAAATAGACCCTTTTAAGTGGGCTAGGGAGGCCCGTGCTCCTGAGGGGAGGCGTTACAATAAGTGACAGCATATTCTATTGTGGGGAAGGGGGGGTCTATGTTGTGGCTTAAGCGTGTTACAGTATTTACAACTTATATCGATATACATGTACATGAAAATGTACTTAAAGCGAGCTTTATATTGCAATGGATATCAGAACATAATATACTTACAAAAGTTCAATGTTTTTAACTGAAGGTATTTTTTGACTGATTTTCTTGCTATAAAATAACGTGGTAATTTGTGTAAACTAACCAAGATATATCGAGGACGGAGTTTGAAAACAGATCGTGGGTGACCACCAGGGGGCGTTTAAGTGCCGTCAGCTGGAACAGAACAATCACATGACAATGAACGAGTAGAAATATTAGTAGACATGAAACAGTAGAATAATCAGACATGCAGCATTTAAACGCACAAATTAGCTTGAAGTCATATCATGTATGTCACTACAAAAAAAAACAAAAAAAAACTGAGCCTGACCTTCTAAGCTTGTATTTCAAAAACAAATCTTTTTCGATTTTATTATGTTGGAGATGCCATATCCTGGACAAATGACTGTTTAAGATCATGTGACTTTACGCAGTTAAGAAAATGGATTTATAGAAGGAAACATTTCATCTCTGATTAAATATTGACATTCTGGCCATCTAATGCGCACTCACCCATATTGACAATGACCTGTCTCTGCTTCCTATTGCACAGCACGAATATTGTTGGGGCTGGAAAAGGGATAACATATCATGGTTAAAAATTTACAACATAACATAGTTAATAGTGTTAAGTTTGTACTAAAGAATGCATCACACGTACAAAAAAAACTGTGCTAAATGCATGTATAATGAAACTTACTCACATGAAGCGATAATGTAGTGTCATGTGTATAGGCCATGGTTTGTATGCGATGTAAATCTCAGGTGCACCTTATAGGATCAGCCTGAGTTGGAGTGTGCCTTCTACGCAAGCTGCGCCTTATACACAGTCTACTACGGTAGTACACAAGTATATATGAAGCTACCGTAATCTCCCACGTATAAGGCGCGTCTTATATGGGGGGTTTTAGTTCTCATTGGATCCACAAGGGGGACACCAAGACCGTTCTTTTGATATCTTACATGCCCCTTGGTCATAATAGGACAAAATGGGGCCCAGGAGGGTCCAAGCTACCCATAGGTTTTTGAATTTTGAAAATTCATTCAGTAGAACCAAAGTTATGAATTTTTTCATTTTTTTGAGAATTTTCCAAAACTCTAGGTGCGCCTTATACGTGGGTTGCGCCTAATACGCGGGAGATTACGGTACCTGACATTTACCATGATATAAGGTGTCCCTCGCATGTAAGGCGCACCCCATCTCATGCCCATCCTATAAGTTATGGGGTAAATGTTTGAAGCTTTATTATTGTTCTATAGATCTCCACCTATAAGGCCCACCCCAAACAATCATCGCACATAAACCAGGTTTTATATGGGAGGTATTACGGTACTTACCTTCTCAGAGTTTTTCTTTATCTTCTTGGAAAGGATATTTGGATTGAATCTCTGAAATATCAAACGTTATAAAATTTTACAGTTTCACTAGACCATTGCCATGAGAGAGCAGGCAATCGGAATCAGTGGAAAATAACAATATTACATTATTTAAACAGATGTATGTTTTACAATGTACATATAAGAATATTGACACAACCTATTATATATTGCTGGCTTGTGTTTCAAACAATAAAGGTATAAAATGCGTTCTAATTGAAACCAAAATTTCTTACCACAACTGTTACAGCCTTTCTGTGGCCCACAAAGTCCATGGCTACTTTCCATCCATTTCGCTCTATGATTTGGGCAGTTGGTCCCGAGTTGTTCATAGCATGTGCCGACACGAGGTAATGCCCATCTGGGGACCAGCCGAGTCGCAGGACATGTGTTGTTCCACCACACTGATACCAAAGTGAGAAAAACCAATGTAGAAGAAATTCAAGCAAGGATACAGATATCTCAGCCTTTAGTTAGGAATCCCTTAGTGACAAGTCTTAGTTTAGGCATTATGTGATAGTTTACTGAAGAATCGCGTGTTCCCGATGATCAACGAGTGTTGAAGCAATTTATATCGCAGGTAACTCGGAAAGGTTCATACCAACGAGGGGTGAAGCGATTTGAATTGCACGTAACTCTGACAAGTGCTTAAATAATAACTGAGGCCTGAAAAGGAATCATAAAATTACCAAACCTTCACCAAGAGGTTAAATCCCCAACAACAGCAAAATATCGAAAATTTTGTGATGTCGGGAGTCAGGTGGAAGTGTTGTGACAGTGTCAAACACTTCTCTGCCCCCTATAAAAAAAGTTAACAATAAGAGTGATAATGTGCCCATTCATGAAAAACACCTCAGTCCTCCCTGCTAAATAATGAGCCACAGTGGGTGACAGGATGTAGCTGACATCAGCACTGTTCTATAGAGGTGGTGGCTCCTAGTGAGAAAGGAGTGAAGTAGGCAGACTGAAGGGTTGTAGCTGGCTCATATTTTATCAGGGTAGGACACAGGATGTACTTAACATAGGTGGACCAAGTATCAGAAAATCTCTCCCCTTTCAAAATATTTTATCTATAGCTATATATTCATGTAATATTATGTGTTAGAGTAATGCTATTATACACAGTTATATGCTGCTATATTCAAGTGGAATAAACCAAGAAGAAAACACTATGGTATAGAATATTCATTTCCCATTACCCCCTAGCTGGAAACACCTCAGTTCCCCCTGCTAAATAATGAACAATGAGACCATCACCCTGTTTAAAAACGGTGGGAAACCTGACACCCTAAGCTGACACCTCAATAGAAAAGCATTGAGAGCACAAAGGATGTTGCTCCCATTTTGAGATGACCTACTTTTTTAAAACCTTAATATCAGAAAGATAAGAACCAGATAACAGGTAACAATTACACCTCTATGTTCCTGAATATGTACACTATTTTATGACAGGTTTCATTTTGCTTCATATTTAAGCATTTTCATGTTATTTGAGGTTGAAGGGGGCAGTCCCATCTCTGAAACAGGCAATTTAGTTCTTAAAGTGTCACCCTGCCCCCACCTGTCTCTAAAAACTCGGAAAAGTAAACTTTCCGAGTTAAAAACCCACCACGTATTAATAAATTACACTTCCCCTTTTTTGTGGACACTTTTTCCTATCAATAAAAACTTGGAGAATTACAATGCTCACCTCAGCAAATGGTTCTGTGACACAAGTCTCTTGTTGCCAATCTAATGTCTTCCAAACACGTAAACTTTTATCATCAGACTGAAAATGAGTGTTAGCATTCAGTTAGCACCAAATCATCTACCAGCAAGAGCTCAAGTACTAATCATATACATCATAATTAACATTCGTATAGTTTTTATGGAGCGTTAAGGCATAGCGGCTAAATCACATTATTCGATTACAGCATTCAATTTTCATTTGAAGTTCAACAAAAAGTTTCAAATATCTTACCTGTGAGGCCAGGTATTTTCCCACTGGATCCCACGTTACGCCTTTCACCAGTCCTGTGTGACCCTTCAGTACCGCAACTTGCTCTATAAAGCACAAAATTTATGTTCATACTGAGCGGTAAGTCTCAAGATTCATTCACATATACAGACTGATCAGTTATTATTGTAAACTCTTACATATAAGTTGCAGCTTGTACATATATCTTACCCAAGGATCTATGGTGAAATTATTACACAATAGCTCAAAATATTAGGCTTAACTCAGATTATCTATAACCACATGTACATTTGTGCAACTAACAGATTACCACTGCATAAAAAAATGTCTAAGGCTGTGCCACAGGCACAAGTATGATTGACTATCATGTACTATGGCCATAACTCACCAGGGCTGCAATGTTAGACATTAACGTCTAGTCAATGAGATAATAAGAGTGTGTAAGTGTTCATGTTCTTAAAGGGCTAAAAGTCAGTGATGCATATGTGCAAGGTTTAAAGGTTCCCTTCAGAGAGGCACCTGGCCAGGCGTGGGAGTTTGGAAGTTTTTTGTTGTTGTTGTTGTTTTTTTGTTGTTTTTTTTTTTTTTGGGGGGGGGCTAAGAGTGGGAGTGGGGACTGAACAACACTCTTGTAGTGGCATTTTGAGATTGGGTAGAGCTGAACTATTTGAGTACCTGAAGGGACACAGAATGTTAGTGCATCATACCAACCTTAGGGCAATAAGGCCTTTGTATGGTTGTACATATATATGAAGGTGGCCTGTTAAAGGGTTAAGGATTACCCAGGGGTGTGACAACATCAATACTCTATTCCCATGTGTAAATAATCTGCTGGTAGCCCTCTTAATATGCCTTGCCAGCACAATAGATTTATACAGGGTCCCTGTTCTATAAGGTAACAGCTTTGCAATGCTCATGGAGACACTGTATCTGCAAAATATGGTAAGGTTTAGATAGATGTTAATACTTGATTGACGTCTAGTCAATCAAGTAATTATGCATGTTCTACCTAGTAAAGTTGAAACAAAGCTGCTAACAAAGCTAACAGTTAAAGGAGATACCTGGTAGTTTATTTGCATTCCACACAACGATTGTGTTGTCTATGCTACACGTGGCAAGCCAGATGTCCTGAGGAGACCATGCCAGGTCCAATACATCTGAAACACGTAACATAAACATATTGCTATCTTTTTTGTATTATGTGCTTGTTACTAATTGGGCTTTTCCCATTGGAACTTCACATACAAGCCGTGGCCTAGATGCAAAAAGAGGCCAATATCATCAGCTTATAGGACCTCCCATGGAGAGAGTTATAGTACGCATTTTGCGCAAGGTAAGATTATAGTATATTTGTATCGTAATGCTCAAAATCAAGCCCCATGTGCTCTTTAAATGATATCTTTCAAGCCTTCAAGTAAGGTTACACTTTATATATAAGGCAAGCCTTATACACGTGGTTTTGTATCATTTCATGAGTCTGGACTGTGGGTGGCCCAGGTTTTGTTGTTCTGCTAATATAGTATGAAGTGCCTGGACGGCAATGGTAAGTGAGTTGGCATGACTATAAAGTACCTACCTCCAGAGTGTCCACGAAGAGTGTTCACACAGCGCCACTGCTCCAGATTCACTTTTCTCTCATCACTACCAAACACACTTGATGCTCCTGCATATCTGTGTAAAAGGAATTGTAAGCATTAAGTGTCCATTCTGTTATTACAGTTAGTGCTGCCACTTGACCAGGTTAATGGTAGAAAGTAATTTGTAGGATAGTTTGCCAGATTGGCAGTTTGCCAGGCACAGGGATGCAACAGAATATTTTGATATGCGATACTCTTTGACAGGACGATTCGACAGCGCTTGTAGAAAGGGCTGTCATGTCTGACCCATTACCATCACATGCATTTATAACTATCAATTGAATAAAATACAGACATGATTAATGGTAAAGAACATAGAGGACTTACCTACTGGTCTGCCACACCATGACAAGTTTATCATCACCACCAGAAGCGAGATATTTCCCATTATTTGACCACCGTACGCAGTTGACACAAGCTTTATGATGAAATGCAGGAAGGTAAGAAATGTAAACAAAAGGTCATTGATCTTTGCATGAGAAAGGACTTTCAGTGTAATGATACTGCACTGAATGTACTCAGATATACCAGCACGGTACTATACTATAGGTTGGATAATCTAAGCCAGCATATTTCTTTCTCTTTTTTTGATGGGGATAGAAATATGTAATGTATAGCTTTGTAGAATGTGAAAATGGACATACAGACCTAAATGTTGGTCCATTTGGCACAGCATCTTGGGTACATTTTTATTAGTTTCATCCTTCTCCTCCCTGACGGGGGCCATATTCCAGACAACAATACGTCCGGCATTGTCTCCTTGACCCCCCGTAGCAAACCGGGATCCATCTGGGTGGATGTCAATCGCAAAGATGGGCTTTCCTACATTTAAACGAAAATAGTCATATTTGTTATGAAGCAAACTGTTTTGGTTCTCATCTCTTCCAACCCCACCAGCCCTTCCTCCCCTTTCCTCTACCTGGGTGGTGCCAAGCCAATGTATGCGTCAGAAATCCCCGATCAAGCATTTCCCAACGCCCACATGCACGAAACAATGCATTAGTAAACACACTATGTTTGTTATTAGCTGTAGTCTGAGGCTGTGGGACAGTTCGACAGATCGGCGGTTCTGCCAATTGGACAGATTTTGTAAACTCTTGGGACAATTCGACAGGACTATTGGACAGGACAATTCGACAGATTGTGTTTCTTCTCTTCATACTTTCATACATGCCCTGTACTTCTTTGTCCCCCCCCCCCCTTTTTTTTTCCTGGGTATTCAAACAAGTTTACCATTGTCAACATACTTCCATGGCATTTTTATTTTCATATTAACAAATATTCTACATCCAGATTCCAGTTTATATAATATTCAAGGGGACGTGTACCTTGCGTTTGCTTGGGGTACCGGTACTTTTTCAGTGTGTTGGGTTATTTGATATATCGAATCCCCCTCTTTTTTTCCATATTTTTGTTGCTTCTTTGGAAAATCATATTCGATTGCACCTTGAGTTTGTTTGAGTTACTTTTTCAGTGTGTTGATATATCGGGGGCTCTACCCCCGAACCCCCCTCTCACTTCTCTGACAAACCCTATTCCATTATTACATAAACTGTCGACTCTCTAGATCTATAACGCTGAGGAAATAAATGTATGCGCACTGTCCCATATTTCTAGGTATATATATTCCCATCTAACATACAAAAAACAAACCTGTCGAACCATTCCAAAAAAATCTGTCCAATTGTCCTAAAACTCTGTCCAATAGTCTTATCATATTGTGTCCAATTGTCCTGTCTATTTGTCCTGTCCATTGTCCTGTCGAATCGGCAATCTGTCGTCTGATCCAGTCTGGCAGTATCAAACATGTGGCGAAAACGAGAACCTTGAGATTTCAGCCAAAAAGTGGCCACACACCCGTGTCTCCAAAGCAGCAGATTCACTGCCACTAGTTACTGGTGACTTGCACTTGTGCACATGTTCTCGCAGTAAACATTCCAGCAGTGGACCTCTTCCTGCGACAACATTCATGTGACGTCTGAGCAGCGTGCAATAGCATTCAAAGAAATCAAAATGATTTGATATTTGGGACTGCTTGCGGATATTCTCACCGTGAGTACAATAATTCACAAGAAATTAGCAGCAGTGCATCCCCTCTACATCCCTGATCTGCCACAGTGGCAGCCACCCAACATAAGATTACTAATCTTATATTGGGTGGCTGGGGGGGGGGGGTAGTTGGATCAGCGCCCAACTCACATACTTGTTGTGAGTTGGGCATACTTGGGCCTGAGTTTTTGAGATTGGTTGCGCCTCCATTTTAGGCGCACTCTCCGGTATTTATTTCTTCTTGAAATGAAACATAACTTGCATTTTTGGATAGTTTGAACCCTTAACTTGCACCACAATCAATTTCATTACGATGGGATTTGTTTAACCTGCCCAAAATGTAATTTTAAAAATTCCTGACATTTTTTTTCTGAAGAAATAACATGGCGGCCATGTTGGATTTTCCGAAATTTGATCGGCAACTTGCAGCTCATGTAGCATGTGAAATACCTGGAGTTATGGTGCAATTCTTTGAAAACTTCTAGAAATATGCCCAAAGATTAATCTATTTTCATGATTTTGTTCAATTCCCTTTATAAATGTACAAACAAAGCACATGTAAACAATGCATTTGCAACTTCCGGTTTCCCGCATGGGACCACTGTCAACCTCAGCTACTCCCACAGTGGTCACTGAGACCCTAAAACGTAGTGGCATTTGGGGCTCAAACTGTGACTGGGGGGGGGGGGGGGGGAGTGGCACGTACTAGGCCTAATCCGATTACCGTAGTGGCCCATATAAGCGCCTGGGCGCTCATTGATTTTAATCCCACTGTACCCCGGCACTTATAATGAGACAGGCACTTCTTTGAATACTGTTTTTAGTGGTTAAGCTCAATTACAGTAGCCCTCTAGGCTTAGACCTGCAAACCGGTCCCTAGGCTGGCCTAGGCATATGATGCACAGAACAAAGTACCGAGCGATGGCCTCCACTATCTAGGCTCTACCCCCCGCGCTTAGTCGCGACCATCGCTTATTCCAGACCCAAGCACTTAAACGGGCCATTAAGGTAGGCCTAGTGCGAGCAACCCCCGCCCCCCCCCCCCCCCGGCCCAGGTTATCGGCTACATTTTAATAGTCTAGGTAATTGTAGTGATAGATCTATAATATAGATCATGATAATATAGATCATGATTAACATATATAGACTATATATGTTAATCATGTAGTTCCCGTAGTGAGGCATCTTTATAAAATTATAGTAGGATTCTTAGGGGTTGAGTGCCTCAACGTCAACGCCAATGGTAGGCCTATTAAATTGTCACTGACAGTGTCAGTCCTACTCCTACTGTCCTAGCCTAGGCTAGGCTATGCTGTCAAAAATCACAGCTATGTTCTAACAAAATTGCAAGGAGGCTATCTGTATGACTGGTTTTGTATATTTCTTTCTTTCAGGTATTTGATAAAAGTTGTTACCCGAGGTGCGATCAAGACAACAGTGGCCTGACATCCCACTGCCGTTTTATAGGGGCTCTTTTATAGACTGCCACTAGTCAGTCTAGTGACTAGGGCCTCGGCCCTATACTCCCCCTAGCCTGAAACATTTTCAAATGATTTTGAAGTGAAAACAAAATTATTAGTGTCAAAAACATGCTCCTAGATATCCAAGATTAAAGCTGTAACGCTGTCTATTTTTGATATAGGCAAACGCTTTAGATGACTTACCATCATGTGACACCCAGCTTGGTTTTAGAAATCGCATTTGTGCTTCGCTTGAGCTTGAAAATATTAAAGCAGATTGTGCATTGTTTTGTCACGCCGAGTCCGCCATAATGGTAAATTGGACCAATCTCGTGCATCATCTCGTTGCCGACGAGACTTCAATTTCCCGCGCGGTCAGCGCGGTCAAACCGGCGCCATGACACCTTGTTATCCGGTGTAATGGGGGGGGGGGACTGTCACGTGGGCTGTGGCCCGAACTATCAATAGGTATTCAACAGTCATCATATAAATCCCAGTGGTTCTTGACCAATTCCCACTGGGGGCCCGGGGGACCACTCCCTATATGAACTATAGTAACCATGTGCGTACAAAAAGTAGAGGGAACCCAGGTAGCACAGAGACATTGGCATAACGTTGGGCCAACGTTGGCCCAACCATCGGCTTTACATAGGCTGCCCATCCTGCCTACGTAGGCCCGACGGTGCCAACCAAATGCCAACGTAGGCCCAACGTTGGCTTTTGGTTGGCAAACATCAGCATCGGCAAATGGTAGGCCAGGGGCGGGGGTCTAGATGGGGGGTCCCCATGTCACATGTCGATTTTAAGAAAGGGCTATGTCTCATGTCACTAAATTTCTATTTCCCCATGTCCCTGTCACTAAGCTCCATGTCACATGTCGATTTTAAGGAAAGGTCATGTCTTATGTCACTAACCTTTTCATTCTCCATGTCCTTGTCACTAAGCTCCATGTCACATGTCGATTTTAAGAAATGGCCATGTCACCCTGTCGAATTTAGGGGTCTAGACCCATAGGGGCGGACCATTTGCCGATTTCCTGCCAATGTTGGGCCAATGTTGGCATTTGGTTGGCAAATGCCACTGGTCGGGCCTATGTAGGCCCGATGGGCAGCCAACGTTGGCCCAACGTTGGCCCGATGCGTCGGGCCAACGTTGGCAAATTTTTGTGTGCTACCTGGGAAAGGGGTACCTTTTGGGGTTTGTGGGTGGGTACGGCCGGATCCCTTAAAAGGGGTACATTTTTGGCCATTTTAGACTAAAAGGGGTAGGAATTTAGGTCTAAAAAGTGAACCCATTCTTCAAACCTAGAAAATTTTCTTTTCATGATTTCCATAAGAAATCACTTGGGTCATTTAGATGAAGAACATAGCTATCAAAATCCTTTTGAATTCTGGATCTATCACAATTCTAAGTGACAAAAGAAAATTATTTCCTAACTGCCACTTTATGAGTACGGGGCTGAATTAGCTTTCTATTTCTATCAGAATGACCCATTAGAATTCTCACAGCTCTTTGATTTAAAAAGCATCAGAAAGCCCTTGATACATACACTGCAAAAAAGGTGTTTAAAGATACACACCAAATTCTCTCAACACCAACATTTAAACATCTAAACACTTGAAGTGTTTAGGTGTTTAGCTTTTAAACACTTATTATCAAACACCTAAACACTGAAGTGTTTAAGTGTTTAGCATTTAAACACTTGGTTAAACACTTCCTAGTTAAACGCGTTTAAAATTGAACGCGTTTAAGACTTAAGAAGCGTTGAGAAAAGTGGGACAAATAAGTGTTTAACCAAGTGTTTACCTTCTAAACACTGGTGTTTAATCCCTAAACACTGTTTTTACAGTGTAGTTTTTGACTCACCCTATTTCATCATGATATCTAAAGTGGATATTTTTTTTAAAAAAAGGCTCTGTTTTTTAATTTTCTTTTTGAAATACTGCCAAAAATTGGTCCCCCTCTAGAAAATTTTCTTCTCATGATATCCATAGGAAATCACTTGGGTCACTGAGATGAGGAACATAGCTATCCAAATCGTTTTGAATCATGGATCTATCAACATTTTAAGAGAAGGAAGAAAATTACCTCCAAAGTGCCAGTGACTGCAATATTTTGTAGGAGGCTTCCATAGTTACACACCAGAAGGAAGCACACTCACACACACTCTTTTACAGATATACTGTTTTCATTGCATAGATAACCAATCTATGTATCACCATAATGCTTAAGTAGAGTTATAGCTACAAAAATTATATATTATTTGTAAGAATAAATTATGAATAAAAAAAATATAATATGTTTAACATGTTGGCTCTGTGTTGCCCCTAGTGACAAATATGGATTTCAATTGCCATCTAGTGGCAAATGGGGAAAACACACCCATGTCACACTTCCCCCAGAGAAGGCCTTTCCTTCATATCCAGTGTTTCAGGTCCGTGATGGTACCCACAGGTAACCAGTTCCAGCAATGGCTGCACCCATTTGCCATCCCGCTACCTCTGTATAAGGCCAAAAAAAAACCAGAAAAAGGCTTGTTTCCAGTAACCCGACCGACCCTAGCATGACAGGGCCGATTTTCTTCTTTTTTTTTTTTAAATTATTTTTTGTAACAACACAAGGCCCCGGGATTAAAGTAATACACATGTCATTTTGTATCTTGCCAGGAAGACAATAATTTAATGGATAATTTAAGTCCTTTAAAACCTACCATTTTTTTTTCAAAACACCCTCCCCTATATATCTAACAAGCCCCTCCCCCACCTGGCAATGAATGACTATACCCTAAAATCACGTTCCTTTGATATACATGTATAACATGCCTATATATAGGCATGTTATACATATATATTGGACAGGAGCAAAACTCCTCCGAGGTAAGGGAAAGCAACCAAAAAATCGAGAAAAAAAAATCCGACCTACCGACCCTAGCATTTCAGTTCATGTTACTGGAAACACACCTTTATTTTTTTTTGCCTAAGGCACAACCTGACTTGAGGCAGATTTAATGTTGGCGCACTCCATATATCTGCTCCAGCAGATCTGTGGGACATGTTATACATGTACTTCCCATAAGCCGACTAGTGTAAGGCAGATTCCATGGGAAAAATGGTGGAAATAGGCCTTTGGCACACATGTCCCAGAAAAGTAGAATATAGTGTAGGCCCACATAATCATATAAGTCCACGATTCATAAGAATCTCGCATGTAAGGGAGTGGTCATTATTTATCAACAGGGGGGTGGGGGTGGGGGTGGGGGTGGTGGGTTTGAGGGGGGCGTAAACAATTTAAACCCCTCCTAAGGGGGGCTTAAAAGAGTTTTGACCCTCTTGAGGGGGGGGCTAAAAAAATGTACCCTCTTTTTAGCAAAAAAGGCAGCGCGCTACTATAGATCAAAGAGGATCGCAAAAATTCTCCGCACCTGCGGCACGGGGGGGGGCTAAAAGATTTTGACTGCTGTCGAGGGGGCAAGCGTAAATATTTTTCATGCATTCACGCAAAAATACACCACCCCACTGTTGCTAAATAATGATCACTACCTAACATTACTTGAAAGTCTAGCCTAGATGTACGAGGGTGCACTAAAAATGTTCCACTCTACACCTGTGACAATATCAAAATATTATGGTGGTGTTATGCCTGTGATATTTTCCTATGAATGAATAGCTTTGGGTACTGTAAAAACAAAGGATACACAGCATTTTTCATCTACTTTTTTTAACTTTCAGGATCTATAACTCAAGAAATACTTAATGAATTGAGGTAAATTTGCATTTTCTATTGGATATGACCATAAAGGAGAATAGTGTTTCACAATCTACAGAGCCATCATAGCATAAAAACAAGTACATAACGTCGCCTTAGTGCAAAAAGATTTTGACAGAAATGAGTTTTCTTCTGTTCTAACATGTATTGATTCTTATATAGCTACTATGAAAGTACTGAAGTTCTGTCTCTGCTATGTGTGCCTACTGGCCTCAGCACAATGTTGTTGTTTCCACTTTGTGCTATAGTACATGTAACTGGAAAACTTCTTATCTCTTGCCTCTCATGCAAAACTTGAAACATGCAGTTACAACCTTCTTGCACTAAGGAATTGCATTGAAAAGCTCTCTAATATATGATATAAAATTTTAGCTGATACGAGGGACGAACAGGCCTGCATACCTCCTGAGGGGTCTTTAGCCAGAAAAAAAAGTGCCCTTTCGTCAGCTTAAGACTCACTGTGGACCTGTAGGACACAAGGTGGCTTTAATACAAAAAGGCTTTAAGTTTAAGCCACAAAGGGCACACATGACTAAACAAAACAAGACCTCACTTTTTCATATAGTGTATTTGTTTAAGATATATCTTGAAATGTACAACGGATACATGGTCATTTATTTGTACAATAGATGCAACATTGGTGGACAAAAGCTTCATCAGTGCAGATTTCTCGAAACACAATTCATTATCTAACCTATCTAAAATATTTGAACACCCCGCAAATAGCATTGTTATAATCAAAATACAATGTATGAATGTCTGTATCTTTACAGAAACTCACTATAAAATCTTGTGGTATATTACCATATTATTTTCTATTACAGAGAAAATGTGCAATATCCACTGGTTTCACAATTATAATCAATTCACCACGGGTCTAACACATTGACATCAATACATAGCATTGTGAATTGGACCATTATAAACAGTGATTAAATTTGGACATAGGGGGACTCACGGAGATTTAAATTGCATAGAAAATCACGTAACATAAATTTGAATAGGTGTAACAGGGTGCTTTAAAGATGATTCGATATGATGAAGGCTTAAAACATCATATAGATATCATGTAAGAGTAATTGTTAATGCATAATATTATATTGGTCTGGCTTATAAAGAGTAGCAACAACATTGAATACTGGTGAATACCCATCTACCAATGTGTCCAGTGAATCACGGTTACTTGTATATCAAATAATTCATAAAATAAAAACTCAAATGTTCATACAAGCAATATAGGCCATTATTTTCGAAAGCAATATCAGATTTTTTAAGCATCCGGAAAGTGATGTAGCCATAGTCTAAAAGATACTCTAAGGCGAACTTTAATCTACGTTGACTATGAAGACTAGAGAATGCATACATAAGACAAAACAATGCTCTTAATTAAGAATTACTTTCCGATGTAGGAACTGCAATAATTTGGCTCATCTTGTAAGGTAAGTATATCTGTTATAAAGCCAAATTATCATCTCCAGGCATCATAGGTCATTAGATTTATTTTTGATAGTAATCGCCATAGCTAACGGTTCAGCTCCAAATGCTGTCATGCAAACATTTTCTTCTTTCTTTTAGATTTAATAACTTTAAATAACCTACGCGATCTAAAGTATTTGGAGGGTAATTGGTACACATACTTCGGACAATCAGCATTGAAATAGATACCTACTTTCTAAAATGAAAAAAAAACATGGCAAAATAATCTGGTGGTACCAGATACAAATTCATATTGGTCTAGTTGTGCTGATTATGTAAGAACAAGTACCAAAATGGGATTTTTACAAACGGGTAAGCTAAGGTACCTCTAAACTTGCACTTGGAGCATCTTACGAAATGGGATAAGTATACGTGAAGGTTTAGAATATACAGATGTAATAGATAGCGAATACTATATACAGAGTAAATACCCTTTCAAAGAGACGAAGAAATGAAACAATAGGTCAGGTTAATCACATTATCATATGCATAGAATCTCCATTTCTCTAGGATAACTCCAATAATTAACTATTATCCCCCAAGTACACATACTCTTATTTCATAAGTACTTCCAAATGGCATGATTAAAACAAAACACCAGGCTATATGAAAACAATGAATATAATACCATAATTCAATTTCCACAAAAACCATGTCTGTGGATAAATGCATGTTCCAATGAGGCAATGCCGATGAAATTTCAAGTTGAAAAGAAGAGGAAAACACTTAAAAGCATTGTGTTGTTTAGTATATAAGTTATAACTATGGGCAAAGTAAGTGAAGTGGCCTTTATATAGTGCATTTCCTCACCTTCTTCCAGTGACGATTTGTCTTCAAGCCGAACCTTAGATGTTTATTTACAACTTCCTACATTGAATGACAGGGAAGGATCAGCACGGAGAGTAATACGTGAAACGCCTGGAGCAGACACCTAAAGCATATGCACTTGAAGAACGTGTTAACCCTTTAATCCTAAATGTAAATTCATCCCCCACAATGGAAAAGTAATAAGACCATCTATTAGGCAAAGTACACATGTTTTACTTAACAACACACAGCGATATTTCCATATCTATATCCTCTTTAATCACACTTTCCGCTGTGGAAGCAACAACATGAAAAAAAAGAACCAAATTCAAATTTCAAGTGCAAACTACTCTGCTTTAGACATTAACATATTGCATTATCATCATTTACTTATGAGTAGTTTCCATGATTGATCATTCCTGCATGAACGGCTAAAGAGGCAAACGTCAACCAATTAATTAAACTGAGATGGTCGTATCCATGCTCTGCTACCCAGTGAATGGGCAGTTTAAAGAAAAATAATAATGATAATATAAATATGTCTAAAGAAAAAAAGACCCTTTCTCCCTTTAACACCCAAATCTACCTAATACTCAATAGTAAAGGAATGGAAACTATTCAACATTTAGAGAGGCACTGGAGGGGTTAAGGGGTGGTGATGAACTGGAGGCCTCCCCCTGGACCCAGGAGGAGTGGGTTGTCAGTAGTGGTTAGGTGTGGCTGCACCCACCGATAAATACCAACACCCGGCCTCCGTCCTACTATATTATCACCAGCACACCCAACAAACTAAGGCACTTTGGCCCAAAGTCTCTCTAGATACTGCGAAGTCACCTTAGTAAAACCTCCAATCGAAACCTCATTATTTTACCGTTCTGGTTGAGCGGGGACCTTTTCGGTGGTGCGTGATAACGAGATGTATATACACAGCATTGTATGGCGTATTTTCATAATATAATTAGGCTATACAAAATACACATTTTAATCAAGTAAAAGTACATCATACCCCTATCAAAAGTATAAAGCATACTAGTAAAAGGAAATAAACATCTATTATTATGGACTCACATTCAGTCACGTTCTAAGTCACATTCTATGAAACAAAACATCTGAAGATGAAGGTAAAAGTAAACATAGAACCACATTGGTATCTGATATGAGAGACCTAATAATGATGCAGTTGCAAATTTGGTGACAAAACAAAAGCATTAATCATGTGTATGAAGACAAGCTTTTATCATTAAGACCCACCTACTTGGAAAAAAAAAACGTATTTATCCCATTTGGGTAAGTTTGAACTGGGGTTGTGTAAAGACGTTTGTGAAAGACGTTATCTTACATCAAAAACGTTTTAAAACCTTCTGAATGTTAAAAACGTTAGCAAAAGAAATGTTTCAGACAGGATTTCAAAAACGTTTTAGTAACGGGTTCTTGATCAAAATTATGTTGTTGTTTTCTTACCCAGAAACAAAGTCTATCAAGAAAATAAAAAAAAAAGTTGATTTTTGAGGGGACACTTTGACTTTTTCTATTTATAAAAACTATGAACCCAAAGTATCTGTTTTAACCCCCCCATACTATGATGCTGCCATACTCCATGGTCTTTGGCTTCATCAAAGTTTGTTGATATTCTTCAGGACTTTGAAGTATAAAAAGGGCCACTTAATTGAAGTACTCTAGGCATTATTCTCCACTGGGTCGTTAGGATATGCCCATGACCCATTTATGCCAGGTTCAATTGAAAATGATTATTGTTGGCACGGTAACCATCAAAATCAACATTGCAGCTCTATGAAATGAATAAAATCAAAATCTTGTTTATATGTACAACTTGAAATATTATGTATGTAGAACAGTAATGTCAAAACATATTAAAATGACTTGAAAACTAAGAACCCTAATTGAATGTTTCTCGCATTCATATGCAAGTTGTCAAATAAAATATCTGCAATGCCTCATATATGTTTAGAGTCAGGTGTAGCACCTGTTAAGTCCCTTTAACACATGCATATATCTAAACCAAGGGGCCTCTCTATTATAATATACAACACATTCAAAAGAATAATGAAACACCTTGTAGTTTGAGAAGTATCAAGAGTGGATCTTAAGGACCACTCTCTGGTACAAAATACCATTCAAAATCACAGAGTAAAGCTGTTGAAGCATGGATAAATGTTCATAATACCTCTAAACTTTGGTAAAAGAGCAAACGGTTCCCATCTCCCATATAAAGTGCTGCAGAATGTGGTTATAACTACACTCTCAGCCCAGCGACCCGGTTTTACAGTGGAAAGTTTATTTTTGGGCACTACCGTGGGACTTGATGTTTAGTACAAACCCATTGACTTGATTGGGGTTCTAGTTTAGGTGCTAAGGTGGTATATCTACTGTCTATATTTACAATTCGGGCTGAGAGTGTACGCTGTACCACTAAAATGAGCACTAATAAGCCAGCCGGCTGCTTTCCTTTTTACCTTCCTGTGCTGACTCATCAGTATGGGTCTACACCCCTAAATTCGACAGTGTGACATGGCCATTTCTTAAAATCGACATGTGACATAGAGCTTAGTGACAAGGGCATGGAAAGGAAAAAGTTAGTGACAAGAGACAAGGCCTTTCCTTAAAATCGACATGTGACATGAAGCCTAGTGACAAGGACATGGGAAAATAGAAATTTAGTGACAAGTGACATGGCCATTTATTAAAATCGACATGTGACATGGGGACCCCCCATCTAGACCCCCATCAGTGTTCGATTCCTACCGTTTGGGATAATGTAAATAGCATTGATCAGGCGAATTATTTCAAAATGTATTGCTGTTTACAATAAAATCTGACAGCAAGTTACATGTGCTTATCTGCATACGCCGTATTCTTGGTATTGGTGGTGAACTGGCAGCGAGGACAGACATTAATCTCCAGTGCGGAAGGTAGGATTCCCGGGGGGACACTCACTTTATTTCTGACAAAAGTGTGAGGCTGGACCTTTGACAACCCTTATCCTTGTTAGGGAGATTTTACCTAGAAAACTGGACCCTTGTTAGGGTATTTTTGACCCCAAATCCCATGTTTTAAAAAAATCTGACCTATAAACTTTAGTGTTCAGAATTGACGATCAATATTCCCTTAGATTGGAAAAAAAATCCCGAAAACTCAGGAAAATGTGACCAAAACAGGGGCGTAGGAAAAGGGGGGGCCGGGAGGGGCCAGGCCCCCCTGGCCCCCCAATCATGAAGGAGGTGGGGCCTGAGTATGTCTGGGCCCCCCAATATTTTCCAAGAACTCATAAACACAATGGAAAAGAAGCTAAAACTTTACATCTCAAATTAGATTATTATGGTGATGTCATAGGGAGAATGGGGGTCTGAGCCTAAAGTCAGATCCAAAATTTACCAAAAATCACTTTTCCATATGAATTCTAAATACGCATATAAAGACGCCATCACGCATCAGCCGACAATTCAAGGTGGTCACGATGGTGCCCTCACCAGGCCCCCCCAATGAAGATTTACTTCCTATGCCTCTGCAAAATATGGACAATTTTATAATATCTCTGGCATTTTGGTTAGCCTTGTTAGGGGGTGTGGATGGGGGGTCCCCCATGTCACATGTCAATTTTAAGAAATGATTATGTCACATGTCATTTAAATCCTCATGTCCCATGTCACCTCTAAGAACCTCTCATGTCACATGTCGATTTTAATAAATGGTTATGTCACATGTCACTTAAATCCCCATGTCCCATGTCACTTCTAAGAACCTCTCATGTCACATGTCGATTTTAAGAAATTGCCATGTCACCATGTCAAATTTAGTGGTCCACACCCATTTGTTAGAGTTATTTCGGCCAAATCTTACCCTTGTTAGGGCGATTTCAGGCTGAAAAGGGGACCCTTGTTAGGGAGATCTTTATGAAAAAGTGCCCTTGCCAGCCGCACACATGTGTCAGCAAAATATATGAAGTGTCCCCGGGAAGGATTTCACTCCCTCTGGGTTACATCAAATTCTGAGATTGGTCAGATAAGTAAGAATGAGTCACTTTGGAACTTGTAAACTAGTTGCTGCTGCTGCTGTTGTTGCTGCTGCTGCTGCTGCTCCAGTGGCTGGTGGTGGTTCCGCCCATACATACTGCACATTGTCATACACACTGAGCTGTGACAGACCCATGTTCTGATTAGGGTTAAGGTAGACAACTACAGGTTGACTGAACCTTCTGCCCTCATGATCATGCTCTGGGGGAATCCTCTGAATATAATTTTCAGGCATGTTAATTGTTATTGGTTGGCCATTCTGGGTGAGCACCTTTGGTAAGCTACTGGCATTTGGCGGAGGTGGAAGGATTCCAATTGGGTAGTTCTTAAAGTGACTGTATGGAATGGGGATCACATGTGCTGTGATCTGGCTGTTATGCCGTCCTGGTATTGGTGGTGGCTTAGTAGTAAGAAGTTGTCCAAATGGACAAGCATTAATGTCCAGTCCTTCTTGGTACCCAATGTAGGTATTTGCACCATCTGGGTTACTTCGTGTCGAAGTGCCGCTCTTAACAGGAGAGAATGCTGTAGCATACTTTGTTGGAATTATCACATGTTCACGGGGTAGGTTACTAGGGCTATTTTTTAGTGCATCACCTTCAATAGATCTCTCATCCAGGTTCTCCAAGAGATGTAAGGGTATGTCTGCTGGAATTGGACCTTGAGCACTTCTTATTTGTTGTTCTGTGCTCTCCACATCATACTTCACAATGCTTGGAGCCCCAAAGGAAGGATTGGCTGGTCTAACACTAACATGAACATCCCCCAGTACAGGGTGGGAGACAGTGGCTGTCTGTGCTCCTCCTGGGTTTGCCTTCTCAGGGGTTGGTGCAGGAATAAGTCCACCTGCCTTATCCTCTTTAAAGTACAATGGTTTTCCACTTTCCAAAGCATCCACATCGTCCTTCTCTACAATCAGGAGTTGCACAGGCTTGGCATTCTTGGGGGTGGTTGGTCTGGACGGTTCTTCATTGCCTCCATCAGCAACCCTGCCTTCACCCTTGTTCCTTGGTTTGCGGCCGTTCATGACGACAGATGGTGGGGGTGGGGGAACGTTTCGCTGAATCAGAAAAGCAATACATTGATTCGAAATATCTCTATACAATGGCCAAAAGGTTATTCTTATAGATACTCAAATAACCTTCCCAGTGAGTACATGAACACTTAGAAACAATTTTCTTGATGTTAACCTTCTGAACACTGAATTGGCCTTTAAGTTTAAGCAACTTTTTATCTGTGCTCACTATCAGCCTGTACCCCTATGTTCCAAGTGTATCTGATGCGATAGGACCAGTGGGTTTCATAACAATTACATGTAAATGAGTTGGAAAGTAATTTTCCCCTTTGAATCTCAAGTCAAGTCTTAACTCTGCCCTGTGGTACCATTTATTCTGTACATTCCTAATTATTCAGAACGCATATATATGCATAATATTATATCCTCCCCCGTGATATGAATCGAGGAAAAACGCGCTGGGCAATGGAAAAGTGAACATTACCTTGGCAAGAGGTTCCTCCTCTGTGATGGTGATGACACAGTAGGCATGTAGGCAAAGGATGAGACAGATGAGTAAGAGGCAGAATCCCAGGCCGAGGAGGATGGCGCCCCATGATCGGTATACTCTATAGGAGAAAGAAAGATGCGATCGTCAGTATAATGTCAATAGCTATCAAATGTACTTACATTTTATACTAATGGCTTTGAATACCTTGATACCAGTGCATATTTTATCTATAGAATATGATGTATACCATAGGTGGATCAGGGCTGCTATAAAATAAATGGAGGACATTTTAACTGAATTAAGATGTTATTTACCATAATATCTCACGTGTAATGCATGGCATAATTCAGTGGCGGATCCAGGATTTTGAAAAGGAGGGGGCGCGGCCCAAAAGGAGGGGGCGTACCCTCTATTTTTGGGTAAATTTATGGGGCCAAAATATGTAATGAAACTCTTAAGTACTGGCAAAAAAGGGGCGCACATCCCCGAGCCCCCCCCCCCCTCTCCGCCACTGAATAATTATATGTGAGAATCCAGCTCTAGGTGTACCTCATAGCTTTCTCTCAAGTTGGTGGTGCGTCTTATACATGGGGTGCGCCTTATACACAAAGTATAACGGATGTGGGTTGTGGTAGTGTAATAGAAATGCAGACATACAATCAAACTTGCGAAAAGAGTTATAGTTTGATATAGATCACAAATGTCCCTGAGCCTTTATGGTAAAGCTGGTGGAACTATTTAATGATGGACCCCTTTATCTCCTGGATTAGGACCCACTTGGCTAAAAAACAGATTTTCATCGTTTGCAAATGTTTCTTTAGGTTTGGGTAAAAATGGAGTGTAAAAAACGTTTTAAAAGATATATGAAAACTTGACAAAAAAAAACACGTTTTTTAACCTAAAATATGAACTTTTTACAGAACATAAAGAAAATGTTAAAAACGTTTGGCAAACTTTAGAGTATAAACGTTTTATGCCAAGTGGGGATCCACATCCTAGCGTTAGCCATGAGGCTTCAGCAATTAGCAGATTTAGAGTAATAGTAAGTCTAACCAGGGTTAGAGGGCTTAAATAGCAATCACATGATAAACAATTAGCGATTGGCATGTCTAATCAGATTCCTGTGATATTTTAGTCAAACTGGCAACTAACAGTATCTTAACCTAATACACAACACTGTGTTTAGCTTCTTTGTCAAGTACTAATCGACAGGTCTGCCTGGCCTTCCACCTTGTGTGGGATCAATGGCAATTTAATAACTGTGTATTGAACCAGCCGCAATTTTGTATCCTCCTTGAGAATTTTCTTGTATCTTCATTGACAAATCTTCAATAGCAATTGCCAGCTAGCCATTTGCATGTCTAACAGGCTTTCTATATTCCTAGTTCGAATTGCTACTCACAATTAGCAATTGGCATGCCTACCTGGCTGGAGAACAATTAAGGGAGTGGTCATTATTTATCAACAGGGGGGGGGTGGTGGGTTTTCGCGCGGACGCGCGGAAATTTTTTACGCCCCCCCCTCGACGGCAGTCAAAATTTTTTGCGCCCCCCCCGCCGGAGGCGCGGAGAGTTTTCGCGCCCCCTCTTTGATCTATAGTAGCGCGCGGGCTTTTTTGCTAAAAAGAGGGTGAATTTTTTTAGCCCCCCCCTCAAGAGGGGTCAAAATTTTTTTAGCCCCCCCCTCGGGAGGGGTCTGAAAATTTTACGCCCCCCCCTCAAACCCACCACCCCCCCCCTGTTGATAAATAATGACCACTCCCTAAGATATAACAATATGCAAGTCCTGGACATTTGCAAATGTTAAAAGTACGTTTTTTGCCAAATGGGCCCTCCTTTACTGGCCTCTTTTAGGATGCGAACTATAATTACTGAGTTTCTAGGTGTCACTACAATGAAGGTGGGCACTTTGACCCATATTCTACCAAGATAAATTTTTAATTCAAGTGTCTGGTCAAGACCATGAGTCCCGGGCCAACTCAAGGTTAATCTACTTATAGAAAAGACGCGTACTTCACACTGTGACCCATGAGGTTCACAGCTCTTCTGGCCAACCATTAATCAAGCTATCGTCGTGATCCATCCATCATTTTCTGATACCCTCTGATCTCCACTCCAATGTCGTGTTTGATGTATAGGACATGAGAACACATACATTAATCTTCATTATCGAGCTAGATTCAAGGACCTATACACATTCTACGGGTACATTCTAGACCCCTCATCCCTTGATATTCATTCAAAATATTGTATTTTTACCATTAATACTTAAACAAAGTCAAATTGAGTTGATGGGTTCCCTATTTTATGGGGAATTGTATGATATGGCATCTTACACTCTAGGTTATCTACATGGTTATAGATATGACTGGTACTATAGTGCTTGGCTGCCTTAATTGTAGACCACTTTGGTCAAAAGTACCTATAGCTATGTACATCTACCTTATTCTACACTTGCACTATGTATCCATTCTGATAGAAACAACCATTGCAATGAGACACATATATATTGAGAAAAATGCCTTATGGCCCACCAATTTTGTCCTAGGTGCCACTAGACAAACAGTGCTCAACTTCTAAAGGACAGGAATGCCAGTTGATGGACCAGATGGCTGGTATAGGCTAAGGAGTTAATGAGGCTTTTGTTTATCCAGACCCTGCCCAGGAGTCAGGAAGGAATGACCCATGGTTTGTGTACTCTTCCCTCCTCTCCGCCATTATGTTGATGTAGGGATAATTGCATTACTCTAATCTGCCCAAACCATCGCATGATATATACATTGGTTCTCTATTCTTAAACCAATGCGGATCTGTAATTTAAATCTCTAATGGTGTTTTTTCAACATGCAAGAAAACAAAGAAAGAAAATGTAAGAGTTTGGTCAGTTTGTGATTTGGACTAGTGACAGAGATCTTTTGATGATCCATGGGTAAAGGGCGGTTCAACATGGAACAGGTTGGATAGAGATAATACACAGGACTCGTTTTTCTGGAAGTTCCCTGAGTGTCAAGTAGGATTTGCACCCACTTTACCTTAAAGCTTTTAGCCCCAGCAGCTAACCTTAATGGCACCCATGCAAGTATGTGTGACCCACCAAGGGAGAACACCCCTCCGCGGAGGATTTTTAATTCCCCATTTGGCCACCAGGAGGCATTGGAGGGTCAAAATTACTCTAACATCATTATAAAAATACATTAAGCTGATTTTTTATGCAGAATTCAATGGTCTTATTTAAAATGCACCATTTTCCATAGACATGGCCTATATTTGGATGGTAAAATGACCATTTTTCATGAGAAATCAACCTATATACCTGTTCTTGGTTGCGATGGTAACCATCCCAATAATAAAAATGTGCAGATTTTTATGCCAATTTTCAGGGATGCTCACTAAAAACCCAAAACTGAAAACAGAAATGGAAAATTCCTTCTAGATCAAAATCTATGATAAAAATCACCATATAGTTATGAAAAAGGCTAATGTATTTGGTTTTTAGACATTATTATGGTTTATAATGTATTTAGAGCTTAATCGTTGATTTCAGATATGAATAACGACCTATGT
Organism: Acholoe squamosa; assembly: GCA_949317995.1. Taxonomy (NCBI): domain Eukaryota; kingdom Metazoa; phylum Annelida; class Polychaeta; order Phyllodocida; family Polynoidae; genus Acholoe; species Acholoe squamosa. The sequence continues at coordinate 58,039,048 of OX439041.1, read as the reverse complement.
TAAAGGAGGGGTTCTGACATACCTACTAGGAATATTTAGACCAATAATGTCTTATTTTAAAGATCTTGAGATGAACTTTTATAATGAATTTCCCTGCAGAGGGGTGTTTTTGCTCGCCTGGTCACATGTATACATGTAATAGTCATCCATTATTATATGCCCTGCATCTGCCAATCATGGATTAAATGAATGATGCAAATGTAAATTTCATCCTGGATTCAAACCCCAGTTGGCAGATGGCAAACAAGAAACATCCTGCACTCTAGCAACACATTAAAAGTGTCATTTGCTGCTCTTATGTTGTCAGATATTGTACATAAATACCCACTTGGCAAAAAACGTTTTTTCAACGTTTGTTTCAAACAATTTTCAACCAAATAAAAACATTTTTTTTTTTAGTACGTGCTTTGACGGGTTTTTTTTTTACATTAAACACTTTTTGGCAAACTTGGGAACCAAATAAAAACGTTTTTTAACGTTGAAAAACACGTTTTTCTGCCAAAGTGGGTACGTTAAGTGAATGAACATTTGGTCCTGCAGCCAGTTAGCCAAATTCTAAATCCTTTGCAAAGTATCTCCCGGAGAGTATTAGAATGTAGGCCTATAGTCCTAAAGAACATATCATTAAGCCAAATGTCCCATTAACCTTGGACTCAATAATGCCAGAAAAAGGGGCAAATACACAATAACTGGCATATGATTAGTATGAAATCCTACAAAAGTAACATCCACTCTAGTGAAGGTACTTCCTGACAGTTACCAAGGGCACGTTCAGTCTATAATGTAAAGATGCCATACAGGATAGTAAGACGTGCAACTTCCCCAGTAAAATGGTTGTGGAAAGAGAATACATAGCCTCTACAAGTATGCCCATTTCCCCATTCCATCCGCGTCTTTCTCTCGAGATTTATCCCCCCTAGTTTCCCCCAAAACACTGTGATACTAGCCATTTGCACCCTCCATCTATTTTGCTCTCCTCTGCTCTCCATAGGATACTGATAAACAAAATAATTAGATTACAGCCTCTATTTAGATTCTCTCTGCCTGGAACTCCGACCAAGAGCTGAGAGCTAGGCTATGAATTTCTAGGCTACATCCATCCCGCCGGCTTTATCAATCATCGAACTCCTGCACAGCCACATGTAATAAGCATGTGCCTACATGATGTATGTATAACACGTATTAGCTCTAGAAGCATAATGCATTCGTGTACCAGGCCTTGTATTAAAGAAAGCATACACTGCAAAAATGGTGTTTAGATCCTAAACACAATTCTAAACATATTCTTGCAACGTTTTTGTAATCACATTAATTTCCTAAACATGTTTAGCCAAACAATGTGCTTAGCTCAAGTGTTTAGAACTCTAGGTGTTTAGGTTCAAAATTTGTGTTTAGATTATCGATGAAATTTTGTGTTTAGATGTTTATGAATTTTTGTGTTTAGATGTTTAAGTTATTTGAAGTAAGGGTTTGCAGACATGTATTCATTAAAAAAATAAAGGAATGTTTTTTGTTTGTTTTCTCATTTATTGGAAGCCATCAGCAGGTATGTGCACAACAAAATCTCCCAAGATGTCAGCCACAGCTATATACACGTACATGTACACACTTCATCAGAATGAGAGACTTGAGAAAGTACAATAGCTTGGCAGGAAGGACATTGCTTTATCTGTTACAAAATAACATGAAAAGGGTGTCAGTCATGGAACTCATTGATTAATTAAGGGTTATAATGGTGGTGTAGGTTGAATTTAGCCAATCCTCTATTGCTGTTTCCATTTTCATGACATTCAATGAAATGACACTATGATACACAAGGGGTTTGGGGAGTATTGTCACAACAATTGATTATAACTGTTTGCAGATAGTCCATTGAGAGGTAGTGCTGCTACCTGGTGTGGATTTGACATCCACATATCTAAACATATTGATGTTCAAATCTAAGCACCTAGTATTCAAGTGTTTAAACTCTAAACATCTAAACATGTTTAGCTAAAATGTTTATGTATTTAGAATAAAAGTGTTCTTTTCCTAAATGTGTAGTTGATGAGACACCTAATTGACGTATATGTTTAGGTTTTAAACATGTTTAGACCTAAACATGTTTAAAATCTAAACACCATTTTTGCAGTGTACGCACCCAGTGTAAAGGAATTCGAAACTTTTTGGGAATCTGCACAGTCAGGTTATTCCCCATGGATATCTAGAGGCCTTACTCTTTTCTCCCTGTAATAGTCAAATACTTCTTGTTGGCCTACACACATAGGTGCGGGTTCATAGACTTTTAAAGCTGTGGGTCCGGGTGGCCCATGGCTGAGAAAGTTATTTTCTATACCCCTGTTGAAGTACTTCTCTCAAATTTCTTTCACAAGCTTTAGACTCAAAGCAATTGGAGGAACCACCCCCCCCCCCTCGCCCTTTTGCTACACAAGCCTTTTCATATCACTCTCCTCCTCTAAGTCCTCTACCAATACTCTTCTTCACATTCTGCTTTCACGACCTTGCTGTTTGCCTGCTCTACTCTTCTCCCTTTTGTCAGAGTGACTAATTATATGCGCCGCATCTTCATGTATCAATGCATTACTTCCCTGATCTGTTATCAGATTTAAGACAAGACTTTAGGATGACTATAATGACTTCCCCATCATGATCAGCATCTGTTGGGTTCTCCTTTCTGACTCTTAACAATATAACCTATTATGCCCGGGACCCTTCCTTTATTATGTCTCACTATGCATCACAATTGGCCAAAACGTTTGAGAACATTTGAAAATTTTTGGGTAAAAAAAAAAAAGTTTGTAAAATACATCTTCTTACATTCAGCCAAATATGTTTTGAAATGTTTTTGTTTTCATATGAAACATTTTAAGGTTTGTTAGCTGTACCGTTTTTTTTCTGTCAAACTTCAAAGTCATGTTTTCAAACTAGAACTAAACCTTTAGAATATCGAGACAAAAATCTGTTAGTTCACTCGTTGATTTTAAAAGAAATGTAAACAAACTTAACTCTTTACAAACATGACATGACATTTTCTTGACATAAAAATATCTTCTTGTCAACTGGGAACTATATACAAAATGTTCCCACCAAGTATAGGACTGATCTAAGATATGTCTTTACTGAAGGGAATTTTCAGTTTAAAAGCAATTTTGCGAGTCATTTCTGTTTTAATCATACAGGAGAAGCTTTGCACATCATTTCCAAGCAGAATTGATGAGAAATGAGGCCAATATTTCATCTTTAGAGCTAAATAGATGATGGCAATAGCCTATAGTGGGCTAACTTAGCTTAAACAGGCCTATATGCTGCCACATTTCAACTTTTTGAAGCATACTGGTATTATGTGTTACAGAGAGGTTGTTTTTACCATTTGCATCACACACAGATTTTGTAGTCTTAATAAAAAACTTCTTTGAGATGCATTATGGTCAGGTTTCTTATGATTTTATTCAGTGGGATAACCAAAAAAGGTCCTTCAGTTGCCAATACAGTTGGTGGTCAGTCGGGAGGAGTTGTTAGAAGATCGGAGATAAGAGATAAGATAAGAGTCCAATTGAGGCCTTCTACTACTGACCCCTGGTTTGCAAATCTCTCTATTTTTCTTAAAGAGGTAATTTCTATAACTAAGTAGGCTGTTTTCTTTTCTTCTACATTTCCTCAAGTTTAACTTCCTGATTTGTTTTAGATTTTGTGTAAATTTTTCTTCCAACTTATCAATGATTTTGTGACTTTGAGAAATTCCTCTGTCACTTTCAATTACCCAGAGGTTTAGAGCCCCACTGCCTCTGTCCACATCACCCTCCCGCCAGGGGAGGTTTCAGAAACGACTGACCTAGGCCTGAATACAAGCCTATTCCTTCCTCTCTGGAACCTCCATCCCCCAACCATTTCATCTCCCATTGGGGTTGTAGCCCTTGCTACTGGCTCAACTTTGCACCTCCTCAACAATCTGAAGGTGTAACCCCCTTAAGAGATTCTAAGATTTCTGTCCAATCATTGTCATACAACATATTTGCACTCTTTTGACAAATCTCTTAGTGTCTGAGCAATCAATTGAGTGAGGATTTGGTGTACATGTATTTGAAAGGGAAGAATGTATAAAGTCTGGATGATTCTCAAGGTAGGTTCTGGTAAAGAATGGCAATTTCCGGCAATCTGAGAGCCTGTTTGGTGACTGATATTTTTTTAAAGTAAAGGTGCTACAGTTATCAAAATAGTCTCAAATGAAGCTGAATTGTGTTTTACAACTTCTGTGGACTTCCCATGTACACAGAAAAATATGTTTCTCTTCAATGGCTATGAGAGTGGTGAAAGGTAGCGAAAAATTGAACATTTCAGAAAACTTTTACCATGGTTTCCATGGTAACCAGTCATATGATTTTTAAAACATTGAGGAAATGATCCTACATTCAGGTAGCCATTTATCTTAGCTTAAACCTGATATCTAGATCAATATTGCAGCTTGACTGGTTGGGAAATTGTCAATGACCTTTCTAAACAAGTCAGGGAAACTTTAAGTTTTCAGGCCCATACTTGGTGAGATCTACTGTATATACAGGAGAGAAATGGTATAAAGCATACTTACTCTCCTTTATGTTTGCTCGTAACTAAGAGGATGATACCAGTGAACAAAAGAATGATTCCCATCCAGAAAAAGGCACACATGACACGTCGTGGTACAATCCAGTCATGGTTACTTTTGGCATCTATGATGATCGTGTTATCCTTGTCAGTATACCTCCCTTGTGCATCTAGTATCGGCGCCATCTTGAGTAGTGGGTATCACAATTTTTATAATCAAGGTTGATTAAGTCAACTTTCAAGTGGTTGTCTTTCTTGATTGCATATGCAAACTCATACCATGGGAGAGATCTCGTGGAATTATATCCTATCACAATTTATGCTTAGTTCTGTCGCTGTACCCCAGAAATATAGATAATTAAATGTTCACATAATAACCCCTGGAGCACTAACAACACGGGCCTACATCGTTAGGCTACAGGTGTGACATCCAAGTAAATATAACAAACAGTCAACATGCTGAGTGATGTGGGTTTCCTCTTCTCCATTCAGCGTCTCTGGTCCGGTCCAATGCAGCTTTGCCGCGTCCTATGGCGTGTTTTCTTATCAGTGCAGGGTGAAACACATGGAGCAGCCCTGACAGGGGGCAATACCACCTGTGATCAGTCATGTCTCTTCAGAAGGAGGAAGGGGAGGGGAGGGGATAGGTGAGGGGTTAGAGGTCTGCTCACCAGGTGGTTTCAGGTAGGCAGAGTTTACACATTAGAGATCTACATGAAGGTCGGGGACGAAGGACACCTCAAACGAAATTGGTCTCATTTTCATCAGGTAGGTGTTCCAGGATGTCCTGAGGAAAATAAAATTTGCAGACGGTATGCACTACCGTCCACTGCTAGAGTTTTGTGTCGGGTAGGGACTTCCTTCACCACGAATTACATGTTTGTTATGGTTGGTTATCTCCCAGGGCCAGCTATCTCAGTAACTGTTTGTTCATGGGGTGTGCTAATACCTCTTACTCCTGTTTTAATGATGGGGTGCTGACCCTCCTGTGGGCCTCACAGCCACATGTAAATGGTTTGACCAAGCATATTTATAAATACAGTAAAGAAGCAGTGACATTTTCAATGCAGCTCTCTCCAAAACTCTTCCAGTTGGAGTAGTGGTGAGTCTGCTCCAGGCATTAAGACCCATGCATAGAGCCTGCGGCTAGATCTGCCATGGATCACACACCTTGAGCTGCTCTCCTTCCTCCCACTTCCTAGAAGTATGTAGATGGAGCAGCTGTGAGTAGGACAGACACTCGGTGGGTAGTAGGGCAGTATACAGCATGCCCAGTTAGTGGTGTCAGGTAGGCATACTCACGTCCCACCAACAGGCAGCAGTGAGCAACTCAGAGCAGCTCACCCACCTACAACTCTCTAGCCATGACTGTACCCATAAGGGTGGGATGGGGTCTTCTTGTTCTCCTTCAGACCCTGGAGAAATATAACAAATCTCTTCAATCCCCTGGGTCTACACTCATGTAATCTGATGTTATCTATAGGCACCTCTCTATGCAGGTATCCGTATGAGTAGTTATGCTGGAGTTATCCAGGTGTAATATGGATTTATAATGGGGGTACTCCAGGTGTTCAGGTAACTCCTCCAGTGTGCAGCTGGAGAGGTGGGCGTTGTGTGGCTGCTGCTATCACCACCACCAAGCCGGTGTGGGGAGGTAGCTATGCACCAGGTGAAGATAGCGGAGTACTGCACTGCCTGCCCCAGCTGCACCTCCTGTCAGCAACCTTCTTCTCCCATCTTGACCCTATCGAGTAAACTTGATCTAGTCTCTGGTTTTGCAGTGGACTGCAGTCAAGTCTACTTCTCCCCCTGAGCTTACTCATTCATGGTACTCGCCTACCCCTGGGGATGGTATGATTGTATGTGAACATTGAAGTATGGCGAGAGAGAGAGAGAGAGAGAGAGAGAGAGAGAGAGAGAGAGGGAGAGAGAGAGAGAAAAGAGAGAGAGAGAGAGAGAGAGAGAGAGAGAGAGAGAGAGAAAGAGAAAGAGAAGAGAGAGAGAGAAGAGACAGAGAGATCCAAGACCTTACATGATAAAGTGCACAAGATGAACTCTTCCTCTCCCATACAAATACCAGTATGTGGTCAAAAATCATAGAAAGTGTGCAAATAGGCCTTGGTGGAGCTTTGAGAGGTCTGAGAAAAAATTATGTAGTATCTCAAAAATATTTTTTGTGGATAGTGTATAGGTCTTGAGGTAACTGCACATGAAATATTATGAGTTACATATGAAAACCATTGCTATGGCAATGCCCAGAACCTATCTACCTGGAAACGATGTCCTCCCGAGTGACCATTTGGGGTATTTTCCCTTTATTGATTCAAAATGACCTATGATATGCTTCTGGTCCACTGTTATTATGATTTTGCTTATAGTACTGGGTCTAATAGTTGGGTTTGGAGTATTGTAGTCAGACGTAACAGGCTTTTTGCCTTTCCCTCAGGTCATTTTCCTATAGGGCCTAGCCTGGAATTCAAGTAAATCTCAGATTCTAAGATATTCATTTCTTTCTGTTCTATATAAAAGCTGAACTGACTATGGTAGGAACTATTGATTATATGGAATACAATGCCCACGGCATGTATTTTTAGGTGGTATATAGTTTTGATGGGGGAAAAGTCTGTAATTTCTGTTCAAAATACCTTGTAGTTCATCACTCACCTGGACATTATGTTCAGAATTATGATCAAATTCCATTAAAAGTAGGCCCATTTTATGATAGCAAGGAATCAGCTGACACAGATAACAATGTGAATTCCATCATCTACTGCTCAAGATGGTCCAGATCTGTGATCTTCAATGAGATAAAATGATTATTTCTGTAGGAAATCAAACCCTCAACATGGCATGTTACTCAATGGTCACTCGGCCGGACACAATTTCACCTGGACAAAAAAGCACTTCCCATCCCTGATACTGCAAAGGTTTAGCAGCAATCAATTGTCCCATACATTAAGTACTAAGGTATATGTAGGGGGTAAATAACAGGCATAGTTAGGATATTTGAATATCCCTATTGTGCAGAGGAGGGGCAGGAATATTGAATTTTGTGTGAGGACAAGAAATGTAGGCAGAATCATGATAAAAACCGTTAAAAGTATTCTCATTTTACGATAATAAGGTCACATCTGACATAAAGAAACATGTTATTTTCATGATCTACAGGTCAGAATGGTCTAGATCTGAGATTGTCATGGTAATATGACAATTGTTTCTGTAGAAAATCAAGCCCTCAACATGGATTATTACTCAAATGTCATTCGCCCGGACATATGCCAAGAATCTCTACAAACATTTATTATAAGTACACTCATTTCATGATATAAAAGACACATTTGACATGTATAACAATGTGATATCTGTAATCTACAGGTATAAATGGTCTAGAGCTGTTATTTTCATTAAGATAAAATTTTAATTTCTGTAGGAAATCAACCCCTCAACATGGCATGTTATTCAATGGTCACTCGCCCGGACACGATTTCGCCCAGACAAAATAGCACTTCCCATCTCTGCTACTGCAAAGGATGGAGAATAATCCATTGCCCTATACATTGGGCACTTAGGTATATGTAGGGGGTAAATAACTCACTTAGTTAGGATAGTTAAATGTGTTAATCCTACACAGGAGGGGAAGGAACATGATTTTTCGCCTGGACAAGGAAAAAGGGGGATTTTCAAGGAAAATCACTTATTGCCCCCTCACAGTGAAGTTTATGGAGGAAATCAAATTTTGTTTTTAACATACTTTACCCCTAATATGTAGCAAATCTTTTTAGGCATAATTGAACCCATTTTCCTTTTAGTTATTTAATGGGGGGAGGCCAAGTGACCAAATTATTGCCCGGACAGACCACTTTACAAAAAATTAAAATGCTCCAGAAGAATAGAAAAAATCCGACCAGGAACATAATTTTTGCTTCTATTTCACCACAAGACTCTATAATTTACATAATAAATGTGGACAGACACATACCTAGTCCTCATTCTACAAAAAATGATGAAATTTGTCAATTTTATTGATTTTCCAAGCTGAAAGGGGTCAATTTTAGGTATGTTCAACCCCCTGGAGCCCAGAATATTGATATTGATCGACTAAAACCCATATATAACATCAAGAACTCATCCAGCCCAAAAATATGACCCAAAAAAAATTGGGGAAAAATCAAAATCCTAAGTGTAATGGGCTGACTATCACCAAAATTCCCATTTGCACACCTTCTGTGATTTTAGACCATATACCGAGTCATGTATAGGCGTCGGTGAGCTCAGGCCAATTATTCAAGGTGCTTGGGGTGGTCCCCATCCAATCATTAGATTTAGTCCCTACTCTTTTTATTCCGAAGTATGATTTGCATTTCCGGAGACTTGACACTTTGAATTTAGCTCTTTTGTGTATGGAATCCTGAGAAAGTTTTTTCCCGATGAATGAGTGGCATACCTCCTTGGCCAGAGGGTGGGGGTGGCAGAATGGGAATCTTCCAGCATAGGCTACGTCTAATATAACTGGAGACTGCATCAACGATGTACATATATAATGCACACTTAATTACTGCATGTACCATAATACCCCAACATATATTACTAGAATTACCAAAATTTCACTTCAGGTGCTCCTCATAGGAGGAGCCTTTAATAGGTGGAAGTCTGCCTCAAACGTGAGGTGCACCTTATATTGGGTATTACGGTACATGAAAAGGAATTATCCAGCCGATTCCCATTAGTTTAGCCAAAATTTGACGGTAAATAAGTTTCATTCACTATCAATGGGTAAAATCCCCAAAACAAGAAAGCATTCAAAGTTTAAAACAGCAGAGCTGAAAATAAATCTTGAAAGAGACAAAAAAAAAGATGAGGCAAAGGTACAGGGCATAGGCTATATTTCTTCCCCATGTATACACCGGGCCTGGCTCCATTCCCGCATGTTGGTCCCATTTTGGATCAATGTTGGTCCCATGCCAATCAACTTCCACTCAAGTGCCAATCGACTTCAATCATTGGCACTTATTTGGAATTTAAATGGTGCTGGATTAAAATTGGCAGTTGATTGGAAGGTGATCGACACTTGATTGGAAGGTGATTTCATTTGATTGGCAGTTGAGTGGTGATTAATTAGAGATTAATTGGTAGTTGAAATTGATTGTCACTTGATTAGCATTTAATCGGAAGTTTATTGGCATTTGATCAGAAGGTGATTGGCGGTTGATTTTGAGTTGATTGGAACTAAATCGGTAGTTGATTGGAAGTTATTCTACACATGATTGTTACTAATTTGGTGTTTGATTTGTAGTTGATTGACACTTGATTTGCACATGATTATTAGCACATTGCACTTGATTAGTAGTTGATTGTCATTTGATTTTTAGTTAAATGGCACTTGATTTAAACTTAAATGGCAGTAAATTCATATGTAATTTCATTTGATTGATAGGTGACTCACATTTGATTGGAAGGGATTGACACTTGATTGGTGCTTGACACTTAATTCTTTAGTTGATTGGTGCTTGATTGAAAAATAATTCACTCTTGATTGGAAGTTAATTGGTACTTGGTTGAAAGTTGATTGGCAGTCGATTGGAACTAAATTGACATTGCCATTTGATTGGTGCTTGATTGGAAGTGATCGACACTTGATTGGTAGGTGATTGGCACTTAATTCACAGTTGATTGGCTGCAACTTGACACTTGATTGGTGGTTGATTGACACCTGATTTGCAGTTTATTGGAATTTGATTGGTTCTTGATCATAAGTATAAATGTACATTTGAAGGTTATTGGCAGTTGATTTGTAGTTGATTGGAAGTTAATTTACATGTGGTAGTTAAGTGACAATTGATCTAAACTTAATTTGTAGTATATTAGTACAAAAATGTATGTAATTGGTGGTTGAATGGCACTTGATTGGAAGGTGATTGACATTTGAGTGGAAGTATTTGACACTTGATTGGAATGTGATTGGTACTTGACTTTCAGTTGCTTGGCACCTTATTGAAACAAATTTCAACTTGATTGGAAGTTGATTGGTACTTGATTGGAAGTTACTTGGCACTTTTGGTACTTTCAGGATTGGAAGTTATTGGCATTTGATTTGAAGCTAATTGCCACTTGATTATTAGCTGACTAGTACTTGATTGATAGCCTATTGGAAGTTGTTTTATATTTTGATTGGCACGTGATTTGCAGTTGATTGACACTTGATTCATATTTGATAAACACTTGATTTGCACTTGATTGGAAGTTGATTTTGTCACTTTAGTGCTAGACGGTTTTAACTGTATTTTTCAAGTTTTGCAGGAGAGGAAAAATAATGTTCCAATTACTATAGCATCAAGTCGAAACAATATCATTGTGCTGGGGCCTGTAGGCAAACCTATCATAGATAGGGCATCAGTACTTTTATAGTAGGTAGATAAGGGAGTTGGAATCCTCCATCCATCCATCCAGTGATATTGGGAAAGTTATGGTGACATTTTTAAGCTATGGGAAAGTCAGTCCTTACTCAAGCTTTCCCACAAGGTTTTTGCCCACTTCATCTGGGAATCATTTTGGCCCCAACAGGACTTTTTTTCAAAATAGCCCTTTACCCAAATTTAAATCATTTTGGTGTGTTTACATGGTTGATTGGACCATCATGTATTTGAAAAGCTCACTACCCTCTGCCTTGTGTTCAAACATTGTGAAGACGAACCTAATAAAACAAAAAGACATGTAAACTATTTTAACTCTAGTAACCCCAGATATGGTTGAAAAGCTCTGTTTGGTGGAAGCCTTGTGGATGACTCAACCCCTCCCCTAACTTTAAAATTGATAAGACTTTTCCCTCAGCCAAAAGGGGCTGGAATTGATTCAGGAGCCTAATAGTTGAGAGATGCCCTGTTCCCTATTTGAAGGTTTTGCCCCCCACCCTGCCCTAACTACCAGTCCATGACTCTTTTACATTTCCTGAAAAAAAAGGAAAAATAGGGTGTTTTAAGCAGTACTTCACCAGATGTACAGCTCATATTGATCTAAAAAAAATGTCTGAGTGCGTACATAAAGAGTATGCCAAATTGCCTGTAGACCCCCCCCCCCAGATTTCATGTACAAGTTTGTATGCATTTGCCAAGATCCCCCCCCCCCACCCCTTCGGTGCGTACCACGGGTGGAAAACTAGTCTCAACCACATGCTTAGTGTAGTCCCCTCTAGTAGTAAAGACAGGGTCTGATGCATATTCAAAGTAGCCATGTGGATTGGGTGGGTTGTGTAAACACAGGGGAGACCGGGGACTTTGCTGACTGTCAGACCCTGTCTATACTACTAGAGAGGACCACACTGAGCATGTTGTTGAGACTAAGTTTTCCGCCCATGGTGCGTACATACTTTATGGAAGACTCCCTATATATCTGAAATCTGCTTATAACTGTGGTTAAAGACAGCATGCTTACACTTTAATTTTGGGATAAAAAGCTTTTAATCCCATGCGTTTCTCCATAGGAACAGAAAACCAATATTTAGCATTTCATAGCTATCAAAGTACACAACAGATTTAATTTGTATTACACGTATGGCTATGTGTGACTTTTCATCTCACTATGACCAACTTACAGAAGTTAAATTGTAAAGGAATTAGGCATAATTCCAAATATCACAAAAGCGAACCCCAGATGTTTTTTTTTTTCATTATATGTATAGTGAGGGAGCAGGTTAGGTCTAAGACCTAAAAGACCCGAGTTTTTAATGCAATTTTTAATGCTATTTTCAATTCAATTTTCAATATTCAATCAGATATTGACAAATAGTGAGTGATTACTGACATATGTTGATGAACTGCTGACAAATAATAAGCAATTACTAACATGTATTGACTAATTGCTGACAAATAGTGCATTATTACTGATATATTTTTACAACTACTGACAAATAGTGAGTAATAACTAACATATATTGACTAATTGCTGACAAATAGTGCATTATTACTGACATATTTGGACTAATTACTGACAAAAAGTGAGTAATTACTGACAAAAAGTGAGTAACTACTAACATAAATTGACTAATTGCTGACAAATAGTGCATTATTACTGACATATTTGGACTAATTACTGACAAAAAGTGAGTAATTACTGACAAAAAGTGAGTAATTGCTAACATAAATTGACTAATTGCTGACAAATAGTGCATTATTACTGACATATTTGCTGACAATGCATCATGCCATCCATAAAAGGGTTAACTGCACATCAATGCCTTGTCTATCAATAAAGGGTTGACTGTGCATCAATGCATCATGCTATCCCTAAGGGGTTAACTGTGTATCAATGCATCATGCATTCCATAAAGGGTTAAGTGCATTAATGCATCAGGTTATCCATGACGGGTTAAAGTGAATCAATGCATTTTGCCATTCATCAAGGGTTAAATGTGCATCAATGCATCATGCCATTCATAAAGGGTTAACTGTGTATCAATGCATCATGCCACCCATAAAGAGTTAAAGTGCATCAATGCATCATGCCATTCATAAAGGGTTAAAACACATCAATGCATAATGTTATCCATAAAGTGTTAAATGTACATCAATGCATCATGCTGTCCATGAGGGGTTAAATGTGCATCAATGCTTTGTAACATCCATAAAGGGTTAACTGTGCATCAATGCATCATGCTATCCATAAAGGGTTAACTGTGCATCAAGGCTACAAGCCATTCATAAAGGCTTAAAGTGAATCTATGCATCATGCCATTCATAAAGGGTACGATGTGCATCATTGCATCATGCCATTCATAAAGGGTTAACTGTGCATCACTGCATCATGCCATTCATAAAGGGTTAAATGTGCATCAATGCATCATGCTATCCATAAAGGGTTAACTGTGTAACAATCCATCATGCTATCTATAAAGGCTTAAAGTGAATCAATGCATCATGCCATTCATAAAGGGTTAACTGTGGACCAATACAGCATGCTATCCACAAAGGGTTAAATGTGCATCAATGCATCATGCCATTCATAAAGGGTTAACTGCACATCAATGCATCATGCCATCCATAAAGGCTTAAAGTTAATCAATGCATCATGCCATTCATAAAGGGTTAACTGCACATCAATGCATCATGCCATCAATAAAGGCTTAAAGTGAATCAATGCATCATGCCATTCATAAATGGTTAACTGTGTAACAATCCATCATGCTATCTATAAAGGCTTAAAGTGAATCAATGCATCATGCCATTCTTAAAGGTTTAAGTGTGTATCAATCCATCATGCCACCAATAAAGGGTAAAAGTGCATCACTGCATCATGCCATTCTTAATGGGTTAAAGTGTGTCAATGCTTCATGCCTTTCATAAAGGGTTAAAGTGCATCAATGCATCATGCCTTTCATTAAAGGTTAAAGTGCATCAATGCATCATGCCATTCATAAAGGGTTAACTGTGCGTCAATGCATCATGCTATCTATAAGGGGTTAACTGTGCATCAGTGCATCATGCCACCCATAATGGGTTAAATGTGCATCAATGCTTTGTGAAATCCATAAAGGGTTAACTGTGCATCAATGCATCATGCCATTCATAAAGGGTTAACTGTGCGTCAATGCATCATGCTATCTATAAGGGGTTAACTGTGCATCAGTGCATCATGCCACCCATAATGGGTTAAATGTGCATCAATGCTTTGTGAAATCCATAAAGGGTTAACTGTGCATCAATGCATCATGCTATCCATAAAGGGTTAAAGTGTGTCAATGCATCATGCCTTTCATAAAGAGTTAAAGTGCATCAATGCATCATGCCATTCATAAAGGGTTAACTGTGTATCAATCCATCATGCCATCAATAAAGGCTTAAAGTGAATCAATACATCATGCCATTTATAAAGGGTTAACTGTGTATCAATCCATCATGCCACCAATAAAGGGTAAAAGTGCATCACTGCATCATGCCATTCTTAACGGGTTAAAGTGTGTCAATGCATCATGCCTTTCATAAAGGGTTAAAGTGCATGAATGCATCATGCCTTTCAAAAAAGGTTAAAGTGCATCAATGCATCATGCCATTCATAAAGGGTTAACTGTGCATCAATGCATCATGCTATCTATAAAGGGTTAACTGTGCATCACCGCATCATGCCACCCATAAAGGGTTAAATCCTGCAAAATCAGTATCGGCTATATACAGGGTATCAAAGAGGCATTGGTGCGTGCTACTCACGGCGTTTATACCAGCCCCAAACTGCGTCCAGTGTCGGCTATATACAGGCTATCAAAGAGGCATTGGTGCGTGCTACTCACGGCGTTTATACCAGCCTCAAACTGCGTCCAGTGTCGGCTATATACATGGGTAGACCTACCGTAAATAGTCCTACAGTTTATATGATTTCAATAGAATTTACAAATTATTCCATACCAATTTGCAATGGTCGATTTATGGTGCACATTACCCCTATACGCAAAAACCTTCGGCGAAAACGTGTCCACTAGAAGTAGACCCGAGTTCGGAACTCGGGTCTAAATATGAACTATAGGGTCTTAGAAGGGCATGATAGTTCATGACAGGGCATAGGCTGTGAAAGGAAATAGCTTTTTTTGTGACACATGTGATCTACCAGAGACCAAAATAGCACTTGAAAAGTGGTTATCATAAGAAACTCAGCAAAGGAGGGGTAATAGTCCCTTGCCTTGTTATCAATACAAATACGCCAAAAATAAAGTATCCCGCCTTGAGGCAACTCCATAAAGTCCTTGGACAAAGTCCCCTCCCCTCACACGACGTCCAGGTTGTACCAAAAATAGGGGCCCCCCAAAAGAACATGCAAATTGAACACACCCTCGAAAAGCCGCCAAAGCCACCAGAAGGAATGTGGGAGGAGTGGTGGTGGGGATGGGGAAGCAAGGGGACATAAGGCAGTGTTCAGAGATGCAGAGGAAATGCATAAATTTGCATGGTTCCCACAAGAATCTCGGATTGAAATTCCCGACTTTCCCTGGCCAAATTTTTTTTTTCTCCAGACAAAGTATACTGTCGTGAAATACGACTTGTCAACTTTAAACATTAAATCTATACGAAAGGTCTTCAATAGAACATTAATTACAAACGCTATTCAGGGCTGGCTACAGTAAATTATCAATTGCAAATAAGAACGTAACTTTTGAAAAAAAAACACAATTCCTTCATTAATAATTTTGAATGCATTTGGGGAGACTGTCTAAATGAAATCAAACACAAGTGATATATTTTGGTAGACTTTACCTGACTCACGGAATAGATTTATAAAATTCCCTGATCATTTTCCCTGGTTTGTGGAAACCCTGATTTGGGGCAATTTCTGAGATTTCTGGAGGGTAGACATTTTGGGGCCTCTTCTGTCAGACAGGTACTACATCCATGACCATGTAAGGGTCTTCTTTTCAACTTTGCCGTTTACACAATTTGCCCCAATTTTACATCCTACTTTATTGTACTGACATCACTAATCATTTCACGTTACATGAGGCCGTGTTGCCGTAACTTTTTCTGGATGCAGGCCAACTTGGCCTGCATCTAAGCATCTTATGCAGGTCATTTCCCTCTGATGCGGGCCATATGAATTCATATATTTTTAGGTACCTTTATAAACTTCATTATAACCTGTTTTATACTATGCAAAAATAGAAAGAAATATCTAACACAAAGAATTTTCCAAATATGGCCCTATCTTTGCTTCTAATGGACCGATTTGAAAAATACTTTCACCATTTTGAAGCTTATATTATGGCAGGCCATTGTGGCCGCGTCCTAAGGCCCTATGCCGGTGATCAAGATTCTACGCCAGCAAAAGCCGGCGTCATTTTTGCAACACTGATGAGGCCATACCAAAAGAATTGTTCTACGGGTTGCCTTCTCCATATTATCGGAAATACAATTTTTTTCTTTGAAAAATATATTGTCCACGGATTTTGCTCAGTTTCTACAAGTTTTCTCTTTGTGATGTTTGGCAATTTATTTTTGAATAAATTTTTTTCGCTCGTCTCACTTTTCCAGCAAGGAATCCATTGGACGCCAAAAAAATCTAAAAAAAAAAAAGAAAGAAAATTCGCTTGCACCATTTTTTCAAAACCAAATCTGTAGACCAACTTATTTTTTTGGTGTGGCCTGATCTCTTTTATAATTCCCTAGCATATGAGCTACCAATGGCTCTTCTACAATAACACATTGCAAAGACAGTGAGTTATTTCATCTATCCATTTATTCTTCAGAGTAGAAACAAGTTTACAGCTCACACTGTACACACGTATGAATTCATATTTGAGTATCTATTATGAAGACATTGTTCATGATTTTTATTTGTTGGTTGAATCTCATTGTTTTAAGTATTATGCAACCAACTTGAAATGTAAAATACTGATTCAACAGATACAAGTTATTTGCATGATAGGATGAGCGACACATCTATTAAACATACTCCAATTTAATGGAATGTATATAAGGATAGAAAAGATGTAAAAATTGACAAGAATACATTTGTAGCAAGTTCATTATGAGTTCCCCTCCACAGGGCCAATTTCCAATAGGATGAAATCTGAAAAATAGAAAGGAAGATATGATAGTGTATATATTTTCATAATACACATTTAAACTTCCAAAATCTTAGGGCCGAAAATAAAGTGAATGACTGAATCTTATCTGTATTTGTACCAAATGTTTGTCTATCCAAGGGCAAGGTTCGTGCAAATCACCAGAGATATCAGTAGCAGCCTGATAACCTGTGTTGGAGGTGTCCATATTCAAGGACTAGTGTGTGATACCAAGGTACATGAAGGTCTTAGTCCACCAATATTGTTAAAAATAAACTTGTCAATGCAGAATTTGCCTTTGTTAGGGTAACCCCTGACCGTGAGTGCCTAACTGCATTATGCCTAGTGAACCCTTGAAGGACCATGAGTGCATTACTGCGTTATGCCTAGTGAACCCTTGAAGGGCCGTGAGTGCATTACTGCGTTATGCCTAGTGAACCCTTGAAGGGCCGTGAGTGCATTACTGCGTTATGCCTAGTGAACCCTTGAAGGACCGTGAGTGCATTACTGCGTTATGCCTAGTGAACCCTTGAAGGGCCGTGAGTGCATTACTGCGTTATGCCTAGTGAACCCTTGAAGGACCGTGAGTGCATTACTGCGTTATGCCTAGTGAACCCTTGAAGGACCGTGAGTGCATTACTGCGTTATGCCTAGTGAACCCTTGAAGGACCATGAGTGCATTACTGCGTTATGCCTAGTGATGTTTGAATGCAGTCCAGGTGAGTACTTATCTGGGCTTAATTCATACATCACACTGACCCACAAATTCAGAATTCACATAGGACCTCAGGTACCCCCAAAGAATCGTCATAATGCAGGAGTGTAGTGGATAGCCCTGGGATGGTTTTTGTCTACGCTACATTTATGCATCATGTCGAGCGATGGATATGGTGTATTAATGCATTATAGGCTTGAATGTTCAAGTTTATAGACTATACTGTTCAACCCGGTCCCATAAAATCTACTTTAGTAAGTCTACTTACTAGAGTGATGTATCAAGTTAGTTTGTTCCGTATTGAGCTTTCAACTTCTCTACGAGGTCAATGTAAGCCTTTTCCGCTACATCTTTCGACATGCCTGTAATTGATGGAAAATATTATCAATGAGTAGGTAGGTCCATTGTTTTAGATAAGACTCAATTGTAATTTTAAGATGCGACACGCTGCAACAACTGATACTCCAAACCATTACCATACTTTTTATACTAGCTATATATTTTTTTGTTTAGTTTTACTTCGGGGCCATTCAAGTTTATCGTTATGGAAAAGGTGCAAAACCTACCTTTCTTTGAATCCCAGGCATCCCACTTTGCCTTTCCTTTGAAGTCCAACATGCCTGGCCGAGCTAAAGAAAATAACAGATGTAATAAAATATTACATTTCAATGGTTGAAATTGCAGCTGCTTCATGACAGGTATATATGACCAAAAAGTAAAAATATGTGTATGGTACCCTCTCAGGGGCCCACCAAAATCTTTTTTTTTAAATTGTTTATTGCAACAACACTAAGTGACATCACATTACAATATTAACACGATATAATCAAGTCGCAGTTTATGACTACATACCTCACATATGTACACTAATGAAGATCAGAATAACAAGTACAAATCACAGAACAGGAACATGCATACAAATGAATAGTACAGTGTAAAAGGTAAAGAAAATGTGTGCCTAGTTGAGTAGTGGCCCAAGGTACTCAGCTTGCTAAGATGTTTACATGACTGCTAAGGAAGTGGAGGTCATAAATGGAGGTTATCAGTTCACAGTTGGGGGAGGGAATCCAAAGCGACCCCCTTCATCTGCTCAGGGTGGCCTATGGTTGTTAGCTCTAGTGTAGTAGGCCTTCCTTTTGCCCGACATATTAGTACCAAACTTTTTCTTAATGGCTCTTTTGAAGATGTCTTTTAGGTTGAGTGGATGGATCCAAGGAATCCCTGTTTAGATCCTCTGTACATGGGTGACTTTGTGTACATTTTGGTTCTATGGCGCCTTGTGGGGAAGGAGAATTTTTGGGACGCCCTTGTGTTCCTAGTACGGATGTATGGGGGGGGGGGATTTTTTTACACTTCCTTAGCATCATGCTGCAAAGCAACTCCTTCCGCCTATTTTCTAGTTTAGGGGCCTCAGTTCTGTCATGCAAATCATCAATAGAGACATCCTGAATCCTTACTTTGAGACATATTCTAAGGGCTTGGTTCTGGAGCGTTTGGAGTTGCTTTGCGGTGCTTCTCCTAGTGGAGTCAGATAGATAACAGCAATAGTCAAAGTGGGGTAGTATAGTCTGATTATACACTGAAATAGCAGCATGCTCAGTTAAAAGATACCTCAGCTTACAGAGTTTAAAAATTTTCCCAGAGACTTTTGGAGGTGGTTTCATTCAAGTACTTGTCGAGTACTAAGTTTCAGTCAAGGGAAACTCCTAAGTATTTATACTGAGTCATGGATTTTAGGAGGTGTCCTCCAATCTTTAGTTGACGGGGGAAGGGTAGCTATTTTGTTTTTGGGTGCAAACCACATGGTTTGGGTTTTATTCTCATTTATGGTCATACAACTATGAAGACACTAATCTTCTGCTGCCCCAAGATCCACCTGCAGATTTCTAAGGGCCATTTTGGGGTTAGCGTCAGTACTCACAAATATTATATCATCAGCATTAATTTGTATTTTTGTGAATCTAATACAGTCAGCAAGGCCATTTATGTATAAAATAAAAAAGTAGGGGACCCAAAACGGATCCTTGAGGGACTCCGAATGGTACATCCAAGGGGGCAGAGACCTTGGAGCCAACCTTTGTTTTCTGTGTTCTAGAATGTAGATAGCTTTCTAACCAGCATAGAAAGGTATAGGGAAGGCCAAGCGCCATTAATTTCTAATTCCCGGTGTTAACCCTGTGCCCAGAGGATTTTCCCTGTGAATTGGAATAGTTGCAGTAGTACAGGCAGTGGTATACATGTACATTTGTAGTTGTCCTATTATGGTAGACACACTATATGTATAAGTCGCACCCCGCATATAAGACTGAACCTCAACTTGAGAGAAGGCTATAGGGTGCATCTGGGGCTACTGGTACTCTTCTCACCTATAAGGCCCACCTCAACTTTTGCTAACCCAATAATGCGCATTATAAAACGGCTGGCAGTGCTCTGCTGCACGATAGAAGTGACCTTGAGTGCATCCTAGGAGTACAGTACATGCCTGAGCAAGGTCACCATAGCTGTAAACCAGTCAAGTATCATTAATTGGTATAAAAATACCTTATTTGATTGGTTGGAATGAAATGTACAATGTTTTATAAAGACAATAGACAACTCCTTCTTCACATCTTGACTGCCTGTTTTCCTATAATGCACTCAGATGCATTCGTGCATTATAGGACAACATACAGTCTTGATGTGAAGAAGATCGTTGTCAATTCTCTAACTAGAGTTCCATCCTCACCTTATATCCTGGGTATTATGCTAATTATGATGTTGAGAAATTATAATTTGATTGAATCTCTTTCTTTATTTTTATCATTTTTCATATGATGGCACTGAGTTTTCACACTGGTCTCAAAATCTTTCCCGTTGTGTCAATTTTAGAAAAAGAAGATTTTGTCATTCATCTCAATAAGCAGAATGATCTGGCAAAATGTTGGCAGCAATACCACCGAACACACATGAATTGCAAGTTAGCTGAAGACTACCCATAGTTCATATACGTGTAGTTTATACATAGGAATGCAGGATACAGTATTCAACTTAATTAAGCCTACATAGAATTGATAGTCAGCTTTGCGGATACCGCATGCACCCCCTAAAAATGGCCGCATGCACTCTTTTTATCATCATTCTATAAATAATACCCTAAAAAGTCCGCATCCCTTGAAAAAAATGATAATTTTTTTTCTTCAAAATCTGCACCACTGTTGAGGTACTTCTAATTGATCAATTTTTACAAGTCAAGTAGTTTTGAAAACCCAAAAAGGTGTGCTTTCTCAACCTAAAATTATTGGATTGATTGGGCGAATGATTGATATGGTGCAAGATGATTTAATTAGAAATATTTTGCAGGGTTTTGGACTGGAAATCAACAGCATAGACAAGAATGGATTTTGCACATAGAAACACAGTGGCATTTGAAGCAACAGATAATGTGTAAACCTCTAAGTCATGTCTGTGGACCATATCAAATTGCGTTAAATAAACAAAAAATTAATAAAATTAAAAAGCACCTCCCTCATTTCAAATGAGGAGAAAAAGAAAAAGTTACCTCCCTCATTGCCGAAATATCACATAACAAATAAAATAAAAAGCCTCCCTTCCTCGCCGTATTTTTTCGAAAAGTGTCCGCAAAGCTGATCATCAATTTTATGCAGCCTAAGAAGCACATGTTATACCCAGAGTATAAGCATGTCAACTTAAAAAGAGCATATACCCAGGTATAAGCGTGCAACTCCTCTTTTTACTCATATATTAGAATATAGATAACCCAAAATTTTCAGGTTTTGAAACCCAATTGAAACTCTTAACTAATAAACATATGTTTCGGAGATTTTTAAAGCGCAATATGCGCTATTTACGCCGCATATAGTTATTTGCTATCCCAATTGAATTATGGTTATGATTAAAATTCTGGTAACTGTCTCATACCTGTGTTGCAATCACCAACAGTGACTTGTTTGAAGTGGGCATAGATGTCCAACATCTCCTCATTGGTGGGCTGAGTCTTCAGGTTCTTTACCTCCTCAGCGGCTTTGTTGAATGCCTAGGTGATCAAATGAAACATATTTTTAATCTGAACAACTACTTTACTCATAGGAAACCATATTGATGATTCGAAACAAAAGTGTTCTTTCAATTGTACATGTATTGCTTCGCAAGATGCATACCGGGTATACCAGAAGACACAGATATTGCCTAATTAAAGTGATATACACCGTAGTACCTCACGTTTAAGGTGCACCTCACATAAAAAAGCACACCCCGAGTTGAAGGAAATGTTGAAGTGCAGCTGGGGCGTGATTTTTAGCATTTTTCTTTTGCCTTCAATAGTACATGCTGTATTGCTCCCTCAGCTATTAGGAGCAGTAAGGGGCTACGGTATCCTCACATATAAGGCATGACTTATATGTGCCACTTGGCTCATATGCGAGATACTACGCTAACACGTTGGTGTTATCACTGAGGAGGGGATCACACTTTCTGAGATGCTATGTCAATACGGCTCAGATTATCTCGTTGTCTTAAGACTATTATTTTAAGAGACAAGACCTTTCATGGCAGAGTGTGCAATGACTTTATCCCAGATTATGATGGCGACCTGCCAATACTCACACACACACTAGTTGTGCTTAACACCCCAGTTGACGACTATCTTATTTCTTTAGTATATTTCAATACTCTTTGTCCATGTGACATTTCTCTTCTCAACTGTTTTTCTTCATATACCTCATGCATTGCATGTCACTTGAAACTGTATGTAGAAAACAGGCAATGTCCCTACGTTATACAGTATAAATACAAAGTAAATGAATCGCAACTCCACTCTCTTTTTGAGACACTGAGCTTGGGGTACAAGGCTCAATCCTCCTAGCTCAACATAGTCCAACACTTGCGAACAAGGTTATACCCAGGAGAAAGAGGGGATTCCCCTGGTTTCTTCAAATTTGAGGTCTGAAATGATCTGTGTTTGAAGAAACCCTGTGCCTGAAAAGACTTTGGGTCTTAAAATACTTCCATTCGGGCGCGCAAAAAAAATTTCACCAGTTTTTAGTGAAAGAGCCCGGGCATTACTATAGGTTAAAAGGGCCCGTTCGGGCCACTCTTAACAATATGTTTGTTCCCTGTCCAGAGGCCTGGTGGATATTTTTGTGAGAATGGGAAAATTTTTTCCTGAGTTCTGAAAAAAGATTTTTTTTTTTTCATCTATTAGCACAAGAATCTAGGCTTCCAATCAGTCAATCTTAGAATGTGATGGCAAATTCATGCCGTCTGCGCTTACAATGTTCATGACAAATAAAAATATTTGCCTAAAAATTTTCCCTCCCTCCCTCATGGGCCTGAAAAATCCCACCCTCTGGACAGGAAACGAACATATTTTTAAGGGTGGCCTCGCACCCGATTTATGCCTCTAAAAAGTGATCACTCCCTAAGGTCTGAAGCCAGCCAGCTGCCTGTAGTCTGTCTGTGGCAGGCTGGAGAGGGCGAGCCTGCCCAGGTAGCACACAAAAATTTGCCGATGTTGGCCCGACGCATGGGGCCAACGATGGCTGCCCATCGGGCCAACGTAGGCCCAACCAGTGGCATTTGCCAACCAAATGCCAACGTTGGCAGGACATCGGCAAATGGTTGGACCCTGGCCCTATTCCCCTACTTAGTAGGGAATGGAGCTGGTGAAATTTGTGCCCCTGTGGTGAAAATTTTCCTGGCCCCCTTTTCAGGGATGAAAGTCAACAATGACAAAAAACCTTGAAAAAGGAAACAACTTTAAATGCACTGTATATGCCCTCCAGTCCCATGCATAAGTGTGCTACAGGGTTTGTGTGGTTGGGGAGGGGGGGGGGTGCAGTAGGGGTTGTATAAGGATGTAGTTTGTGCTCAAATAACAGGAAAAGCCGTTTCTCAAGATGCTGTTTGGATACTATACCCAAAATGTGCACATTATGGCCCTTTTGCAGAGTATGACCTAGGATCCAGTCAGAATGCTACTGTATAGCTGTTTTCTAAGGTCTTGTTCGGATAGCATACCCAAAATATGCACCACCTGGTAGTGGTACTTTTCCATAACACGACCTATGGTCCAAGTACAATGTTAAATGTATGCAGATAGGTCAAATGGTGCAGGGAATATATGACCAATATAGTTACATGGTGAAAGCATAACATGCAGAAAAGGGGTATACTATCCAACACTCTTCTAGCATAGGAACTATAGCTTGCTGCTAAGACTACACTGAAGAGTGGAACAAACACCAATATAGAGGGGGAAGTTTTCAAAGAAAAACTTGAGAATCCTTGAAAACCTTGAACTAAATACTGGCATGCTGCCACTGTATGCAGTGTTGTGGGACCTGACTGTGTGCATGTATGCAACCTCTGGAGGTAATTTGTGACTCCTTTATCCTGTTTTCAGAGGATTTTCAAGAAAACTTATTATATTTGAAATCAAGGAAAACCTTGAACTCTTTCATCCCTGCCTTTCCAAAACTTTTATTCTCTACTCTAGTTCGCCCAGGCTGTCCCAGGATTTTTTTGCTCAAAAGGGGGAAACCCCTCCCCATCCCAAATGATTTTTTTTCGAGGGACCCCAGTAAGCACAGGATAGTTGTAAAACAAACAAAAAATCATCCCCAAATACAGCCCCACTTGCCCAGTTCTCAGACAGTTTTACTTTTGGGAGACTAAACTGGCCCAACTCGGTTTCCTACATTTAGGCTCAGCAGGAGTGAGTGAGTAATAGATGTTTAATGCCATTTCGACAACTAAGGTCATATTCATGGCGAGAACTACATTACACAATTCATAGAGGAATGTGTCAGTGCCCACGCATGTGCACCACACACATCCTGAGGGGATAGCAAAGAGAAGATATAGACCCTTTTAAGTGGGCTAGGGAAGCCCGTGGCTCAGCAGGATCCTTGGTATCATTATAAAAAGTCTCCCTAGCTGAAGCCTAATATTTATAGTTGTTATAAGGGTTTTTGTAAAGACATTTAAAAGTGCCCAGTTCTCGGACGGGTGTCCCAGTTCACGGACAGCCTCTGTATTTTAAAGATAGCTTTACAAGCTGAAGCAGGCTCACCACCATAGGGAGCCTAAGTCTCGCGATAAACTATGTCGTAAAAAAATTTATGATTTGGAACTAAAATGACCAATATTTGAATTGACCTGGAGGCCCACCATATATAAAATTTTAAGGCTCAACTCTCATTCTTAAAAAAGTTATGCTAGGCTTAAAATATTTCCCTATCCTTCAAGCCTGCGGGCGATAATATGCTGAGCTCTGAATCTGCCCGCACGTGACGTGACATATAAGATCTTTATGAACTAGAAGTTTTGACGTATTTGCTAGTATATTCACTCTAATTTTGGTTTTAGAATATCAATCATCAAAATTGTCAGGAAATAGGCATGTCATTGTGCCCAATTACCGGACACCACATTTTCAATGGTCCAATTCTCGGACACAAGTTTCAAGTGATACCAACAGAGGGCACCACACACTTTGAAATTTATCAATTTGCCATTGTGAATAGACATCTATTTATTAGATGTCTATTCACTATTAGATATAACAGAGAGGAAATCAAAATAAACTAGGGTTTATGGCCTGAAATAACATTTAGCTAACTCAAAAAAATCGTCCGAGAATTGGACCTGTCCGAGAACTGGGCAAGTAACCCTATAGAAGTGACGAGCGGTGGCCTCCACTAACTTTGAAGGGTCAAAATGCCACGCCCCGCTGATCACGCGAGCTACCTCACGCGACAGTGAGTGGGTGAGTCACTTAGTGTATTCCAAGTCACTTTTTGGCTGCTAACGGCCTAATCCACTTCTTTGATACAACCCAGTAGATATACTACCTATGTCTCATAGTCAGAACAAATGCACTGCCTTACCTCAGACATTTTGATGGTCCTGTGAGTGAAATACCGGTGCTTGTTAGCGTGGGAGACTTTGGAAGGATTGGCAATAGGAAATGACCTCGATGACCCGGAAATGAAATAGAAAGGTCACTCTCCAACCAGAAACTCTACCGGTGTGTGATCTCAAAGCAGATGTTTACCCAGTTCTCCCGCCCTATGAATTTCTTTATCAAAGGGGAGGTTGTGGGAGTGAGTGAGTAATAGATGTTTAACGCCATTTCGACAGCTAAGGTCATATTCATGGCGAGAACTATATTACACAATTTACAGGGGAATGTGTCAGTGCCCACGCATATGTGCACCACACACATCCCGAGGGGATAGGAAAGAGGAGAAATAGACCCTTTTAAGTGGGCTAGGGAAGCCCGGGGAGGTTGTGGTGGTGGTGGTGGGGGGGGGGGGGTTAGGAGGTGAGGCGTAAAAAACTTTGCACCTTCTTGAGTCTTGAGACGAGAGGCTTTTTTTTTATATAAGGGAGTGGTCATTTTTTAAACAACAGGGGATGGGTGGTGGATTTTCAGGCGGGTGCATCAAATTTTTTTTTTGGCAATGCACGGGCTATTGCACTAAGAAAGGGAGAAATTTGTTTCCCCCTCCCCCAAGAGGGGGCTGAATTTTTTTACTCCTCCCCCAAAACCACCACCCCTCCCCTATTGTTAAAAAATGACCACTCCCTAAGGGTAATTTTTTAACAATATAGAGCAGTCCATGGTACTACCATAAATCCCCAGTCACAAGCCGGCCTCGGTCATAAGCCAGGGATGGAGTTCAGAGAAATCCTAAAAGCCGGTTTTGGGATCAAATTTTTACCATTTTCTCTTTATTCTATAGTAAAAAAAAACCTGGTCATAAGCCGGGGGGACTTTGGGAAAAATTTAGAAGCCAGTTTGGGCCCAAAATAGAAAAAAAATCCGGCTTATGACCGTGGATTTACAGTATATGTGTATATATCAAAACTGTCAGTGCGTATGTCCATTATCATAAGCTAACGTTTTATTAAAAATCTTTGCACCTTCTGGAGTCTTGAGACGAGAGGCTTTTTTTGATATAAGGGAGTGGTCATTTTTTAAAAAACAGGGGATGGGTGGTGGATTTTCAGGCGGGCCCATCAAAATTTTTTTTGGCAATGCACGGGCTATTGCATTAAGAAAGGGTGAAATTTGTTTCCCCCTCCCCCAAGAGGGGGCTGAATTTTTTTACCCCTCCCCCAAAACCACCTCCCCTCCCCTATTGTTAAAAAATGACCACTCCCTAAGGGTAATTTTTTAACAATATAGAGCAGTCCATGGTACTATATGTGTATATATCAAAACTGAGTGCGTATGTCCATTATCATAAGCTAAAGTTTTAATAGCAGGAAGTGATTTGATAACCACATGAATGTCCCTTTCTACCTGCCTGCTCACACATTTAGAACTATGAAACTATAACTATAGAACTATGGAAAAATAGAACTATAGAACAATAGAACTATAATATAGAAAAATAGAATTACTCTGAGAAAATAATGACATATATTGACTAATTGCTGACAAATAGTGAGTAATTACTAATATATATTGAATAATTGCTGACAAATAGTGAGTAATAACTAATATATTGTAGTGATCATATCACTTGTATAATAATTGTAATGTCGGGGCGATCGGTCCGGTGGTAGCCACTGGTACGGGAGCGCTAGTTAGGGTCCGTCTCACCTGGGGGCGACACGGTGGCGACCGGTGACGTCACGCTCGTGACGTCACATTTAGGGACGCCATATAAGGGCGGTCCGGTGGTCGCGAGGGAGGAGGGCAATAAGAGACTTGCAGGTGGCAGAAGTGTGGTCGGTGACTTCGGGTTCGGTGGTTGCGATCGGTGGAGACCTGCAAGGGTGGTGCATCTCAATACAAGCAAGGATAATTGATGTCAATTAATGAGAACTGTTAGTGATAAGGCCAGAAAGAAATAAACCAAACACCTTCTACTGTTATCAAACTTTATTGGCTGCGTCTGGTCCTTTTTTGTGTTTACTACATTGGTGACAGCGGTGTTGTTGCTTTTACGAACCCGCGCATTTACAAAGGATGGATAAGGCTGATAGTGACTATAGTGGAGGGGAGGAAGGAGGTCTAGGTCAGGGAAGGAAAGGATCTCTAGTGGAAATAGTGGACGAGGAGATATTATTTCGGAGACAGATGCAAAACGGCGGCCCGGTGGCGTCCGGTGGTTCCGCCGACTTGACCGGTGGTGGTAAAAGGTGGTATGGAGTGCGGAAAGATGCTACAAATTGGCAGGAGTGGAAGAGAGAGGAGGATAAATCGGGGGAGAAGGAGTTGGGGGAGCTCTTGGACGGAGCGGCTAAATCACAAGTTGGGGCTGGTGGAAGTTTCGCCAGGAGGGGTTATAATCCGTTCCGTGGGGCGTCCGGTGGTACACCCGGTGGTGCAAGCGATGGAGCCGGTGGTCCCACCGGAGGGGATACTTATTGGAAACAAGAGAGAACGGGGAGAACAACAGAAGGCGGTAACTCGGGAGCGGGTGACCAGTGGGAGGAGAGGAGAGAGCCGGAGCTATCTAGGGATCGGAGGAACACCCCCTCATTCGAGTACAGGGGAGAGGGTACATCGCCAGTGGGGGTGGGGGATCTCCCTACTCCTGGGGAGGAGGCCCCAGGGGCCGGGGGTGACAGCCCCGCCCGCAAGCCCATCGTGATGCCGGGAAAGTATGACGGGTCAGGTGACCTGGAGGAGTTCCTCTCGCATTTTGACCTCTGTGTCTTAGCCAACCGATGGTCGGAGAAAGAAGCAGGGACCTTCTTAGGGATCAGTTTGTCGGGGGTGGCGAGACGGTTGCTCGCAGCCGTGAAACCAGCATCAGAGAATGGGTACAAACTGTTGAGGGAGGCACTGATAAACCGGTTCCAACCTCAAAGCCAGGTAGAGTCGTACAAGGCCCTGCTCCGCACCCGAGTGAGGAAGCCGGGGGAAGAGCTCCAGACGTTATCCGAAGAGATATCCCGATTGGTCCGTCTGTCATACCCTAACGCAGACGCGACAACGGTGGACGTGATGGCCAAGGACAGGTTCGTGGAATGCTTAGATGATGGGGAACTCCGTAACTGGATATATCAGGGAGAAACAAAGAATTTGCTCCAGGCTGTGGAGAGGGGGGTACAAGCGGAGGCATACCTAAAACAGGAGCGGGAGAAAAGTAAGCAGGTCCGCGCCGCGTCACTGTCCATGGCCGAAGAGATGTCTGAGATCAAGGAAAGGCTGGCGGGTCTAACTACCGAAATTAGAGGGGGCCAGGTACCCAAGACCGGGACCTCACCGATGGGGCCGCGGAGGTCATGCTTTGAGTGTGGGGCTGAGGACCACTTTAAACGTAACTGCCCGGCCTGGAAGAAGCGAGTGGAAGCGGCAAAGAAAAGGGATGCTGAGGGCAAGCCGTCGGGAAACTAGACGGGGTCTCCCCCGCCAGCCGGGGGGAGGCCCAGGGGGTCGAAAGGCAGAGAGAATGGCTGGGACGGAAAGAAAAGAGCGGAAACGGCCTAGAGGTGGAGGGGGTGCTATGGGGACAATCCATCCATCTTGTGGTGGACACCGGGGCAACTAGCAACTTGTTGTCCACGGCATGGTGGAAGGGGGCGGGATCCCCTGGACAGGTGGCTCCGGTCACTTCGGCATTTCACACCGCCGATGGAAAACCACTCCAGGTGGAGGGCAAGGTTTCTACGGTCCTGCAATGCGGGTCAAGGAATGAACGCGCTTCATTTATTATCGCTGACATTGCGGCGTCAGGGCTCCTAGGCGCTGATTTTCTGCGGGAGACGCGGGCCACCATAAACCTAGCGGAAGGCAAGTTGTTATGGCCAAGGGAGGTCGTGGATGGCAGTTGCAGGATAGTGAGCGTTGCTACGGAGGTGGTGGGAGGCGCAACCGAGCGGGTGATTCTGGGCCGTGTCTCACCAGAGTTTGAAGGGGAGGAAGTGATGGTGGAAGGCTTACCTCGAGTGGAGGGCGCAAGGGGAATCCGGGTGGGACGCACAGTGTCCATGCCAAGAGGGGGCGAGGTGCCCATGTTGGTCTGTAACCCGGGGCCTAACCCTGTCACGGTCTACCGGGGTATGCACCTGGGTCAGGTGGAGTTAGTAGGCAAGCCCGTGTGCCGGCTGGTAACGGAGGATAACTCAGGGGGCTCCGGGGCCAGTCGGGACAGTACGGGCGACGACCTCATAACCGTCTTACTAGGGGGAACTAAGGTGGAGAAGGATCCTGTATGGATACGGTTGTTAGAGCGTAACAGGGCGGCATTTCAAGAGGGGGATGAGGACATGGGCCATACAGACGTGGTGACACACTCGATTAACACTGGGGAGGCGGCCCCCATAAAGATGGCGCCCCGCAGGCTAGCCCCACACAGGCGGGCGGTTGTCGATCAGGAGGTGGACAAGATGCTCCAACAGGGAGTGATCGAACCAGCTTCGGGCCCATGGGCGAGCCCAGTGGTCCTCGTGAAGAAGAAGGATGGCCGTGTCAGATTTTGCGTCGACTACCGACGATTGAACTCGGTCACAGTGAAAGACGCTTATCCTCTCCCCAGGATAGACGACTCTTTAGACTCAATGTCCGGAGCCTGTTGGTTTAGCACCATTGACTTGGCGTCAGGGTATTGGCAGGTCTCTATGGAGGAGGACGCTAAGCCCAAGACAGCTTTCGTGACCCACCGGGGGTTGTTTCAATTTCGCGTAATGCCCTTCGGGCTATGTAACGCCCCCGGGACATTCGAAAGGCTGATGGAAATTGTCATGAGGGGTCTCCAATGGACGGTGTGTTTGGTGTACTTGGACGACATCATTGTATTCTCCGAGACCTTGGAGGGGCATGCGGAGCGACTGGAGTTGGTCCTGGGACGCCTCCAGGAGGCCGGGTTGAAGATAAAGGCCACCAAATGCCAGCTAGTACGGGAACAGGTGAGCTTCCTGGGGCACAGAATCGACAGGAATGGGATTGGCACGGACCCTGAGAAGATAGCTGCCGTGTCGGAGTGGCCGGTGCCTACCTCAGTGACGGAAGTACGCTCCTTTCTAGGCCTGTGTGGCTACTATCGTAGCTTTGTGCCGGGGTTTGCTTCGATAGCTAGGCCGCTCTCGGAACTAACCGAGAAGGACAAGAAATTTTCCTGGAACCGAGACTGTGCGGAAGCTTTCCAGGCGCTCAAGGATAAGTTAGTGAGTGCCCCTATCCTAGCCTACCCGATGGCAGAGGGACGGCTCCTGGTGGACACCGACGCCAGCAACCTGGGGCTGGGGGCTGTTCTGACTCAAGTGCAGGATGGTCGGGAGCGGCCCTTAGCTTACGCCAGTCGCACATTGAGTAGATGTGAGAGGAATTACTGTGTCACCCGCCGCGAACTGTTGGCGGTGGTTTTTGCGGTGAAGAAGTTCCGCCACTACTTGGTAGGGCGCCCTGTGCGTATAAGGACTGACCATGCCGCCCTGAAGTGGTTGGCCAGTTTCAAGGAACCTGAGGGGCAGGTAGCCAGGTGGCTACAGTTATTGGAGACTTTCGATCATGTCATCGAGCACCGCCCAGGGAAGGATCATGGTAACGCGGATGGGCTGTCCCGGAGGCCGTGTAATCAATGCGGCATGGGGGAGCCCTCCGGGTCTCCGTTG
The DNA here is from genome assembly GCA_949317995.1 of Acholoe squamosa. NCBI lineage: Eukaryota > Metazoa > Annelida > Polychaeta > Phyllodocida > Polynoidae > Acholoe > Acholoe squamosa. The sequence continues at coordinate 58,007,642 of OX439041.1, read as the reverse complement.
TTCGAGGACTTCTCAAGCGAGGGGGCAATAGATGCCCTGGCCGAGTGTCGTGCGGTGACTCGTAGCGAAGCCGCCACCGATAGGGGAGCAGAGGAGAGGTTGGGCCTGGAAGTGACGGCCGAGGAGACGGACGGGATCTTTATGGACCAAAGGGAGGCCTGGAGAAAGGCCCAGGAGGGCGATCCCTTACTCACCAGGGTTCGGAAATGGATCGAGGAAGGCGAGGTCCCCTCGAGGGATGCCCTCTCGGGGGAGGCCTACGACGTGCGCGCCTTGGCGGCACAGGTTCCGCGGCTGAGGGTGGAGGGCGGTGTACTCTGTAGGGTTTGGTGGGAGCCGGGCGGCCGCACCTTCCTGCAAGTAGTGGTGCCGGATAGTAAGAAGGAGGAGGTGTTGGCCGGGGTGCATGGGGCCCCGTTGAGCTGCCATTTTGGTCGGGCCCGGAGCCTGAGGCGATTCCAGCAGGCCTACTATTGGCCCGACTATAGGAGGGATGTGGTGCAGTGGCTGGCCTCTTGCCCCCAGTGTCTGAGCCGTAAGGCAGCGCCCCATCCCCCTCGAGCCATGATGCGGCATGTACCGGTAGCGTTCCCAGTGGAACGCATGGCTATGGACCTTATGGGTCCTCTCCCGCGCACCCCGCGTAAGAACAAGCACATCCTTATCGTCATGGATTATTTTACGCGATGGGCGGAGGCAGTCCCCCTACCGGACCAAGAAGCGGAGACGGTGGCTCGGGCCTTCGTAACGGAGGTGGTGTGCCGGCTGGGGCCCCCGGGCACGATCCACACGGATCAAGGTCGAAACTTTCAGGCTCGGATGTTCCAGGAGGTGCACCGGTTGCTGGGAGTGGCGCAGACGCGCACTTGCCCCTATAATCCTAAATCCGATGGGTTAGTGGAGCGTTGCAATCGTACTGTGGAGTCGATGCTGGCCATGTCGGTGGCTGAGGACCAGACGGATTGGGATCTGCAACTGCCATACGTAATGGCTGCGTATAGGTCTTCGGTCCAAGCCTCCACTAACCAAACCCCCAACTTTCTGATGCTGGGAAGAGAAACTCTTTTGCCTGGTAACCTGTTGTACCCGCAACCAGACTTCGTGGGAGGGAAACCCGACGACTACGTCGACTACGCCGCGGAATTACAAGGAAGGATGGCCAGAGGGCATGCGTATGCCCTCCGGCAGATGGGGGGGGCGGTCCGTCGTCAGGAAAGGAATTACTCCACCCGGGTACGGGGGGAGCCGCTAGAGGTAGGGGACACGGTCTACTATATGGTTCCCCGGAAAGAAGTAGGCAAGTGCCCCAAGTTCATGTGCCCTTGGTCAGGGCCTTGGAAAATTCTCAGGAGCCTAGGGGGTCCTGTATGGGAGATCCAGATGGGACGGAAGAGGAGGATAGTGCATTATGACCTACTGAAGAAAGTGGAGAAGCCTCGGGAGGAGGGTGCTGGGGAGGCCCGGGCGGTCTGGGCCCCCGAGCGGTGGCTCAGCTCTCCGGTGGCGCCACCTGCCACCACCGCGGTGGGAGTGCCACCGGTGCGCCACCTAGAGGAGGAGAGCGGTTTCCCGCCACATCCGGGCCCTGGCGGGATTACCATGGCAACTGCCGCCGCGGTGGGAGAAGGGAAGAGGGAGGACCAACCTATGGCTCCACTAGAGCAAGAAAAAGGGCAAGAAGAGGCGTGGAAAGGAAGGGGAAGGCGCCTTTTACCTTCTTTCATAGTAAACTTACCTGAGAGGGGCCCCCCCGGCGGGGTAAAAAGGGAAACTTACCTGCAGGTGGCCGGAGGAGGGCGGTCGGCGGGCTCGGTGGAGGTAGTTCCCGGGGCAGCGGCGGGGCACGGCTCTCCTGCAAAAGAAAAGGGAGAGAGATTAGTAGGAAGGAGGGGATCAAAAGACGGGGAGATGAGTCGGGCAGTAAAAGCGGTTTTCACAGCTAAAAATAAAAGGTGGGAGGAGCAGAGGCGGGCAAGCGAAATGTGGGCCACCGAAGAGGACCACCGGGAGGAAGAGGCCACCTGGCGAAGGGGCCGGGAACTGCACCGTGACCTAGTTTCTGCCACCGACCACGCGGCACGAGAACGAGGCGGTAGCTGGGCCACCGAGCGGTCAGCAGAACTAGACAACAACACAATGAGGAAGTCGGAGACTCCACTGAATTGCCCGGAGTGTGGCCGCACTTTTTGGCGCAGGGATGTCCTAAATCGACATATCTCAGCGCTGCACAAGTCCTGCGGACCGGGGTGGAACTGTCCGGTCGAAGGATGTAAGTTTCAGGTCAAAGGAGGAAGGTGGGACGATCTCGTCAACCATCTGGTGGCGCTACACGCCGGCCATAGCTGGATAAAGCTCCCCCGAAGCCAGCGACCACCGAAGGCTGTGATTCAGTATCACACGAGGGAAGCCACCTCCACCGCAGGGTCACCGGCCACCGCGGCGTCACCGGCCACCGCGGCGTCACCGGCCACCGAGGGGTCGCCAGCCGGATCGGTGGAGACAAGGCAGAGAGGCGAGGAAGGAGAAGGTCAGGAGAGCCTTGACTCGTCACAAGGATCTCCTACCTCTCCAACCGTGCGACGTAGGAGCAGCAGGAGGGCCGCGCACTTGGCCACGGAACGGCTGCTGGAGAGCACAGGAACGGGGGAGGAGGAGGTCCGGACTCCTACGCCGGAGGGGAAGGAGGAGACGCCGAGGCGTTCACCCAGACGGCCCAAGCCTCGTAGCGTGGTGGGGAGGGTCATCTCCGGGGCGTCCCGGCAGCGCAGCCGCTCACCGGTAGGCCGGCCAGCTGCACCGACCTCCAGTATCGGCGGAGAGGTCAGCCGGAAGAGGAAAGGGGTACCGGAAACGGGTGGAGAGGAGGCTCCCTGGGACGCAGACCCACCGGCGATCGTGCTGGAGGAGGCACCAGGCGGCGAGGGAAGTCCGCCCTCCAAGGTCCCCAAGACGGCATCCGACCCGGTGGCGCTCACCTCGGCGGTGACAGACGGGGCCCAGGAGGGGACACTGGAGGAGGAGTGCAGCCCCCCGCCTAAGATGCCGAAAACCACACTGGAACCGGTGGCCTCCACGTCAGCAGCTGCGGAGGAGGATCTACTGAGCACCAGGTCCATGGAGGACTTCGAGGCCGCGCGGATATTAGCGCAACAATTGGGACAGGGGGAGCCGGAGAACCTGGCAGAGGAGGCGAGCCAGGTGCTGGAGCAGGTGGTGAGCGGCCCGGCGTCCAGTGGAGACGGGAACCCCATATTGTTGCAGTCCCTGATGATTGACAGCGACGGGACCCTGGTTCCTGCTGAGGTGGGAGAGGAGCTCCTGAAGGAGACGAACCGGAGGGCAGAGGAGATGGCGGAGGCTGCTAAGAAGCAGTTCCAGAAACACCTGATTGCGGAAGCACTGCGGAAAAAGGCGTGGCTGTCTCCTGCCGGCCACGAGGTCCGGATAGCGTCGTCCCCACTCTTCGAGGCAGTGGCACCGGAGACGGAGGGGCCGGCGGCCCTCAGAGATGCAGAGCAGGTGCGCCAGATATTGACGTCGTCACCGCCGACGGTCCCAACCCACACGTCGGATAACAATACACCCGTGGTGGGAGGGCGGTTGGAGCGTTTGATGGCTTCCCGAGTGGACTTGGGGGAGGAGCCGGAGGAGCTAGACTGGGAGGAGGAGGAGGAAGACCCGTTGATGCTCCCACCCAACCAAGTCTCATACAAGGCCGTCGCCTTAGACACCGAGTCGGAGGAGGGAGGCTCTTCGCCTGATAAAGGTGATGTCAGGAGAGTGGTGTGCAGGGGGGACCGCGTCCCCGAGAAGACCCCAGGGGCTGACGCATCTCCGACGGGGGAGACAGATGGGGCTAAGGGGGTGTCGCTGCACGAGTCGGATGCGGAGGAAGAGACCGCGCCTCTTGCTAGGAGAACGGAGGGGGAGGATAAAAGCCAAAGGAAGGAGAGAGAAGATAGAGATCGGCGGCGCGACAAAGAGAGAGAGGGGAAAGAGGATAGGGAGCGCCGAGACAAGAGGGAGAGAGAGAACGAAGGGCACAAAGAAAAAGAGGGGAGAGATAAACACAAGGAAAAGGAGGATAAGGACAAAAGAGAAAGGGAGGAGAGGGAGACACGCAGGAAGGAGGATAAAGATAGGAGAGAGAGGGAAGAGAGAGAGAAACGCAAGGAGAAGGCGGATAGGGACAGAAGAGAGAGGGAAGAGAGGGAGAAACGCAAGGAGAAGGAGGACAAGGAGAGACGAGAAAGGGACGAAAGAGAGAAGCGTAAGGAGAAAGAGGAGAGGGACAGGAGAGAAAGGGAGGAGAAAGTGAAACAGAAGGAGAAGGAGGACAGGGACAAGAGGGAGGAGGAAGAGAGGGAGAAACGGAAAGAGAAGGAGGACCGAGAAAGGAAGGAGAGAGAGGAGGAAAGAGAAAGGAAAAGGAGGGAGAAGGAAGAACGAGAGAGGAGGGAGAAAGAGGACAGAGAAAGGAGGAAGGAGAGGAGTGAGAAAGACAAGAAGGACTGGGAGGAACTTAATGCGAAAGAGAAGAAGGAGAGGGACGATAGAGACCGAAGAGAGAGAGAGGAGAAACAAGCGGAGGTGCGAGAAAGGAGGGAAAGGGAGGAGAGACAGAGGAGAGAGACAGAGAGGGAGCAATCGGGAGAAGGAGCGAAGGAAAGCAGGAGAGAGGGAAGAAATAGGGGTCAGGAGGACCAAGATCTTAGGCGTGAAAGAGATAGCGAGAGGCGCGGACACAGGAGGCAGGAAGAGGTGGACTTTGGGAGACAGCGAGAGTATGAGGAATATGATCGACGACGGGATCAATACGAGTATGAGCAGGAAGTACAGAGAGGAAGCCGGGGCGGAGATTGGGGGGGTCCATGGCGACGTCACGAGAGGAGGGACGAATGGGCCGACGAATGGGGGGAGTACTTCCCTGAAAGGCCCCGGGAGCCGGGGTTCCCCCGCGTGGAGGGGACGGACCCTCTTGGGGGTCGGCCTGTTTGGTATGGCGAGCACCCTGAGCGTATACCCTGGAAGCGGGTAGAACAACCGGATCGCCTCCAGAAGTGGGCATCAGGCCTGGCCCCATCGCCGGACTTAGGGGAAGAGTATACACCTGTAGGGGGAAGAGCGCACGGTTGGGTGGAGTTGATTGGGCCGTCGACAGTGCAAACCCATTATTATGCTACGACCGTCCAGAAGTATACTCCAAGGGGGAACCAGGATATGGCACCTCCACCGCCTCCCCCTCCAGCAGCGCGGCCAGCAGGGGGCGCGACCGGGGTAACACCTGCAGGATATCCCGCACCACCAGCACCAGCCTTCAGCTCAACCCTCCGGGCGTCCGGAACACCAGGGCTAGCGCCCGCGGCAGCAAGATTTCCGGGCCCCGGGCCAGCTCACGCAGCAGCCAGGTTTCCGGGTCACAGGCCGGGCCACCTCGGAGGGGACCTGGAGGAGCGGATACACCGCATGATACGGGAGGAGACGTCCCGCCCGCCCCAGTCCAAACCGCACCGGGACGGTTGAGAACAGGGGAGGTGGGGGGCAGTTCACGGAGTGACCGGGCGGCATCTTTGAAGAGGCTGAGGGGGTCCGGAGTAAGAGAGGCATTGGTGGTTGGGTATGGAAGAGCCGACGGGCCTCCACTTGTTGTCCAGCTTGGGCATGCAAGGGGGAGGAGGAGAGACCACCTGACTGGGTCATAAGCAAGGAAGGGGGAGAAGGGAGGGGTAGTCGGGGGCCTGCGGGGTGGGGGAGTACTGGTGGGGGATCGAGTACCTGCCGGGAAACCCCCCCCCCCCCGTGGGTCACCGAGACGCCTCGGTCCCGTCCCAACCAGGGTGGAGCGGAGGCGGCATAAGCAGACACCGACCAGAGGGCCAGGACAAGGGAGACAGCCGGACGAGGCCGGACAGGGGACGTCGACCAGTTAGCTTCGTGTAACAGCGCCCATCTAGACCGGATGTTGTATTATATGTTCTGGACTATTGTTATAGACTTTACCCAAGTTCACATATAAGAGTTTATAGTAATAAGAGGGGGGCCCATTGTAGGAGTCCCCAGTTAAATGTATAAATGTTAAAATGTAGCGGTTACGACCGGCGTAAATGTTGTAACACCTTTGACCATTATGGCAAAGATTCACGGATATATTTTCTACAACCTAAGTTTGAAATGATAAGGGGAGAGTGTAGTGATCATATCACTTGTATAATAATTGTAATGTCGGGGCGATCGGTCCGGTGGTAGCCACTGGTACGGGAGCGCTAGTTAGGGTCCGTCTCACCTGGGGGCGACACGGTGGCGACCGGTGACGTCACGCTCGTGACGTCACATTTAGGGACGCCATATAAGGGCGGTCCGGTGGTCGCGAGGGAGGAGGGCAATAAGAGACTTGCAGGTGGCAGAAGTGTGGTCGGTGACTTCGGGTTCGGTGGTTGCGATCGGTGGAGACCTGCAAGGGTGGTGCATCTCAATACAAGCAAGGATAATTGATGTCAATTAATGAGAACTGTTAGTGATAAGGCCAGAAAGAAATAAACCAAACACCTTCTACTGTTATCAAACTTTATTGGCTGCGTCTGGTCCTTTTTTGTGTTTACTACAATATATTGACTATTGCTGACAAATAGTGAGCAATTACTAACATATATTGACTAATTGCTGACAAATAGTGAGCAATTACTAACATATATTGACTACTTGCTGACAAATAGTGAGCAATTACTAACATATATTGATTAACCACTGACAAATAGTGAGTACCGTAATCTCCCGCGTAGAAGGCGCAGCTCGCGTAGAAGGCGCACCCCCAACTCAGAGAAGGCCTTTTCACGTAGAAGGCGCACGTACCTCCTCTGGATCGATTTCTGGAAAAACCCGCGTATAAGGCGCCCCCCCCAACTCACAGGGGGGCTGTTTCGCGTAGAAGGCGCCCCCCCCTCCCCACCCCCCTATATGATCGGCACACGGTCGGCGTAAAAAAATCTACAGCGATCGGTCTGCCGCGGTGCTGGCTATATGAGTTCAAGCTGTCATCGGCACACGGTCGGCGTCAAACCCGCCGAGCGCCCGTCAACACCTCCCGGTCTGCCGCGCTGCTCGTGTTATGAGTTCAAGCTGTCATCGGCACACGGTCGGCGTAAAAAAACGGCGAGCAAATCTACAGCGATCGGTCTGCCGCGGTGCTGGCTATATGAGTTCAAGCTGTCATTGGCACACGTTCAGCGTAAAAAAAAACGGCGAGCAAATCTACAGCGACCGGGCTGCCGCGCTTGGCGCTATGAGTTCAAGCTGTCAGCGGTACACGGTCGGCGTCAAACCCGCCGAGCGCCCGTCAACACCTCCCGGTCTGCCGCGGTGCTGGCTATATGAGTTCAAGCTGTCATCGGCACACGGTGTGACGGTCGGCGTCAAACCCGCCGAGCAAATCTACACCGACCGGCTGCTGGCTATATGAGTTCAAGCTGTCATCGGCGCATGGTGGGCCTTATCCCCGGCGAGCGCGTCGACACCTCCCGGTCTGCCGTGGTGCTGGCGCTATGAGTTCAAGCTGTCATCGGCGCATTTTCCCAAATGAGATGTTGGAAAAACCCGCGTATAAGGCGCACCCCAAACTCAAGGCAATTTACCTCCCGCGTATAAGACCCATGAACGATCTGATTCGCGTATAAGACGCGCCTTCTACGCGAGAGATTACGGTAGTTACTATCATACCATAGCACCAACACTAAACTGTTACAGCCCTCAACTCAATACATGTACCATAAAAACACAGATTAAAGCACAAATTAAAACACAGAATGATGTCAACATTTTCAATCAAACACCAGAGAATGGAGAAATGGAAAGACCTCCATTCAGTGTAAACAGGGCTTGTCCCCCGGGTGGCTGCAGGTATTGATGTGTAAAGCTTATCAACAGTGATAATGCATTGGTAACTAGCATTTGGATCTAAAATGTCTAAGCACCTGATCAAGCAATGGCTGCCTGCATTGAACAACTTGATGCATGCTATAGGAAGGTAGGGGAGGGGTATTCTATTTCTATTGTTCAGATTCCAATAGTCACTAGGTGTCAGTACCGTAAACTCCCGCGTATAAGACGCGTCCTCTACGCCAAACAAATGCCTTGTGGGTCTTATAGGATGTACTGAAATTGGGGGTGCGTCTTATACGAGGGGTAATTTTACTAAAGAACAGTACTGGTTTGACAAAAATCACCCTTAAAATGTGCGTCTTATACGCGAAAATGATCCTGCTGAGTTTGGGGTGCGTCCTATACGCGCAATGCGTCTTATACGCGGGAGTTTACGGTAGCTTATACTTGCAAGCATATGAATTCTATAAGCAGTACCATATGCCTGTATGATGATGTTCAGGAGTTCATAGCGGCAAGCATGGTCCTGTTTTATATAGTATAGCTACCCCTGTCTTAAATGTACTATGACAATGTGTAGGGGCTATATGCATCGTGTAGAGAATATAATCAAAATTATTCTCTTACTGGGGCCTTTTGAAGCACTGTGGCGATGTGTAGGGGCTATATGCATAGTGTGGAGAATATGATCAAATTGATTCTGTTACTGGGGCCTTTTGAAGCACTATGGCGATGTGTAGGGGCTATATGCATAGTGTGGAGAATATGATCAAATTGATTCTGTTACTGGGACCTTGTAAATGCAAAGAACGAGTTCCTGGCCAAGTACCAGACTGTACTTCTTATGGGATTATATAAGCAGTTCAGGGTCGTTATATGGCCTGGATATTGGACAATTAGTGCCTCCCCCTCCCCTCCCGCACTGGATGACCCTATTCACCCAATTTGTAAGGCTGCCAGTCTGTCTGGGACAATTGGATTGCATCCACCATTTGAATTACCTGTAGGGGCTGTGTCTCCACATTGAAGATCAACAAGGCAAAAGAAACATCAGTGAGGCAGCATACAGGATACTTTTGCCTTGATGATCCACATACATGTTTAGGGAAAAGGATAGACCATTGCAAAACCAAAACCTCGATGATGTCCATATTAACAGCCTTCAAAAGCACATTTCAACTGAAAATTTAAGTTAACCTATAACTGTCCCTTACAGAACCATTCAATAACATCACATATATTGAAATAAATTAGACATAAAAGAATTCAGAGCTCTAGAGCAGAAAGAAAGAGCGGACATGATTTAACTATAGAAGTAAATGGCAAATGTATGATGATAATGTGTGCAAGGAGGAAAATTCTAAGCACATTTGTCCAAAAAACCATGAAAATACTGGTCTATAATTGTATTTCTTTGCATCCACTTAGATACACTACCATAGGACACTATAGAAAAAGAATTGGACCAGAATGTGACATAATAACTTAGATAGAGCAAAAACAAAAACTTCGCTGACCTCTAAATCATAGACTGTGAGTGCTAACAACAATAGTCAATACAGCACCACAGCAACCTAACCAATACGTACTCACAGAACCAGGGCAAGGTTGGTGGGTTGCAAAAATTCCCCCGGGAGGGGGACAAAAAATGTCGGTAGATGTGAAAAAAAAATCAACTTTGGCAAAAATGTCATTTACAACCTTGTTGCATTGAGGAGACTATATTGTGTAAAGGACTCCAGGTCCATGCTACAAAACGTTAGCGTCCAATCCTGAGCTCTTCAATATCATTGCATACAATTGGGCATAAGCCTAGACACGGCTGCAGTCCACTTAAAAATATACAGGTTTGCTTTCAATCTTCTAAATCACATAGTTTGTCACTAGTGACTAGCTGTCATGATGACTTAATCAATTGGTTCTTCTTTACCATTTTTGAGTGGGGGGGGGGGTGTGTGTCCTGTGTGAATTTGTGCTTTGTTGGGGATGGCATGGTCCTGTATCTGAATCATTGCCGTAATCTTTCGCGTATAAGGAGCACCTCGCCAATAAGGCGCACCCCCAACTCAGGGCGGTCTGTTATAATGTATAAGGCGCACCTCTGAGGGCAGATTTTTGTTAATTTAGTACTGTTCTATAGTAAAAGATACCCCCCCCCCTATAAGGCGCACCCCAAACTCAAGGCAATTTACCTCCCACGTATAAGACCCAGCAGCATTTTGTTTGGCCTATAAGACGCGCCTTATACGCGGGAGATCACGGTGGATGGGAACACCGGAAGATACAATCTATTAGAGGGAATTCATTCAATACTATTTTACCTAAGCATCCCTCTACTAGTTTATATCATAGGCTCATCATGGACCTCAGTTTGGTATAGACTCATGCATGGACAAAAATAAATGAAAGGGTTTCAGCCTTTATTACATTTACATCATGACAATGAATATGTACACTGAATGGATGAAACATGAAAACCTATAAATGATTATATATGAGGTGCATATATGAACCATTACAGTACCCTCGCCAATGAATGCATAGCGATGACATCTGCTCCCATTAGCTTTTGTGATTTATTGTAAAATCTTTATTCAATGATATGTGGAATACGATGCAGCATGAAATGATGACTATAATGCAAGTAGGTTTAAAAAATCTGCCATGACAATCTCAGCCATTATTGCCTCCGTCATTGTAGTCTTCATCTTCATACACAATATCATTGTCCTGTGGGTCATCCTCAAACTCCTACAATATAACAGAGGCATACAATAAAACATAGCTTTTAAAATAATTTATATCTAATAAAATACAGTACACGGAAGTCAAATTCTTTGGTATTGCTACACAAATTTTGTCAGGCAGATCATGTTATTTACTGAGATGAGTGGCAATAAAAAAAAATCTAATTTTTTTTTTCTGATTCATCCATTTCTTGACTGCTTGACCAAATATAAGTGACCAATTTATATTGAAGGAATATGCGCAAATGTACCTGGAATAGATCAGGCAGAACACTCTCAGTGACTGGTCTAATTAGATAAAGGAAAATCATATTTGATCGCTATCCTTGTCTATCATGCCAACAAGGCATCAATTTTATAATATTGGATTTTTTTTTCAACCATTCTTGATAGTTGCAGGGACAACCCCCCCCCCCCGAAATGCTTAATAAGGTGACGTGCATTATCTTTTATAGAGAATAGAAGGGTGTCTGGAATCCATTAAAAAAGAGTCAAGTAAATGGGCATATATAGATTGTATAGTGGAGGTCATAGACATAGGCCATAGGCATTCAGTGTATGATTACTCCGCAGACACTATGAGGGAACCTCAGAGACCAAGTGTGTTTGTTGTAGTCTGTTTGGTCAGCCAATCTGGCAGAGTGGCCATTTCTCACAGAAGTACTTACTGCCAGGTCCAATGCTTCCACCAACACTTCCCTCAATGTATATCCAAAGATTCACAATACACAAAGCACTTGAAATACTTGTGATAATTAATAATCCAGGTGATTTTCAAATCTCCCTCCCTAACTCCAAATCATTGTCGGCCATCTTGAAGCCAGGTGTAGCCACCTAGTGCCAAAAAGACTACACTATTCTTGGTTGGTTAGCCCTATGTTTTTAAGAGCAGGTTAACACCAGGTAGCACCCCAGCATGTTGACAATGGAGGCCATTGAGGTAGTGATATCTAAGCTCAAGATAAACATGTCAGATTTATTGGATATATCTCATGTTTCAGTCAATATAAGCTGATGTACATGAAAACTACATGTTTGTGAATAGGAGGGACAATTTCCAGGAACTGACAGTGAGTACTTAGTTCAGACAAGCCATGTGTTTGTGCCACTATAGACTTGTATACATCTTGGATCCTGCCTGTGAGCAGGCAGGTATTTCAGCCTATGTATGATGGGGGGGGGGGGGGGCTTGAGTCAGTCTATGAGGCTATCTACAGAGGTAGGTGACTTGTGCTGCCCTTTATAGTGAACTTAGAAATCTCCTTGGTGGCACCATCTCATGGGGAGAAGAGGAACTAGAACCCAAAGCTAGTGCCCAATTTGCATTAAAGTGACATTTCTTTTAGACCTTCAGGAAAATATGGAATCTTTAAACGAAAAAGAAATGACTGCACCACTCTGTTGTGATTTTCATAGAGATAACTTTAGAATAAAATTTGGCTGTATCCCTGTCTCTGTAAGGGTGTTATTTCACATTAAGTAGTGTTGCTTTGTGACGTTTTTTGGTAACTACTGGAAAAATATCTCTTTCCCCAAAAAAATGGGTAAGAAAAAGAAAAAAGAAATGAAAGATAAAACAAATATCCTTTGACTTATATATCATTTTCAACTAGTTTCATGCATATTTTCTAGGACATAGAACCATAAATGTAGAAATGGGACAGAAAACATTGATATTGGAAAGGCCCTTCAGAAAAACGAGTTCAAGTAACCAATAGAGCCGTTAGGCGTAGATCAAGTAGATCTATGGTATTACTTGACTCGTTAATAAGAACCGCACGAAATATAGATTTGTATTGTAATTTATTCGTACAAATTGGAACTTGAAAATCCCTAAAATCAGGCAGAAAGAACTCTCACTGTAGCTGACATAGGGAATTACACTAACCTTCATTTCCTTCACCTCAGCATCCTCCCCAAACTGAATGGCATTATCTATGGTAACCATTAAATCACTTATTGTCTCCTCATCTGTGATGTCCAACGGCATGAATTTTACTAAACTGTAGTCATCAATCTATTGGAACAAAAAAAGAAAGAATTGGGTCATTTCAGTCGCTGGGAAACATAACAATGTTATATTTTCTATTGATATAACATGCTGTATCAGGTATACTAGGTGTTTTAAAACAGATTATCGATTTGAAGTTTGACTAAATGTATTTTACGTACATGTAATATGTGAGAAAGTGGATGTAAATACTTCATGTTCTAGAATCTATGAATTCCACTAATCCACTCATTTTACTGAAGATGAAGGTATACAGAACTTATATGAGTATGTTTTTTTTTTATAGAGATGGCATTCATCAAAAACTAATCGGCGAAGAACACACTTACCATCCGTGCTATCGAGAAACTAAGCTTCTCAAATTTCTTTCCAAAGTGGCTTGTCTCTAACTCAGCTGACAGAAGACTTTTCAGATCTGGTTCAAGGTATCTGTATATAGTAGAAGAAGTAAAATTCTAGGGTAAATCTTATTCGATAATTTTTGTGTATAGGTGATAAATATTGGTAGAATATATCGATTAAACTTTCCTTAAAGATATTAACCTAACCTAATACATGATAGACCATTGTTTTCAAAAAAGAAAAAAACTACACAGCAATTTTAAGTGAGAGCAGTTTAAATGGTAGCCAGTTACCAGTATGGGGGGCCGTGGAACAAGAGAGCAGAGAGAGTGGGGGAAAAACCAGGATTGCATCAGTCCAACCCTATAGTTATAGACAGCCTTACTGATATCTTAACATCAATCTACACCTGTAGCATGATACATGTATATATACTCTTACTGAGATCTGAGATTGGTGATAGATGAGACCCTCCCCCCTCCCACCCACTCCCACCACCCTACTCTGATAGTTCCTGTTGTCATCTACTAAGCCACTGAGCCTACTCCTGACCAACCAGGACTACTGAGGCATGACTCAGTAGTCCCCCACCCATCCAGGACTGCTGAGGAGTAGCTGAGTGTCCCCCACCTCCTACACCCAGCGGGGTGGCTGCCTGCCTACCTACAACCACCCACCCATCCTCCCCTGCCTACTCTACCCACTGGTGATTGTATGATGGTGTCACCACCTACCCTACCTCCCCCCTGCCTTCACACCTAACTGGCTTAATTTGTGTGGTGATAGGTACCTAATTATAGCTGTGTCTAGACCAAGCAAACATCAGTCATGCTAGTCAGGCATAGTAATCTACCTAAAACTGACCCATGCCCATATATGGGTAACAAAGTACAAAGCCATTTGTGTGCCCTTATATGGTAGTGCCTCTGTTCCTGCCTTCTCTCCCAACATAATCTTAGAACTTTTTGCTACAGGATATTAACACAAGTCTATAAGTTTACACTTATGTGCTATGTAGGGAGAGTGAGCACCCACTTCTATTTACCATATTTGGTTCATCAACACAACTCATTTGCATCAACCTTTGTTGTAGAGGATTTCAAGGCCACATGTACCTACCATGTTTCACCTGATAATATTATTTCGCAATCACAGCTACCTGTTTCTCATTCCAACATTACTAATAAATACAGCCATACTGACTTCACATTACATAGAAACAGTACAAAAAAAGACCCTTTGGTCTTTCTACAACAGTTAACTAATCAACCTAGTATCTGTTCCTGAAACAACACCTTATTTCATATGGCCTTAAACTCAAATACAAAAATGGAAATTTCTCAAAAACTGCCTATTAGAAACATCTCAAATTTCTCACATGTATTCCATGTCCACTCATCTCACAACTATCCTAACATGAGGCCACACCAAATAAAAAAATTGGTCTATGGATTTTCATTTTGAGAATATGGTGCGGGAGGGCGAAATTTTTATATTTATTTTCTAGAAATTAATTATTGTCTATGGATTCTGAACATCATAAATATGGAGAGGGCGATTTTTTTTTTTTTTGCCATTGCATATTTATGCCTATCCAATGAGGGGTCTGCCATTCCTGTACCTTTATTATTGATCATATATTTATTGCTTGATCAAAAAAAAAAAAAATGAAAATGAAAATCCCTGCAAATGAGGCGGGCGGGATCCATAGACATGTTATTTTTCAAATAAAAATAAAATTTTAATTTCTGAAAAACAGGGGCGGGAAATCCATAGACCAATCTTTTAATTTGGTGTGGCCTGAAGTTCCTGATTACAGTAATAAAAAAGTCGATTTACTATAGAAATGTATAGAGAAAATGGACATCTCTTACAAACCTCTCTTTTTCTAAACCTTCCATATCAAATTTCAACAACCCCTGCAAATTATATGTACAATTTCTTTTTACCTATCTCACACTATTCTCAGATTTCCTACATTCAAATTCATATCTCTGCCATTAACCATCAACTTTCCCTTAATTTTTTTGCCAAAACCCAATGCAAAAGAATGGGGGGTCCTTCGGTATAGCCAGACATCTATAAAGCATGGCACGGCCCCCCCATAAACAGTTGGAATCCTTTAAAGGAAGAAAAGCATCATGTCTGATAATCAGATGCATTTCATCATATGGTCGTTAAAAATTAAAACCTTTTTAACTCTTCTTCTATTGCATTCTACATAAATATTAGTGTACCAAAACCAAATAATTTAAGACCCTATTTTGCTAGAAATTCTGTCATTAGAATACGGTGTGAGCTTCCAAAAGCTGAAAGAATTGTCTAGATATTCCAATTATAAGTGAACTTATGGCAGACTAAACTTTTCCTAATGATCAAAACATGAAGCACCTCCATTAGCCTCAATAGGCCCTTATTGAGGAGATATTGCATGATGTGTATAGCTTTCACATGAAACGCAAATGCAATGCCATCTATTTTTAAATTAACATATTTCATTTAAATATATATCTATTAAGATGAAATAAATTGCATATGTTAGATAATTATCAAGAGTTATCAAATTTATCGCCAAAAAGGATTTCAGGGAAAACATTCTTTCCTGTTGCCATGGCAACCAAAACAAACAAAAGGGCCAATTTCAAGTGATTCTGTTGCCATGGTAATCAATTTCTGGCCCAGAATGCATCAGAATATGTTCTTAATTTTGCCACTTACGTTTTCCTCATGAAAAATTGACCAAGTTCACTTTTTGCCCAAAAATTAATAATATTTTTGATTTTTTTCCTCCACATTTCCCATCTAAATATTGCTTAAATTATGGTGGAGAAAATGTAAAACTCATCCATATATATCCTACTACGATTCAAAGGTAAGTCGTTATACGGACCAGTGTTTTTGGATTATAAAGAGGGAAAATGCCATAGAGCACAACCCCAAAAAAATCGTGACATTGTGCCAAGTTAGGAGGAAGTTAGAGAGGGGCAAAAATCGGTAAAAATCAGCTCAAAATCGGCGAGTAACTCGCAAAAATGCGCGTCTGATAGAGGAGCAGTAACTCACAAAAATGTGTGATTGGCAAAGGAAGAGTTAAATCTAAGCATCGCCTGTCCCGGTCAAACATGTCTTGTACATTTCAGGTTCTCTCATGTATATTATTATAGTACAAACTATAACTGTCTACCTATCCAGGTCCTTCTTGCCACTCTTATTTAGCAGGTCCAGCTTAGTCATGATACTGACATGAGCCACCTCCAGGTTGACCATGGTGGACAGCGCGGTCATCACCCCCGATACAAACTTTGATGGTTCAATCATAAACTGTGCATCCATTACAAACACTCCGCATATCCGGAAGTCCATAGCCTGAAGGTGCTCCACTAGTTTGGTCATCACAGGAATGTGGGTGTACAGTTCTATTTGTCCTGGATGTGAAAAAAACAAAACATATATGGTATAAAAAAAATAATGAAACACATTGAGTATATTACTATAAAACATCGATAATGCGGTTCCCGGTTACCAATGGCTAGTAGTTATAGCTGTGGGGCCAGTGATTCTTTCTATATATAAAAACAGATTTACATTAAAATTGGCCATTTGGCCAGTAGAGCATTTGACTACATACAAGTCTACAATGGCCCAAAATGTTAGTGTTTTTGTACCTCTGATAATGTCTGTTATCAAATGAAGCGTCTTCTTTATATAAACATACCTGGACAGTCAAATAAAATGTAATCTTCTTCGATGTCTCCTAGTTCTTCCGTTAGCCAATCTAAATTCTGCATAAGATATCTGTACAAAGGAGAACCAAAAATCTCACTTATTTTATTGCTTGATATTAAGCATAAATCACAATATTTTGTGTGAGCGTTGTTTTTTTCCCAACGCTCACATAAAATATTTATGGTGCCCACTCAAGTGAAACCTCCTTTTATGTACCAGGAATACAGGAAAAAATCAAAGTAAATCACAATATTTATAATAAAGTTATTCAAGCTTTAGCTACTAAATAATGACAGACTATCAATAAGGCACATACTGCAATTATCCATACAAGAACACAACCAAGCGTGAGCTTTTAAATTTCAAGTGTCCTTTTACCGCCGGCTTTCACCCGGTGTGCTCATAGAGAATGTGCGCTTTAAACTACATGCTGCAAACTGAGGCTTGCACTAATCTATAAAACAATGACTACGTGACTTACTCCATACAGAAGACTAATCCACCATTAGGCCCGAATTTCAGAGCATCGTCATCCATAGCGTCATCCAGACCTATGAGGTCTCTTATATCTGGTGGGGAGAGAAATTTGGTTATGTTACTTTAACTTCTTCATTAAGTGATCCATTAGGGGCTATCCTATCAGCAGAGATGTCAGTTGGGTGGTAGTCCAACCTCTGAAAATTTTAGTGCTCATCAACATTTCACAAGTGAAGGATGTCTTAACCTATAAAACTGCATGGAAGTCTAAATTTTAGGGGCCTCTGTTCCTCTGAAAATCTCTGAGGGTCTGGCATCTCTGTATCAGTGCATCATACATTCTTGCCGCTATGACATACCAGTGAGGTGTGAGGCTGCTCCCCAGGACTTCATTGGTGTACAGGGATATTGCCAGGAATTTTTGGAATGGGCCAATGGCGCACTTATGGGGAAAATAATGCGCCATTTCAAAGGGTTATGGGCCATTTTACTTCTGAAATACATGCCCCACCATTTTCAAAAAATAATCGGGCATTTTCTCTTTTTTTTTCCTGGGGGAAATTGATGGCAAAAAATGAGACAAATAATGTCAACCAGAATCTGGATTTTTTCAAAAGTGTTATTGGAGGACCTACTATTGAAGTCTGGTAGGCATCCAAGGCTAGCTGTCTTCCTGACACTGTGAACTTAAGTTTGATAGCAAATATGCCTATGTTAGGACAACATTTGATATATTTTATACTATTTCGTATGATTCTTTAACTAGGATAATCAAAAGTTTTGGTTAGGCAAAAAAAGGGGTCAATTGGTCAAACTTAATTTAGGCCCTATTAAATCTTTAACCTTTCTTTCTTGAACAATTATTTCATAATTCAGCAATGAACTGAGTTATTCTGGAGTACCCGATAGGTCTAAGTGTTTGCAAAGAAAAGAAATTCATCTTAAGAATTCTGTAAGATTAAGAATAAGTATATTTTGATGACTGGTAACACCAAGGGAATTATCAGAATCTGAATCCCTCAATATTTTCAGCCTAAAAACATTTTGATTTTCTTTCTTTTTTTCTTTTAAAAAAACTAATATTATCTTGGAAATTTCATATTCTCAAAGAACTTTAGCAACAAATAAATGGTCGTTTTCCTGGCTTTCCAACAATATACAACACTTAATATTTTGATGTCTGACATGGGTTGGGGGATGACATTCAAAAGTCTTGGTACTCTTTGAGGGAAAATGGGACAATGGGCGCACTTTTCAGCATTTAAATCATAATAAATGCACCTATGGCGCATGGCGCGGCCCTGGCAATATCCCTGGGTGTATCATGCCAAAACTACATTGGTATGATGTATGAATATGAAACTGGTGAGTTTCAGGGCTACATTCATGCATCATGACTGCCGTGGGACTAGATCCAATATGAATTTAAGATTTGTGAAATTGTGACAGATTTATTACGTTTTGAACAAAGGATCTCTTCTGAGGCAAAATGGATATCTATACCTGAAAGAATTGGATAATCGAAGTATTCTGCTGCTGGGTCCAGGTTTATGACGTGGATAGATCTTCTTGTTGATTCTCCATATTTAACAATAGTACTGCAATACGTGGACTGAAATATATAAATGTAATCACATGAATAGCACTGGTTTATAAATGTTTTATTGTTTTGGTGGTTTTGAATCTGCAGCTTGTACGACACCAGACCAGTAAAATGAGGCAATAGCATTTGGTCAGAGTGGAAGTGATATCTACGCCAAGTACTGTACAGTGCATGATCAGTAGACAACACAACACAGCAGGTACATGTATTTAAAAGCTGCTTGTCCATACAGCTAGATAGGTAGGTAAATGCTGCTTGTCCATCACAGCAGTGACCGCATCTATGGATGGCCGAACCTATGAGATGAATGACCGAAACTATGAGGAGGGGTGAGGGGGGAAACTACTACCAGGTCCAGGGCTTCATTCCCCTACTCTCAATCCCCGGGCTCAACCCCCCTCAATCATTGGTACCTGCTTTGTTTAAGTCCACATGCACCGTAATACCTCACCTATAAGTCGACCTCACCTATAGGTCGACCCCCTAACTTAGGCCACACCAAATAAAAAAATTGGTCTATGGATTTTCATTTTGAGAATATGGTGCGGGAGGGCGAAATTTTTATTTTTATTTTCTAGAAATTAATTATTGTCTATGGATTCTGAACATCATAAATATGGAGAGGGCGATTTTTTTTTTTTTTTTTTTGCCATTGCATATTTATGCTAGGCCGATAAACCTGCCTGCTCCCTCAGAGTGTCTACGGAGTAATTTATGCCTATCCAATGAGGGGTCTGCCATTCCTGTACCTTTATTATTAATCATATATTTATTGCTTGATCAAAAAAAAAAAAAAAAAAGAAAATCCCTGCAAATGAGGCGGGCGGGATCCATAGACATGTTATTTTTCAAATAAAAATAAAATTTTAATTTCTGAAAAACAGGGGCGGGAAATCCATAGACCAATCTTTTAATTTGGTGTGGCCTTAGACCCAGAAATTCGACTTACCCGGTATAAAGAATCATGATAGCAAATAGGAAAACCTCACCTATAAGTCGACCCCTCAACTTGAAAATTTTTCATCCCCTTCAATGACTTATTTGCCTCTTATTTATGTTAAATATGTTTGAAAAATATTTATTTTTATTCGAATAAAATATAATCCCTTGAAATTAGGTAAATGTTATAAAATATGTGTAAATCGTTAGTGAAAATTTCCATCTGCCCCTTGAAACAACAATACTAAAGAAAATCACTGGAAAAATCTTAATTGATATAAATTTTTTTTTCAAAAACTCACCTATAAGTCGACCCCCCAATTTGGAACTAAAAATTCGACTTATACAAAAAGAAACAGCAAAAACAATTCGACTTATAGGTGAGGTTTTACGGTATCAGTTAAAGTTATCTCAGGGCAATTTTGTGACCCATTTGTGTTCTCCCATGCATCCAGCCACCGTTTGTATGGCAGTGTTGGGAGGTTTTTACCAATTATCATACCTCAATTGTCTGGTGATAGTCTGATCAGTTACCAGTTGGGCGTAATCAATGCCTAGGACTGAGTAACTACTGTAAACATACTTCATTTCGCGTTGTACTTATTTTCGCGAATTCGCGGAAATCAAAAATTCGCTAATTTAAGTACAACGTGAATATTTATCCATTGGAAATAGTCTTTCCCATGTCTAGGATGGGTAGGCCCCTAGGGGGTTGGGGTAGGGGTGGGGGGCTGACACCCTTCTGCTCTAGAACCTAAGTTGTGGGGACATTAATTAATTTCCTTCCATTATATGGGTGATTCCTGTGAACTGCCCCACCTTTGGGTTTTTGGGGTCTTTTTGGATACATGTGGCTCCAGAATAAAAACTGTTCAACCAATCTTCTTATTTATGGTCTCATTTGAAAGAAAACATGTTTAGCTTCAAAACGAGGGCAAATTTGCGTATGTCGGACCAATATTTTTTGAGCTATGGTGGCCCAAAGTTGGAAAATTGCCAAAAATTGTTTTTTTTTTCAATTTCCACCTTATTCCAGACCAAATATCATCAAGGAAAGCAGTAGTAGTCCACCATATTATTATTTATTTCATAGCTGGGGGTCCTATCTAACAATTCCATGTGTATTGGAGGTGACATGTCCAGTAATTCTTTTTTAACATCAGGTCTTCTAAGTTGAAATAGTACGTGTAACGCGCTTGATCAAAATTGAAAATCAATATAATAGATACTATAACTGTTGCATATGGTTTCTCATCTATCAGCATAGAGGGGGAGCATATGGGGTATTTTTGAGGAAAAAAATTTTTTTTGTATCTCCCGGCCTGTGCGCGCAATACACATTCAAGTAATTTTCAAGTCAGTCATCCCCACTCCCCCTGAAGCAACACTTTCCTCTGTGCAGCCTATATAAATCATCTAGGGGTAATCTCACCTATTATATAGTGTGTATCTATTGTTGAGGTGTCGGTTTAAAAAAAAAATCGGGTCTCTACATGCTTCGGTTGCCCCAAACCATGGTCGTTTATCATATGTAACGCGCTTGATCGGTATTCGGCAAAATTATGGCGGGAGAAGAAAAACAGCTCCTGTTACCCGGGCGGAAGTCGCCTCCATCCGGGAACTTCCCGGAAGTTGTTATTGCTTGTCTCAACTTGTTTGGACGGCAAGTCTCAGGTGTTTAACGCCGAAAGTTTCGACAATATTATCAAAGAGGTGAGTGATATTGATGGAAACTTGATGAAATATTGATGTTGAATGTCGATTGATGTATTTGATGTGGTTTTTTTGTACCGAAAGTGTGTAAATCGTGTAGAAAACATGTTAGACGATCGACGTGGGCGATAATACAAGCGCTGCCACTGTCTCGGTACCTTCTGTAGGCTTACAATTGGCATGTAACGCGCTTGACCAAAATTCAACTCGACGGTAACGCGCTTGATGAAAATGATATTATGGCCTGTAGTGGCACATATATGGGCAAATAGATGAATAACTATGGTTAAAACGATAGAATAAGGCCCTGGCTTTGTTTTAGTGCAGGTTTGGTACCTTCTCCGCCATTTTGGACCCCCCCACCCATGCCAAATCATTTTCTCTTCCCTGCTGGCACTGTTTTAGGTACCATTTCGATCGATTTTCTCCATATTCCCACTATTTACACACATTCCTGTGGTTATGATACCTCCTCTATGTGTATTTTATTGTCTAAATGTGTTACATCGCTGCTGGGTTTGATTATATTGGCACAGTGACCACCAGAAGACGTTAGATGTTATTTTCATCAAGCGCGTTACCGGCGAGTCAAAAATCCCTCCTTTGTACACTGTAATAGCAAACTCGTGTATTTTTGGTGTTAATATATTATTTGGGACTACTATCTAATGTCCAGACCTAATATGATGTGTGTTAGACTTTAATTACTATGATTTATGGAAGAATTTATTTTCATCAAGCGCGTTACATAACCACTATTATGCATAAAAAAGGCACCTATCCTGTAGTCAGCCCCCCCAAAAATTAACACAATGTGCGCCTATGGTACCTCTATCATGTGGAATGGTCATCCTTTCATTTCTGAAAAAAAAAAATTCAACATGTATCTGGGGTAGGACAATTTTTGATAAATTCTCAGTTACAATACACATGTCGCTTCCCAGAGGTCTCCCAATGTGTCAGTTATCTTGCACAGTATCCTGGCATGGTCAATACATCCATTCTTTAGAATATAGACATATTTCCACCTATTTGTTGTACATGTTACAGTGTTGATATTTGCTCTTTTCTCAGTGCTTTTCTTCTCCTTTTCAGAATGGGTCGCAAAAAGTTGCCTGAGGGTGAGGCGGTGAGCCACACCGCCTCACAGAAGGCGTACATGGCCAGGAGGGAGGAGAAGGAGGGAGAGGAGGTGGTGCGGCGGGCCGAGAACCTCCGCAAGGCCCAGAGTGCACGGCGGTGCGATGCCCAGCGCTCGGAGAAGGGCAAGGAGAGGAAGAGGAGGATGGGGGCCTTCCGGGCCGCCAAGAAGAGGGCCGTGGATGATGCCCGGCGCCGGGGCGTCGCACCGCCGGCATGGACAGATGCCAATGCGGCTGAGGTATGAAATGATGAAATTAAACTTGTACATGTAAAATGCAAACCATAGCAGACATTCAACCAATGTAAATTATAAATGTAATGTACATGTATGTATGTAAAGTAACTATGAATTCTTAATTCTTAATTCTAGTATAGCATAAACATGCCTGTATTGTATTGCTGACAAATGCAAGTTGTGACCCTTTTCTTATTCAGTGGGTAGATGCGGAAATGGCCCGCGAGGAGGCGGAGGCCGCGGCGGAGAGGGAGGCAGCCGGGGAAGGGTGTTCCGGGGAGGCCGCCCCAGCACCTCCTGCCGCCCCTGCACCTCCTGCTGCTGGTCCCCCGGCGAAGGCCGCCAAGACCGCCCCCAAGACCGCCGCCAAGACTGCCGCCAAGACCGCCACCCCGACTGCTGCCACTCTAAAGCCACCGGCCCAGGGCAAGGGTAAGGGGCGCGGGAAGAGCTCCAAGAAGCAGACACCGGCAGGTCGCCCAGCGCGTGGACGTGGGCGCGGCCTGCCGGTCGCGCTGTTCACTTCCCGCTCCCCTACCACTTCCTTTGGGTCGGTGGCCTATGAGGAGTATGGAGTAAGTATGAATTAAAAGTGTCATTTGGTAATTGGTTATCAAAGTAGAATTATACATGTACTTAAAGAGTAACTCATCAGCACTGTTATTTTGGTAATTGGTTATCAAAGTAGAATTATGTACTTAAAGAGTAACTCATCAGCACTGCATTGGTGCATCGTGTAAATGTTATTCATGAATATTTTCCTTGTTCTATACATCAGGAGACGCCGGAAGACCCGGAGGTAATCTCCAGCGAGGAGGAGGAGGGACGGACGCTGGCAGGCGATGTCCCTGAGCACCCCCTCCTGCTGTCCGAGGAGGAGGAGGCCCCCGTAGTGCCCGCACCACCACAGCCGCCTACGGAGGCCCCAACACAGGAGGGGGCCCTGGTTGCGGAGGCCCGGCCCGTTCGCCAGGCTGCTCGGCGCGTCTCCCCAGAGAGGCGCCGAAGTGGCCGGGTCCAGGAGGCCTCCCCACCGGGGTTCAATGTGGGACTGCTCGAGGACATCGCGTAAGTATTTGAATCATAGTCCCTTCTTTTGTGTTCTTAACTGTGAAGAATCATAAATTTATAAATAATAATTCTAAAACTAAAATTGGCCCTAAAATTCTTGATCAGTAAAGTGCTACTTAGTATGATTTATTCCACACTTCTATTTAACTTAACTTGTTAAATGATAACATTTGACTAATTGTTATCAATTTACAGTGCCACCGTCCGTAAAGACAGTGTTCCTCAGTGAATGTAATTATCATAATAAATCTGAGATAAGAATAGTTTGTTCCATGTTGAATGTTTCCTTGCTTGTTGAATTTTTAGAATTAAGATTATTGTACATGTACTGCCATTTGAATGTGTAACGCGCTTGGTCAAAATGATATATCCTGGGGTGTAGTAGCCTTACTAGGGCAAAAATGATGAATAACTGTGTATAATATCATAGAATAAGGCCATTTCAATGTGTAACGCGCTTGATCAAAATGATATCATGGGGACCCCAGGGGTGTAGTAGCCTTACATGTATCTTATAAATAAATGGGGCATGATGAAACTGAAAATTAATGATTGTTCATTTGTTTGCAGCCCGCGTGCACAGCCCCACCACAAGATGACGACACCAGGACCGACCACCAAACCGACACTGACCACTCCTAAAAACCTGAAGAAACAGCAACGGAAGACCAACTCTCCCAGAACCAACCGCTACTACTACAAACAAGGGCTACTGAACAGAGACCTGACTGAGGCACATCTACAGATCAAGGAGTTGCAGGCTCAGCTTGCCCATGCCCAGTCGAACCATCTAACTGTCGCTGAACCTGCTGTAGCGCACATGGAGGAGCGCGTTGCAGCAGCTGCACCGGATGGGGAACCTGCTGTAGCGCACGTGGAGGAGCGCGTTGCAGCAGCTGCACCGGATGGGGAACCTGCTGTAGCGCACGTGGAGGAGCGCGTTGCAGCAGCTGCACCGGATGGGGAACCTGCTGTAGCGCACGTGGAGGAGCACGTTGCAGCAGCTGCACCGGATGGGGAACCTGCTGTAGCGCACGTGGAGGAGCGCGTTGCAGCAGCTGCACAGGAACAGCTGACGGCGCATGACAGGAGTGTGAAGGCTGTGCTTGAAGGGCTGGCCAACCTTCCTCGCAAGGACAAAACCGCCATCATGAACAAGGTGCTTTCGCCCGTCGTGATCAAAGAACAGCGGATCGCGGTGAGCTTGGCAAAGACCCTTGGCATGGATAGGCGGTCACTACTCAAAACCCCTTCAGACCAGCCATCTCCACGTGTGGTGAATCAGGAGGCCAAGATAGAGAGTGTCAAGGAGTTCTTGTCTGACCCAGAGAACTCCGAAATGAGACCTGGTAAGAAAGACACTAAGACCTTGAAGAAGGTGAAGCACCAGCAAATGTACCTCAGGGAGTTTATCCATGTGCTCCACAAGAGGTACGAGGCGACACAACCTCCTCACTTGCAGGTCTCACGGTCACTCTTCTACAGCATCAGGAAAGAACACCTTCCCTGGTTCATCCCCGTGGATCTCCAAAGCACTGATCTGTGCCTTTGCCAGAAGCACCAGAACTTTGCACTCCGGCTTGCTGCTGTCAGTATCCCTTTCAAAGACGAGATGTTCATGACATCCTGGGCAGAGTTCGAACAGACTCTCCAGGACAAAGCCCCCGAGAATGTCAAGTATGAAGTGTGGAAGAATGTGGACTATGAGTATGTGTCGACAGGCAAGGATGGAACTCAGAAGAAGACTACCATCAAGAAGCTCCGCCCTTGTACAGAGATTGCATCCAAGGCGGACTTCATCAAGAAAACCAGACTGGAGTTCATCACCATGGCTGCCCATGTCGACCGTGCTCACAACCAACACCGCATCGTACGTGAGCTACGAGCGAGTATGTCGTCGATGGAAGTTACCATCCAGATGGACTTTGCGGAAAACTGGATGGTATCATACCCCGATGCTCCACAGAGTACATATTACGCGAAGGAGCCAGTGACCCTGCACCCTGCAGTCATCCACTACCGTGATGAGGACACTGGCACCACAAACCACCACTCTGTCGCTCTGTGCACTGACGACCGGAAGCACGACACTGGCGCCATCTTGGCGTTTCTCCGCTGCCTGGCAGCATTCATCAGGGAGAACCTGCCACACGTCAAGGTGGTCCATTATGCTTCTGACTCACCCTCCAGCCAGTATCGAAACATCTCGGTGTTCTCGATACTCGTACGCCACACCGAACTACTTGACGGACTACGGGCAACATGGACCTACTTCGAGGCGGGTCATGGAAAGGGCCCCTGCGATGGCGTCGGCGCTGCTGCAAAGCGCAACGCTGACAACATCGTCAAGCGCAACAAGGAAGGACATCCCGTCATCAACAATGCAGAGGAGTTCGCGGCCGAAGGTAACAAACTTGAAGGCCGCGTTCACTACATCCATGTCCCTCTGCAGGATGTCACCTCCGCCCGCCTCACTCTCGGCTCAGTGGTAGCAGACAAGTCAGTAGAGGGCACCATGAGTGTCCATGCTGCCATGGTCAAACAGGAAGGAAGGTCACTCGCTGTCCGTGACAAATCCTGTTTTGACCCCTGCTGCTGGGTCGACCTTAGGTCCGTTACTGGCTGCTCCGGATGGATTGAGCATGAGCTGGTTTTCAACAAGAACAAGAAGCCTCCCCCACCAAAGCAAACATGGCAGAAGAAAACGCGGCCTGCCAGTGTCCCTGCAGAGGTGGACGACGCGGATGCCCGCACCAGCGACCCTGATTTTGATCCTGTTGTGCGCACCACTGTCTGCAAGCGCACCAGGGACGGCTCACCAGTCGTGGCACGTAAGCACACTCGAAGTGACCGGGTGCCAACTCCTGCCACGGCTGACAAGGAGAACATTGCCCCGTGTGCCGCACGAAAGCGTGCCGCGGAGCGTGCCGTCGCCGTCCCTACAACCAAGCGAGCACGACAGGATCCACCGACCTCGACCCTCCCTCAGGAGGATGTACAACCAACGGACAGTGTAGGGAAGTTGGTACTGGTGCAGGATGAGTACCATGTAGGTGACATTCTTATCACTGCCAGCCTGGCCAGTACCAGCTCAAAGGACAAGTGGTTTATGGGTAAGGTGATAGCCAAGGACAATGACTTCTACCAAGTGCACTACATGCTGCGCTACATGGCGTCGGACAAGAGAAGCTTCAAGTGGGGGAAGGAGATCATCCCAGCTAGGGTCCACCCCCTCAACGTTCTTGGCAGAGTCACTCTGCCCAAGCCAAGTCGTTATGGCAACACTGAGAACGCTGTCTACAAACTTGATCCCCTCACCATCCAACTGGCTGATCGGAAGCTTCTCAAGTACCGCAGCGAGTGCACTGGTTAGATGTCATTGATCCCGGTTATCACCTGTTTTACTTTGGCCACTATAACTAAGACCCAAACTGTATTGTACCTATGTTTAACTGCATGACATTGCGTGTAACGCGCTTGATCGATATCTGTAATGGTACTGCTTCATTGGCTGTGGGCAACCTGAGAGTTATCTGAGCTGTACTACTGCTATTTAATATGTTACTAGACATGTGTGGCTGGTATTTTAGGCCTGTTTGGATACTCCTAGTTAATTTTTGGACCTTCTGGCTTGATTGATGTAAGAAAATTAGTCGCAAAAAAGTGCAATTTTATTTTCCGAGGCATACGGGAGACCCCAAATAGGTATTAATTGTACATTTCTTGGTTTTAAACAGTAGTCCCATTGCTTAAGTAGTTGTGTATGAAGTAGCATTATGATATGAAAGGTCTAAGTACCCCTATGGAGCCTCTATCTATGAGTGACTGTATGTAACGCGCTTGATCGGTATCCGCCTGCGCGGAGGGCATTTGACATGGTATTGCTTCATTGGCTGTGGGCAACCTGAGAGTTATCTGAGCTGTACAACTGCTATTTTATATGTTACTAGACATGTGTGGCTGGTATTTTAGGCCTGTTTGGATACTCCTAGTTAATTTTTGGACCTTCTGGCTTGATTGATGTAAGAAAATTAGTCGCAAAAAAGTGCAATTTTATTTTCCGAGGCATACGGGAGACCCCAAATAGGTATTAATTGTACATTTCTTGGTTTTAAACAGTAGTCCCATTGCTTAAGTAGTTGTGTATGAAGTAGCATTATGATATGAAAGGTCTAAGTACCTCTATGGAGCCTCTATCTATGAGTGACTGTATGTAACGCGCTTGATCGGTATCCGCCTGCGCGGAGGGCATTTGACATGGTATTGCTTCATTGGCTGTGGGCAACCTGAGAGTTATCTGAGCTGTACTACTGCTATTTAATATGTTACTAGACATGTGTGGCTGGTATTTTAGGCCTGTTTGGATACTCCTAGTTAATTTTTGGACCTTCTGGCTTGATTGATGTAAGAAAATTAGTCGCAAAAAAGTGCAATTTTATTTTCCGAGGCATACGGGAGACCCCAAATAGGTATTAATTGTACATTTCTTGGTTTTAAACAGTAGTCCCATTGCTTAAGTAGTTGTGTATGAAGTAGCATTATGATATGAAAGGTCTAAGTACCTCTATGGAGCCTCTATCTATGAGTGACTGTATGTAACGCGCTTGATCGGTATCCGCCTGCGCGGAGGGCATTTGACATGGTATTGCTTCATTGGCTGTGGGCAACCTGAGAGTTATCTGAGCTGTACAACTGCTATTTTATATGTTACTAGACATGTGTGGCTGGTATTTTAGGCCTGTTTGGATACTCCTAGTTAATTTTTGGACCTTCTGGCTTGATTGATGTAAGAAAATTAGTCGCAAAAAAGTGCAATTTTATTTTCCGAGGCATACGGGAGACCCCAAATAGGTATTAATTGTACATTTCTTGGTTTTAAACAGTAGTCCCATTGCTTAAGTAGTTGTGTATGAAGTAGCATTATGATATGAAAGGTCTAAGTACCTCTATGGAGCCTCTATCTATGAGTGACTGTATGTAACGCGCTTGATCGGTATCCGCCTGCGCGGAGGGCATTTGACATGGTATTGCTTCATTGGCTGTGGGCAACCTGAGAGTTATCTGAGCTGTACTACTGCTATTTAATATGTTACTAGACATGTGTGGCTGGTATTTTAGGCCTGTTTGGATACTCCTAGTTAATTTTTGGACCTTCTGGCTTGATTGATGTAAGAAAATTAGTCGCAAAAAAGTGCAATTTTATTTTCCGAGGCATACGGGAGACCCCAAATAGGTATTAATTGTACATTTCTTGGTTTTAAACAGTAGTCCCATTGCTTAAGTAGTTGTGTATGAAGTAGCATTATGATATGAAAGGTCTAAGTACCTCTA
Source organism: Acholoe squamosa (assembly GCA_949317995.1). NCBI lineage: Eukaryota > Metazoa > Annelida > Polychaeta > Phyllodocida > Polynoidae > Acholoe > Acholoe squamosa. The sequence continues at coordinate 57,978,429 of OX439041.1, read as the reverse complement.
TGGAGCCTCTATCTATGAGTGACTGTATGTAACGCGCTTGATCGGTATCCGCCTGCGCGGAGGGCATTTGACATGGTATTGCTTCATTGGCTGTGGGCAACCTGAGAGTTATCTGAGCTGTACAACTGCTATTTTATATGTTACTAGACATGTGTGGCTGGTATTTTAGGCCTGTTTGGATACTCCTAGTTAATTTTTGGACCTTCTGGCTTGATTGATGTAAGAAAATTAGTCGCAAAAAAGTGCAATTTTATTTTCCGAGGCATACGGGAGACCCCAAATAGGTATTAATTGTACATTTCTTGGTTTTAAACAGTAGTCCCATTGCTTAAGTAGTTGTGTATGAAGTAGCATTATGATATGAAAGGTCTAAGTACCTCTATGGAGCCTCTATCTATGAGTGACTGTATGTAACGCGCTTGATCGGTATCCGCCTGCGCGGAGGGCATTTGACATGGTATTGCTTCATTGGCTGTGGGCAACCTGAGAGTTATCTGAGCTGTACTACTGCTATTTAATATGTTACTAGACATGTGTGGCTGGTATTTTAGGCCTGTTTGGATACTCCTAGTTAATTTTTGGACCTTCTGGCTTGATTGATGTAAGAAAATTAGTCGCAAAAAAGTGCAATTTTATTTTCCGAGGCATACGGGAGACCCCAAATAGGTATTAATTGTACATTTCTTGGTTTTAAACAGTAGTCCCATTGCTTAAGTAGTTGTGTATGAAGTAGCATTATGATATGAAAGGTCTAAGTACCCCTATGGAGCCTCTATCTATGAGTGACTGTATGTAACGCGCTTGATCGGTATCCGCCTGCGCGGAGGGCATTTGACATGGTATTGCTTCATTGGCTGTGGGCAACCTGAGAGTTATCTGAGCTGTACAACTGCTATTTTATATGTTACTAGACATGTGTGGCTGGTATTTTAGGCCTGTTTGGATACTCCTAGTTAATTTTTGGACCTTCTGGCTTGATTGATGTAAGAAAATTAGTCGCAAAAAAGTGCAATTTTATTTTCCGAGGCATACGGGAGACCCCAAATAGGTATTAATTGTACATTTCTTGGTTTTAAACAGTAGTCCCATTGCTTAAGTAGTTGTGTATGAAGTAGCATTATGATATGAAAGGTCTAAGTACCTCTATGGAGCCTCTATCTATGAGTGACTGTATGTAACGCGCTTGATCGGTATCCGCCTGCGCGGAGGGCATTTGACATGGTATTGCTTCATTGGCTGTGGGCAACCTGAGAGTTATCTGAGCTGTACTACTGCTATTTAATATGTTACTAGACATGTGTGGCTGGTATTTTAGGCCTGTTTGGATACTCCTAGTTAATTTTTGGACCTTCTGGCTTGATTGATGTAAGAAAATTAGTCGCAAAAAAGTGCAATTTTATTTTCCGAGGCATACGGGAGACCCCAAATAGGTATTAATTGTACATTTCTTGGTTTTAAACAGTAGTCCCATTGCTTAAGTAGTTGTGTATGAAGTAGCATTATGATATGAAAGGTCTAAGTACCTCTATGGAGCCTCTATCTATGAGTGACTGTATGTAACGCGCTTGATCGGTATCCGCCTGCGCGGAGGGCATTTGACATGGTATTGCTTCATTGGCTGTGGGCAACCTGAGAGTTATCTGAGCTGTACAACTGCTATTTTATATGTTACTAGACATGTGTGGCTGGTATTTTAGGCCTGTTTGGATACTCCTAGTTAATTTTTGGACCTTCTGGCTTGATTGATGTAAGAAAATTAGTCGCAAAAAAGTGCAATTTTATTTTCCGAGGCATACGGGAGACCCCAAATAGGTATTAATTGTACATTTCTTGGTTTTAAACAGTAGTCCCATTGCTTAAGTAGTTGTGTATGAAGTAGCATTATGATATGAAAGGTCTAAGTACCTCTATGGAGCCTCTATCTATGAGTGACTGTATGTAACGCGCTTGATCGGTATCCGCCTGCGCGGAGGGCATTTGACATGGTATTGCTTCATTGGCTGTGGGCAACCTGAGAGTTATCTGAGCTGTACTACTGCTATTTAATATGTTACTAGACATGTGTGGCTGGTATTTTAGGCCTGTTTGGATACTCCTAGTTAATTTTTGGACCTTCTGGCTTGATTGATGTAAGAAAATTAGTCGCAAAAAAGTGCAATTTTATTTTCCGAGGCATACGGGAGACCCCAAATAGGTATTAATTGTACATTTCTTGGTTTTAAACAGTAGTCCCATTGCTTAAGTAGTTGTGTATGAAGTAGCATTATGATATGAAAGGTCTAAGTACCTCTATGGAGCCTCTATCTATGAGTGACTGTATGTAACGCGCTTGATCGGTATCCGCCTGCGCGGAGGGCATTTGACATGGTATTGCTTCATTGGCTGTGGGCAACCTGAGAGTTATCTGAGCTGTACAACTGCTATTTTATATGTTACTAGACATGTGTGGCTGGTATTTTAGGCCTGTTTGGATACTCCTAGTTAATTTTTGGACCTTCTGGCTTGATTGATGTAAGAAAATTAGTCGCAAAAAAGTGCAATTTTATTTTCCGAGGCATACGGGAGACCCCAAATAGGTATTAATTGTACATTTCTTGGTTTTAAACAGTAGTCCCATTGCTTAAGTAGTTGTGTATGAAGTAGCATTATGATATGAAAGGTCTAAGTACCTCTATGGAGCCTCTATCTATGAGTGACTGTATGTAACGCGCTTGATCGGTATCCGCCTGCGCGGAGGGCATTTGACATGGTATTGCTTCATTGGCTGTGGGCAACCTGAGAGTTATCTGAGCTGTACTACTGCTATTTAATATGTTACTAGACATGTGTGGCTGGTATTTTAGGCCTGTTTGGATACTCCTAGTTAATTTTTGGACCTTCTGGCTTGATTGATGTAAGAAAATTAGTCGCAAAAAAGTGCAATTTTATTTTCCGAGGCATACGGGAGACCCCAAATAGGTATTAATTGTACATTTCTTGGTTTTAAACAGTAGTCCCATTGCTTAAGTAGTTGTGTATGAAGTAGCATTATGATATGAAAGGTCTAAGTACCTCTATGGAGCCTCTATCTATGAGTGACTGTATGTAACGCGCTTGATCGGTATCCGCCTGCGCGGAGGGCATTTGACATGGTATTGCTTCATTGGCTGTGGGCAACCTGAGAGTTATCTGAGCTGTACAACTGCTATTTTATATGTTACTAGACATGTGTGGCTGGTATTTTAGGCCTGTTTGGATACTCCTAGTTAATTTTTGGACCTTCTGGCTTGATTGATGTAAGAAAATTAGTCGCAAAAAAGTGCAATTTTATTTTCCGAGGCATACGGGAGACCCCAAATAGGTATTAATTGTACATTTCTTGGTTTTAAACAGTAGTCCCATTGCTTAAGTAGTTGTGTATGAAGTAGCATTATGATATGAAAGGTCTAAGTACCTCTATGGAGCCTCTATCTATGAGTGACTGTATGTAACGCGCTTGATCGCTATTTTGCCAATTTTGGGCAGCTGCTCACATAAAAAAAAAATGTAGGAATGGAAGAATGATGATTGTTTAAGAAAATATAGACAATGAAGACATAATAACTTGAATTACATGCATACCCAATGCATATTAAGCTTGTGAGAGTAAAGTTAAGGTTTTGTGTTAGAAATTTTTGAAAAATCTCAATTTTCTTAAAAAGTTATGTCTCATATTTTCAAAAGTTTTCAAGACTCAGTCCTAATTTTTGGTACACTTATTCATAACTACTATACAAGTTTGGACATGCAATATGGTAATCACAGAGACATTATTGATGAAGTTCTATGCATAAGAAGTTATATCGATCAAGCGCGTTACACAAATTATACCTTTTTACTGCAACTGTGATAAAAACTGACATCCTGGGAGTTAATGACTTGAATGGACCTTTTCATACAGCCAAGATATAGGGTTATCAATAAAATAAAGTCTTAAAATGTAATGCTGAGTTTGTCATGTTTGGCCCCTGACCCCCAAAGGTGGGGCAGTTCACAGGAATCACCCATATGCAGTGTAATGATAAGCAATGATTGATAATGATATCTTAATTTCCAATCCTTAGATATTTATTTTGAAACATTTTGTCACATCCTGATACATACAGAACCCTGCAATTTAGATAAAGAAGTTGCTTCCTATCAAGGAACTAATATCTAGTATCTAGATTTAAACTTATCAGAACGAGTTAAAAAGTCATACAGATATTTTTAGGATCATAACTGACATGATTCTGTGGAAACCTCAGCCGAAATTGCTGCCCCATATTTAACCACGGCCATGCAGGCGAGCTGAGACCCTTGGCTGGGGCACAGTGGGTAGTAGGTTAGGCCACACCAAAAAAATTAAGTTGGTCTATAGATTTCCCTCTCCATATTTTCGGAAATACAAATTTTTTTTTCTTTGAAAAAATCTTGTCTGCTGATTTCGCTCGCTTCACTTTCTACAAGTTTTCTCTTTGTGATGTTTGGCAATTTTTATTTTTTTTATTTTTTTTCCGCTCGCCTCACTTTTCCAGCAAGGAATTCATTGGATGTCAAAAAATTATTTAAAAAAAAAAAAAAAAATTTGCTCGCTCGCACCATTTTTTCAAAACAAAAATCCGTAGACCAACTTATTTTCTTGGTGTGGCCTTAGGGTAGACAAGCTGGGGAATAAGGAAATTGAAAATTCGCGAATCTAAATACACGTCAAAATGTCCTTTTCAGCAAATTTGTGGAAATGTATACACGTGTAAATAATTATGTTTACAGTACCCTGTGAGGGTTTGTATCATATGGCCATGGGGTGGTCACATGACTTGTTATTAAAGATGGGTAGTCTTAAGCACATGAGTCTCTCAGAGTCTATTAGGAAGTGATTGTTTTTTCAATAACAGCGGCGGGGGCAAAATAATTTTACCTGTTTTCAGCAAAAAAAAATCAATGTCTGTTACTATACTGGTAGGTTTAAAGGGTGCATCTGTGCAATTTGGGGCCCTCCAGCATTACATCATTTGTAGTTGGATCAGAGCCCAACTCACATACCGGTACTTGTTGTGAGTTGGGCATACTGGGGCCTGAGTTTTTGAGATTGGGTGCACCTCCATTTTAGGCGCACTCTCCTGTCTTTATTTCTTCTTGAAATGAAACATAACTTGTATTTTTGAACCCTTAACTTGCACCACAATCAATTTCATTAAGATGGGATTTGTTTAACCTGCCGAAAATACGATTTTAAAAATCCTGACATTTTTTTTTTCTTAAGAAATAACATGGCGGTCATGTTGGATTTTCGGAAATTCAATCGGTGAACTTGTAGCTCATGTAACATATGAAATATACCAAGCTGTGCTTCAATTTTTTGGAAACCTCTAGAAATATGGCTAAAGAGTAGTCAACCTTTATGGTTCCGTCTAATTCCCTTTCTAAATATACAAACTAAACACATGTAAACAATGCATCTGCCCCTTCTGGTTCTACCGCACAGTACCCACTGTCAGTCTCATCTACTTGTACAGGGGGAACTGAGACCCTAAAACGTAGTGTCATTAGGGTCTCAGATCTGTGACTCAGTAGGTCCTAGCCTAGGCCTATTAGGGAGTGGTCATTTTCTAACAACGGGGGGGGGGGGGCTGGTGGGTTTGAGGCGGGGTCAGAATTTTTTCGACCCCTTGACCAGGGGGGGCTCAAAATAATTTCACCTGTTTTCAGCGAAAAAGCCTGTGCGTTACTATAGGTTAAAAGGGCGCAATCGCACACGATTTTCGGCCCCTGGAATTTTTTACCCATCAAGGGGGGATGCCAATATCTTTTTTCATGTGTCCGCGCGCAAACCCACCAGCCCCCCCTGTTGTTAAAAAATGATAACTCCCTTAGCAAAAAAGCCCATGCGCTACTATAGATCAAAGAGGGGCGCGGAAATTCTGCGCGTGCAAAAGATTTTAACTCAATAACTGTCGCTGATGGGGGGAGCGTAAAAAACCCACCACCCCCATCCTGTTGATAAATAATGACAACTCCCTTAGGGAGTGGTCATTATCTTTGGTGGGTTTCCGTGCGGATGCGTGAAAATTTTTTACGCCACCCCCCTTGACGACAGTCAACATTTTTTTGCGCCCCCCCAAACCGGAGGCGCGGAGAATTTTCGCGCCCCTCTTTGAGCTATAGTAGCGCGCAGGCTTTTTTGCTAAAAAGAGGGTTAATTTTTTTAGCCCCCCCTCAAGAGGGGTCAAAATTTTGTTAGCCCCCCCCCTCCGGAGGGGTCTGAAATTTTAACGCCCCCCCCCCTCAAACCCACCATCCCCCCTGTTGATAACAGGCACGGCAGGGTCGCCGCCTGTAGCACCACCACCGCCGCCCATCGCATGGCCGGGTTTTGTCAGTCAAAACACCTAAATTTGGCTGGCTTGTCACTCTCTCACATTTAGATATTTTTTGATGATTCCAAAAGGACATTACCTTCCAATACCTCAAGTCATGGTATCCTACAAGTTTTCTCCCCTCCTGGGACCAAAATGGTGTGTAATCAGCCTCTATATTTTATAAACAGCCACCAAAAACTCCCAGGAAGAGATACCTAAATCTAACCTAGCCTCATCTAGTCATACAACATTTGGGTCAAGTTCAGGCCAAAAATGATTCTGATTGGTCCATGGCCAGCCAAAATACAGCCAAACCTGTTTTCAGCGAAAAAGCCTGTGCGTTACTATAGGTTAAAAGGGCGCAATCGCACACGATTTTCGGCCCCTGGAATTTTTTACCCATCAAGGGGGGATGCCAATATCTTTTTTCATGTGTCCGCGCGCAAACCCACCAGCCCCCCCTGTTGTTAAAAAATGATAACTCCCTTAGCAAAAAAGCCCATGCGCTACTATAGATCAAAGAGGGGCGCGGAAATTCTGCGCGTGCAAAAGATTTTAACTCAATAACTGTCGCTGATGGGGGAGCGTAAAAAACCCACCACCCCCATCCTGTTGATAAATAATGACAACTCCCTTAGGGAGTGGTCATTATCTTTGGTGGGTTTCCGTGCGGATGCGTGAAAATTTTTTACGCCACCCCCCTTGACGACAGTCAACATTTTTTTGCGCCCCCCCAAACCGGAGGCGCGGAGAATTTTCGCGCCCCTCTTTGAGCTATAGTAGCGCGCAGGCTTTTTTGCTAAAAAGAGGGTTAATTTTTTTAGCCCCCCCTCAAGAGGGGTCAAAATTTTGTTAGCCCCCCCCCCTCCGGAGGGGTCTGAAATTTTAACGCCCCCCCTCAAACCCACCATCCCCCCTGTTGATAACAGGCACGGCAGGGTCGCCGCCTGTAGCACCACCACCGCCGCCCATCGCATGGCCGGGTTTTGTCAGTCAAAACACCTAAATTTGGCTGGCTTGTCACTCTCTCACATTTAGATATTTTTTGATGATTCCAAAAGGACATTACCTTCCAATACCTCAAGTCATGGTATCCTACAAGTTTTCTCCCCTCCTGGGACCAAAATGGTGTGTAATCAGCCTCTATATTTTATAAACAGCCACCAAAAACTCCCAGGAAGAGATACCTAAATCTAACCTAGCCTCATCTAGTCATACAACATTTGGGTCAAGTTCAGGCCAAAAATGATTCTGATTGGTCCATGGCCAGCCAAAATACAGCCAAAAACATTGGAGGGGGTGTGGCACTTCTTGGTACAGCCACTCTCCAGGCAGACACCAGCCCCCCATATTGGCACAGCACTACACCACTCTCTGCTGGGAGAGTGTGCTGGCTGTTCCAGTCAGTGGATACACCCCTTCAGACCTACATCCAGGACATGTAAACACATGGAGGAGGAGGCAGGTGGTAGAAAGGTTTTCCTGTGTGGGTTTACATGCAAAAATGATGTATTTAACCCCACCCTAGATGTAATGTGGTAATGGAATATTGATATAACAGTGTATGATATGCTGTGTTTTGGTACTTTGTAAGCTAAAAAAAAAAGATCAGAAACTTGCATTTGTTTGGCTGGTTCTGGGGCCAGCCCCACTGCCACTCCCCAGTCAGGACTGTCAGTGTCACTTTAACAGTCAGGTGGGAGGGGCTAGCCTAATGTGTATGTGAATGTACATGTACATATTTAGGAAGGGGGGTCATTTTCTTTTTGGCTGGGGGGGAGGGCATGCATGTAGACACACACACGCACATGTATAAATTTCTGTGTGGTGGGAGGGGGGGGGGGGAGGTAGGGGAGGGGCTACTATGTATGTGAATGTTAAAGGGTGTTTTTTTTTTTTTGGCTGGGGGGGCTTGCATTTACACACATTTATGTATAGGGGTGGGTGGTCATTTTGGGTTGTTTGCGTGTGTGTGTGTGTGTGGGGGGCACAGAAGGTGGGGGGGCTAATATCATATGTGAATGTACATGTATTAAAGAGTGGTCATTTTTTTTTTGCTGCGGGGGGGGGGGAGGGGTCCATGCACGTAAACACACATTCATGTATAGGGGTGGGTGGTCATTTTGGGTTGTTTGTGTGTGGAGGTGGGGCACAGAAGGTGGGGGGGGGGGGCTAATATCATATATATGTGAATGTACATGTATTAAAGGATGGTCACTTTTTTTGGCTGGGGGGGGCACACATGATAACATACATTTATATATAGGGGATGGGTGGCCATTTTGTGTTGTTTGCATGTGTGTGGGGGCCACAGGAGGTGGGGTGGGGGGTTAATATCATAGTTCTGTGAATGTACATGTATTAAAGGATGGTCATTTTTATTGCTGGGGGGGGGGGTCCATGCATGTAAACACACATTTATGTATAGGGGTCGGTGGTCAATTTGGGTTGTTTGCATGTTGGGGAAGGGCTCAGACTTATTTCCTAAATCCCATAGGATAGATGAGTAACTCAAAACAGGTGTGTACAATGTATTCCAACATCATGCAGACCAATAGGCATGATGCATCGATACATAACAAAAAATTCCCATTGATTCACTTGATATAGAAATGCACCCTGACCCAATGGCCTCAAATTTCATTTGCTCAAATGTTGGAACGGTGCACCATTGCACAGTTGGCAAGTAGACTTGCTAGGACTGCATTGATGCATCATGACAACCAACGAACATAGAAAGGTTTTCCTGTGTGGGTTTACATGCAAAAATGATGTATTTAACCCAACCCATGGCCCTAGATGTAATGTGGTAATGGAATATTGATATAACAGTGTAAGTTATGCTGTGTTTTGGTACTTTGTAAGCTGAAAAAGATCAGAAACTTGCATTTGTTTGGCTGGTTCTGGGGCCAGCCCCACTGCCACTCCCCAGTCAGGACTGTCACTTTGACAGTCAGGTGGGAGGGGCTAGCCTAATGTGTATGTGAATGTACATGTACATATTAAGGGAGGGGGGTCAGGTTCAGAGTGTGTTGATCAGTTGATGCAAGATTTTTTGGAAATATGAAAAACAAGAAAAATGTGGCAAGGACCACGGATAGGAGTTGCCACTCTGCAGCCGACGTGTGACGTCACGGCCGACGTATGACATCACAATTTGCGTCACAAGGTGACAATGACGTCACTGACAAACCGAAAACATAATGAAGTTGCTATGGTCGCTGTGCTCCCGGCTGCTATGCTGCAAGCAACTCCAAAAAATATGAAAAAAAAAAGAAGTTTTTTTTTCTTTGGTTCATAACTTCATTGTAGATCTGCAAGGAGAATACACTATACAGCTCTGTAAAACCTGTTCCTATAGCTTCGGGGTGATGTTGCGGTAGCTTCAATCTAAACAAAAAATTGGGTGCCTACGACAATTATTTCAGGAGTTATTCACCTGGGGCCATCTAGATTCTAGCATCGAAAACCGCCAATTTCACTTAAATTCGCATGTATCATTTTCATAGCAACACCCCCCCTAAATTATTTTTTTCTAAAATCTGATGCTGGATATTGCTTCTTGGGACCAAAACCTACATTTTGGTGTATTGCAATAGTGTATTGGTCGATTTTAAAAATTAAGCTGCCATGCCTATAGTATAATGAATGATAAATAATAACCACTCCCTTATCAATTAATGTGCCCTATTAAACTGAAAATCTGTAGAAAGGTTACCTTGCCACTACCAGCTGGGCCCATCACCAACTGGGCGTAACGAGGCATGATTTCTATTGTTCTTGCAGTGCAAATGATGGAATGAAGGGCCTACCCAGGTAGCCTTTCGAAGCACTCCTCAATTTTCAGCAATTCTTATTATCGCTCAGCGCGCACCTGTTCACTCACCAACAGACTTCTGGAGCCACTGGCTGTAGGCTTCAATGAGACTAAAGATCCGTTTGAAGATGATGTAAAGACCGCCTAATACAACGAAAATTAAATCATCTCTCTAGATTTACGGATTTTAAGGTATATCAACAGGCATCCCATCAGTCTTATCGAGATACCATTTGACAAGGAGTTTTATGTTAGACCCTAATTTGGTATTTCAATTTTGGAAAATTTTTAATGATAGTTGGGTCTTTCCGATCGCGGAAGTTCCGGTTGATTAATGAGAGGGGAGAAAAAAGAAGCAAAGTGCACGTAAACTCCTTAAAAATGCCGGTTAGTAATATCATAACCATTTCTAAATGCATCATAAATGTTCAGTTAAACTTCAGTATCATTTTTAGTTCGGAGTTCATATTGTGTGATATGGGGGCTCACTTCGGTCGGGGAAGTGAATGACACTGTGGCAGTGACGAGGAAATCACCGCCCCTTCTCCTGAGCCTCCTGTAGCCGATCAACGCGGCCCTCTACAGGAGGGCCGCTCTTCGCCCCTAGTCCTTTATTTGGGGGTTCAAAGAAGTATTGGGCTATCTCTAAGTTTCCTGAGTTTGAGCCAGAACTCTCACAAATGAAACAATATTTAATCAATACCTTATAGTCTAATGTACCTTTCTATGCATTGATGTTGTGGATACCGGTAGTTGCTTGAATAAGGCGGGCTTCCCTAGCCCACTTAAAAGGGTCTATTTCTCCTCTTTCCTATCCCCTCAGGATGTGTGTGGTGCACATATGCGTGGGCACTGACACATTCCTCTGTGAAATTGTGTAATGTAGTTCTCGCCATGAATATGACCTTAGCTGTCGAAATGGCATTAAACATCTATTACTCACTCACTCACTTGAATAAGGCCTTAGGCCAAGTACGGTAAGGGTTTAGACTGCATGTAGTTCAAATTTGAGAAGCAAGAGCCAAGACTGCATTCTGAAATAAATGTCCTATCATAGGACCTATGACTTGTACCATACCGGTATGTCTATGCACCCTATATATGTTCCAATTATGCACCCTAAATGTCTGCACCCTAAGACTACCGGTACCCAGTAAGTGTTCTCGTCTGGGGCCATCCACAAAATGACGTCATATCGATATGCTGGAGGGGGGAGAGGGGAGGTCTGGCCTGGCATGACAGAATTAATCCTCCATATACCGTAAGCATTGCAAAATTGGCAAAAAACATGACGGGGGGGTCAAAAATGGTCAAATTTTGCATAACGTCATTAATGGATTGCCCCTCTGCACCCTAATTCTCGCACCCTAAAGACTTAGGGAGTGGTCATTATTTATCAACAGGGGGGGGAGGGTGGGTTTGAGGGGGGGGCGTAAAATTTTCAGACCCCTCCCGAGGGGGGGGCTAAAAAAATTTTGACTCCTCTTGAGGGGGGGGCTAAAAAAATTCACCCTCTTTTTAGCAAAAAAGCCCGCGCGCTACTATAGAGCAAAAAGGGGCGCGAAAACTCTCCGCGCCTCCGGCGCGGGGGGGGGGGCGCAAAAAATTTTGACTGCCGTCGAGGGGGGGGCGTAAAAAATTTCCACGCGTCCGCGCGAAAACCCACCACCCCCCCCCCCTGTTGATAAATAATGACCACTCCCTTAGTGAAATACCAGTACCTGCTAAGGTGACCACAGACGGGGCCGACTGGGTCCGCCAATCGTGCTGTTGGGGGTGTCTGTGGTGCACATCCGTATCAGTTGGCCAAAATCAAACATGTTCGCTGTTTCTGATCTGATCGGAGCCTCCCTCATTATACTACCAATTAATTTAACAACAGGTTGGTCGGTTGGTGGGGTGGGGACATAGAAATTTTGACCCGGTGGGGACAAGGGTAACAACAAATGTTCACTTTTCAAAGGGACTGATGGGAAAAACTATGACCGATCCACGGGACTACCTAACTGTATTGACAATCTGAGTTACCAGTACTGGAATAAATTTCACCTCAAATGGTTTTACACTCACCACAGTGGTCCATTTTAGCACACTTGTGCTAATAGATTTCAGCCTATGAGATACCCTGCATATCAATGAGACCTGTGTTAGTTGGAAATATAAATATAAAGATAGGTGGGAATATAAATCTTAAAACCCCATTTTACCCTGTGCCCGAGATATTCCATGCCTGCATTAATATAAGACCTACGCTAATTTGAGAACCTGTGCTAAAATGGGCCCCTATGGTTTATAAAAAAAAATTTAAACTGGAAAATGTTTGATTACACAAGAAATGTAAAAAAAAAAAGTCATGTCTTTGCTTTCACACAGTCTTAGTAGACTGATTTGAACAAATTGTCTCCATTACTGGGTATTAGAAAGCAGTGATTCCGGTCTCCGTCCCAAGGGCAAGGCCCTATGCAGGCGAACACTGACGGGGCCAATTTAACTTAGATAATGAGCATGTCTTAAACTTAGTTGTTGCAGCGTTTTGCAAAACAATAATGTATCCATACTCCTCTCTGTTTTTTTCCAGGCGAACCATTCTCAGTTTTTAAACCCTCCCCAGGTTATTGGGAATATGGCCATATTACCACTGAGAACACAATTCAAGGGCCCAGCAGCAAAAGAAAGTAAGCGATCTTCTTTTTCTTATTTCGATATTGTTTATTGATTCTATATAAAATTGTGTACGTGGAGTAAAATAATATGCATATACACAGGACATCTTACCTATTAAGACAGTACTGTCTTCATTCTTCCCTAAAATAAAAAGCAGTGCAAATACTAATGGGTGATTAAGAATGATTTATAACCTATGTTATTATTTTCATCAGGATAGACGGTAAAGAAATCATGGCTATGCATATCCATATTGTATTCACCTTAGAAACAAATTAATACTGGTCTGTATTCTAATTTCCAATAGCCGGTGACTTTGACATCATTGACGAAGCTCTGCACTACTTCAAAGCAAATGTATTCTTCAGGAACTATGAAATCAAGGTAAATAGAATAAGCAGGCTGCCGTTCATGTACGTGATAAAGAAACCCAGGAAGACTATTAATCCATCTTTCTCTGTGTGACTTTTTGTGGACAAGTAAACCAAGGACTATATATACATATATATATAATTACATGTGCATAGCTATTATTATCACGGCCTTCTTCGATAAGACTTATTGCCCAATGCTCGATTTTTCTCTTTTTTCTCAGAGTGAAGCTGACAGAACATTGATATACATTACACTCTATGTTACTGAGTGCCTGAAGAAACTTCAGAAGGTAAGTGGTCATTAAAGTTCATTAATGATTTAAATGCTTTGGCTTATATTATACTGATCAGATCTATGTAGATATAACCATTTGTCTGTCGTCATCCTCTTCTCATCAATTTACCAACACCATTCTAAACATTGCAGTGCCAATCCAAAAATCAAGGACTGAAGGAAATGCATACACTGGCCATCACTCGCTTCTACATCCCTGGAGAGGGAGCATTCCCACTTAATGCCCTATACACGCGGCCTGCTAATCGCCAGGAGGAAGGTGAGTTTGTGTAGAATACTTTGGTACCAGATCCCGGTTTATACCATTGGGGTTGATATAAACATTGAATATTAATCATAATATTAATAGTGCATTATAACAGTTGAGTTAATGACCATAAAACTTTCAAGCAACTACTGTACTTAAAAACGTTTCTATCAATAATCGGCTTTGTCATGCCAGCTATTCGTCCCCAGGGACTCAAAGGCCGTCCTTAATTAAACGATTAATCCGTACATTCAAGCTGCATTGAACTACATTTCCAAGTTAATGGTATTTATCGTCAGTAGTTCTTTATCGTGTGTTGTATACGTCCTAAAAGATAGGAAGGAATGATTGGATGTCTTTAATTTTATTGAAATGATATCTAGCTGTTGATAAAAGTAAAAGTCAATATATATTTACACCAGATTCACTGAGGGCCTACTTCACACAACTGCGACAAGAAACCGGTATAAGAGTGGTAGAGAAAATCTTCGACCCAGCAACAGATAAGCCCTCCAAGGTAGGTGTATAATTTGATTTCTCTCCTTTCTTATGTGGTACAGAGGCATACACGTGTTTTGATCGTGGTGAAAGCTGCTCAGGAAGAAAAGATGAGCTAGAATTTCTGATCTAGTTTCTGTAGTACATACATTTACATGTATTACTTACTACAAAGTCCCACAGACATAACAGAGCATTCAGAGGCCTACTGCAGATTATAGTTGATTATAGGGTGCGGCGCCTAGATGGGGGGTTTTGAAGTACAAAATGCTTCTAAACTTACTCTTCAACTACAAGAGGTATAAACTTGAGTTTAAACTTGAACTGTTTAAGTGTAGGATTAAAACCAAATATTCCTTGCATTCTTTCAGTGGTGGATGTGCTTTGTCAAGAGGAAGTTCATGGATAAGAGTCTCTCAGCCCCTGGACAATAATATTCTGCAATCTTTTCATCATGTGCATCCGAAATTACTGGTGCAAAATTTAGAAATTGGTTAAAGAATCCCGCACGTCAAAGATGATTTGATGTCACATACTGCTTTTCCATCTTCATCTTAGGAAGTGACTTTTTGATTCATTGATTGGTGAAGACATGTAATCGAAATTTAATGCGGCACTGTGTCATACATGTATATTGTAACATGATAGAATCTTAGAGGTCGATATGTTGGAAGGGTTGATGGCCACTTCTCTGCTTCTCATCATAGTCGATATGTTAATCTGTGGACGAAGATTTTTTTTCTATACAGCATGTAAAGTTTTGTACGAGTAATCTTCACTGGCTGAAGACTAGTTTCTATGTGCATAAAACTCAAGGAAATGTTATTGCTTCATCTGGATTTATACTTCAGGGAGGGGCTCAATTAAACAAAAAGCGATTTATCGATGATGTGAAGCGATTCTTATTGGTGACACAATCATACCCCCAAATAGATATTTCCTAATTGGCCCATAATTAAGGTCAATATAGATAAGATATAAGGCAATAAAACTATATACTTCTCCCGCCAGTTGTACATTTCTATTGCAATCCAAAACATCTGTGAATCTGTTAGAATATATTTGTTAAGATGGTATAACTAGATGAAGTGAGTCAGTATGGCTTCTTGCAAGATAAGTTCAGATATTCGCTACTAGGCATAGGAAACGCTGTCTAAAGAAGACTGGAAAAAAGAATGCAATAAGTTTTTGTTTCTATAAGGCTAGCCACAGTATGAATGCGCTACAGTTTGTTAAGTGTTCATATAATCATTGATTTTAGTTTTGTATGGGAAACATTTCATCGAATGAATGGTATAAATCTATTTGTTAAATTTCATAATTGAGAATAAACCTGTTTCTCTCAAGAAACCTCCCGGTGTCATATTTTTGTGCCTTGATTGTTGAAACTGTGCCTCATTTTAAGGGAACCACTACCACATAGAGAAGGCATTTTTTAGGGGTTTAGGAGACCAATATACAGTATTGTCATGTTTAAGCGCCGGGATTTGAATAAGCACAGGGGTCATCATATCTTTCTTAAGCACTAAAACTGCATTCTGATTCAGTGCCTGTCTTGTATCAGCGCCTGGGGAAATAGGGCCGCCAAATCAAAGACTGCTGGGGCGTGACGATACAGTACTAATCAGACAGCCACTAGATGACAGCCCTGCTCTTATATAGCAGCTTGTGAGTGAAGGAATAGTAAAGGCTAGGGATGGATTAAGATAAAGGCAGACAGGTATTCCATTTGAATGACGGATCACACCTGCTTGAATTATTTATTGCATTTACGACTCATGTTCAGAGTAAACTCGTATTAGAGAAACTGTTGAAACACTTGATACATGAACACGGACACTGCATCTTATGCAGTGTCCGCGGAATCAAAAATCTTACACAGGCCAAAATTTTGTAGTATGTATGGTTATAACTGGGTGCGCTAAAATACCTTTGTGGTTGATTAAGGAAATGGAATCAGGCAATCAATTCTTTAACAGTTAAATGAATACAGGTTTAATGTTGTAGAATGAGGGAAAATCCAACACCGGCCAAAATGGCCTGTGTGGAAATGGCTTACACCAGACATTTTTGACTTACACCCAAAATGTCCAGTGTGGCAGGTGTACTTCGCGGACACTGCTATGACTCAGGATGACAAATATAGGGCAGCAATGTGCATTGCTCGTAACTCAAAAAGAAATAAATCAATAGCCTTGAGCAAGTCTAGCTTGCGGTCTGACATCAGCACTCCCTCACCCAGTTTATTGGCACCACCAAGCCACTATTCGCATAACTCCCGCCAAAACTGCCCTATTCGCACCACACTGCCAAACAAGAAAAATGTGGCAAGGACCATGGATAGGAGTTGTCACTCCTATCCCTCCTGCACGACTTGCCACACTGCGGTCGACATGTGACGTCACGGCCGACATGACGTCACAAATTGCGTCATAAGGTGACTGTGACGTCACTGACAAACCGAAAACATAATGAAGTTGCTATGGTCGGTGCGCTCCCGGCCGCTCCGCGGAAAGCAACTCCAAAAAAAGGCAGGAAAGATGATACATAGATCAACATCACATACCTTAACCATTGCAGACAAAAAGCATCTTATGGCTGCCAACCAACTGACTCTGTAGAATATAGAAAATTACTCAAAATTTACAAAAGTTGGTACTGAAATACCCTTTCCTGCAAGACCCCTACATCTCCTCCTTTGATGGCACTACAAATTCATTAAGTAATTCTGCCTCTTATATATAAAATTTCCATCTGTTTTTAAACTTATTCGCATCACCAAAATGACTGAAAATGAGGTGACCCATAGGCGTCTCTTATAACTCTTTTCGAGTTAATGAACCAAACACATTCTCTAATAAGACCAATAAGATGTACTTTGAAATTACCAGGGATACCATTCACTGATCCCCAAAAGTGGCATCTCTGAATTACAATAAGCATAGGAAATCCTAA
This sequence comes from Acholoe squamosa, assembly GCA_949317995.1. Lineage (NCBI taxonomy): Eukaryota > Metazoa > Annelida > Polychaeta > Phyllodocida > Polynoidae > Acholoe > Acholoe squamosa. Next base: position 57,961,220 of record OX439041.1, on the reverse strand, counting down.
GCTGTGTGAGAACCCCCCCCCCCTCCCCATATCCGTGCATTAAAGCTTCCTACTGTCTGCAGGATTTGAGTAGCGTTTAGCTCATCTAGAAATTTAGGATTGCCCATCGTGCACAGCAGAGGCTCATTGGCAGGATAGGAATAGGATTTTCCTTGTTTTGGAGCAAATATATGTGATAAAAATTAGATATTTTACACATGGTTTGGAATTGTGTAGATGATCCTCAATGAGAAACCTCATATAAAGATGTCTAAAGGCAAGCCAAGGGATATACATGGTGTAGCATTGGTCTAGGGTAACCCTATCCGCCAAGATTTTAAACCCAGATTATATTTCCAGATGCCACTTGCTGATCACTGAACATTGCTAAGTTATCCTAGAACTTCCATGTAAAAAGTCCCATCTTTCCAAGGCTCTTGAAGCCAAACATCTAATGATACAGAAATGGCAGACCCCATTATGGAAAGATCTCCCCCTAACACCAGGTACCATCATTGTCTGATATTGGGGGTTTATAAGGCCATAAATTGGTGTGTTTTGAAGGACTGATTTTAGAAACTTGCTCATTTTGTCCCATGTTTTGCCCAATGTAATTTTATAGTGTCTCCTATGGAGGGCTCTTGCAAAATCGCCATGGTAGGTACATACAAAATGTCAAAATTTTTGATCAGTAAGCATTTCAAGCTTCATTTCGATATGTGGAATCGCCATGGTAGGTACATACAAAATGTCAAAATTTTTGATCAGTAAGCATTTCAAGCTTCATTTCGATATGCAGGACTATCTGACACATTAATATCTTCATATTGCAGCTGCAGTAACAATGATAGAGAAATTATAAAAACATAGAACCTCTAAAAATAAAAGAATGTCTTGCATCTTACAAGGAAGCTTGAAGGGTCTAGAATCATCATATTAAAAAGCTAAGCATTCCAATTGACTGTTAAAATGTGAGAGCCCACAAAAGTAGGGGTGTCACACAGTCCCTCCATAGAGTCTAGGCTATTTAGCTGCTCCACTCAGTGTAGGAGTGCCATGTTTTACAAAAGAGCCTCATCTTCCCAAGGCCCTGGAAGCCACATGGTTAAAGGGTCTGAGTTCCGCATTTTGTCCCATATTAGCCACTAAGTAGCCCCTCAGTCTGTATTATTGCATACCTTTGATGATTATACAAATAGAGTATTCATGTTTAGATTTGAAAGCAATTAGACTTGTAGTTAAAATTCTATAGACTATCGTATTGTATAGTCTAACAGGCTTCTAAGACAATGCTATGAATCAGTGTAATTTAGTAATTCTGTCCATTTCACACATCTCATATTGGATGACTGCTGTGTAAATAGGTGTCAAAAAAAGTTGAGCATTCCTCCATATGTTGGAGATATCATGTATGAAATCTTTTACACCTGACCTAAATATTTATCAAATTGTACAGGCCTAAAAATGACAGAATGACTATCAACACAAGTTGTTAGTTTGAAATTATTGAATGATTATGCAGGTTTGTAGGTTTCCTGGTCAAATTTGTATGCAAGTGAATGTAGTTCTAATCTATTTCCTTCTAGTACCCATATCAGAGAGTATGAGTAGCGTTTCCTGACATTATATCTAAAATATCTTTGCATCCTGAAAATGCTCCAGTGGCCATGAGCAAAAGGTGTCAATTTGGAGGCCAACCTTTACTCATGAAAACTTTCATCCTGTAGTAAGTTCCTAATGGATTTTAACGGGACTTATACTGTATTTTCAAACTTATTGGGCTTTCTAAGGAATAAAGTTTCACAGCTGTGTTATGTTTCTAGAGAATATGTGGGACACCTAGTCAACTACCATTAGCAAAGCTATGAACGGAATTACAGCCAAAATTCAGAACTCCGGAAATGTGGTTCTCTTCTGAGCACAAAAGTAGTAGAAAAGCCCACTGATGCGGCATTTCCGACACATCTGGGATTTCCTCAGCCCTTCAAATAATTCGAAACTTGCTATCAACATACACAAGCACACAAGGACAGATCTGTGGAAAGAGACTTTTATTGTTCTGCAAATTGATGAGCAGAATAGGTATGAGATGAGGCAGTGCATTCTTCCCTCAGTGAAGGCATTCTCCTAGCAGTTAAAATTGTCTGTCTTGACGATGTATTGACACTGCTTTTCATCATTAAGGATCACTGCTTGATTATAGAAATTATGAAAATGAAAATCCGCTTCCACACTCCTCAACGTCCTTTTATCTATGATAACTTTAACAGGTTTTGATGATTTCATTTGATAGACTGTATCCATTTTTATGATGGGGATTCCTGGGGTTGTCCAGCCAATACAAGTTGTGGCGCTGTTTACGGAGTGCTGAATATCAGCAGCAGCAGCCGCTAACTGATATGCAGGCTTTGGTTCACTTCTCACGAACGACTTGAAATTAAACCCTGTGAAAGAATGATGTCTATGGTTTAGAAACAAGATTACAATTAAGATACTTGTAAAAGATGGAGAGCTTTACAATCCCGTTCATGATACAAAATCTTGCCTTGAATGAGTCGACATTTACTGTATGATTACTACACATAAACAATATTTTAATTCAATGGATGGGGTATATACATAGCTAAAAGCCTGTTCCCCTAAGGTCAGTGGTGTCGGAAGCAATGTAACTTTGAATTTTGAAAATTTAGATATTGATCCTGCTATTTTGGTCAAATTGTGACCAAATGACTAAGTTCACCATAAAAGTGTACATTTTTGGTTTCAAAAATGGGGGGGGGGGGCAAAATATAGTCTGCCCCCCCTGGTCTGAGATTGGGGGGGAAATGCCCCCCCCCCTATTCCGACACCCCTGGGCCCTAACTATATGAAATACACTTACTTCTTGACAACTTGTACTACGTCCTCGTCCTGTAGTACGTGCTCCTTGCCAACCTTCTGAGGCTGATGCTTCACAGAGGATCCCCACACTAGGGCACTGGGTGAAGAGAATACAGATAAGTTAGCATACTCTAATACACTAACAGTAACTGCAGGAATAAATGACGTGAAAAGCACTACTTGTACCCAGGATTACCGTGTTCTACGCAATCAGCGCTTAGAATGTATAGTTTCAATCAGTGTGTGTGCTTATTGCAGTATGTGCGCTGAATGTTAAATACAGTATAAGAGAGAATGACTGATTATGATCATGTTATGTAGATCCAGTTGCACTTACTATTTGAACTCTTTGATGATACTTCTATGCAGTTTATTACAAAAGTCTTCCACAGTGACGTGGTCTGTTTTCAAGACGACTGGTGACTCGTAGTCAGGTAGTTGACCCTTTGGTTTTGTGTAGCTGTAAGGACAAAGTTTCAAAATAGGAAAGATCAATTTAATCATTACTGTATTCTGTACAACTGCCTAAATCTAAGTCTTTAAATTCTGTCCCAGTGGAATCTAAGATAAAAAATGAGTATTTCCATTTACTCTCACTGGTATTAATTCAATCATACCGGGTTCATGGTGAAACACATGAATAACTGAACAGCAGACTAATAGCTATCCTAAAATATCAGCTTACATTCGTACGAGCATAAGGTATTCCCACATCTTTTCTAGTAGATCGTCAAAGTTCCATTTATGGTGAGCGGAGATAGGCACACAGTGGGGGATCTTGTAGATGACGTCCAACTCCTGAAGGATAACGTAACACATTTTATTTATATAAACACAAGGTAAGCAATCTACATTACTGGCAATTCCAGTGGCAAAGACAGATAGCCTGATTAAAGTGAGTGAGTAATAGTTGTTTAACGCCGTTTCGACAGCTAAGGTCATATTCATGGCGAGAACTACATTACAAAATTTCACAGAGGAATGTGTCAGTGCCCACGCATATGTGCACCACACACCACATCCGAGGGGATAGGAAAGAGGAGAAATAGACCCTTTTAAGTGGGCTAGGGAAGCCCGCCTGATTAAAGACCTCCATTATCAAAACAATCACTACTTGCAGACCAAAGATGGCTTGGTATTAAATCTGCCAGATTATTAAAGCCTATTCATAAGATGTGAACTATCACTACCAGAACCAGGTTATTGGCACCACCAAGCCACTCTTCGCATAACTCCCACCAAAACTGCTCTATTCGCACCACACTGCCAAAAAAGGCAGGAAAGTTGATACATGGATCAACATCATATACCTTCACCATTGCAGGCAAAAAGCGTCTTTTGGCCGCCAACCAAGTGACTCTGTAGAATTTAGACAATTACTCAAAATTTACAAAAGTTGGTACTGAGATTCCTTTTCCTGCAAGATCCCTACATCTCCCAGGGATGTAAGTCAGGAATAGGCAAAAATCAGGAACCATAAGTTCACTTTATATAAAAGCCTTCTATTTTTCACAAACAGCCCTCCTTACCACTCATGTAAGGAAAATAAATGTCATTCAAAAATTTCAGAAATCAGGAAATCCTGATAAATCCTGAAGACTTACATCCCTGATCTCCTCTTTTAATGACACTACAAATTCATTCAGTACTTCTGCCTCTTATATATAAAATTTCAATCTTTTTTAAAACTTATTTGTACCACCAAAATGACTGAAAATGAGGGGACACATAGTCATCTCCTATAACTCTTTTCGAGTTAAATATAGAACCTCATAACTAAAACGTACCTCTATGGAAATTTGGTCGATCTTGTTTAGCACGTATATGCAGGGGATGTAGATACGGTTACCCTCGATAACGTCGATGAGGTCTTCTGACGTTGCATCATAGCGTACAGTGATGTCGGCATTGTGGATTCTGTATTCTCCGAGAATTGTCTTTACTAAGTCCAGATCTAACTCAGACTGTGATACCTTAGAGTTGAGATAAAAATGCAATTTCGTCATCAGGGTAAATAAAACTGTGAGATAGATGAATAATTAACAACTGACTTTTTTAAAGTTATAGTGATATTTGAGAGAACTGCCAAATTTAGTCTTACATGTCTACACTCTACTAAGTCGACGGCAATCTAATTATGTTATACCTTTTATCATTTAGGTATGTTTATATATAGAATATTATGAAAGAGTTGCAAAAAGACATCTTTCTGGTGTACTTACTGTCAGTGTCAGGTTGATTCCTCCTTTGTCCTTTCGTTTATATGAAATGTTCGGAGGCTGCTTATTCAGTCTAATACCAAACCCTTCCAGTTCGTGCTCGATGAGTTTTTTATGTTGTAGCGGCTTTAGCACATCAAGCACCAGATAGATGATGTTGCATGTGCGTGCGACTGTGATAAAATACACCAATTAGAAATGTACAAGTTTTAGAAGGTCAATTAAATTTCTTCGCAATCTATTGAACTCGAGCTAGCTATGCTCAATAAATCAACACATTTCTATTCATGGCGGCTATCTATGAAGTTTACAGTGATAGGCTGTCTTACCTGCTATTACTTGTTTTCCACGACCTTTTCCGTCTTTGGCTCCTTCAATAATACCGGGTAAATCCAGGAGCTAAAATTGAAGAAACTTTGTAAATTCTTCAGAAGAAACCATATAGGGGTAAAACCATTCAAATGTAAATCCAAATGAACTCTACCAGTCTTTTCCCCATACCAAAAGGATGAATCAACTTAACTAAGCGTGGATAGACCTTAGTCTCAATGTTAATAATGTTGACATGTTTTTTTACTTCCTTTATAATAGATTTGTTTAGACCGAAAACGAGGTTTTAGGAAGAAAATATACTTGGGACCGATGTGAGTTAAGCCATGATTTGACAAATATCTTTGTATCTAGTTTAAAAAAGAAGCCCTTTCATTCATTAAGCATTGGATTCACTGGTATGTTTTAGAGCATCATATAACTAGGCTCACCTGTACTTTGGCACCTTTGTACTTGATGACCCCAGGCACGGTGGTGAGGGTGGTGAACTCATATGCGGCTACTTCAGAGTAGACACCCGCTAAGTTGGACAGAAGTGTTGACTTGCCCACTGATGGGAAACCTAGAGGGAAAAAAATTGCATTTTTCATTCATCTTTATAAGTTTAGCGCTGGTACATTAAGGAACGGTAAAAAACAGTCAATTCTAACGGTACCAGCATGTTGCTTTTTCTTTTTGAAATAACAACATGAGTGTTGTTATTTTTCCACAAATATTTCAACGACACATCTCTTTCTGTTAATAGGTGTTAAATCTAATCAATATCTGTGAAAAGTGTTTACATAAAGAATTAGATTTAGATGTGATAATAGTGGATGAAGAAGATACTTACCGACAAAACCAATACGTGCATCACCAGTTTTGGCGACATCAAAACCTTCTCCTGTACCACCGCCGCCGCCTTTTGGCTCTATAAGTTCTCGTCGGAGTTTAGCTAGACGTGCCTTGAGAAGACCCAAGTGACCCATGGTATTTTTGTTCCTTTGTGTTCGAGCCATCTGAAATACAAACACATTGTTTTTTTTTATTATCATACTTGAGCACACGAACAGAAATATTGAAAAGTACAAGAACGATCATGTAGGCTACTGAGACGGTTTAATCTAAAGTGCAGACAAATAAAGTCCTACAGCACAGAGCATAACGGCTTTCTGACACATTGACAAAATTGTTCACTTCTACGTGAGAATAATACTGCGAGTCAGTCATGTGTATTTTGCCCACATCAAATCTTTTCAACAAGATAATAGAGTGAGGAGCTAAACCATTCCTATATTTTAGCACTGCCACATAAAAGCTAACTACCGTAATCTCCCGCGTAGAAGACGCGTTGCGCGTATAGGGCGCACACCAAACTCAGCAGAAGCATTTTCGGGTATAAGACGCACCTCTTAGGGCTCAATTTTGTAAATCCAGTACTGTTCTATAGTAAAATTACCCCTCGTATAAGACACACCCCAAACTTGAAAAAATCCTATAAGACGCACAAGGCATTTGTTTGGCCTAGAGGACGCGTCTTATACGCGGGAGATTACGGTACCTGTATCAAACTGCGAACTGAATCAAAAGTTAACTCAGTATATCAACCTAGGCCTGATTGTAAGTTCAGATGGTATTTGTTACTACCGGTACTGAGTAAATTACAAATCATAATTGGACAGTTCAGGACTGTTCCTGGATATGGGGACCTTTAAAAGCCTCAATATCAAACGCTTAAAAAAGCTAACAGGGTGGAAAAACATTAAACAGTCGCCGTTTTAAAGCCAGATGTAATTTTTTTTTTTGCCTTTAGTTTAAGATGCATTATTGATGCTGAGGATTTCCAAAGGATGTGTACTTTATTTGCCTATAGGCCTATCTAGTTCTGACCCCTCCCTCCAGTGTGAAGATTTGTGCTGTACCCCCCCCCCCACCCTACTGTAGAGTTCAGTAAAAAGTGTCTAGTCTCGCAGGGAATCGAACCCCGGTCGCTGACTTCAAAGTGCAGAATGCTCACCACTACACCACGAGACCGCTCCTACCAGGGATGTGATTTGAAAATCGCGTAAGTGTAGGAAGATTTTTTAGATCCCTATATAGGGTATTCACCACCACAAAGTAGACTGCACAGGCATTGGCACTCAGTATAACCTTTTAAAATGGTTTTGTGGTATTATATATCAAAAGTGGGTAACATGTAAGTTGCACATGTAGCATCAAAGCCTAAAAGCATGGGGGGGGGGGGCTGGGGAGGAAATTTTTGAGATTTTGGGTGCCACATACTCCAATTCTGGAGGCTCTTGGTATAATTCATATACATAAAAGGGCCACATAATAATTGCTTGTTGCTTTATTCTATAGCATTACAATAACCTTTTTTTTTTTCTAAATAATGTACTTGAAAAAAAAATTACAATCTAGAACAGAAAAGCGTTCATTCTGGTGCATTTTAGTGTGCTATATAGTGCTCTTTGTGCATCCCCAGACAGACTAAAAAGAGGCAGCAGAGAAATGATTTGAAAATTGTTAAAGTGTAGGAAAATTTTCATATTCCCAATACATGTACAAGGTATTTAATGGCACCAAATGGTCTACAGAGGCAACATCAGTAGAGTTTGGGTAAAATAAATTTAGGGAACTAGAGGGATATCCCCAGGTGTATCCTATTTTCCAAAGCTGTGACATAAACATTGTTTGTTGTTGGAAAAGGACTTTAGTGAATATAATGGGGGGTCTGGGGGGCATCCCCTCGAGAGTCCAAGACATTTTTGAACATCTAGAGGCCAAATGGTGCAATCTGGTACAGTTGTTTGCAGACATTTAGGTTACAGCCAGAGTACCAGGACCCCCCCCCCCCTCTTTTTTTTAAAGAATTTTTTGGCGTCCAATGGATTCCTTGCTGGAAAAGTGAGGTGAGCGAAAAAAAATTATTTTAAAAAAAAATTTGCCAAACATCATAAAGAGAAAACTTATAGAAAGTGAAGCGAGCGAAATCCGTAGACAAGATTTTTTTCAAAGGAAAAAAATTTGTATTTCCGAAAATATGGAGAGGGAAATCCGTAGACCAACAAATTTTTTTGGTGTGGCCTTAGGGCGGCGGGCTTAGGGATACCAAAACGTGGTTCCCTGCACTACCAACCGATGTAGTAGTCAACCCCCCCTCCCCCGAGGTGTCAGTTGGATGTTGATCCAACCTCTGAAAATTTCTGGGACCTTGAACACTTCATAGGTGGATGTATTTCTCAACATATGAAAGTCTAAATTTGAGAGGCCTTCAAACCTCTGAAAACAGATGAACCTCTGTCTCTGAGGGTCTGACTTCTCTGCCTCCCCCTTAAAATCTAAATCTAACCCCCCCCCCCCTCACCTTACCATGGCATAATATATGGCATAAAATGATAAATGACTAGGTCTCGGCCCTAATTACCGGCAGAGAAATTAGAGAAATGAGTGGAATACACAACTACTTGTGTGAACGTCACTGCAATGGGCAATCTCTATGGATATTGTCTATTGTGGAGGCTGGTGTTGGGGAATACAATTAGGTATGGTACCAGTACATGGGCATTGTCATTGTCAGGTAACTTTATACTTTGTTTTATTTTCACCAGTCAATGGGCGATAATTGGAGAAAATGTGTAACAAATAAAGACCACCTGCTGCATACCTGCGTATCAGCTTCATCTTGGTGTTCATCAATTATAATGCAGTACTTATTTTGTTAGACATTGAGTAAACAAAGCGAAGTACATTTATTGTACTGTTAAAGTGAAACAATCTGTCAAAAGTGGTTTAATGTGACACCGAGTGACAGATTTAGCAGAACTGACGAGAAATCCGGCAATCTGAGACACGTGCTCTGGACTCTGACAGGTTATGGGGACAAGACAACATATATAACTTACCTCGGCCTCAATTTCCGCAATCTTCTCAAGAATACCCATCTTTGCAGTGATTTAGAAACGATCAAAGACGTGGAATTTACCAAAATTGGCGGCTGGCCGACACCGTGTGCCCCGTATTTGGATTTACCGGAAGTGATGTTAGGTCAGGCACTAGGTCGCACTCTAGTGGATAAAGTTTGTACTATTAGTCTCACATATAGCCTCACAAGATGACGCCACCCTCCTTAATCCCCAGCAAATCTGTGTCAACTTTTGTCATGCTGCGCCAGCCCTCACCCAATGCGCTCTTAGGGAGTGGTCATTTATTATCAACAGGGGGGGGTGGTGGGTTTGAGGGGGGGGCGTAAAAAATTCTGACCCCTCTGGAGGGGGGGGCTAAAAAAATTTTGACCCCTCTTGAGGGGGGTGGGCTAAAAAAATTTACCCTCTTTTTAGCAAAAAAGCCCGCGCGCTACTATAGATCAAAGAGGGGGCGTGAAAACTCTCCGCGCCTCCGGCGCGGGGGGGGCGCAATTTTTTTTTACTGCCGTCGAGGGGGGGGCGTAAAAATTTTTCGCGCGTCCGCACGAAAACCCACCACCCCCCCCCTGTTGATAAATAATGACCACTCCCTTAATAGGACTCGACGTGTGGGTGATCACGGACCATGACAAGATATGAAGCATGTGTGAACATCCCAGCCAAATTTGTGAAGTTGAGTCAACATGCGTGAACCTTCACCAACAATGACACATGATGACACGTACATGTGTCATCACACATTATCACACACACTGACACATGGGTCATGACACAGTATCACATAGGGTAGGAGGGGGTCAGAGGCCCTTTGGGGTAAAAGGCCCTTTATCCCTCATAACCAAGGTACTAGTTGTATGCAGCCATTAAAAGGGGCCCTGGCACGGCAAATTAACAACATGGGTAGGGTAGGGTGGGGTAAGACGCCCTTAATTTATAAATGTGTCATTTATAAGAAATTCATGGCTGCTTCCAGAATACTTTTTTCATTAATCAAAGGATGGAATGATATTTTCTTCATTCGCAAAAGCTTGTCAGCTCTGCCCCATAGATTGTTACAGTAAATCATGTATGAAAAAAAGTGGATGCTGGGGTAAAAGGCCCACAGCTGGGTTAAAAGGCCCACAACCTTTGGGATAAAAGGCCCACATGCGCAATAAAGAGGATCATAATTGGAATAAAAGCTCCATTTAGATTCTTGTCATTAAAAAAGAAGCCAAAGTTAATATTTATGAACTACTGCTGAGATTTGGACATTCTAAATCACCTAAAGTAGCATTTTCGATAATTCAAATCGAAGTCCAAGGGGTGATAGGGTAGGATAAGCTAAAATACCCTAATAGCACGTAACTGAGCTAGTTCTAAGAGAATAATCCCTAATTAATGCATATTTTTCACACCAATCAAGAGATGGAACAATGTATCATACTTGTGAAATAGGTTGTCAGCCTAGCCTTATGGAATATTCCAATAGTATGCTTGACAAAAAGTGGGGCATTTTGCCCCATAGGTTGAAAGGCTGGGGTAAAAGGCCCAAAGCGATGGGGCAAAAGGCCCATGGATCTGATGATAAGATAAGTTTCATCTCAAAAGCCCATGTAGGTATTGGAACAAAGTGTAAGGTAAAAAAAAAAAGTATCTTTATGAGCTACCCTTCACCCCTTTATCTAATAATACCTCACCTAATACTTTTAACCCATTTAACTTGCTACCCAAAATCCATGCATATTTCAGGACCCTTTTATTTCTAATTATCTCAAATTGAGCATGATGATCTTAACAGTTATAAAATTTTGAATGTCTGATAAGTTAACTTTTTCTCATCCAATCATAATGAAAACCTACAAAAGAGATCTCCTTGAAGTTATCCTTACTTCCAAGTGATAAATGGCTGCATACAACTAGTACCTTGGTTATGAGGGCTAAAGGGCCTTTTACCCCAAAGGGCCTCTTACCCCCTCCTACCCTACCGATTCAGATAGCGATCATAAAATCGCGGGGACCAGCGGAAAAATCACATGACATTTTAATGCGGGCGTGCATTATGGTGCCAGGGCCCCTTTAACACTTGGAAGTAAGGATAACTTCAAGGAGATCTCTTTTGTAGGTTTTCATTATGATTGGATAAGAAAAAGTTAACTTATCAGACATTCAATATTTTATAACTGTTAAGATCATCATGCTCAATTTGGGATAATTAAAAATGAAAGGGTCCTGAAATATGCATGGATTTTTGGGTAGCAAGTTAAATGGGTTAAAAGTATTAGGTGAGGTATTATTAGATAAAGGGGTGAAGGGTAGCTCATAAAGATACATTTTTTTTACCTTACACTTTGTTCCAATACCTACATGGGCTTTTAAGATGAACCTTATCTAACATCAGATCCATGGGTCTTTTGCCCCATCGCTTTGGGCCTTTTACCCCAGCCTTTCAACCTACGGGTCAAAATGCCCCACATTTTGTCAAGCATTCTATTGGAATATTCCATGAGGCTAGGCTGACAACCTATTTCACAATTATGATACATTGTTCCATCTCTTGATTGGTGTGAAAAATATGCATTAATTAGGGATTATTCTGTTAGAACTAGCTCATAAATTTACATGATATATGGGTATTTTAGCTTATCCTACCCTATCACCCCTTGGACTTCGACATGAATTATCGAAAATGCTACTTTAGGTGATTTAGGATGTCCAAATCTCAGCAGTAGTTCATGAATATTAACTTTAGCTTCTTTTTTAATGACAAGAATCTAAATGAAGCATTTATTCCAATTATGATCCTCTTTATTGTGCATGTGGGCCTTTTATCCCAAAGGTTGTGGGCCTTTTACCCCAGCTGTGGGCCTTTTACCCCAGCATCCACTTTTTTTCATACATGATTTACTGTAACAATTTATGGGGCAGAGCTGACAAGCTTTTGCGAATGAAGAAAATATCATTCCATCCTTTGATTAATGAAAACAGTGTTCTGGAAGCAGCCATGAATTTCTTGTAAATAACACATTTGTAAATTAAGGGCGTCTTACCCTACCCTACCCTATAATGATGCACAGATTAATTTGTGGGTGGGGGATAGGCGGGGGGGGGGGTGGAGGTGGTTGTGGATTTGTGATATTTCATAACTTTATTAACATTAATTCAGCTGTTTTTGCTGGTTCCCATTGAAGATATCTCTTCTCTGCCCACTTTGCTTGAAAATAGATAGATATTCTGTCAGCTGTGTGAGTTGAATTTTCCTTGTATCATTCTTGGGAATGCCTATTGAAATGAAAAGAAAGGGTCATAAACAAACAATTAAACAGCAGCAATCTAATATTGACCACCCACTCACATCCAAGTTGATAAACAATGACCACTCCCATATGGCAGCCTGAATCCCCCAGAATTTCCCTGAGCCTTGCTCACATAGAAAGTTCTACATTAACTTGGGGTGTTGAGACAAGTAGCTGAATTCAGCAACAAGATAGATGTTCAGGGATTGTAGATAATATCAATGTGTTACTGTATAAATGCTTATCACATAGGATTTCAAGTCAAATCAATTTAGAACTGTGTGACCACCTACCACAAGATCTGTTCTCCATGGCTGCCTCTGCCTGACTGTTTGAAAGCAGGAGGAGAACAAAGGAATGGGAGGGAAATTTAAAATGGACCAAACAAAACACAGAATAGTACATAGTGTGTCATTATGTGTGAAGTAGTGTCATGGTGGGTGAGAGTTGGCGAATCTTGATACATGCTCACATCTCCTCACACAGTCTGTCATACTAATGTTGGACAAAGTATCTGCCCCTATTATCACTCAATACAGAGTTTTTTAACCAGCCTATGAAGAGTTCCTGTATATTTGCTCTAATGAGCTGTGACCTAGCTGATCACTAGACATTAAACCTTCATATCCTATGAAACCAGGACAAACAGATACTTAGATATCATGTAAAACATAGGCAATTCCAATTCAGTGCTATGTCCCATAGACAAAACAAATGAGCTATTATGTCTAATGTATGCACTAAATCAGATATACTTGGCTATCATTATGTTCCTGATTCATATGTATTTCATGCCATGTAAGAAAGGAACTTGCTCTGTGAAACATAAATTCTCATATTGATATTTACCCAATAGGCCCACAAGCCATGAGAATCCATACAGTTTCCATAGTCTCTTATTGTTGAAGGCTTGGTGAAGAAATGTCATGCTAGGTGAGAGTTGACAAGTATTGACACATGTTGACATGTGCTCACCCTGTTCCTCTCACATCTTTATTGAAGTAGGTGAAGACATGTGAAGCTGCCTGAGAGTTGACAAGTATTGACACATGTTGACATTTGCTCACCCAGTTCCCCTCACATCTTTATGGAAATGAGTGAAGACATGTGAAGTGGTGTGAGAGTTGACAAGTATTGACACATGTTGACACATGCTCTCTCAGGTCTTACTGAAGTAAGTGAAGGTTTGTCAAGCTGAGTGAGAGTTGACATTGTATCATACAAAATGACATTATTCGTTATCACTCAATGTACTCACACATTCCTCACCCAGCATGACTCATGTTCACTCAGATTTGCTGGGTCTGTCTGTCTGTGGTGAGTTATAGGGAATAGAGAAGAGCGACAAGTCGATCGCTATTGTTTGGGGAGTTACAATAGTAATTCTGGAAATAATATAAAAAAGGCGGGGTTCCTTCATACTAAGTGTCTGCAGGTATATTCCCGTAGTATACATAAATGTTTACTATAAAGTATGATACAAAGAAAGAAAACTTTTGAATGCGATATGTCACCGGGAACAGTTAAAGGATGTCACTATAAGTTATGGCCCTATAGGATGCCAGGAGTAGCTGTGAAGGCTGAGTCATTGTTTTAGACTTTGCCCATGTAGGTCCTGGGGGTCCCGGTGGCAGCAGTGGAGATTATGTCCTTATGAGTGGATGGGTGTGTCCTCTATAAATGATCTGTTAGAGCACCACCAGGCTTAAAGTCCAAAGGGTGTCGGATGGCAAAAGACCAGAACCACCGGCAGTCTGGAAGTATATAAGGCTGAAACTGAAGGGGCTGGGTACAGGCTGTGCTCAGGAGTAAGGGATTCACGGTCTGCCCTGGAATTATAGGGGAAGAGATTTATATTCTGCAGTCCACAAGTAGGAATCAATTGAAGTTCTGAATAGTATTTACTGTAGCTTTGGTCACTGTCTAGAGTGCTTTCTGAAGTCTTAACTTCATTCAATTGGAGATCTAGACACACGCTCTAAGGGATCTGCTTATTACATAGAGGAACCACACATCAGAAGGACTTAGATTTGGTCAGCTTTCATTTGGTCTCACTACCCATTATTATATTCTCAATGCTCACTTGAACATCTCACTATGGAGTTATTGATTTAACTTGGAGTTATGCCATGATGGAATTTGAAGACACCAACAGTTTGTGATTGCGTATTGTGATAGCCATTTGTGATTATTGATTTAACTTGGAATTATGCCATGATGGAATTCATATTAATTTGATTTGGAGTTATGCCATAATGGAATTCAAAGGCACCCACAGTTTGTGATTGTGTATTGTGATTCTGCTTTGAAATTTGACGATATTTGTGAATTTGTGCTTTGGAAATACCCTCGCATTGGAACTTTAATGAGGATGAAAATTTATAAAGGTTTGTAATTGTGTGGAATTAAGTACATTCAACAACGATGGAAATTACTCATGCCCGAGATTGGGTATATGATGTTATTGATGGAATGTGGTGGCATTATTATTTGCAGTTTATAGATATTGACACCATTGACTTTGAAAATTGATTGGATCTAACTCATTAAAATTCTTCTTGTTTAAAGCGTGTGTTTAGGAATTCTAAATTAAAATGTGAAATCAACGCTGGAGTCTGAATTGTATTCGACCTTGGATTGGCATATATACCTATTCAATAAAAACCCTTGGAGATGAAGTACCCAATTGTGTTTTCTTTCCAAATGGGCTATGGGATTTAAACACAAGCTCTACTACTTGACGCTAGCTAGAACATTCCCCAAATGCATAGTTAAACTGCGAGTGGAGATGGGATTGAGGTGAAACATAACTGGTGGAAACCCGAGTTGCATTATTGCATTATAGCTACCCCAAAAGAAGCTACCCGCTTTAAAGATAACTAAAACCCCCATTATAGAAACCCCCATTAAAGCTTCCCTCCCCCCCCCCCAACTTTACCATTTAATCCCCTCTCATCCCCTCCGCCTGTGATAGCCCAGCGTGAGAAAGACATCAAATAGAAGTGGTCTCTCATCAACGCTTGCCTTATTTTTGGAAGTTAAAAGGTGTTCCCAGTGCTCGGCACTTTTTTAGGCAGTGGTCATTAACAACAGTTGGGGGGAGGGGGCAAAAAACAAGTAAGACATTAGGGGTCTGTCCAATTGTAAACAATTGGGGGAGACGATAGAAATTTAATATCCCCCCAGCCATGACTGCCAGAGGACCCAACCCACCCACACATAAAAATGAGAAACACCACCTCATCCATCCCCCCAAAAAAGAGAAATGAATAGATAAAGATGAGAAGGGAAAAAAGAAACATGATTGTACATGTATAGGGTAAAATTGGGTAGTATTGCGCACCAAAGCACGATATAACCAAAATACACGTCCCTACGCGAAGCTCAGTGTACTGAAACCTATTCTTATGTCAAAGACTGATAGAGTTTGACCTGCTGCGTCCAGCACAGTGTACCATATGCCTATCCTACTGCCCCCTGTGGATGAGTACAGGCTATAAAACACAGGGAATTCATTGGGTTATATCGTGCACCTTTTGGTTATATCGAGCAAACCAGGATATATCATGCACATTGCATTCACACTTTTAGCTATGATTTAGATGTGAAATAGTGCCATAGTGTATGTTGTCACACCTCTAAGGTGAGCAGTGGGGTCCCAAAACTTCTGTCACAGTTAGACATCATACACGCGTCCATATACTAGACCCTTTTGGTTCAATTTTCATTTCAAAATATACAACATGTGCGCGATATTACAATATAATATGCACAATACAAACATGATATGGGTCTGACCCCTAAAATCGACAGTGTGACATGGCCTTTTCTTAAAATCGACAAAGGACATGGAGCTTCAAGGGACAAGGACATGGGTCAAAAAAGATAATGACAGGGGACATGGACTTTTCTTAAAATCGACATGTGACATGGAGCTTAGTGACAAAATCGACAAGGGACATGGGGTCCCCCCATCTAGACCCCCAAACATGACTAAAGTTACCATTGTTCTCTATGGAGATTTACAATCAAAACTTATCAAAGGAATGACGAGTATTGGGCATTTTGATAGATGTGTATGGTTGGGTACTCTATGGGTCAGGTCGCCAGAAAGCAGTAGATTTTGTGTTTTTGGGCCATTTTGGTCTCTTATGGCTTTAGAGAAAGAAGTTGCAAATCAATCTTGCCTTACATAGACTCATTTGATAGAGAACACTTAGGGCTATCAGAAAGATGTATGCTAGGGGCCGGTTAGCTGGTCTAATGTAGTAGGGTATGAGGACCCGAAGTTTTTGTGACCTAAGTCTTTCAAAACCTGTTTATTTTCCTATGATTATAATCCCTCAATGCAGTCAAACAATGAGAATGCATGTTATCTGCTCATTAAGGTGGGAAAATGGGGTATTGGAATTTATCTCTAGTAAATTCATGTTGACGAGGTAATTTAGAATGGCTATCTCTACTAAAATCATGTAAGATAATTATTCTCATGTAAGATTAACAATGCTGCTATTTAATTAGAAATGATAATAGAGAGTAGCCAGACACTGCTTCGGGTAGGTCAGACAGTGGGGGGTTGTACCGAGGGTCTTTAATATGTTATGTACAGAGGTGCCTCGTGATTTGAGGTAAAATTCTCTGTACCAAAACTCATAGTCCATCTTAAAATAACACATTCATATGACATCTAAATAAGTATTGTTCGACATATTTAGAAGCCCTTATATATGCACAGATATTTCTGGTTATTCTAACTTTTCTTCTAACCTTTCTACTAAATATAACACCCTTTCGCATACAAAAAATATTATAGCTGGACTACCCAAAAATCGTAATTTTGGCATCTAAAATCGTAATGGTCGTAACAGGGGTGGAAAATCGTAACAATTATGACAAAATCGTAACACTTGGCAGCTCTGTATTATATATGTAGCTTTGTTAAACAAGCCACAGTTTCCCATCAGAATAGGACCCAGTTTGCTATGGGAATAGGCACATGCAGTGAGGACAGTGAGGTGGCACCATCTAGTGAGTATTGAAAGAACTAAGTCCCACCAGCTAAACACAGGCCCTATCTGTACACTATCTATTCCACAAACCGTCAACTAAATTCAACACATTGGATCAAAGAGAGAAAAATCTTTTCAACCAATCACAGCACAGCAATAATTCAGTGCAGAACACCAACATATTATGCAAATGAGCTCTGTATGTTAGTAGTAGAATTTGACGAAACTTACCTGTAAGTTGCTGTAAAATTAGGATTTTACCGAGGGCACACTTCGTGGTGCCGGGGTGATTATACGAGAATGAGGCCGGGCCGCGCATGCATAGTCAGATCTTCAGAGCCAGTTGGAGAGGTTCCACTTAACTAATAAACAGTTAACAATTGAACTGATAAATCAGTTCATAAGATTATTAGAAATTTGAGTGAAAAATTGTGATTTTACCGGGCCGTGGTGGGAGGGCGTATAATCAACCCGGCACCACGAAGTGTGCCCTCAGTAAAATCCTAATTTTACAGCAACTTACAGGTAAGTTTCGTCAAATTCTACTATTTTACCTTGGACAACACTTCTAGTGGTGTTGAGGCTATTCTATGAGAAGTTCAGAGCGTGAGTGAAACCTCTCCAACTAAATTACCATCTATCATAACCAAATCACCAAAACATATATACAAGTCAACAGTAAGGAATCTATTTATTCCAACTCGCTTGACTTAATCCATCCCTGCTAGCACAACCCATCCAAATGATGTCTTTTTAACGTAAATAATATGAGTTTTCACGTAAAAATGATGTAAATTGCACGAGTAGTGCTAGCTGGGATTATATATGATCAACTAGACATTATACAATAACCTATCCGCCATGTCTGTGGGGTCCACCTCAATAGGTTTGTCATAGAATGAGGCGAACGAGCTGGCACTCTGCCAGCCCGCTTGTCTCATGATAGCATTAATATCTGCTCCTAGGGCTTTTGCTTTGCTTGTGGAAGCTCCCTTCGTTGAGTGGAGCCGCCATCTAGTAATGTCTACTCCTGCCAAGTCCATTATCTCAAGGGCCCAATGGGCCAACGTGGCTCTAGCAATTCCCTCATGGGAGAAAATTGAACTAATTAACAGTTGATCCTCGTAGTCAGGTCTCAACTCATAAGTCCTTTTTAGATAGTCCTCCAGTGTTTTGACAATGCAGATTCTAGTGTCTGAGGGAAACCTCTTTAGCTGAACTGTGCTAAGCGGGTCCCCTTGTTAATTGGATTTTAACAACTTACTTAATTGGAACACAACTCTATCTTTTTCAAACGATAGGCTAGTCACCTCTAAGGCAACAATGGTTTGACCCCTTTGTGAGGTAGTCAACAGTAAAAATATAGCTAGTTTTAAAGACAACTCTCGTAATGTCATATGTACATTGTGTTTCCACTCTTTAAGGAATGTCAAGACTACCCCTACATCCAAGAATGTGGGATATTTAGGGCCTGGCGGGTTTCTCTCATAAGCACCCTTGGTGAGCCAACATACATCCCTATGTTGGCCCACCGCTGTGCCCCCTGACAAGGGAAGAACTGGAGACAGTGCACTTCTGGCCACAGACAGTGCGCTGTGCCCCAGCCCTTCCTTCTGCAGTCTACGCAAGAAGGCACAAACTTCCAGCAAAGAGGGTTTGAGAATGTGAATGCTCTTTTCCAAACAGATATCCGTCCACTTATGTATGTACTTGGAGTATGCCTTTTCGGTGGTGCGCCGAAATGTGTCTAAAATTACCCCAATAGTGCATTTTGTATAGCCTTCATTTCTTAGCCTTTTACTCAGCAAATCAGAAAAGCCGCCAGGCCTAAGGTCCCTATTTCGGCAGTCCTTCTTGGCTTTTTGTGCGGACACAGATTTCCTTTTCGGCTTCTGAACTCTATTTTCCTGGTTGCTATCCGGATTAACCGACCCCACCACGTTTGGCCTTTCCATTTGGGGGCCACTACCACACACCGGGCCATCTCTATCTTCTGGACCACTCTTCCCGTCAAACTGAAAGGAGGAAAGAAATACAAGAAACCTTGAGACTAGTCCAAGGTGAATGCATCTACCTTATAACTCTCAGGTTCTGGGTCTAGTGACACATAACAAGGCAATTTAGCATTGATTCTAGGTACAAATATGTCAACCTCAGGTACTCCAAACTCTCTACAGATTATCTTGAAGATACTTGGACTCAGTTCCCACTCTGTGTCATCGTAAAACTTTCCAGATTTATAATCCGCTAGAACATTAAGTACCCCCGGGATATGTGCAGTGGACAACCAGTTTTTCTTTTGCTCACACCAATCCCAAATCAGCCTTGCTTCATCATTGCATTGCTCTGACCTAACCCCACCATGGTTCTTTACATAAGCTAATGCTGTTGTATTGTCAGTGTATACTTTCACATGGCAAACATCTTCTTTCACCAGGCTTTGAATGCCATGTCTGATTGCCATCAATTCCTTCACATTGATGTGGAAGTTCTCCTCCACACCAAGCCATCTGCCACCTGCAGTGACTTCCCCTCTATGAGTTCCCCAACCATCATTGGAAGCATCTGTAAAGATCTCCAACCCTGGTGAACCCATCGAAATTTCCTTACTAGCCTCAAAAGTGAAATGTTCTAGCCACCACCAAATGTCTTGCTTTCCCTTGAGCTTTAGCCTCATTTTACCATCAAAATCTCCCCTTGTCCTTTACAGGGCAAGGTTTCTCTCTCTTTCTAGTCCTTTGATATGCCCAAGGGCATATTGGGATGACGGGGCGTAAGCAGTCATTAAACCTAACAAACCTGCCACCTCCCTGATGGTTGACCTATCCCTATTCAGCAAGTCACTGCCTGCTAACCTGAGCTACGGTAGGGGTGATGATCATTTCCTCTGAGTTTAAGTTAAACCCCAGAAAAATCAACTTGGTATCTGGTACCATGACCGACTTGTCTTGATGCACAACGAACCCTAGGTAATCTAGCCATCCTGCTAATTCCCAAGCTGTAGCCGTACATTCCTCCTCAGTGTCTGCCATCACAAAAGAGTCATCACTGTATGGGAAACATTGTGCCCCCTTTTCCCCTAACTTGGCTTGAGAATTTTCATAAAACTTCTCTGCTCACAAGATGACCTATTGGGCATGCACACAAACTCAGTGTTGTCCATTCCATCTAGACCTCAGATACTTCCTATGATCCCAAGATATAGGTACCAAATAATATGCATCTTTGAGATCGATTGATGCCATAAAGCATCCCGGTGTCATCATATCCAGAGCAGTTTGTAGGGTAGCCATTTTGAAATATTCATACTGAACATGTTTGTTGAATTTTGTCAAGTCCAAAATTAATCTATGTTGACCATTAGGTTTAGGCCTCAAGAAGACATTTGACACAAACTGCCCTGGGACTGGATCAACCTTCACTACAACACCTTTAGCCTCCAACTTCTCTATCTCTGTTACCATGATCCCCTGCTCTTCAGGTGTCATCCTGAACTGGAGAGGCTCCCTTTCCTGTACAGGATAAGACACTAGCGGTATGTGCACCCCACTTACCATACCTAAAACCACGGACCTGAAACACTGGAAATGAAAGAAAGGCCTTCTTTGGGAGAGGTGTGCGATTGGTGTGTTTTCACCATCTGCCACTAGATGGCAATGGAAATCCTTATGTGTCACTAGGTGGCAGCACAGAGCCAGCATGTTAAACATCGTATATTCTATTTATTCATAACTTATTCTTATAAATAATATGCAACTTTTGTAGCTATAACTATAAATAACCATAATGGTAATCTATGTAATGAAAACAGTATATCTGTAAAAGAGAGAGAAGTGAGTGTGCTGCCCCCTGGTGGGTAACTATGGAAGCCTCCAACAAAATCTTGCAGTCACTGGCCCTTAGGAAATAATTTTCTTCTGTCCCTTAAAATTTTCATAGACCCATGATTTTCTAGGAGGGGGCAATTTTTCTAAAAAAGATCTTCGAAAACGTAGCCTTTTCTCAAAAATAACTACTTTTGATATAATGATGAAATAAGGTAAGTCAGAAACTACAAATCAAGAGCTTTCTGATGCTTTTTAAATAAAAGAGCTGTGACATAGCTAAGTTGGGAAAAGAAATTATCTCAGATTGGTCATTCTGATATAAAGCTAATTCAGCCCCGAACTCATAAAGTGGCAGTCAGGAGATAATTTTCTTTTGTCACTTAGAATTGTGATCGATCCATGATTCAAAAGAATTTGGATAGCTATGTTCTTCATCTAAGTGACCTAAGTGATTTCCTATGGAAATCAGGAGAGGAAAAAATTTGAGGATAGGGGCAATTGTTGACAATTTTTCAAAAAAATCCTCAAAATCGAAACCTTTTCTCAAAAATAACCACTTGTGATATCATGATGAAATAAGGTCAGTCAGAAACCACAAATCAAAGGCTTTCTGGTGCTTTTTAAATCAAAGAACTGTGACATTGTACGATGGTGTAAGAGAAATCTCTAATGAATAACAATATGTAATCAGCAGTGTCGACAGTGATAAGATATATAAGTGATTTAATGGAGATGCGAAGAAAAAGGCAGTAAGGCAAGACAGAGTGATGGATGTTTATTGGCAAAAGCAGTCCGAAATGAAATACATTGGTAGCGTGTTCCACGGGAATTAGGGTGTTAATTGTATTGTTTGAGTCCATAATAAGATTTGAGACAGAAGGCTTGATTGCTCCAGTCGAAAGATGAAGGGGATAAAAACACAAATAGCTCGGGGGATAAACAGAAGAGATTCCATCTGAAAATGAAAGAGATAACTGGTTTAGGACCAGCAGAACTGGATGGATTAATGATGAATAATAGGAAGAAGAATATTAGATTAAGAGATAACTACTTTACAAACTTGAACAATAAATATGAGCTAGTGACGTCATGAGACAACTACATGTCTTTGAGCAGGCGCGTTGAGATAACAACGAACCTCAAATAATATATTTGTGGAATTCTGGGTCGGGAACGGAGAGTTCGTTCAGAGGGAGCATGGAGACAGCATTGAAAGTTAGGCACTCATATCTAAGCTAACAGTTAACAGCCAGATACCATTAGGTCACAGTAGGGAGCAGCCTATACACATTAGGAAACAAAGCATTATATTAGAGGAGACTTGACATGCACATTCAGCAACAACACTCTCACCCTCCACTGCTGAGGAGATTTAAAAGCCCACCAGACACAATCATTCAGGGCTCTAAACAGCACTGCCTGGGAATGATTGGTTTTCAGCCTAGGGACTTCATACAAAATGGAGATAGGAATTAAGCGCAGTGATTAGTACCATCGGACTCCAGGCCTGAGGAAGGCCTTTCTCTCTCCATTCAGGGAACATCCCTGTGTGGACTTAAGATCCACTGTAAGGTGGGCCTATTATAATAACTATTCAAAACTTCCACGTGAATGTACTACACTGCCTAATTAGAAGTTAAAATTGAACTAAGCTTGCCTTGCCTACTGTATAACATCATGTGAATTTAGGAATTGGGAGTTGTCATCAGGGAGCCTTATTGTGAGAAGGAAATAGAGATGGTCATGATGAGACTCTGTCATTACTATGAAATGATCAAGTGCTGTTCATCTGAGAAATGCCGGGATATTTGGCGAACCATTGTACTTTTGTTGTGCTTGACGTGTTAGTAGCCGAGGAGAGGAATCAATAAAAGTCTTCAGTCAGGAGGTATCTCTCACTGGTTTTATTTGAGTTGGACCGCTGCACAGCTTAATAAGTGTACTGGGCTGAGGTAGTGGCATACTCTACCCTTTATAGGAAGCAAGCTCAAACCCCAAAATACACTTTGTTACATCTATATACAACGACCAGAAAGTAAGACTAAAACAACCTCAAATTAATAGAATAAACACACAGTACAACATAGCTAAGTTGGGGAAAAAGATTTATCTTGGATTGGTCATTCTGATAGAAATATAAAGCCAATTCAGCCCCGAACTCATAAAGTGGCAGTCAGGAGATTTTCTTTTGTCACTTAGAATTGTGATAGATCCATAATTCAAAAGGATTTGGATAGCTATATTCTTCATCTAAGTGACCCAAGTGATTTCCTATGGAAATCATGAGAAGAAAATTTTCTAGGGGGGCAATTTTTGTCAATTTTTCCAAAAAAAAAAATCTTCATAATCGGAGCCTTTTCTCAGAAATATCCCCTTTTGATATCATGATGAAATAGGGTCAGTCAGAAACTATAGATCAAGGGCTCTCTGATGCTTCTTGAATCAAAGAGCTGTGACAAAGCTAAGTGGGGCAAGAAAATTATCTCCTGTAGGTCATGTTAAGGCCTACCATTAGTAGTTCCCATTTCTCCCACCAGGGACCCATGGCACAGTTAATAGACTGCAATGCTATACTGATTCAAATCCAGTCTTTCAGGTCCGTGCTAAAACCCAGGGATCTCTGGTAACAGCAAACCACCTGTTAACAAACCTGCCAATAGAACCAGCAACAAAATTCTCAGCCGTATCATAGAGGGGACTCACCTGGCTGGTTAGCGTGCCCCCTGTTTCTGAAAACCCTGTTTTGCCTGCGCTCTTGGAGCCCTGGGTCTTCCTCCCTGGTTTTGTTGTTGTGCTGGTCTGGTGAACGGTTGGTTCATGGCTTGGTTACCATAGATCACCGTTAGTGGTGACTGGAAAACCGGTGGTCCCTGGTTCGAATAGGACTGTCCCCCTTTTCTTGCCTTGCCACCGCCGGCCCCATGCTGACCTCTCTTGTGCGTAGGTGCTGCCTTATGGGCGACTGCCTTAGCCGCAGCTGCTGCCTTAGCCTTAGAGGCAGACATCCCATCTGCTGTCTTCTTAGCTGCATCATGCTTCTTCTTGGTCTCAGTCACGTCACCACTAAACAAGAACTTTCCTGTGTTGGTATCCCTCGCAGCTCTAGCTAAGAGTTTCTGATAGTCCTTCTGGATAGCCGGTTTGACTATCTCTCTCCGCCTGTTTAACAGGCTGGTCATCGTAGCTGCCAGTAGAGTGTAGCCATTTTTCAGGTTCGCGGATAGTTTATCCAGTTCCGGATCCGCCTTGCCCTTGTCAAAACTAAGAGTTGCCAGATGTGTGAAAGCGACCATTGCAGTTAAGATGAAACCTTGAAGCTTCTTGACATTCTTTTCCAAGATAACAATATCTTGTCTGTGTTGAATGACCTCCTTAATCTCATCCTCTAACTCGGGGACAAATCATCTTGTCAACATTTACAGGTTGTGGATAGTCAATAAACAACTTGTTGCACTGTTCCTTTGGTATTCTTTCGGTGAAAGCACCATACACCAGGTCGGCCACTCGCTTGTCGAGCTTTAATTCTCTCTTCTTGGCTGCTTGCCCTTCTCTCTGGGTCCTGACCATATCAGCGAGACTTCCATCTCCTAACGGGGCCTCCTTTTCTCTGTCCTTCTTGGACTTGGTACCCAGGTCGTCATCCGAGTTGTCAGATACCTCATCGACTTTCTTCCTCTTAACCAGGGGAGTTTCATCCTCCTCTTCCTCCTCCTCTTCTTCGTCATCTGCTGGAGGATAGTGTCCCGGATAACCATAACCATAGGCCCCATAAGGGTTAAAGTTCAACGGTGGAGGAGGTGGCGGGTAGCCCTGGTTCCAACCCATCAGATAATTTGGCTGCTGAAAACCATTTGACTGTGGCGGTAGCTGACCATAAGGCTCCAACGTAGGGGGGGTTGCTGCCCGTAAGACCCCATTTGTCCGGAAGGCCCAATGGGTTGGAGTGGTTGTCCGTAGAGCCCCGTGGGCTGCAGAGGCTGTTGTTGCCTGTAGGCTGCGGTGGCTGTTGTTGTCCATAGAGCCCCACAGGCTGCAGTGGTTGTTGGTTGTTGAGGAGTTTGTTGTCCAAACAATCCTCCAGCTTGCTGGGACTGGAACTGTCCCTGCAGCCCGTGAAATGCATCCATGGCTGGGCACCACCAGTGTTTGTCCCGCAGTAGTTGTTGCGGTCGTAGTCACTGTATGAGTATTGATTGTAGTCACTGCAGGCGTAGAAGTAATCGACGCCGTAGTAACCATTTTCACGAGAATCTGGAATAAATCCAGGTCAAAATTTTAGCAAAGAGAACAATTCCCAATGCAAACAGAGTAACTGTGTGTACCCTCTGACCTACTCTGAGAGTAGACCTAGGAAGTAGAACTGTCGCTAACCAATAGCATACAGCCCCTCCACAAGGGCCTGAGATTGAACAATCCCAGCTTAAACCCGTCGTCTTCCAAGCCCCTATAGGCCGAGCGCTACAGGCATTAATAAAACACTCAAGTAGAACAGCGTAACAGAGCTGTGTGTACCCTCTGACCTACTCTGAGAGTAGGCCTAAGTGGTAGGACTGTCGCCAACCAGTGGGCGAACAGCACACCAACAAGGGCCTGAGATCAGCTTGAACCTGTCGTCTTCCAAGCCCCTTAGAGGCTGAGCGTTACAGGAATTAATAATAACCACCTACCCTGAAGCATACCTGCAAACAATGCGAGAGCAGGACAAAAGGTAGCTCTGTGCCCGCCAATAAGACGACAGGTTAGAACCTTAGCATCAACCAATGGGAGCGCAGGACACAAGCTCGTCTCAGATTGAACACAATCGAGCCCCAGCTTGAACAAAATAACAGTTCTATCGTCTTCGAAGCTGGACCGGCCGAGCGTGACAGGAAACACCCCAAATGGGGCTGAAAAGAAGAGATAATGAATTCGTCTAAAAACCATTAGAAACTATCCGATTGAGCTCTAATCCAGCCTAATTTACCAAATTTCCACTGATGCAAGCAAATCCAAGATGGCGCCCCGGAGGTCGGCCGGTCAGACCGCGCAAAAGTGCATATAACAAAAGGAAAACAACCGTCTCAGCGAGTGAAGCACCCATGAGCCTGTGCTATAATCCTTAAGAAAACTCCAGTGCAAAATTTTTTGCACCTAGGATAAGCAAAATCTTACTTACCACAGAAAACAGACAAAGCTCAAAATTGAAGATGACGAACGCTGTCAGCAAAATCGACAAACTGATTACGCATGCGCGGCACGGCCTCATTCTCATAGAATAGACTGACACCACTAGAAGTGTTGTCTGAGGTAAAATCTATGGTAAGATGGAGATGATCTTCTGTTCTATCTCCTAGCATAAATTTCATCAAACATCAAACATCAAAGGGTATTGATAACAGATCGTCTCCATAAAATGTGTCAAGGGGTTGGAAAAATTCTGACCTCAAACCCACCAGCCCCCCCCCCCGTTGTTAAAAAATGATCACTCCCTAAAGAAGAAAAGTGGGGGGGCAGAAAAATTTCATACCCCTCTGAGGGGAGGACAGAAAAAATTTTCAGCCTGTTAAAAATGACCACTCCCTAAAGAATAAAAGTGGGGGGGGGGGCAGAAAAATTTCAGAGCCCTCTGAGGGAAGGACAGAAAAAATGTTCAGCTTGTTAAAAAATGACCACTCCCTAGAGGAAATTTCAGAGTAGCCTACTTAGTAGGGGCCTGGCAAAGGATAAACTTACATTCTATAGAGGCAATATACTAAAAGTATCCGTTTTTCTGTTTTCTTTTCTAACATTGGGATTGGAAAATAATGCATCAACTAGGTGATCCAATTTCTTACCATAATATCTTTCAGACTTTTGCTGTATTACATATACCGTTAAAACCCTACGTATAAGTGGCACCCTCACTTTGGGAGAATGCTGTAAGTTGCAGGAGGGGTCTAAAATGGTCCAAATTCCTTAGTAAAGTCTATACATGTATATGTAAAACCCTGCATATAAGCCGCACACTGAGTTCAGGAAGGCCCTATAAGCCACGCCAGGGGTGAAATGGTCTATAAGCTGCGCTTTATGCGCAGGGGCGCACTGGTTGCAATGACGTCACTGCTGTGCCCAAAAATGTGCACGGCCATGTCGTAATAACAAAGACCGAAGATGGGAGTTTGTACCCTGAACCGAGGCCCGAGGGCTTTGCCCAAGATTGCCGAAGGCAATCAGGCACAGCCCGAGGACTGAGTACAAACTCGTATCGGAGTCCTTTGTTTACGTTCTGACATGAGAAATAACTTTTATTGGCTCAGGGACCACCCTGAGTCTATACCGCCGGGTAGGTGGTGGAGTATTTGTCTGTATATTCATGCAAGAAAAAACAACTAAACATGCACTCATCTATTTACCATGATTATTTAAAAAAAAAATAGATTACTTTTGAAGGATTCTCCAATCCATTTCCCCATAGGCTTAGGTCCTAGCCCGACTTTTCTCTCTTTATTCTTACATAGATTTAACAAAAGCGTCTAAATGCAAGACGCTTTTGTTCAATGATATAAGAATAAAGAGAGAAAAGTCACTAACTCCTGGTGAATTGACATTTGACTTGCTCAAGTGAATAGATTTATGAGGGAGGGATTTGGGAGCGAGGGGGCTAGGTGTCCAGGTGTCCCGGGGCTAGGTGTCCAGGGGGCCAGGTGTCTGGGGGGCCAGCACACCAGGGGGCTAGCGGTCCAAGGGGTTTAGTAAGAGAAGATTATGCCAGACTGGTGTCAGTACATGTATAGATAATAGTCTCTATTTGTAAGTAATTAGTCAATATTTCGCAAGTGCTGATTCCTGTGACCCTACAGGGTTGATAGAGGGTTTTATGGTACCTACCCTGAGCCTTCTGTTCTTCAATGCACAACGCTCAATTTTTTTCCTCAAAATTATCACCAAATAGGACTGAAACCTGCAAACAGGAAGTACTTCTACCGAGTGCTGGGTGTACTGCAGTTTTATCAAGCAGCTACCGTAGTACTTTGCCTAAGCCGCGAATCTGAGGCTTACTACACATAGGCGGGGTAACATTACATCAGATTAGTACTAAACTGTCCAAATAAAGTGAAAATATGTTTAAAGCTTGATGTGTTTTGGACCCGTCAAAATGTATCGTGCCTGAAGTGGCATAAATCAAATTAGGAAAGTCTATCTACTACAAAACCGAAACATAAAACACCAATTATCTTTTATTTCATTATCATTTTCACAGACTCTTTTATGATATTTCAGCAATACTGAAGTTTCAACTTGTTCATTGTTAGAATTAGTCTCAAACCTATATTACTGCTAAGTTATCGTGACTCAACAGTAATGTTATCAACATCTCCTGTGCCTCCGTAGTACAGAAACCCTTATCCAAACTCTAAGATACGCCGTACAATATTTAGGAGGCAAACATCAGGATTAATAAAAGATATATCTATATCTGGCAAGAAGTGGGATTTTGCTGTAGACTGTTAATGATACCGTTGATACACATTATGGTGGCAACAATATATCTTTAACACAAGACATGAACAATGCTTGATTTGAAAGTTATAAGTCACATCTCACATATAAGATACACCCTAACTTCATTATGATTAGATACCGGACATTAGAGCCACACCAAACTTGATGAAAGCCACACCCAGCCTCGTTTAATGTATATAAAACGCGGCTTATATGTGACTTCTTGCGGTATTTTTAACATATAAGATATTAACTGAAGCATTTGGGCAGTCACATGAAAAGTACAGAATGATATGATCATATACGAGACATGCACTCAAGTGCTCACTGACAGTGTTGTAGATATGCATCTATACATCATATTCATATATATTTTTTCTTTTAATCATGTTGGCGACTATCGCCGTGTACATTTTAAAGTGGGGATAATAGTATATATTTCAGCAGCTATATGGTTCAGATTTTCCCCCTTTAATCATATTGCACATGCTATACCTTATGGTGAAGGGCACTGAACTTGGAGAGTTGAGCAACTATTGATACATAAGAACTGATTATGAAGCCGCCTTATAGATGGGTTAGCAGCTAACCTTATTAACTATACCTAGAAATAATGAATGTAAAACATGTTTTCCATCAATTTTTGAATGACCCTGACGTGAACTGTTCGCTTTAGATGGATAAAAAGACGATGGATGGTAATTTAATGCTCCGTGTTTCAGCATTTTTGAAGGAACCCCTATCCCTAACCACACACAGGAATTATTGGGGTTCCCTGAAGGGTGTTTTGGCATCGAAATACAGATCAGTCATTAGAATTGTTTCAAACAGTACACACAATTATCTAAATATCAAGATTAAGCACTAAAAAATAATAAGCTGATAACCCATCTTTAAGATAGAAAATGCGAAAATGATCCAAGACAACATCGGGTACTTTTCAGTAACGATTAAGGCATAGGCACAGGCGATGTACCGTATTATGTGATATAAAAGTGCACTTTTCAAATATAACCCCTGTAATGTCACAGACACTGTGCATACTTCAAATTGAAAGCTGCTTGAAAAGGGATTGTTATAATTTTCCTTTTCAGGTATGGTACATTTATTATACTGTACTGTTTAATAAGGATCACAATGTAAAGACCATACTTAGGGACAAGGCACCTTTGATATATACATATGTATATCACAAGGTGATTGACATGTTGATGTTTATGACGTGATTTCCTATGATCTACTAAGGTATAAGTGGCAGGATGATGCACACCTAGATGAGAAAAAAAAATACCACTGCCAAAGTCAATAATTTCATCAACAGCCCTAGATTTTCGTCTTGCCCATGCTTTTAAAACAGCATTACCATAAAGCTTTCATTATTTTTGAACATCATAATGACCAAGTATTGAAAATCTGATATATAACATTTCTTAACTTCATAACTTTTAACTTCTTTATCAAATTCTCCTCTTCTGACCCCATTAGACCAATAGACAATTTCCCCTAATCACCAATCTGAATCAACTGTAAACTCTCACCAATAAGCTGGGGGCTTCTACACCAATGGGTTACTTACAGATTAGTGTACTTCCCCAACGTTGTGGAGGTGGGAGTGGGGGCGACATTCATACCTTAATACCATGCGTATAAGCTGCGCCTCATACCCGAGGATGGAGCCCTACTGCGCCTTATACATTCAGCGGTTGGCGGGTCTGCCTTACAGGCGATGATCAAGCTACTATAGAACAATACCAAACTGCACGCAATATAATTCTGAATGCACTTTTAATAGACCTTCCAGGCGCATCCAGTGTATATGGCGCACTTTGACTTGAAATATATGCTATAAAGCACACCAGAGTCTGGAATTTTTAGGCTTATGGGGTGGTACATGTACTGTTCTGGAGTAAAAAGTACCCCACCTGGCTTTGGCCACAGTAAGCACAGTACCGTATGTCTCATATTAGCGTATTACACGTGGCTCACACACAAGGTACTACGGTATATCAGACAGGGTTCACCACAAACCGAAAAATCACAGTGTAAAGTCCATCAGCCGGCCTTAACCACCCTGTCCCGACTATCTAGTTGCGGCTTGTAGGCTATGTTGTCAGAGAGGCCGACTGCAACTTATAAGGTCTCTCTGATGTTTTGATAAAGAATTGTACATGTTTTCATAGTAATATCTATAACTTCTGTTCTGATAGGCCGATTTTCAAAATTCGGCAATAAAAAAGATGCAGTGTCATTAGAGTGTGGGGAGAACATTCTTATAATAGTTGGAAAACAAGTACTGTAATCTCCCGCGTATAAGGCGCGTCTTATACCGTGGGTTTTAGTTCTAATTGGATCCACAAGGGGGACACCAAGACCTTTCTTTTGATATGTCACACTACCATATAAGCTCATCTGCTGCATTTGGGGTCCAGGAGGGTCACGGGGGTCCAAACAGCACATAGCTTTTTGAATTTTGAAAATCCATTCATTAGAACAAAAGTTATGAATTTTTTTTTTTTTACCATATTCTGAAACTCTGGGTGCGTCTTATACGCGGGATGCGCCTTATACATGGGAGATTACGGTAATGGACACTCTCCAATAAATACTACCGGTAATCATAACTAATAAATAATACTTTTCCCAAATTAGTACCTATGCAACATTTTATTCAAATTTATGTACCGTATTTGCCTCTGTACATTTTTACTCTCTACGCGTTAATATTCATGGTGTCTTTCTTGGGAAGCTTTGACTTTAAATGCGTAGTTAACCTCGGATTCACTTTGTGTCACATAATAGACGAATAGAAGCATCTGCACCAGCCAGAGTCTCAAATTGTGGTCAATTATTCAATCTAAAAATAAACAAAATGGAAAAGAGGGAAAACGTGTTCACTCTTCTCCTGTACATACATTTGTTTTTCTTGGGTACGTTTGTTTGAAAAATAACTAAAAGAAATTGGAATACAACAGTCATTACAGCAGATGCGTTTGTACAACCTTTGAAGATGTATAGCTGCTGCCACAAGAAGCTATTTTTGAGATTTCTTGAAATATCACAAAGCTAGCAACAATTAATGTTCTGATAAAATCACTCTGATCCTGGGTCTCATATGCATAAGTCCATAGCTAAAACAACACCCTAAAAAGCAATACAACAATTCCCAGAACAAGAAACATACACATGTATCACCATGTAAAACAGAGTTTGTCACCATCCTTTTGATATCAAATTTGGCAGCAAAATACCCGATGGGATATCCAAGGTTAGGTAGGGGGTGCTGGGGTAGTATCCACAGATTGGAGACTACACCTTACACCCCTTCTCCAAAAGTGGTTTTGTCCATCCTCTAGTCTATTACATACACCGTAGATGGCAGCACAGGTGCTTCCCTCTAGGTCTTTCCTAAAAGGAATAGATGCTTATTAACTCTTTAGGGGCTAATGAAGTGCTGGTGAGTAGTCTTGCCAGCACTTCATTGGTGCATCATGACGACCAATAGCCACAACAAGGGGCACCCTGATTGTACAATCACTGACCTTATGTAAAAGATTTGTCGGCGATGTGGGGTGCCTCAAAGAGAGCCTCTGGTGCTCCAATGGGAATTGAATGTGAGTAAAATTGTAACAGACAGGGTATAGTTGGACACCCTCCAATACTTTACTCCCCTTATTACCAACAGCATTCTTTAACCCCTTTCGGAGTTCTATCAGAAGTGAGATGGAAAAGGATAGAAGGAGAAGAATCTTGTCCCACAGGGCTATGTATTAAGGATAGAAAAGAATCTTGTCCCGCAGGGCTATACAATAAGGATAGAAAAGAATCTTGCCCCGCAGGGCTGTACATTAAGGATAGAAAAGAATCTTTTCCTGCAGGGCTATTCATTAAGGATAAAAAAGAATCTAGCCCCGCAGGGCTATACATTAAAGACAGAAAAGAATCTTGTCCCACAGGGCTATACATTAAGGATAGAAAAGAATCTTTTCCCACAGGGCTATACATTAAGGATAGGGGCAGGGCAAGATTCCTTTCTATTCCTTATAAATATCCCACCCATAGGGAGGCACCTATAACTGATTTGTTCTAGTGCTAATGGTTATCACTAGGTAGTGCTTACTTACCAGAGAGGAGGGAGAAGGTGGGCCAAACCGCTATGGGAATAGGGGTGTGAGGTGTAGTCACCAATCTGTGGATACTACCCTAGTGCCCCCTACCTAACCTTGGATATCCCATGGGGTACTATGCCAACTTGGCTACTTTTAAATATTCACATTCCGCTGCATTATACTTGCAATGATACTACACATATAAAGTAACCACATGTAAAACGCGCAGTCTGAGTTAAATGGAACCCTAAAGAACTCTTTGGAGCCAATCCTTTAAGGCTCATCTGGGGGTGGTTTCATGCTCATGCCGTCCCTTATACGCACATTGTCACTCAAGGTAGCCAAACTAGGTCTGCAGTGTTCATTCCTACATGTTCTCCAGTTAGCACAGAGTTTTGTACTGTACAAAGTCTTTGATGTCACGAGGCAGGAAACCCTCGGTCACCATGTCCTCCAGAACCTTATGAACATGCATGCCGGGCACCCTTGATTGTAACTGTTGGTAGATGTTGGACCGACTGAGTTGTCTTAACGCGGCTGGGCTACCATAGGGTGAGGCTGTGAACGAGATTCCATGCTTAAGGGGTCTGTAAAAGACAACGTACATGTAATTTAACGGACAATTAAATACTTTTTTTTAGAAGATTAATACATCTGCAGTATAAATACATGTAGTGCAGTATGATTTAGAAATATATCTATATTTTCTTGCAAGCCCCTTTTATCAACCTTCAATAGTGGAGGTACGGGATGAGAATGTTTCTTTTTATGTGCAAGTATTCTAAAGAGACACTGAGTACTGGTTGGGTGATGTCATTTCAAAAGCTCATACTGCTGGCGAAGAAGAAACGAAGCAGCAATAAATGGGATTTGCATGCAAATACCATAGAGTGACGGAAATCCAGGGGTGAAAGGGTTTTAAGATCGGTCAGCATAGCCCTAGTATTAAAAAGATATAAATTATTCTCAAACTGTTCAAGTTTGAGGTGTACAGTATTCTGCTTACCCTGTCATGAGAGTGGTGCCCCTAGGTGAGAACTGACAAAATGAAGGTGCCGGCTCAGGGCACTGAATTATCTGTACAGGCCCTTCGTTGGAATGTAGGCGCCAAATGCGGACGTATCTGTTGGTAAAAGAAAACAAAGCACATTAGATAACGACAATAACTTTTCTAGCGAAACAACTCACATTGGTAACACAAAAGCGTAGACAAACCACAACCATCACAGAATTTAGAGAACAAATTGTTGATAAGCAATTGGTTAAACACACCAGTGGAAGGAAAGGGTATATCATTGGTTTAGCCAGGATTAGACGATGATGGAAATCTCAATTCAATGATTTTGACAGTTCAGGGAAGACATGAAACAGGTGCATATTGAATCACATATTTCTGAAGTAATGCCTGATGAAAGAGCCAACGTCAGGAGCAATCTATTTTAAAAGATGAGAGAGCAAAGCCAAAATTCAGGTGGGTAGGACAGAGAGAGAGAGCGAGAGAGAGAGAGAGCATGCGCGAAAGAGAGAATGTAACTCAGCACTTCAACCTAAGTGATCTTCAAAGAAGAAGTGACGTCAACATCTATGAAGTACAATTTATAGATTGAATCACAAAAACAGGGATGAAAGTGACCGATTCTCCACCTCCAAACAGTGAAATGAACTCTCCTGATAGTGAGCAGAAAAGAGAAAGTAAAATTCCCTGAACATAGTGATTACTTTCATCCCTGTAAAAAAAAAGTGCTCAAGGTAAGAGGCTTCTTTGCCTGGAGAAAATTCACAGGCACAAGAAGCTCTTTAACCATTTCCTGTGAAGAATGAAGACAAGGGATGGCAAATATAGGACAGCATTTTGCAATGCAAGTAACCCGAAAGGGCACTTAATCTCTTCTTTTAGGCCCCTTCTGATAATAACCTCATGTTTTCTTCGAGCATTATCACTGTCAATGGTTAAGCCTATGGAGAATGCATCCATTGTTGCTTGTATGTTTCATTGGCGGATGACTCCTCTCTTGGCGAGTTAAGCATTGCAAAACAGCAGCAGGTCTTGAATAAGGATCCATATTAACCATAAAAAGGCATGAGACAGTGTAATTCTCCTCTATTTTGTTATAATCCAGCAGTTATAGCCCCACAAGTCGATCGTCTCGCTGTCCGCTATTTTGGATTTTGGTTCTATCTGTGCATGCCCAACCCAATTTCCATGGGGATTTGGGTCAATTTGCACCACCACCGGCTTTATGATGCGAATTAACGACAGGGCGAAGACGTAATTTTTTTTATCTTTTTAATAAAACATCAATTCAAATCATATCCTTTGGCCATTCTTTATCATATTTCTATATTATAATTTACAAAAAATTGATATCCGCCATGTTTGTGCCGAAATTACGACATCTCGCGTGCGCGCACGCGACGAATGATGGCAAATTCATCAACGTTGGATCCATTTTGATTCGCACCACCTCAGTCCAAAAACGCGGGAAAGTTGATTATTCGCACCTCCTATGGGGCCTTAACCGTTAGAAACGAAAGCGTCTTAACTGCGATGGAGGATTATGAACCCCTACCCTTACCTGTTTTGATAAAGATTCTAGCTAATCTGCTGCAGATAAGAATACAATCTCTCTATCAAGGTAAGCCTAACATATTTACCTATTGTTCTATTAGCAAGATTAGAAAAAAAATGTTTGATATGACCTATATTTTGCCAAAAAGAAATTGTTTTTCTCATCTTTTTTTTTCAACCGGAAGTACATACTGAAAATGACCTAGTTTTTACCCGGCTCTTATAACTCCTTTCCGGTTAAATACAGAGATGCCACTCACTGGCCGACAAAAAACAGGAAAACGGGACTTTGGACACATTTTCCCAGGAATTTGACATGATTTAATATAGAAATCTTAGAATCAAAACCAGGAATTCCTGGAAAACCAGGAAAAGTGGAATCTCTGTAAATATAGGTAGTCTGTTGAAAATTCCTTTTGAAATGTCTACACGGTAACTCTCAACAGAGGACCTAGGTATTGCCAGCCGATAAACCAACCTGACTTAAAGTGTACCATAGTTTGATACCATGGCCGCTGCATAAAACAATGTGTTATTAGAGAATGGAAACACTCAGTACTCTTCATACAAATAAGATGGAGCAGGCTAGGTCAAAGACCTAAAAGACCCGAGTTATTAATGCAATTTTCAAGCATGTTCATTTTGCATTCAGGTGCCAACTAGTCAGGGATGAATTAAAGTCTGTAGTCAATTCACATTCTGGTGCTAACTAGTCAGGGGTGGACTATAATTTGTAGTCAATTCACATTCAGGTGCCAACTAGTTTGGGATGGACTTTAATTTGTAGTCCATTCACATTCAGGTACCAACTAGTCAGGGATGGACTATAGTTTGTAGTCAATTCACATTCAGGTGCCAACTATTTAGGGGTGGTCTATAGTTTGTGGTCATGTCATATTCAGGTGCCAACTAATCAGGGATGGACTATAATTTGTAGTCAATTCACATTCAGGTGCCAACTAGTTAGGGATGGACTATAGTTTGTGGTCATGTCACATTCAGGTGCCAACTAGTCAGGGATGGACTCTAATTTGTTACAGTTTCACATTAGTCAGGGATTGTACTCAATTCAGATTCAGGTACTAACTGGTCAGGGATGGACTATAGTTTGTAGTCAATTCACATTCAGGTGCCAACTATTTAGGGATGGACTATAGTTTGTGGTCATGTCATATTCAGATGCCAACTAATCAGGGATGGACTCTAATTTGTTACAGTTTCACATTAGTCAGGGATGGACTATATGTACTAAATTCAGGTTCGGGTGCCAACTAGTCAGGGATGGACTATATTTTGTAGTCAATTCGCATTCAGGTGCCAACTATTTAGGGATGGACAATAGTTTGTGGTCATGTCATATTCAGGTGCCAACTAATCAGGGATGGATTATAATTTGTAGTGAATTCACATTCAGGTGCCAACTAGTTAGGGATGGACTATAGTTTGTGGTCATGTCACATTCAGGTGCCAACTAGTCAGGGATGGACTCTAATTTGTTACAGTTTCACATTAGTCAGGGATGGAATATATTTTGTACTGAATTCAGATTTAGGTGCCAACTAGTCAGGGATGGACTATAGTTTGTAGTCAATTCACATTCATGTGCCAACTTTTTAAGGATGGACTATAGTTTGTGGTCATGTCACATACATGTCCCAAGTAATCAGGGATGAACTGTTGGTGCCCATTACTAGCAGTAGTCAGGGATAGACTATAGTTTGTAGTCATGTCACATTCAGGTGCCAACTAGTCAGGGATGGTCTATAGTTTGTATGTAGTCATGTCACATTCAGGTGCCAACTAGTCAGGGATGGTCTATAGTTTGTAGACTAATTGCTGACAAATAGTAATTACTGACATACATTGACTAATTGCTGACAAATAGTGAGTAAATACTGACAGAATTAAACACAAAAAGCCATTGAAACACAAAACACTATACATTGCA
Source organism: Acholoe squamosa (assembly GCA_949317995.1). Lineage (NCBI taxonomy): Eukaryota > Metazoa > Annelida > Polychaeta > Phyllodocida > Polynoidae > Acholoe > Acholoe squamosa. The sequence goes on along the minus strand of OX439041.1, from coordinate 57,923,712 downwards.
AACAGGGCTTGTGGTACCATGCATTGGCCCCTCCGTACACTATTAAAGCTGTTATATCCATGTCCCCTTATACCCATGTCCCATAAACCCTATATTTTGAAATCAAATCACAAATTAAAACACAGGATAACTTGACATTTTCAATAAAACACCATCTGACAGAGTAGTGAAAAGGCCACACACGACTACATAGGGGTCAAACAAGATATATTCAGAGTTTTTAGGGTACTATTGGTACCCATCTGATAGCTATTATCAGTAATAACATGCTGGCAACCAGCTCAAGAAATGGCTGCCCCCATTGAACATCCAGCAATGTTGGTATATACCGATGTTTCAAGTGTTCCCGTGTGCACCAGTACCATACATGCAGGCCATACAGGTGTGAGTGCACTCAGCCACCAGCTTAAGCCTAATTAACATGCATTCTCACGAGATCTGCAGCTTCAGGGGTCAGAATCCACTCTGTACATGGGGTGTGAGTGAGCACACCTTATATTCAGGGATGAAAGTGAGGTCTAGAAAAAAAGCCTGAACTTTGCAGAGGCCTTGTGGGTGCCATCATGTGTCGCAAGCGAAGCGCAGCGACCCGTCTAGGGGGGTTTGGGGGCAAATTTTGGAATTATAGACAGGAATTGGTGTGCTTTAGATCACCTTGATACACAATTTTGAGATTAGATAAGATATAGTCAGGGGGGATTTGTAGCCATGCCCCACAAGACAACTTTGTAATTAGAGATGGGTATTGGAATTTCAAGTCATTTTCAGATACAATTTTGGTGAGTGAATGGGTGTGTGAGTGAAAGAGCAATTCAGTACTTTGTTTTTATTCCTTCTATAATTGCTCATCAAATAGGTGAAAAGCTGTCTTGTCCATGTAATCTGAATATAGCTATAAAATGCTATTACATATGACCCCCATCCCCTCCCCCACAACCCCTGTGAACCTGTTGCATGATCAGGTGTTGTTGTGTATATCCACAATACCAAACAGTCTACCCACCCTGTTTGTGTACATGTGTGTGGGAGAGGTAGGGGGTAATGAGGGTGGTTGATGACAGCTGTGGTCTGGTGTGAGCTGGGGGGGGGGTGTGGTGGTGGTATCAGATTGCAGGGATGGGGATGTGGTGTGTCTTAAGGCCAAGGGAAACCATGATATAATTTGGCTGTATACTGAAAGTTGGAGCCATAAGTTGACGCTACATATTGCCTGTCCAGCAATACAATCATGAACTATACCAATTCAATTGCAATCTGAGAGTTGATTTGACCAAAGATTTTTTTTTTTTTTTAATTTTTAAATTTCTTTTATTCTCTCAAAAGCTGAAAAAATGGGTCAAAATGTTCGTTTAATAACACTTGAAATATTATTACTTAGTTTGTAAAGCTCTGAAAATAGGGAAATTCTAAGGTCTACATCAATACTGTTTTACTACAGAGGTTGATGTTAGGTGAAACAAAACAATCTTTTTCAAGCCTTCCTAGACCTGTTGGGTCTGAACACCCCTGGCTACCCTTATAGAGAGGGTAGGGTAGGAGACTTGTTGCCGTAATAGGTCTGAAGTTGGGAAGGGCTGTGGAGTCTGTGAGAATACACTTGGTTACTGTGGGTTGCTCTGTTGAAGGGCAGTCAATGTTACAGCAATGTTGGTATCAGGTATTCCTAATAATGAGTTACACTAGACTACTGTACACATGGCTGTTATGGATTTTTTAAAAACAAAATGAAAAATTGAATTTTTTTTTCTTTTTTTCTTTTTTTGGGGGAGGGCATTTTTGACATTTTGTTAAAAACCCTGAAAGCCTGAAAACTGTCATCCCTGTATATTCTTAACCCAGCAGAGCTACTTTATGAGTTCTAGTAGTACTTTTGTGTGTAGGGTGGGACAGATTGGATTCCCACTAACTATCACATAACTGACCCCTACAAGCAGTATAAGGAACATGCTGGTGACCAGCTTCAGCTAGACACTACGGCGCCACCTCTATCCCGCTGGGGCTGGGAGGAGTGGTGACATAGCGGCCATGGCTATCACATCACTTAAGGTGGATAGCGGGCATTGGAAACATGTCTACAGCACATCTTTCTGCACATATGTAGGCCTAATATACCCACTCAACACCGGGGGGGGGGGGAGGCAATCCACATTATTTTAAACAGAAACATAGGTATATAAAATTGTTGTCTAAAGCTGTTCTGTTGAGGACTTGAACCCACAACCTACACATTAGCAGTCCAACGTTCTACAGAGGCGCCACAGGATCTGATACTGCTTGTATACTTGTTCTTGTATTAGCAGTCTCCCTTCTCTGTTATTATTTTTTTTTGGAACACAAAAAATCATAGAAAATGACTGGGACCATACCATCAGAATACATTCACTGCAAAAGTAACATTAAAGACTGTCCTCTGAGGAAGTTATAAAAAAGTCTGACCACTTTCTACTATCAATCTAGATAATATATTTATGACGAAATCCCCTATATTCCTATATACGTTTATCTCCAAAGTGAGCCCGGGACCCCCACATTTTTATTGGTTTTGCTGGAAGTAATGTTCGGTGCTCTGCGTTTTAAGGACAAACAATTTTTTCCTAGCCAAAAACAATACTGTACCTCTATTTGGAATGACTATAACGAGCTACATTCACGCACCATGACGTCCAATGGGAGAGGGAAAACAAGTACACTAGGCTCTTCAGCAACTATGGCCATGGCCATGGCTATTAGACTGAGACTGAGTACAGACCATTAGTGTACTAGACTGACAAGTACTACAGGCAGGAGTACCGGCTACTAACATTCACCTACTACAAGGTGACTGGGAGGGGGGGGGGGGGGTAAGAAGGAGTGGTGACAGGTGGGAGCTTTAGGAAGGTAGAGCAACCTGTAGGCGAGATCTGATAAAGAATTCCATTCCGGTCTGTTGATTTTGGCCTGGCCTACAGCTAATATCAACTAGCTGTAGGCGCCAGCACTTCATTGGTGGGGGAAGGCATCCAGTTTGCCAAGGGATTACAGTCTACCACTGACGTGATGTTTTGCCGATATTTTATAGGACATAAACAAAAAAAGGCTATGGGTAGACCTGCCATAAATCGCCCTACACTATGTACTATACCAATACAATTTACAAATTATTTCATAGTAATATGTGTAAAGTACCACTACAATTTATAAATTAATCCATAGTAATTTGAAATGACCAACTTAACATCAATATGCATACAATATGTATACAATACCATTGCAAATTAGTCACTCACTCCAAAGCAAATCACACTGGTCGATTCATAGGTCACAGTACCCTTTTCAGCAAAAAAAAGTTAGGCGAAAAGGTGACTAAACCTATATTAGACTTGAGTTCGGAACTCGGGTCTAATAAGGCCACACCAAATTAAAAAAAATTGGTCTATGGATTTTCTGTTTTAGAAAAAGAGGCGGGAGGGCGAAATTTTTATTTTATTTTCTAGGAAAATTTATTTGTCTATGGATTTTGCATAGCCAAAATGTGGAGAGGGCGATTTTTTTTTTTGTGGCGGGGGTCCCTTGCTGAAAATGTTCTCTTTTTTTTTCCTGAGTGCAGAATAGGCCTATATAATGAAACTGATGGCATCTTTACCTATCCAATGAGTGGTCTACCATTTCTGTACTTTTATTGACCGATCCTGTAACTTAGCTCCTTGAAAAAAAAAGAGAAAAAAATGTAATTTTCCAGAAAATGATGCGGGCGGAATCCATAGACCAATAAATTTTCTTAAAAAATTAAAATTTGTTTTTTTGAAAATAAGGTGCAGGAAATCCATAGACCAATATCTTACTTTGGTGTGGCCTAAAGGCTAAAGACAAAAGTTCACGAGTTTTTGGTCTGCCTGAGGATTCGCCTCGTGAGATAACCCTCGGGCAGACCCAACACCAGTAAATCTTTGTATTTATTTCATGTTATCTTAGTCAGAAATGTTCAAAAATTATCTAAAATCAAATAAAAAGATGATTATCTGTCTGCTTTAGGACTATTTAGGGTACTTTTACTGGCCGTGGAATACGGCACCAAGTTATTCCATGGGGAGTTCCAATGTTAAGCCTATGGGGCTGCCGTATTCCACTGTTTCCAACATGAAATAAAACAATGTTCCGTAGTACATAGCACATTAGCCAATGCTCGGCCCCTCCACTATCATTCCAGGGCCGACATTCACCTCCCTCTCTCACAGGTAGCTAAGAAAAGAAATGATCATTGTGATAAAATGGCTTGGTATTTGGTCAATAAAAGTTGGTAATTATATTCCTATCATATATATCTCCCCTTCAGGGTGTCCTTGCTCCTGTATATGCTACACAAACTTTAATCCTGGATCATTTTGTGTTCAGACTGTGTATTTTCCCTCATCATGATCTGCCATGTTGGGGTGTTTTGGTACAAGAGGCTAGTACAGGAGGGGTGGTTATTTTGGTCCTAGGCCAGAGTACTAGGCATTCATTGCCCTGCCCAATCAGCCATGACAGGATTGAAGTGCCAATTGAGGGCTGATAATTGATAAACACCTACCAAAGCTGCCATATATACAGTGGATAGATGTATAGGAGGACACACACTGGTGATAAAAATGCCCTGGAATTACTTTTAATGATAGAGGTGGACTTAAAAAAGTAGGTACCAATGACTAGTGATATGCTCTGAATCAAAACATGTTTTAAGTGAACCCGAAAGTAGCCATTTCTCCACAATGATCAGTTTTTGTCACAGCTACCCTGTCCAGTGGTTTAGCGCTGGAGTATAGCTAATAGCACATAGGATGCAGCTTAGACATCAAGCAAACCCCAGGCACACCTTATAATGAACTGAGGGACCAAATGGTAGGCCTAATGTCCACGCATTATATAGGAATTGCATTAAAAATTGTAAATAGGCCCGTACACCTAGGAACTCTTTCTTAGAGGCCGCCCCCATGACCAGGATACTCAATTTTCCTCAAAGGGTTATAAGGTAGTCCTTCCTTATACTTTAATATGCATGCCGTATACACAAGGCACTATGATTGAACCTATAAAGTGCCACTGAATATAATGTATATCACTGACCTTTCACAACAGCACTAATATCGACAGTATGAGCTAGGTTTACTACAGATTTTGTTCTTTATCAATGCAAGTAACACCTTCATTTTAAAACTTCTTTTATATTTTTTCAGATTAACGGAGTTTGTACAACAAAAAACTTGTTAATTTTATGCATGAATCACTCTGGAAAGCAGTTAGGGAAGTCTCTGATGATGAACTTATATTTGTGAAATTAAATGAAGGACACCTACTTATCCTCACAGATGGTGGCCATATGCTGCCCGTCAGGACACAGGGTGGCTCCGGTCACACCGGCAGCGTTGGCGCCACTTGCAAAGATGAGGCTGGGCTTAGGGAACAGATGCCTGCAGGGAAATGAAAACTTGGCATTTAAATTATACTCTACAATCTGGGCTGGTGAAGGAGGGTGCGATATTCACCTAAGGGGAAAAAAACAGCTTTTTGTTTCAGGTAACCTGACCCTACCTAGAAAAACAGGGCCGACCTTAAAATCTTTCCTTCATTTTTGTAGAAATTATACAATTTTTGATGTGTTTTGAGTCAATTCCAGCCGTCCATGAGTCACCGCGACTCATTGCAATAAGCACAATTCTTCAAGAGTCATTGTAGCAGTAAAATTATTATGCAAAATAAAAAAAAAAAAGATTTCAAATACCCATACCTACTTTTCTTTCAGAATGTTACCTGAAACACACAACTTTTTTTTTTTTTGGCCTGACTAGTCCTGGTAATTCATGGAAGTTCCTTGAGCATAGGTTGATTTACTGCATCCAAAGTGAAAAGATCATGTCAAATCTTAAAAGTCCCAGACACAGATACAGCACAATGAATTTTTGAGGTGACAGAAATGTGTATCAATGATACATTGATCATTTCTGTTTTATTTGGATTTGGTATACATTCTGACTAAATAAGCAGTCAGTCAGTATTTGACATCAACTAACTTCCACTGGCTAATTGCTGAGATGCCTAATGACTACATATTATCGTCCCCTCAGTGCAACAAGGTTGTATCTGCATATTTCAAGTTTTGCAGGAGAGGTAAGAGAAGTGTTGCAATTACTATAGCACCAAGTGGACACATCTTTTTTGTACTTTGGCCTGTAGGCACACATATCATAGGCAGAGCTTCAGTACTTTTAAAGTCGGTAGATAAGGGTCAATAGATGTTAAAACAGAAGAAAACTCAATTTTGCCAAAATGTCAGTTACAACCTTGTTGTGCTGAGGTGACTATTTACTGGCTATTGGCTAACAGATTGAGGGTTGTCCGTGTTATGCTTTAGTCACAGTGGCACTTCAATTCGACACCTACCCATATTCACGTAGCTTTGTGCCTAGATATGGATTCCACAAAATGGCCCGTGAGTCGAGCGAGCTTGTAAGGAGAAGCCCACCGTCTGCTGAGAACTCGCACGCTGTGACGCTGTGCTGATGTCCTGGTAGTGTATGTATCTCCTGTATTTTATCATCTACCATCTGCCATACTGACACCTGAAAAAATAATTGTATATCGCTATGCTCATTACTTGTGCGATTTTTTCCCCATTAATACTTCAACTAATTCTAAAATATGTCACACCATTTTAGAACTACATGTATAACTCATGTTCAATTTTCCTAATCCTATGAAGTTTCATAATTTTAGAAGCATTTCGCCTATTTCTTAAAAGGAAAAGAGAGAGAAGCCACAGAGAGTAACCCCCTCTGTGCAGAAATTCTGAATGATAGTGACAGATGGTGTAGTTTCTTACAGTAGGTATTCTTGGAAGCAGGCCTTCTTCAAGTCCTACTCTAGTATCTTGCTTATAAGGCAAGGCTCATAACTGAAGATATCCCCTTACTGGGCCTTGTAATATCTGCCTAAAGTCAGCATGTGCCCAATAGGTGAGGATTTTGTACTAAAGAACAGTATTAATTTGCTTAAAGTCAAGCGCACCTACACCTATAGTCTTTCAAAATGCGTGGTGCAGTTTATATGCACAATGTGCCTTCTCCATGAGGCACTACTTGAAACTGGATAAACACCCTAACTTTGCGACTGATGTTAAAATTCTATACAATGAAAACGATTGTACAAGATTTAACACGTGCAATGCATGACTGGCCCAGGTCTTCCAGAACCTACTGTAGGGGACTGTCAATATAGTGACAGTCTGTCCGAGTCGTCAATGATTAAGGCTATGGAGAGTGCACCCATCATTGCTCGTATTTTTCAATGGTGAATAACTCCTCTCCTGGCGAGTTAAGCATTGCACAATACCAGCAGGACTTGAATAAGGAGACATATTTTCCATACAAAGGCATGAGAGATTGTAATTATCCTCCATTTCATTATAATCGACTATTTTCGATAGGAACGTAAACCGATCGTCTCCCTGTCCGCAATTTTGGATTTTGCGTCTCTCTGTGCATGCCGGACCCCCTCCTGCCGGAAGTAGCATTTCAACGGAGAAATTCTATCCATTTAACTTGAAATTAATGAGTTTTAACAAGTAATCCATGCATTTTGGGCAATATTAATCGATTTGACGCGATAACACCCCCTCAGTTTACTGTTAAACGAAAAAGAAAAATTTCTTACGACGATTGACTCAGTGCGCATGCCCCAACTCGCCTTGCCGGAAGTACGATAAACACAAATATGGCGGTTGCATGAACGGTCCTACAGATTATTAAATGTCTTGTAGTACTCGTCATTTGGGGAGGAGTTTCAGCACCTACCTGCTGAAAAAAGGCTTAATTTGCCAATTCCCATAGGACTCCATCTGTTATGTTTATCGTCAAAATCTATCGCCCCAAAGAGATCTATTGTAGTTCAGTTTTCCTGCTGAACAGCTCAAAATTCTAAGGCAATTTCAACTCTGATTTTCGTAAATAAATCTACATTTTTCTTGGGAATTGTACATGTGCAATGAAAGACTAGATCCTAAAGAAAATATTTCCATGATTTTTGGTTTAATTATTCACCAATTTATATGAGCAATTCCCATCTAAAATCTCAATTCCCGATTGTGAGTCTATGGCTGAAAAGGCGCCGCCAATGACCCAAAAATACAAGACTTTCAACTACATCTGGTTAGGACGAAAAACACATGAAATGGAAAGGCAACATTTGAATAGCAATTTCTAAGACAATACCATGGAAGTAAGATTCAAGACTCCTAATAAATAAGCAACATACTAATCCCATTTGTCCGACAACAACCAGTGCCTTTGCGTCAGGTGCCCAGGCACATGCATAGATTGGTCCCTTGTAGCCTCGCGGTTGGAGAGTCTTGTACATGTTACCGTCATCGGTCAGGTCCCATAGCTTAACCTTGCCCTCGGCGCTGCAGGACGCTAGACGCAGACTGCCATCTGGTGCAAACTTCAGGTCCAGGATCACCTGTTGGTGATCGAGGAGTTCAAGAATAAGGTCACCTAAGGAGGCCCATCGCACAAGGCAGAAGAAAGAGATGGGCAGGATCATTAGTTGCTTAAGTGCTTAAACTGGCGATTTTTACAAGGAGTATTTGTGAGAGCAGCCTAAGATAAAAGTTGCTACTAGAATATCTACACTTAGCAAAGTCTAGCAATAAACAGAATATTGATGATATTTCGTTATTACATTATGAGGGCGTCTAGACCATATATGATATAAGCATATGTTCATTACCGAAAGCGCCCTCCCCCCTTAGAAAGAATAGAGTGTAAAAACTCGCCCATTTCTTTATATAGTGGACATATATAGAATGTAACCTACCAGTACAGGCGTTGTAGCAGCGTATTTGACCATTCTGAAAACCCGTCGCTAGGACAAGGCCCTCTACTTTATGGTATCGGAACCAACTAGACTTGTAGCTCCCACTCTCTCCTCCTTTTTCGTTGAGGCAGCCACCATTTTCAGAGAGTGACCGATTTCGTGAAATCGTTGTACCGAAGTCTGCTTGTGCTCCAATCACTGATGATCCGAGTGCAAGTGCTTTGACTGGTTTCCCCACCTGGATATCGCGTTGATTGTACTGCAGCTCACCGTCCTTAACACACCTGGTGTTTGGGAAATGCAGCACACCATTATACAAAACTGACCAGCATTTAGTCACTCCCAAAGCCGGGGTGCATCTTATAATTTGGATTTATACTATACTGACTACCGGTACACTAATAAACGATCAAACTCTAGTTGCAGCCTATAGCAAATTCACAACGTCTGGTTGTAGATTATGTGCCCAGTAGAGCTTTCAATCAAGCTTTGACAGTAGGGCTTACTAATACCCTACTAGCATTTCCAAACTCAGGTATAGGCAAGTCAAATATGTAATGAAGAGTTTTTAAAGATACTTAAATGATTGTAAAATATTTCACAATTGCAGAGATGGTGATTTTGAGACTAACATTATATTACATTTACATATACCTTTATGAATTCTACATCTACTTACTCGGTTACGATTTGTTGGGCAGCATCCCATGGTGTGAGGGTTACTTTACTGTCACCGGATGTCCATGCCACATAACACCCGGCCGGGGACCAGGTTAGCCGTAATGCAGTAGACAAGTCATTTGATGGCTTGTAAAAGTACACGCTTTTAGCTTCATCTGTAGAGAAACAAGTTGTAAATGTGCACAGGTGGGCAAATATGTATACAAGTTTTTAAGTTCCAGGACAATATATACAACATATGGAAAAACTGTCCCGTCTATAAGCTACACCGCTAACTTACGGCTTTGCTTTCAGTCACACATGCCCAGGGTTGCCATTCCTCAACAAAAGTCTACATATCAAAAACCTTTACGCATAAAAAGCATTCTTACTTTGGTAAAATACAACTACTGTGTATAAGCCTTGGATAAAATGGCTAAAATGCGGCAATGGCCTTCCCAAAGTTTTGGCTTTTATGGTATTTCTTCAAAATAAGCGGTGACTAAATAAACCCTGCAAGCAGTAACTCCTGACAGACAGGTTTTCTAGGCAACATGAAGTGTATCATACAAGGAGTCCCGTGTTAAGGATGCAATTGAAAGGTTTCAATTTAGGATCTGTGATCTATGATCAAGATACCGGTAGTAGGGTTTCAGATTTACTTTGACGATCAAATCTGAGTTTAATACCAATTTTTAAAAGCATTTGAATTGCCATGCGTTTCGTGGATTAGAAGTTCATCCAATATTTTTGGCCAATTAAACACAGCACAGCTGTAATGCCATGCGTATTCATATTATATTCTAAGAAGTATAGAATTGATTTACAACATTTCTAATAGGATCTTAGATCAAGATTTTTGGAACAAATATGATTTTAATACGAAATCTAAATGCTCTTCATTTGTTGTGTGTTTAGTAATTTATTAATTTATAGCATACTTTCAGGAAAGAAAACACAGCAATGCTGTAATGCTGTGCGTATTCTTATTATGATACAAGGAAAAGAGATCACTTGTTATCAAGTTACCTAATCTTAAATACAAGCTCTCAACGTGGTGCTTCCTCGCTCTCCATGTATAATCCTGTCCATAGCTACAGTATGGAGTATACCTATACCTGGATTAAAATATGCAAATCAGTCAAGCACAGAATAGTGGTGCTTTCCTACGCTACTGATGGGTGGCGGTGGTGGTGGTGGACCTGTTATTGCCTTCCATGGAATGTGTGTGAGGGGTGGGAGTAGTGTAGTGTTTCCTAAAACCAAGATGGACGACACATATGGAAAACAATAGAATTAGGTAGCTAAGGTGTCCCAATGGTCACTAACATCCATCTGATAACTTTTGATGTTCAAAACTGACCATATATGACCTGGATCCCTGTGTTTCCTAAAACCAAGATGGCCGACACATATGGAAAATAATAAAATGTCTAAGGATAGGGCATTGCCCTAAAATGATCTATGGGCAACTGTTTTCTATGTGCTATGCTAAACTAATGCTTTAACTAATTGCTGACAAATAGTGAGTAATTACTGACATATACTGAATAGTTGCTCACAAATACTGCATTATTCCCGACATAGGAGGAGGTACTGGCATATATTGACTGAATAATGACAAAAGGTGAGTAAAATACTGACATTTATTGACTAATTGCTGACAAATTGTATGTAAATACTGACATGTGTTGACTAATTTCTGATATCTAGTGACTAAGTACAGACATATCCTGAATAATTGCTGACAAAGAGTGAGTAACTACTGACATATATTGACTAATTTCTGATAAGTTGTGAGCAATTGAGTGAGTGAGTAATAGATGTTTAACGCCATTTCGACAGCTGAGGTCATATTCATGGCGAGAACTACATTACACAATTTCACAGAGGAATGTGTCAGATCCTGAGGGGATAGGAAAGAGGAGAAATAGACCCTTTTAAGTGGGCTAGGGAAGCCCGTGTGAGCAATTACTGACATATATCGACTAATTGCTGACAAAAAGTGAGTATTTACTAATATATATTGAATGATTGCTGATAAATAGTGAGCAATTACTGACATATAGACTAATTGCTGACAAATAGTGAACAGTTACTAACATATATTGACTAAATGCTGATAAAATGTAAGGAACTACTACCATGTATTGACTAATTGCTGACAAATAGTGAATAATTACTAACATAATTATATGAACTAATTGCGGACAAATAGTCCATATATACTGACATATTTTGACACATACCAGTCAAGGCAGGATGCACAATTGAATAAATGGCTATTTCTCTGTTATATATTGACTAAATGCTGACAGATTGTGAGTAAATACTGACATGTATTGACAATTGCTGATATAGAGTGACTTATACCATGGTTATCACATTCTTGAATGATTTTCCAATGCCTGGAGCGGATAATGACGTTCGAATAGTACGCGCTAAGTGAACGGATGTTGACACTTGGATTGAAACGAGATGACAGCAAGTTGACATGATAGATTTAATTCGATAATAAAAAAACTATAGCATTAGAAGCTTAATGCGTATAGAGGATGAAAGAAGACATTATATTCTAGCACCTACCTTTAATTCGCCATGATTTGACATGTATATGTAACATAATTGATGATATAAAAATTGAATCGAGCAAAATTTTCGCCGTCTTGTTGACTGCGTAGCGCACGGATTATTTACCTCGGCGAGACACAAATTGTCACGTTGGCATATGCTCTAAGGGTATTCTGGCTGTCGCGCGCAGTCCTTACCAGCGGTTCTACTATGAAAATGCCTGTAGGACACACGCCGAGGTAACACTTTGCGTCCAGGCAGTCCTGTCGTCTCGCGAAGAAACCAAGATAGCGGAGGAGTTTGAACAAGACGTATTGCTTGGATTTTTATTTCTTCATTTTATAAGGTAATTACTTAAGAAAAAGAAGGAAACCATGGTATAAACGCCATACATAACAAATAGAGGTTCACTCGTTGATTCTAGGGGGCTAGATAAGAAGACACTCGGCCTACGGCCTCGTACTTCTTATCTCCCCCTAGAATCAACTCGTGAACCTCTATTCATTATTTATGCCTTTATTAGTACTGACATATATTGATTAATTGCTGACAAATTGTGAGTAAAATTATACTGATAAATATTGACGAATTGCTGACAAATAGTGAACAATTACTAGTGCTGACAAATAGTGAGTAAATACTGACATATATTGATTAATTGCTGACAAATGGTGCATAATTACTGACATATATTGACAAATTGCTGACAAATAGTGAACAATTACTAACATATTTAACTAATTGCTGACAAATAGTCCATAGATACTATTTTGACTAATATCTGACAAATTGTGGGAAAGGGAGGATGCACAATTGAATCAATCATGCTATTCATAAAAGGGTTAACTGCCCATCAATGCCTTGTCTATCAATAAAGGGTTGACTGTGCATCAATGCATCATGCTATCCCTAAGGGGTTAACTGTGTATCAATGCATCATGCCATCCATAGAGGGTTAAGTGCATCAATGCATCAGGTTATCCATGAAGGGTTAAAGTGCATCAATGCATCTTGCCATTCATAAAGGGTTAAATGTGCATCAATGCATCATGCCATTCATAAAGGGTTAACTGTGTATCAATGCATCATGCCACCCATAAAGGGTTAAAGTGCATCAATGCATCATGCCATTCATAAAGGGTTAAAGTGCATCAATGCATCATGTTATCCATGAAGGGTTAAATGTGCATCAATGCATCATGCTGTCCATGAGGGGTTAAATGTGCACCAATGCTTTGTAACATCCATAAAGGGTTAACTGTGCATCAATGCATCATGCTATCCATAAAGGGTTACCTGTGCATCAATGCTACATGTCATTCATAAAGGGTTAAAGTGAATCAATGCATCATGCCATTCATAAAGGGTTAAAGTGCATCAATCCATCATGCCACCAACAAAGGGTAAAAGTGCATCAATGCATCATGCTATCCAAGAAGGGTTAACTGTGTATCAATGCATCATGCCATTCATAAAGGGTTAACTGTGCATCACTGCATCATGCCACCCATAAAGGGTTAACTGTGCATCAATGCATCATGCCATTCATAAAGGGTTAAATGTGCATCAATGCATCATGCCATTCATAAAGGGTTAACTGTGTATCAATGCATCATGCCATCCATAAAGGGTTAAAGTGCATCAATGCATCTTGCCATTCATAAAGGGTTAAAGTGCATCAATGCATCATGTTATCCATGAAGAGTTAAATGGGTATCACTTCATCATGCCATCCATAAAGGGTTAACTGTACATCAATGCATCATGCCATCCATAAAGGCTTAAAGTGAATCAATGCATCATGCCATTCATAAAGGGTTAACTGTGCATCAATGCATCATGCCATCAATAAAGGCTTAAAGTCAATCAATGCATCATGCTATTCATAAAGGGTTAACTGTGTAACAATCCATCATGCTATCTATAAAGGCTTAAAGTGCATCAATCCATCATGCCACCAACAAAGGGTAAAAGTGCATCAATGCATCATGCTATCCAAGAAGGGTTAACTGTGCATCAATGCATCATGCCATCCATAAAGGGTTAAAGTGCATCACTGCATCTTGCCATCCATGAAGGGTTAAATGTGCATTAATGCATCATGCTATCTATAAAGGGTTAGATGTGCATCAATGCATCATGCCATTCATAAAGGGTTAACTGTATAACAATGCATCATGCTACCCATAAAGGGTTAACTGCACATCAATCCGTCATGCTTTCAATAAAGGGTTAAAGTGCATCAATGCATCATGTCATTCATAAAGGGTTAACCGTGCATCAATGCATCATGCCATTCATAACGGGTTAACTGTGCATCAATGCATCATGCCATTCATAAAGGGTTAAAGTGCATCAATGCATCATGCCATTCTTAAAGGGTTAAAGTGCATCAATGCATCATGCCATTCATAATGGGTTAACTGTGCATCAATGCATCATGCTATCCATAAAGGGTTAGATGTGCATCAATGCATCATGCCATTCATAAAGAGTTAAATGTGCATCAATGTATCATGCCATTCATAAAGAGTTAAATGTGCATCAATGCATCATGCCATTCATAAAGAGTTAAATGTGCATCAATGCATCATGCTATCCATAAAGGGTTAAATGTGCATCAATGCATCATGCTATCTATAAAGGGTTAGATGTGCATCAATGCATCATGCCATTCATAAAGGGTTAACTGTATAACAATGCATCATGCTACCCATAAAGGGTTAACTGCACATCAATCCATCATGCTTTCAATAAAGGGTTAAAGTGCATCAATGCATCATGTCATTCATAAAGGGTTAACCGTGCATCAATGCATCATGCCATTCATAACGGGTTAACTGTGCATCAATGCATCATGCCATTCATAAAGGGTTAAAGTGCATCAATGCATCATGCCATTCTTAAAGGGTTAAAGTGCATCAATGCATCATGCCATTCATAATGGGTTAACTGTGCATCAATGCATCATGCTATCCATAAAGGGTTAGATGTGCATCAATGCATCATGCCATTCATAAAGAGTTAAATGTGCATCAATGTATCATGCCATTCATAAAGAGTTAAATGTGCATCAATGCATCATGCCATTCATAAAGAGTTAAATGTGCATCAATGCATCATGCTATCCATAAAGGGTTAAATGTGCATCAATGCATCATGCTATCTATAAAGGCTTAAAGTGAATCAATGCATCATGCCATTCATAAAGGGTTGACTGTGTATCAATGCATCATGCCATCCATAAAGGGTTAAAGTGCATCAATGCATCATAGGGAAGTATGTGTGGCCCCTGGACAGCCTGCTAATCCTGTAAGGATCACAGTGTGAATCAATGCATCATAAACCCTATGTACTACCCTATGTATACCCCTATAGAAACAGACACCAGTGCATTAAAGGGTTAAAATGGGTTTTCACAGCTATATCCAGGGTGAGTAGACTTTCTTTGTCCAAGCACTAACAGCCAATATTAAAAGGATAGGTTGGTCCCTGTGCAACCCTATGTGTAATCCTATGAGTAAAAAAAGGGCAATATGTGGCTAGGCTATAGCAAGTCTACACTAGAAGGGCGATTCAACATCGGTGAACATGGTTCTTGTAACTATTCTTTGGGCAGTCTATGCCCAAAGAATAACAATTAGGTAGCTAAGGTGTCCCAATGGTCACTAACCTCCATCTGATAACTTTTGACGATCAAAATTGACCATATATGGCCTGGATCCCTGTGTTTCCTAAAACCAAGATGGCCGACACACATGAAAAATAATAGAATTAGGTAGTTGAGGTGTCCCAATGGTCAATAACATCCATTTGATAACTTTTAAAGATCAAAATTGACCATATATGTTCTGGATCCCTGTTTCCTAAAACCAAGATGGCTGACACACATGGAAAACAATAGATTTAGGTAGTTCAGCAGTCTCAATGGTCACTAACATCCATCTGATAACTTTTGAAGATTAAAATTAAACATAATATGACCTCGATCCCAGTGTTTCCTAAAACCAAGATGGCTGACACATATGGAAAACAATACAATTAGGTAGCTAAGGTGTCCAAGGGCTCGACAAATCCCTGTGCCCAATGCCCGTGACTCAAAAATAATTCTCTGGGCACAAAATAAATTTCAAGTTGTGCCCAAATTTCAAGTACCGTAATCTCCCGCGTATAAGGCGCAGCCCGCATATAAGGCGCACCTAGAGTTTTGGAAAATTCTCAAAAAAATGAAAAATTCATAACTTAGGTTCTACTGAATGAATTTTCAAAATTCAAAAAGCTATGTGTAGCTTGGGCCACCCCGGACCCTCCTGGGCCCCCTTATGTCCTATTATGACCAAGGGGGCATGTAAGATATCAAAAGAAAGGTCTTGGTGTCCCCCTTGTGGATCCAATGAGAACTAAAACACCCCGTATAAGATGCGCCTTATACGCGGGAGATTACGGTATGTAATTTGAGTAGAGAAAGCAAAGGTGTCGGGCAGAAAGCTTGCCTGCTGGGCACAACTTTTTTTTTGCCCTTATGCCCAATGGGCACACATTCTCCAAACTGATTTGTCGAGCCCTGTGTCCCAATGGTCACTAATATCCATCTGATAAATTTTGACGAACAAAATTGACCATATATATCCTGGATCCCTGTGTTTCCTGAAACCAAGATGGCCGACACACATGGAAAACAATAAAATTAGGTAGTTGAGCTGTCCCAATGCTCACTAAGATCCAAATGATAACTTGTGAAGATCAAAATCCTTGGCCATTTAAGGGCTGCATAGTGCTTCCATGTCATCATGAATAATGTATCAATGTATTCTTTACAGGTAACTTATGATTGTTGAATTCAGGCATCCCCATGGTCTAATCCCCTAAGCCTGATAGACTTCTGAAACGTCTAGTGACTCACCAGGGCTGCATTCATGCATCATAATCATGACAGGGATGAAGTAATTTAAAACACTCTGTGTTCATTAAGGGTTAATACATGGGCTCCTTGATTATTTCTGTGCCTTCTACCACCACTTCAGCCACCACTATCCACCACCACCTCTGTCCTGTGGCTCTCCCAGAGGGCACTTCCAGCACAACCAGCAGTGAGAAGAGCGGTGCTGGTGGTGCTGGTAAGGTCCCCAGGCTGGGGCAGTGGTTCTTACAAGGCCACCACTAAAGGGAGAGGAGTGGGGAGTGCTTAGTCCTAGAACAAAGGGCCAGGATTCACCACCAGCACCACCAATACCACACTTCTCCCAGCTCTAACACACATTCCTAATTTGCATATTTTAATCCAGGTATAGGCATACTGAATACTGTAGCTATGGGACAGGATTATACATGGAGAGCGAGGAAGCACCACCATGAGAGCTTGTATTTAAGAATGGGTCCCCTCCTATAGCCGTTCGTTCTTAGGAACGAACGGCAATAAGACCCAGTGTTGAACAATTTGGAGTTAGTTTTAGAAATAGAACCACTATGCAGGATTTGGCAATAACCAACAGAGTAATTGTTAAACCGGAGCTTCCTCCCAGGAATCTGGGGATATACGGCACATGGCTATTGTCTTATTGACCAATGGGAAGCATCCCTGGCATAAACTGCGGAGTCGGGGGCTGAAGGTGTTAGTCATAGTGGAGTCGGGGTCTAATGGCGGCCCCCAGCTGATAATGGCTATGTGAGCTATACAGTGTACATGTATATGCATGAGTTGATTTCAAGGTAAAATAGCTCAGAATACTCAAAGTTAACCCATGGTGGAAGATGAGAGCTTCATTGTGTTTATCCCTCTTGTAGGCCCGGCTTATATGTGAAATAAAGAACTTTATACCACACTATGGGACTATAAACTTGATTAAGCACCATGTACGCTTATTATGTCGAATACAGTAAGCCAGGATTCTCCAATACCCATTATACGCCTTATATGAGGGGGTTTACGTGTACAGCATGTACTGAACATATTTTCAAACCCCTGCTGACATCCATTATAATTTTAGGGCGTGTTTTAGTCATGCCGTGTTCTGTTTCTACTGTTGAATAAAGTTCATCTGATCTGCCTCACGGTGGTATCAAGTGTCTAACACAAGATGAATAATAATGAAATCGTTACATGTATCTAACTTATCTTATTCGGTCAACACACCTATGGTAGATGCGGAGGAATCCCTGAAATACTGTGTACCTTTTTTTTTTTTTGAAACATGTTTATTTAACCTAGGCACATAGACTCGGGTATTCGTCGGTCCACCATCAATCCCCAGGGGGAAGGGTATCAGAGGAGCATCCCAGCTAATTTGTCTTTATCAAATGTCACTTATCAAGGATGAAAGTGACCTTTCACAAAAATCTAGGAAAATATATTAGGGACGCAAATTAACCTATGGTACAATATAAACCTGTTTATGCCCCCATAAAGATTCATCTATTTCCTTGGTCACACCATGGATGTTTTTCTTCTTTGGTGTGGAGGCTGTGGTGAGTAAGGTTTGAATGAGTCTGAAAGCCTAGATAGTCTACTCTCCAAACATACTGGTTTATTAGGCTATAAACATAGCTCCTACACTAACCATGTGATAGGAGAGTGCTATTATCTTAATTTGGACTTCCTCTGGTTTCCTAGAATTCTAGGACAGGTTTAAATGATGGGAGAAGGTCTTGGAGTTTCCTATTTTTCTAGGATGCCCAAGAGCTGGCTAGACAACATAGGGGTACTAGCTCCTCTGCATGGGGGATACCTCTGCTGTGTCCAGTACCCCCTAGAGGGTATCCCTGTATTTAGCATGTCTGGTGTTAGTGCATCAAAGAACTTGAGCCTTACATTACTATATAATCATAATTGGGCAAATTGCATAGAAGAGAGATTCATCTTTGGAAAAAAAAATACAAGGCACAATTTGTTTTTTTTCTTATCTCAGGAAACTGAAAATCTAGGAATTCCTAGGATTCTGGGTACACTTTCATCCCTGTTTATGCCTCTGACCCTAAAGACTAAAACATCTAGCTCGGTTATTTTTTGTGCTTACCTAGCAGCACATGAGCACATATGTCATTTGTGAACAAATTTGAAGATTATTCCGTTTACAGTTGGTGGATGTACAAAATATGAGATTATGGACTATAGTTTGTAGTTATTTGACCTTCATGTGCTAAGTGTTTAGGGATGGACTGTAGTTGAGTTATTTGACCTACATGTGCCAAGTGTTCATGGATGGACTATAGTTTTACAGTTATTCGACCAACATGTGCCAAGTGTTCAGGGATGGACTAGTTTAGTTATTTGACTTAAAAGTGTTCAGGGATGGACTATAGTTTACAGTTATTTGACCAAAATGAGCCAAGAGGTCAAGAATGTATTATAGTTTGTAGTTATTTGACCTTCATGTGCAAAGTGTTTAGGAATGGACTATAATTTAGTTATTTTACCTACATGTGCAAAGTGTCTATGGTAGAACTACCTGTTCTATATCCCCCTTGGTTATCAGCCAATACATGGTTTTGAGTAATGTGTTTTTCTAAGTTTTTTTGTGAATAATTCTCTCCAACAGCTTGTCTTGGAGTGGCAGTAATGTGATAGGTCTAAGGTTTGAGACAGCATTCCTATCTCCCCCCTTTGGTATTGGTGTAATTTGCCCCTTCTTCCAAGACTTCGGTATTACACTGCTCTGCAGAATTAAGTTCATCATATGTCTTACCTGTTCTGGTATAATAAGAACAGCAGTCTTAATAAACCTGCTAGCAATATCTGGGATGCAGGACGGCTTTTTAGTATTGATTTTTCTACATAGATTAACAATTTTGTCCAATGTTACTGTACATCCGTCCAATTCTTCAAAAACTTCTTCTCCATAAAATTGCCATTCATCAACCAAACCTCTTGCCAATGTATCACCAATTGTACTAAAATAGTTATTAATATAATCTGGAATATCCTCTTGGGGTATTATTGTCCCATCCTTCGATGTATGTCATCCTTACCTTTGCTTTTAAATGGCATAATTTCATTTACAATACAACAAAAGGCCTTTGGGTTATTTCTATTGGTGTCACAATTACCCATAACATGGTTTTTCTTTGCTATCTTAATATCATTGTTAACCTTATTTCTTGCAGACTTTGCTCTGTCCCTGTCTCCCTTTCATTTTGTTTGTCTTGATTTGGCAAACATGTTGTCCTTATCAATTATGTTTTCCAATAGTTCATTGGACATCCGTTCTTGTCTTACCTGTTTGATAACAAAATCTCTCATGGGACAATTCACATCAAGATAAGATCTTATTACTTGCAAGATCTCCTCCCAACAGGCATCTGGGTCATCTTTAGACATAAAATCTGTCCAATCATGTGACCTGATGTTTTGTTTAAACATTTCCTCATTATAATTCTTATAACTTTTCCCTTTAACGAATGTTTTACCCTCTACCTCTTTAATCTTCTTTTTGATTACATAGACCATTTCATGATCACATACATTAAGGTGAAGTAGTCCTGACTGGCTAATGTTATCACAATCTGTAAAGATTAGATCAAGTATGCCCTGTGTTTGTTGTTATATGTTACATTTAAATCTGTTAGAAATACAGATCCTTATTGACTAATTGCTGACAAATAGTGAGTAATTACTAATGTAGAGGTCAGTGAAAATGTCCTGGAGAAACCGGGACTCAAACCCGGGGCCCTCCAACTTCGAAGCGGCTGCTCTACCTCTGAGCTACTTCCCCTGGCCTGACGTTCTCACCTTCCAACCACACCTGGATCGGTATGATACACACTAGTGCAATGTAACATCAATTGGCAATGGTCAATTTGTGGTGCAAAAACCTTCAGCAAAAACGTGTACAGTAGAAGTAGACCCGAGATGAAACCTCGGGTTTAATAAGGTAATACCATGGTCTTAAAAATAATAAGAGCAGTGTGTGTGTCTGCATAATACCTGATCTTATGCCTCTAAGATATGGATTGGCACATCATGTCTGCCTGCTTATGGAAGTCCAAATTCCTATCCATGTTTATACCTAAGTATTTGTAGGTGTCTACGGAAATTTTTTTTTTAGGAAAATATCTTTTTTTGTCATGAGCATTGTAAGCCGGGATGGCATGAATTTGCCATCACATTCTAAGATTTAGTGATTGGAAACCTAGATTCTTGTGCTGATGGACGAAAAAAAAAATTGTTTTTCAGAACTCAGGAAAGATTTTCCCATTCTCACAAAAAAATCCACCAGGCCTCTGGACAGGAAAGGAAAATATTTTTAAAGGTGGCCTAAGGTTGTATAGGCTACCCTGAGTGCTAAGGGTGGTGGATCCTGTGCTTTGGTAACTAGCATACATTTTGATTTGGAAGCATTTATCGTAAGCTTGTTCGCATTACACCATTTGTGGACCTTATTCAAATCTTGCTGTAGTTGGAGATTAAGGTCAGCAAAAGATGAGCCATGACATACAAGTAGTGTATCGTCTGCATACAATTTAAGAGTAGACCTAAGATTAAGCTACAATACTATCTTTGGTATCTTGAAGTAGATAACGCTATCAAAGTATCAGGTAGGCACATTGATATAAAATGACTTCATACATTTGGTCCTGTTATGTGTGCATAAAGACCGTGGTTTATGAATTGGGTTCAGTGAAGCCGGAGCAGTGCCAGGGCGATGGGGGGGTAGTTCTCTGCCGTATATGCAAGATTTTACAATCTCAATTATTGTAGACTTCCGTGTGCATAAAATGGTAAATATGTTATAATAGTGTGGCCCAAAACAAATGGATATCATTGAGTAACTCTGAACGTTCCTACCTAACCAGCGTTGACCCTATATATGTAGGGTACCCTTTGTATGTGAAGTACTATGGCACCTCCAAATATTATCACTTGTTCTAATAACATATTCATGATGTGTTCCGCACACTAATCAATAGATCTTTTACATAGCTATCCTGCTTTATCGGCTCCTTTGGTGCTAAGGACCCCTCAAGGCCCATCTCCTTATGGAACGCTTCCTGTTAACCCTTTAAAGACCACAGGGTCATTTAATGTACTGGGCACATTGATGGTAAAGATGCATTTATGCATCATGCTGACCCTATCCATATAAATCCCATATTATGGGATCTATATGGAGAGTTAGCATGATGTACATATACCAGGGAAGATGAACCTGGAGTCTGATATTACGGGGTTGACTGCACTTTGAGGTCTTCTATGTTTACACTGCCTGTAGGACCACTTCTCTCTGTTTTATCTCCACAATTATCTCCACAATCAGCCACTTGTAGCCACTCCCTCACTTCTTTTTTTATTCATGAATATAAGATAAAACTCCACCATGTTCTACGTCTTGGAAACGCTACAGTGTAACATTGTACAGCTATATATTAGGCCACACCAAAAAAATAAGTTGGTCTACGGATCACCCTCTCCACCTTTTCGGAAATACAAATTTTTTTTTATTTGAAAAAAAATCTTGTCTACGGATTTTGCTCGCTTCAGTTTCTATACGTTTTCTCTTTGTGATGTTTGGCAAAATTTAAAAAAAAAAAAAATTTGTTCGCCCAACAAGGAATCCATTGGAAATTCTTAAAACAAAAAAAAAAATCGCTCGCTTGCACCATTTTCTCAAAACCAAAATCCGTAGACCAATGGTGTGGCCTTAACATTGATATAGAGCTTAGGACAGTCATTACGAGACTAATTGTGGTATGACCTCAAAATTATAAAGCACTATTCATCTACTTGCGCTTTGATATACAAAGCGCATGTAAGAGAAATATGAAGTATAGGTCAGAACTTTAAAAACTGTGTCCTGGCACATCAGTGACAAAGAATTAACCTACTTTATATATTGTTGACTAACAGGTGTCAAACAGTTCTGTATTCCCATTGCAGCTAACCAGAGATATCACTATAGGGAGGCCAAGTCACATGGCGTAAGGGCTAGAACTGGATCTAAAAATCGGGTGGGAGAATGAAGCTATATATAGTAATAGGTTCCATCAGTCCGAGAGTCACCATATTGGTAACCATTGCTTCACTGTAGGCTCAAAGCAGAGGGGGGACTTTGCAGACAGTACCAAGCCAATAGGTTCAAAGCAGACACGGGACATGTTTTTCTACCCTTCTCTCCACAAACTCGGCATGGGGATTGAGCTCAGTTGGCGTGCGTGACGTCGTATGACAGTGCATTCCTAGTGTGGGGGGTTCCACACCGTCTGCCGCTCAGGGAGCTCTGTACGGTGTGGGATAGTTATAATAGCAAATGTTTCGGCCCTGCGGGAGGACTTTCCGCGCACCTCTCATGCATTTAATCCTTAATCAATTCTTCTAAAAATTTAGATATACATACATCCAACCCTCCTTTAGCTTCGCTGAAAGTTTTGGGATCCTACGATTATTTAAAGATAGGAAAAATCGACATTTCCCATCCTGACACAGGTGCAATGATTTCAAAACAAATATGGCGGCCATTGGCAGAGTAAACCCCAATACGGCTAACATCTACCTGCTGTATCTAAAAGAATATGGCGAATTATGTTTTCATTTTTGTAAATGTTGTAGATCTAATCATACTCTATCACTCATTTATTCTACAGCACCCAGTTTTAACTCTAAATATATCGGTGAGACCCTTGTAAACAAACTACTTACAACTTCCGGTTGCAGCAGGAGGCAGAACCAGGAGCTGAAACCTCTTATAATGAAGAGAGGCCGGTCCCTAACATCATATGCTAGGGAGCGGTTGGCAGGTCTATGCATTCCTGGCATAGGGGTGGCATTTTTCATTTTATCTGAAAATGAAGCGACCCTCCCCTAGATGAAAAAATTAAATGCCCCCCCTATGTAAATACCCAAAAAGGAATCCCCCCCCCTCTAGAATAATTTAAAATGAACGATTTTATGAGGGTTAAGGATATCCAATATTCTGTCACATTATGTTAGTGGGGGACAGAGTTCCTCCCGGTCTGGTGAATCAGCCTCCTAGGAACGGATTGCCAGATACACTGGCCCCTTGGTGTGTATCAAACCGATCCAGGGGTAGTGGCCCAGGTGGAAATATCAGGCAAGGGATCCTGGTGTAACGGTTAGCATGGATTGGCAAGCCACAGACCCAGGTTCAAGTACCAGTGATCCAGGATATTTAAACCATTCTCTACATGCATGTTTAATTGTGCTACTTACAAAGTGGTCATTATTTATCAACCGGCCGCGGGAGGGAGGGGGTTGAGGGGGGCATAAGCAACTGCAACCCCCCCCCCCCTCAGGAGGGGTCAAAACCTTTTGTACCTGTTGAGGAAGAGCATAAAAAATTTGACCTCGCAGGTACCATGCTGAATAAACTTAGGTAGGTAGGTTAGATCAGATTTTTATTTCTATTTTGCTAATTATCTTTAACTACTACCCTGCAGGCATGGGATTGGGTTTTGAAGAAATATCCAATGTTGTATCCTGTCCCTTCTCTGGGGTAGTATTTGAGACAGATTTTATAGGATAAAAGCCTGAAAAAGTTTAAGACCTACCCCCCTTTTATATTAATGTTAAATCATTTTCTCATTGGATCTGTACAGATCACAAGGATGACCAATTTAGCCTTCAAATATCTGAGATTTCGGATATATCCTGAAGAATCCCATGCCTGACCCTGACTCGCGACGATCTGTGCTGACTCAGGGGCGAGTCGCAATGACTCAGAGACTACTACATGTATAATGGATAAAAAAACAGCTGAAATAAAAAGTTCTTAAAATTGGAGACAAATTTCTAGGGTTGGCCCTATTTTGCTAGGTAAGGACGGGTTACCTGACAGTGACAGGAACAATTTACTTTTTTTTGGGCCTTATTCTTTTGAAAACAAAAAAAAAACTGCATGCTACTAAGGGAGTGGTCATTTTCTAACAACAGGGGGGAGGGGTTGGTGGGTTTAGGGGGGGGGACAAAATATTTCAGACCCCTCTTAGGGGGGGACAAAAAAAATTTCGCCCCTTTTCAGCAAAAAAGCCAGCGCCCGACTATAGAATACAAGGGAGGGACGGAAAAATTTCAGACCCCTCGGAGGGGGGGACGGAAAATTTTTTGTCATGCACGAGCGGAATTTCACCGACCCCCCATGTTGGTAAAAAAATGACCACTCCCTAAAATAGATTTTTTGACCCCTTGACAAGGGGGGGGGTCAGAATTTTTTCAACCCCTCTCATGGGGGTCAAAATAATTTCACCTGTAACCCTGCGTGTTACTATAGGTTAAAAGGGCATGTTCGCACATGATTTTCATCCCTTATTGCAGGGGGGGTCAAAAACATTTTATGCCGAGAAGAGGGGGGGTCAAATTTTTTTTTTAGGCGTTTGCAAACCCACCAACCCCCCCCCCCCCCATTGTTAAAAAATGATCCCTCCCTAACACCTGAGGTCTTCTGCCAGTCGTGCAGGCTCGCCCCCTCCAGCCCGACACAGTACGGGGTGGCTTCAGACCTTCATCTGGGTATAGGTATGTGACTAAAAATTTCAAATACATCAGATCTGTTTAAATTATAGCAGACCACGATGAGCCACATTTTAGAAACGACATATTTTTGGAATTTTTATTCTAACATGATTTTTGGTTGAGCTAGAAAGATTTTAGTGGAGGAAGGTTTGGTATTTTTTTCGTCGGAATATCAAACTGTACAAAGAGGGTTGGTATGGGACCTTTCTCACAATATTTACTCAAATTTCATATCATTTTTACTTGATCAAACCTTACATTTCCTAAAAGCCCATAACCTTGTGGACCTAATATCATTTAAATTAAGCTTATCCGACCTCTAGAAGCAGAGATATGGATTTTTGAAAATAAAAAAAAGCTAGAAATCCCATGAAAATTGCTCAAAATTACGTAGTGACCCAACTTCAGCTTGAACTAGTTCAAGGTCAGGCAATAGGTCATTGGAACCACCCCTTAATGCCCTTTTCTCAAGTTTTTATTTCAAGTTCCTAGTGTTAATATCTTCTGAGAAACAGTGATTTAAGTGTTCCAGGCATTTCTGACCACAACTAGCATGATCACAAAATTTGAACCCTGATTAAACTCTTAAGTATGGGTTATTGTGGCAGAATATTGGGGTCATTTTGTGGTCTTTGGATGGTCATAATGTCACTTTGAATTAAGATAGAGACTTCATTCAAAAAGCAAATCCACTTCTTTTCTTGAGATCTATCCAATAGTATGCAGATAGAATAGATAATATAAAGTTTTGAAAAACTAGGTAAGTGCCTAGTTGAAGAATGAATAGATCTACACATCTCACATCAGATTCTTACCGTATCTAGATCAAAGCCAAAGGGGACAATAAAACAATAAAATGGAATACACATCCATTTGAATATTATAGAGATGCTCCCAGGCTATTAAACTGAGTATTAATAGCCGCTGGCCGAGGCTGCCAGTCGTGTGGCTGTGCTGTGCTAAACCTACCAACCGGTCACTAGGCATGTGAATTGTGATGATACAGAGCTCCCTGTCCTGACTAAGCGGCAGACGGTATGCTGTGCCCGAGTCGCGAGTGCCAGTGGCATGTACAGGCTGGCAATGTGGAAAGGAAATGATTCTGCATCATTTTTGTACCTACCAAAGTCTGCCGCAGTTTTGTGGTCAGGGAATGGTTGCCTCTCTGTCATTTATAATCCTCTAAGAAGCTACCCCACCGGAATTACTTGTTAAACTCTCCGTCTGCTTCCAAATTTCTTCCCAAATGTCGTGTCGCTGGTTGTTTTCTGAAGAGAGCACCTGCTCGGGGACCAGCGAGGGTCATTATGATAGTTCGATTTTCAAACACTAGGTGGTGGCATAGTAAAACTTAAACAGAAAACCTGCGCCACCCTCCTACCTAGTACTTAGTCACTAGATATCAGAAATTAGTCAACACATGTCAGTATTTACCTACTCACTTTTTGTAGCACTCGCGGCGTAGCAACAAGGAGCCAGTCTAAGCATAGTCTCTGGTCTAAGTAAAACTGCGAAAACTAGCACCCCCTAGCGTGGACGCCAGAAGACTCGAAGCATCACGTGAAAGTCATGTGACCCCCATTTGGTCGTAACTTTTTGCACAATGCAGCCGGCAGGAGGGTCCAATCTTTGATCTGGACCGACTGTCACTGTCAGACCATTCCAGTGTATCGAGTGCTCTGTACTGTGAGTCTGACAGATATCGACATTAGCTGCCAATAACTGTCACTACTACACTAGTCATCATGAGTGGAAGGCGAGCTCTGCACTTTGTATTCAAAGTCGGCAACCGTCCTCAAACTACCAAGTTCTACCGAGATGTGCTTGGCATGAAGGTAGGTCTAACAGGGGATCTAGTACTTTTAATAGGAGAGACCTGGGAGAACTTAGCTTAGAAATCTAAACTCTCATCTCTCTGCTACCGTGAGAGTTTAGAAAAGCTCATGGTTCCTGGTGGGTGGACGTTACCCAGCTAACTGGGCCCTGATATGTTCATTCAGAGGCCCAGCAATTGATGTCCACTGGGTCTGCAGAGGGCTCAGCCTAGACTAGTCTTCCTGGGCCCCAGATATCACGTTACAAAAAGCAAAGGCTTGGCATATGATTTTACATTTTCAAAACAATACACAACAAGTAGGTAGGTCCTAGAGTTGAGATATCAAAGACCAACCCCAGTTAAGACTAGGGACCCAGTTTTCATTGGGGGCTTGGGAAACTACTCTGAAAGTTCCACCACCACAACACCAGTGCCACCGCTTACCATCGCTCCTTTAGCGATGGTTCGGTCTAGGTGGACGTGTGCGGTCCCGCCCAAAAGAGCAGATTTTCAGCCACTTATACCGGTACCGGTACTGAAAATTTCTCAGAAATTTGAAGGTCCCTGCAAAGGCTGATATGTTTTTTGTTTGTTTTTTTTTAAATTCAGATGGCTTATAATGAATATTTTAGAGCAGATTTCCTGCACACACCTCTTGTTATTCTACCACCTTCCCGGCTGAGCGGGAGAATGGTGGAGGTATAGAGACTGTTGAGGTTCCCGAAACTGTAGCACTTTCTAGCCTCCTTTCGCGTAAACAGTTGAGTTCTGGTGACATCGCCCATGCATTTCATGTTTAGTTACACCCATTATTACAAAATTACAGCATATATCTAGACCCTGCAGCAATTATGTATGAATAAATGGTGGTTTCTTTATCAATATCAATCAGTAATTCATGTACAGGAAGAAAATTAAAGCTTTTATGACAATCTCCAATCTGACTGAAATGTGTGGGCGATGTCACCGGAACTCAACCGTTTCCGTGAAAGGAGGCGAGAAAGTGTTACAGTTTCGGGAACCTCAACAGGCTCTATTAATAGACCTGAAAGTAGGTTAGGAACTCTGTGCTTCCTCCCCTCCTCACTGGAGAGGTCTTTGTCCATCTGTAAACATCCGCTTTCCTAAACTCTCACGGCAGCACAGAGATGAGAGTTTAGATTTCTAAGCTAGGGAGAATTGGGACAATATTTTTAAGTCACAATATTTTTGTTCATCATTCCTACAATAAGAACAACATCCAAAGTAATTTCAGGGCTGGGCAGCTATCGCTATCTAGCCAAAAAGTGGCGACAAGGGAATGGAAATTGGCAACAATTACATGGGGAATGATCTCCAGATTCTGGGCTTTCCAACAGTGAAAGATTTTTTTCAGATATTCAAATTAGAACCAAAGTTATGAAGTGATGCCTAGAAGTCAACAAAATGCATGTTTTGACTTTGGAAATCTCAAAATTTTCTTAGGAAAACCCCCGGAATTACCCCAGCCTCCTCTCCCATTCCTATAAATAAAGCAACTATACCTGGTGGGAGTCTTTAGGTTTTTTTACAAGGTGTGTGGGGTTGGGAGTCTGCCCCTGTCAGTCTGACCCTGCCCTCATCCTGTCTCACCATTCCACCACCCTCAGTCTCACCCACACCATTCCTCCAACCTCACCCTCACCATTCCTCAAACCTCACCCTCGAGACCATACCACCCCCAGTCTCACCATTCCACCACCCAGTCTCACCCTGCCCTCATCCTGTCTCACCATTCCACCACCCCCAGTCTCACCCTCACCATTCCTCCAACCTCATTAACTCGAAAAGAGTTATAGGAGACAACTAGGGTCCTCTCATTTTCAGTCATTTTGGTGGTGCGAATAAGTTCCCAAAAAGATGGAAATTTTATATATAAGAGGCAGAATTACTTATTGAATTTGTAGTGTCATTAAAGGAGGAGATGTAGGGGTCTTGCAGGAAAAGGTATTTCAGTACCAACTATTGTAAATTTTGAGTAATTGTCTATATTCTACAGAGTCAGTTGGTTGGCAGCCATAAGACACTTTTTGCCTCCAATGGTGAAGGTATATGATGTTGATCCATGTATCAACTTTCCCGCCTTTTTTGGCAATGTGGTGCGAATAGCACAGTTTTGGCGGGAGTTATGCGAATAGTGGCTTGGTGGTGTGAATAACCTGGGTGAGTAGCATCTGTTCTTCCAAGCAGATGTCTTGTGAAAGTATAGGGCTATAACACTACTTAACACCTGCTTGGAGTCGGTTCCTGTCTGTGAATGGAAGTGCTGATGTCAGACCACAAGCTAGACTTGCTCAAGGCTATTGATTTTAATTCTGGAGAAACAATGTAATGGAAAAGACTATCAAGTATAAAGGGGCCAGAGCTTTGGTACAGCAGAGAGTCTAACTAAATACAATTACCTTAAATTCTCTGATACAAGCAACATTACCTGCATTACTGACCTTGCAGTAAACTACAATTTTGAATTGATTCAAATATGACATGAACCTCAAATCAAAGAATTTATGGTACATAACATCTGCCAAAAAATTTTGATTTTATTTCTTTTCGAGTTACAAGCAATGCACATTGCTGCCCTATATTTCTCACCCTACCCTTATCCTGCCTCACCATTCCTCCCCTCAGTGTTTACCAGAGTCTCAACCTGCCCTCACCTCAGTCCCTCCATTCTTCCATAATTAAACCATTTGTGCACTTGGATACTACCGTAAACTCCCGCGTATAAGACGCGTCCTCTACGCCAAACAAAATGCTGGGGAGTCTTATAGGATTTTTTCAAGTTGGGTGTGTGTCTTATACGAGGGGTAATTTTACTATAAAAATGTACTAATCTTACAAATTTCAGCCTTAAAATGTGCGTCTTATACGCGAAAATGCATGTGCTAAGTTTTGGGTGCGTCTTCTATGCGCAGCGCATCTTCTACGCGGGAGATTACGGTAGTATAAAATGTAGTCTAAAATGTCCATATTTTAATATTTTGTTACTGGCTTGGCAAGAGAGAGGAGGTGTCAGGGAATAAATGGTTGTCCTTCTCAAATTAATAACTCACCCCTAAGTAGTGGCTGGAAAATTGTGAGTCAATAGAGCTCTCAAGATGCACCAGAATGCACCAAATGCCCTCCCAAATTCAAAAATTTCCCAGGGGCCATGCCCCAAGACCTCCATTATGAAAGTTGTCTTGATGCACAGACAAATTCACCCCTCTAGGCAATCACATGAACTCATTGAGGTAGGTCTTGATGCCTTTGCCAGAATATCTGTCCTCCATGGAATTTTGTGATAATATATTGTTTATGGTACTCTCTATATTGTGTATCTAGAAATGCACCCAATGCTCTCAAATATTAAATTTTTTCCTGGGGAGTGACCCCTATATGATTGTCACTTTTCTTCACAAATTCAGGGTCCTTTGCTTGTGATGAACCTATCAGCCTATTCACTCACATCCCATGTCCAAGATGTGTCACTTGTGGCTTATACGTAAGGTTTAACAGTAAACATCCATTTTTCAAGCCCCAGGGCCAGGTGCAGCTTTTATCTCCTTTCAAAGGTGGGGCTATGGCATATAATGTTATTTGTAGATGTGGATTACACTATTTATTTCCATATTTCTTAAAATGTTGGATCGACCCCATTCTTGGCTACAGCACATCTAGCATTGGCTCAAGGGTTTTCAGATATGCCCACTTTCCTCCAGAAGAAGGATTGATGGTAAGTCTATAATATGGACTATTCAGACATTTCCTAAATATCATCAATTCTTAGATAGAGGTTGCTTTAATTTTGATTAAATTTGGTGAGAACTGGGACACCACTAGGGAGAGAACTGGGACGCAACCTAATGCGAACTGGGATTGACCAATAAAACATGTTGTAAAGTTATCACAAATTAATCAAATTATACACGCTTGCATGGTTTCCCGAGGTCACGCATGCGCTGAGTTTTCATGAGTAAACAAACCCGGGAGTTTCAAACTCTGATTCAGCGATGCCTCTGAATAAAGTACACCTTTTGGCTATGCGAAGCCTATTAAAGTTTAATACATTGTACACACAAATTAGAAACACAATGTCTATTACTTTTCTCAATACTTCCGTGAATGACAATCCCAACTTTGATCAGAATTTGTTACATAAAGTGTAGCTAGTAAAGTGTGGTAGGACCGTAATAGAGTGAGTTGCTATTGGCTTTACAATGGTGGCCAATGCAGGACTGCAGCATATGAATGCGTTTTTTATCGGTGCATTGCAATATGGTTAGGAAATGACTATGAATTACTAAAGATAACTTTAGTTTAGCCAACTACGGGGAACTTGAACATGTATAATGTAGTGCTATGATGCAGGCCTAAACTAAAATGCTTGACAAAAAAAGGGAGGGAGGACGTCGTCGGGACAGGTTGGGTCTGTCTTAGCTTAGAAAACTAAGGGAGTGATCATTTTTTAACAACAGGGGAGGTTGGTGGGTTTGCACGTAGATGCGCAATAAAATTTTGACACCCTCCCCTGTAAGGGACGAAATTCATGCGGAAACGTGCCCTTTTAATCTATGGTAACACACTGGGTTTTCCACTGAAAACAGGTGAAATTATTTTGACCCCCCCGTCAGAGGGGTTGAAAAAATTCTGACCCCCTCTAAACTCTCATCTCTGTACCGCCATGAGATGTGCCTGTACATGGGTAAAAAACGACATGGTGGTGTCTGTGAGAAACGACACAGCGACACGCACGATATTCTCGGGACCCATGTATGTAGCCTTGTAGGGGCACTGAGCTTCGATTTCTATAAAGTTATCTCCCCCATGGAGGGCCCGAAACCCTAGCTCTTCCCCCCCCACACTTTGGATTGGAATTTATTGCTGTCTTTCATATAGGCCTACTCAGGCTACTGGTATATTATTTTTGTCATTATTTTGACCCCAGCCCTGTGGATATTATAGATTGCTATAGGCCACATAGGATTCAAGGATTCAGTTGATAAATAATTACCACTCCTTTTAGGCTTATAGCCAAAGCGTGTTAGGGAGGAGTCATTTATTACTAGGTGGGGGGGGGGGGCTTATTAGATATAGGGGGGGGGGCATTTTGAAAAAGAGCCCCTCGGTGGGGGGCAAGGCCAAAACCCAATAAACCTGTGCACTGGGGGGGGTCAAAACTAAATATGGGCAATTCAAATACCCATCGCGACGCATCATTCCAATAGCATATCCTATTTTTTGGGTGGGTGTTCATTTTGCAAAATCAGTTTTTAGGGGGGGGGGTTGTGATCATTTTTGTCATAGTGGTGGTGGGTCGGAAAAAGACCTGTCATTCCGCCCAAATCCATCAAGCCCCCCACTCGTCTCGTCCCTAAATGACTCGTCCCTAATGAAGTGGTCATTATTTATCAACAGGGCTAATGTCACGACAGCAGTCAGATTTTTTTTTGCTTCACCCCCTCATGGGAGGCACAGAAAATTTGCACGCCCCTCTTTGATCTATAGTAGCATGCAGGGTTTTTTTTTTTGCTAAAAAGAGGGTAAAATTTTGACAAAAGTTTCATCCTTCCCCTCAATCCTCCCCCTGGTTGTTGGCCCAGCTCCTGCCGGGTCATTGGCGGCGGGTTTTCAACATTTTTGGTCGATCAAAATGGCCGACTTTAAGTGGGAATTTCTTATACAAAGAAGGGGTCTATAAAAGTTAATGGAGAGGTGATAAAATTTCTTTAGATCTTTGTCTTTCTGTAGATGGTAACAATTCCTGGAAAAAAAATTTTTTACCCATGAAAAAAAGCTGAAGGAAAAACTTGGCATGTTTGACTAAATTTCTCACAAAAACGAGGCTCCATAGGATTGCATTGCGCAGTCCATTTTGGCGGTCGACAGGGGGTCAAAATAACACATTGACTCCTATGGGAATAGGGCAATTAAGACGCTTTTTTTCAGTAGGTAAGGTGGAATTTCTGGCACAGGACGGGTTAAGACCGTTGATATATGAGTGTGTAAATTGGACCACCATTTTTTTTTATGTCGACCGCCTCCCTTCCGGTCTGGAGGCTTGACGCATGCGCGCAGAGTAATCGGTCGTCAGATTTTATTTTTTTAACAGTAAATTGAGGGGATATATTTCATTAAATTCGATATATATTGCCAAAGATGCATGGATTATATTCAAAAAGCCATTAATTTCAAGTTAAATCGATAGAATCTATCATTTCTCCGTCGGAAATGCGACTTCCGGCAAACTGCTGGATTATAACAAAATTACACTCTCTCATGCCTTTTTATAGTTAATATGGATCCTTTTTCAAGACCTGCTGCTGTTTTGCAATGCTTAACTCGCCAGGAGAGGAGTTATTCGCCAATGAAATATACAGAATAATGGGTGCATTTTCCATAGGCTTAAGCATTGTCATACTGTCACTATAGTGTCAACAGTTAGGTAGGTTTAATTTCTTTATTTTTTTATGATATTTGGTGGTAGACCTGGGCCATAAGTGCTCTATAGCACGCATTCAATTTTTTTAGACTGATATTCTAAACTTTGAACACAGGGGGCCTGGGTAACGTTGGTGCTGACCCAGGGCTCTAGCAGCACTAGACCCTTCACTTCAAAGAGCTTGTGCATAAAATCTAAGAAGCCATGATAGATTGCCGTATACAGGCTCCTTCTCTAACATCTTCTCGTGAGCTGGCAGAGATTTGGTACCGAAATTCTAAGAACTTTATTCACAAATCAACATTTGCTTAGACAGACTTATTTTGCTCCCATAGACTGCAGTGCTAAAGCAGCCATCGCGTGCGAGTGTTTACTCATCAACTGGAAGTGACCCCTTGCCTACATGACCAAATTCTGCAGACCATGCAAGCGTGTATTGAATTCCTTCAATTTCTATGATGTTTAAGACTGCTGACAAGATGCTAGAAATGATTTTGATGTATAGTACAAGATAAAGATACTTTTATGATATTTTTATTAAGGTGTGCATTATTATCAATGTAGAAATAGAGTAATTGTGGGAGAACTGGGACACCATCAAATACCACATTAAATGAGATCAACATGGCATGGCTTGTTACCCAGGTTTTTAACCTTGTGATGCTGTAACTTTTTTTGGAGAACCTCCAGGTTCTTATTTTGACTGATAGGTTTCCTGTTACAAGCTTATTTGTTTATCATTTGTGTGATTTCAGAAAAATCAGTTGTAGATTGGGGAGAACTGGGATGTGTGCTGTGCCGTGCCGCACCCTGTCAGAGAATTTCTGCGCCCCTCTTTAATCCACAGTAGTATGCGGGCTTTGTTTACTAAAAAGAGGGTAATTCTTTTACACCCCCCCACAAGAGGGGTCAACATTTTTTATGCCCCCTTCAGGAGGGGTCTGAATTTTCTTTTGGCAAAAAATTGTGCTACCATAGATCAAAGGGCATGAAAATTTTCCGTGACTCCAGTAGGGGGGCACAAACAATTTTGACCGCCGTCATAGGGTTAAAATCTAACGGAGCTCAACGGGACTTCCTGGGGTTAGACATGGCCACTTCTAGCTCATATTTCTCACACTTTACAAGCTCCGACAATGCCAGAATTTTTCAGGCCTATTGGCAGTTGTGTAAACTATTATAGATATTCAAACAAATTCGTTAGTTATTCAAAAATCTTGAGTGTGAGAAGTGCGACTTGGGTCAGATCACAACCCCAAAAAGTACTTCCGAGTTCCTTCCCAACTCACACGCTTGCTGTGCCCATTGGACAATCCACTACCTTAGTATACCAACCATTTAATAGAGTCTACAGAAAATGTCACTTCTTCTAAAACAGCACTAGAATGCACCATTTGACAATTTTCAAAATTTTCCTAGGGGATCCCAGACCCCTCCCCTACTCACTGCCACTACCCTCCCCATCCTTGTTTTTTACCCTATCCCTTCTTTTTATTTTTACTTGGGGGGTGATTGCACTCTGGCCTAAGATCGCGCCCAATGTAATCATGTACATAAGATTTGGAAGAGAAGTTGTGGTACTTTAAACACTAACCCCCCTCCCCCCCAGAAAAAGAAAAAAAAAAGTTGTGTATTTCAGGTAACATGCTGGGAAAAAATTAGGTAGAGTAGGTCAGATTTTTTTGATTTTTTTATTTATCTTGCATTTTTTTTAAGTGCTTCAAGACTAGTGACGAGTCATGATGACATAGGGGGGAAGTCACGGCAATTCAGGGATGACTAAATTGGCTAAAAACTTGGCCAAAAACATATATTAACGAGTCAAGTAATACCATAGATCTACTTGATCTACAACTAACGGCTCTGTTGGTTACTCGAACTCATTTTCTGAAGGGCCTTTTCAATATCAATGTTTTCTGTCCTATTTCTACATTTATGGTTCTATGTCCTAGAAAATATGCATGAAACAAGTTGAAAATGATATATAGGTCAAAGGATATTTGTTTTATCTTTCATTTCTTTTTTCTTTCCTTTTTACCCATTTTTCAGTAGTTACCAAAAAAAACATCACAAAGCAATGCTACTTAATGTGAAATAACACCCTTACAGAGAGAGTTATACAGCCAAATTTTATTCTTAAGTCATCTCTATTTTTATTTTTTTTTTCTTGGCTCGGCTTGGCTCGGCCAAGGCACAATTGATTCAGGACCTCATCCATAGGAGAGCCAACCTGACAGATTATCAGTTGACCAACCAACAGTGGGCCAACATAGCCCGTGTTGCCAACAGGACCAACACCGGCATTGACCCGACTTCAAATGCACCACCAGACCGAGCCAATAACGCAGAGGCTAGAACCCCCCGCAATGGCAATCAGACCAATGCCAGGGGGAGGAGCAATAGTAGAGGCTGCAACAGTCGCCCCCGCCCCAACAACAATGCCCCCACTGCCGCAGCGGCAGCAGCTGCCCCCACCGGAGGCAACAACAATCGAAGGCAGATAAACTTTGACCTACTTTCGGCCTTTATGAACCTCCAAGGGAACCGCCAAGTGAGGGATTTTGGGGATGGACCCCGCTACCGAGGTCAAGGAGCCCGGAACCAGGGTCCCAGCAACCCACCCACCACCCAGAACAGGGAACCACGCCGCCGCCACCCACGCCAAGGACCTCAGGCCCCAGCTCCAGAACGCCAGAGGTCCCGCTCCCGCTCAAGGTCACGCCAGAACACGTACCAACCACAAGGTCAAAACTCACCAAAACTGACCGAGCGAGAATTGGCCCTTATCAGAGCATTCAGGAACCAAGAATAAACTCACCCCTCTATAACTGTCATTTAGAGACTGACCCCACCATTCATTCCTAGCAACAATTCAGAGAATCTCTGCATAACATTTTTGATAGTGACATTATCCCAAAGACTATTGCAATTGACAATACTCCCATATGTCTCTCCACTCTTGATGTTAATAACATTTCTCTTACAGAGGTCAACTCTAATGTACATGTGTCACTGACACACACAAACTATGAAATTCACTCATCATTTAACCTTGGCATAAATACCAATCAGAACAACAACTCTGATGATGATACTGAGTCGAACCATCCTCACAATGACAATACTAGAGACAATGTTCACGAGATTGTAAATGTCCAACATATTGATTCCAACAATGTAACCATCGATACACTTGAAAATGAAAATAAAATTGACTGTTAATTCTATTGTCCGTTTCCTTTCAAGCTACAACGTAGAACGTAAGAATACGGTAATTATTCTATGGTCTTAGACAGACCATAGAATAGTTACAAGAACCATGTTCACCGATGTTGAATCGCCCTTCTAGTGTAGACTTGTCATGACCAAGTCTCTGGCCTAGCCACATATTGCCCTTTTTTACTCATAGGATTACACATTAGGTTGCACAGGGACCAACCTATCCTTTTAATATTGGCTGTTAGTGCTTGGACAAAGAAAGTCTACTCACCCTGGATATAGCTGTGAAAACCCATTTTAACCCTTTAATGCACTGGTGTCTGTTTCTATAGGGGTATACATAGGGCAGTGCATAGGGTTTATGATGCATTGATTCACACTGTGATCCTTACAGGATTAGCAGGCTGTCCAGGGGCCGCACATACTTCCCTATGGCCACCAGCACCAGTAGAGACACCCAATCCCCCCTCTAGGGCGTGTTTTAATTGTGTTTTTCACACCTCCCACAGCCCTAACCACCCCACACATTTTAGTACCTGTACAACGCCAATAGACCTCTCTGAAGCCGTTCTACTGAGCCCTAACCACCCCACACATTTTAGTACCTGTACAACGCCAATAGACTCCTCTGAAGCCGTTCTACTGAGCCCTAACCACCCCACACATTTTAGTACATGTACAACGCCAATAGACTCCTCTGAAGCCGTTCTACTGAGCCCTAACCACCCCACACATTTTAGTACATGTACAATGCCAATAGACTCCTCTGAAACCGTTCTACTGAGCCCTAACCACCCCACACATTTTAGTACCTGTACAACGCCAATAGACCCCTCTGAAGCCGTTCTACTGAGCCGTAACCACCCCACACATTTTAGTACCTGTACAACGCCAATAGACTCCTCTGAAGCCGTTCTACTGAGCCCTAACCATCTCACACAGTTTAGTACCCGTATCACTCCAGATACAGGTACAGCATTGTATTTGGCCATGAAATAAATTATTTGTCCTTTAAAGATCACTAAGTAGGCCTAAAATATCGCTAGGTTGGTATAATAGACTCTACACATTTTTATTAGCTGAGAGACCCTTAGACCACCTGTCATTTTATTCCATAAGGTCAGCGTGATGCACCAATGCATTCATTTGTCCTTAAAAGATCGGTATGTTGGTGATAACTTTTTTCCCATTGTGCATATTTGAAAATAAAGACCGCCATGACGTTCGCCAGCTCGAGCTACCCTTTATCTATAGGTCACACTATGGGAAACTCCTATTATTAAGGGAGATACGATTTATTTTGTAAAACTGCCAGTTCTTGGACCTCTCTGCCAGTGCCTGGACTGATGTCTGCCCCCGTGTCCCAAAAAAGCCTATATTTCGATCCATTCCTTCCTCAAACCTGCCCTTTTTCGCCGGTGACACTTAAAACAGATAGGTTTTGGCTGGAGGTAGGGCGCAGGTGGACCAGCTCAGGCCGAAAAGGCTGCAAGTCAAAAAAATTATTTCGCTTATTCTTTTCTGAAACAAATTTTTTAGGGGGGCATGTCCTTTAGGGGGACGAAACACCCCAGATTGATACCAAACATTCCATATCCGTGCGTATTATTTGCATAATTAGCATAATTATGCAGTATCTTGGTACTT
Organism: Acholoe squamosa; assembly: GCA_949317995.1. Taxonomy (NCBI): domain Eukaryota; kingdom Metazoa; phylum Annelida; class Polychaeta; order Phyllodocida; family Polynoidae; genus Acholoe; species Acholoe squamosa. Next base: position 57,885,075 of record OX439041.1, on the reverse strand, counting down.
TTCAATATAATATAGATATGTTCCATTGGTCCCTTATAGAATTCATATGCTTGCAAGTATAAACTACTGACTGCACCTAGTGACTAGTGGAATCTGAACATTAGAAAAGAAAGACCCCTCCTCTACCTTTGTATAGCATCAAACAAGTTGTTCAATGGAGGCAGCCATTGCTTGATCACATGCTTAAACCTTTTAGATCCAAATGCTAGTTACCAGTGCATTATCACTGTTGATAAGCTTTACACATCAATACCTGCGCAAGCCCTGTTTGCACTGAATGGATATCTTTCCATTTCTCCATTCTCTGGTGTTTGATTGAAAATGTTGACGTCATTCTGTGTTTTAATTTGTGTTTTTATCTGTGTTTTTATGGTACATGTATTGAGGGCTATAACAGGTTAGTGTTAGTGTTATGGTATGATAGTAATTACTCACTTTTTGTCAGCGGTTAATCAATATAATTTTTATGTTAGTAATTATTCACTATTTGTTAGCAATTAGTCGAAATATGTCAGTATTCACTCACAATTTGTCAGCAATTAGTCAGTATACACCTAGTGCCTACATTTTGACATTAAAAAGATTAATGGCATTTTAATCATTTGTGCATCATGCCCAGATTTACATGATGCACTCACATTTTGTCAGTAATTAGTCAAAATATGTCAGAAATAATGCATGATTTGTCAGCAATTAGTCAATATATGTCAGTAATTACTCACTATTTGTCAGCAATTAGTCAAAATATGTCAGTACTTAGTCAATGAATATCAGCAATTATCAATACATGTCATTATTTACTTACAATCTGTCAGCATTTTGGTCAATACATAACAGAGAAATAGCGATTGGTTCAATTGTGCATCTTGCCTTGACTGGTATTTGTCAAAATATGTCAGTATCTATGGATTATTTGTCAGCAATTAGTTAATATATGTAAGTAATTATTCACTAATTGTCAGCAATTAGTCAATACATGGTAGTAGTTACTTACATTTTATCAGTATTTAGTCAATATATGTTAGTAATTGCTCACTATTTGTCAGCAATTATTCAATATATATATCAGTAACTACTCACAATTTGTCAGCAATTAGTCAATATACGTCAGTATTTACTCACAATTGTTCAGCAATTATCAATACATGTCACTATTTACTCATAATCTGTCAGCAATAGTCAATATATAACAGAGAAATAGCCATTGATTCAATTGTGCATCCTGTCTTGACTGGTATTTGTCAAAATATGTCAGTATCTATGGACTATTTGTCAGCAATTAGTTAATATATGTTAGTAATTATTCACTATTTGTCAGCAATTAGTCAATACATGGTAGTAGTTACTTACATTTTATCAGTATTTAGTCAATATATGTTAGTAACTGCTCACTATTTGTCAGCAATTAGTCTATATGTTTGTAATTGCTCACTATTTGTCAGCAATTATTCAATATATATTAGTAATTACTCACTATTTGTCAGCAAATAGTCAATATATATCAGTATTTACTCACAATTTGTCAGCTATAAGTCAATATATGTCAGTACTTAGTCACTCTATAACAGCAATTATCAATACATGTCAGTATTTACTCACAATCTGTCAGCAATTAGTCAATATATAAAAGAGAAATAGCCATTGATTCAATTGTGCATCCTGCCTTGACTGGTATGTGTCAAAGTATGTCAGTATCTATGGACTATTTGTCAGCTTTTAGTCAATACATGGTAGTAGTTACTTACATTTTATCAGCATTTAGTCAATATATGTGTGGTGGTCCCGAGTCGTCTTCGAGGTACCTTCGTGGTCCTCGTGGGCGACATCGAGAGCACCTCTATTACCCAACGCCTGGGGGCGCTGGAGTCCAGCGCCACGTCACCACTTGGTCACGTGGCCTTCGACTCCGGTGTATATAAGGCCGTTGTACGGCCTTCCTCAGGGTCAGTCCAGCCCCGACTGACCATCGTGAGCGATGGTTGGCGGCTGCCTGGCTACCATATTCTAATACTCCTCTGTGCTGCTGCACAGAGGAGGTGTATATGGAATATCAACTGTAGACACTAGAAGGCCTAGTGTCGAACCTGTTATAGAGTTCAAACTCTGCCACCTGTAACTGTGATCGAGAACGGCTGATGCCTATGTGTTAATAGACAATAAAGTTTTAACTGGAACCTGAATAGTTGTTCTTCGTTGTTTATCGAAAGATTCGATTGAACATTGAGGGGTAGAACACTACATATGTTAGTAACTGCTCACTATTTGTCAGCAATCATTCAATATATATTAGTAATTACTCCCTTTTTGTCAGCAATTAGTCAATATATGTCAGTAATTGCTCACAATTTATCAGAAATTAGTCAATATATGTCAGTAATTACTCACTCTTTTTCAGCAATTAGTCAATATATGTCAGTAATTATTCACTATTTATCAGAAATAGTCAATATGTCAGGAATTACTCTCTTTGTCAGCAATTATTCAATATATATTAGAAATTACTCACTTTTTGTCAGCAATTAGTCGATATATGTCAGTAATTGCTCACAATTTATCAGAAATTAGTCAATATATGTCAGTAATTACTCACTCTTTTTCAGCAATTTGTCAATATATGTCAATAATTATTCACTATTTATCAGAAATAGTCAATATATGTCAGTAATTACTCACTCTTTGTCAGCAATTATTCAGGATATGTCATTACTTAGTCACTAGATATCAGAAATTAGTCAACACATGTCAGTATTTACATACAATTTGTCAGCAATTAGTCAATATATGTCAGTATTTACTCACTTTTTGTCAGCATTCAGTCAATATATGCCAGTACCTCCTCCTATGTCGGTAATAATGCAGTGTTTGTGAGCAACTTTTCAATATATGTCAGTAATTACTCACTATTTGTCAGCAATTAGTTAAAGCATAGTTTAGCATAGCACATAGAACACAGTTGCCCATAGATCATTTTAGGGCAATGCCCTATCCTTAGACATTTTTAATCTATCTAAAAGAGAAATTAATGAACACGAGACTTCAGTATTAGCCAAAGGCTTAAACTTCTATCCCACTCCCGGCCCACCTATTCTAGGTGACAAATATAATGATCTTGAGCAATTCCACAACAGTCTTAGGTGGAAGTATAAATTCAGTTCCCCCCAACAAATTAGGAATGACCAAAAAGAAAAACTAGAAAGGGAACGAATACTAGGCCCCAATGCGGAACCCCCACTCTCAAGCAAGGTAAAAAGTGCCAAAGTCTTTCGGAACAAAGATGGTCCAAAAGCCCCACCGGGAGGGTCACGGTTAGAAACACTCATAACCATGAATGAAATTGACATATCCAAGGTAAAGACAGTTAAGCCCAAACACCAAAACCTAAGTCTGCAGGAAAAAATGGCGATGGATACCCTCTCTGAGGACCAATCCATCATCATTAAACCGGCAGACAAGGGAGGCTCGGTTGTAGTCATGAACACCAGTGACTACATAGCCGAAGGTCTGAGACAACTAGGTGACACAAAATTCTATAAAAAGGTAGACAAAGATCTGACTGAAGAACACACCATCAAAGTTAATCTCTTCCTACAAACTCTTCATCAGAAAAATGAGTTAAACAAACAAATTCTGAATAAAGTCCTGACGGTGGAACATAGAACACCTAATTTCTATCTCCTCCCAAAAATCCACAAGGCTGGTAGGAACCCTCCTGGCCGCCCTATTGTCTCAGCCAATGGCTGTGCCACAGAAAGGATCTCAGCCTTGATAGACATTATCCTAAGGCCAATTGTACCACTAACTAAGTCCTATATCAAGGACACAGGTCACTTCCTACTGAAATTGGAAGAATCTCAAGGCATGATAAGAGAGAATACTCTCCTATGTACCCTTCATGTCACTGCCCTATACACCAATATTCCCAATGAGGAAGGTCGCAGATCAGTGGCACACTGGTTAATTAAACATCGACCAGAAGTTACCATACTTCCAGGAGAACCGAGCAACGCCAGCGTCCTAAATATGCTAAAGATGGTTCTTGAATTCAATAATTTTGACTTCAATGGTGACCACTACCTGCAGATGGGAGGAACCGCTATGGGGACCAGAGTAGCCCCCACCTTTGCAAACCTGTTCATGGCAGACTTCGAAGAGAGGTTTGTGTATGAATATCCATCTCAACCTACAATGTGGGTTAGGTTCATCGATGACATTTTCCTCCTCTGGGACCACGGAGAAGAGAAATTGTTAAACTTCATCAAATACCTCAATGAGGTACATGATAGAATCAAGTTCACACAAGAAATCTCCAACACTGAAATTGCATTTCTGGATACACGTGTGAAACTAGTAGACAACAGGTTAATCACTGACCTTCATAATAAATAAGGCCACTGATGCACACAACTACCTACACTACTCATCCGCACACCCGATGCACTGCAAGAAAGGGATTCCGTATGGACAATTTCTACGGATTCGTAGAATCTGTATGCTTACAGACGATTATATCAGGCAAAGCCTTATCAAGGCGGGCCATTTCGTCTGCAGAGGCTACCCTAAAAGGTTGGTAGCAGAAGCTTTTGTGAGGGCATTATCCTCTCCAAGGCCTAACCCGCTAGAATACCTGGTCACAAAAAGAAGGAATAACCAAGAAGACGTGTGCATTATGGTGACTACCTTCCACCCGTGCTTCAATGATTTACAGAAAATTGTGAAGACAAACTGGGACATGCTGGGTACCTCAGCAAGAACCAGACACCTACATAAAACACGCCTGGTAGTAGGTTTAAGAAAACCTCCGTCACTAAAAAACAGTCTAGTGAGGTCGAGGGTCAACTACCATCCCGAACTGGGAACCAAGCATAGGGCAGCACTAAGTGGAAAGGCATCCAAGCAATGCGACAACCAGAAATGTCAACTGTGCCCCTTGCTCAATAAGAGTGGCGAGATAAAATCAGGAGTCACCCACCAGACATATGCATCAAAGGTCAATATCACCTGCAGATGCACCAATGTCATCTACTGTATAAGCTGCAAACGCTGCAGAAAACAGTATGTGGGACAAACGAAGCAGACACTCATGCAACGTTTCTATCCCCACATTGAGAACATCAGAGAAAAGAAGTTAAATACCGATATGGGAACCCACTTCAATACTGATGGACACCAAGGCCTCAGAGATGTGGATGTCCACATAGTGGAATTCATAAATAAGAATCCACACACAGATTACGCGGAAAAATTACGTAACAAACTTGAGAGGAACTGGATCCTAAAACTGAGGACCCAGGTGCCTTATGGTCTGAATCTAATTGATGCACCAAACTTTTAGATCAGTTTGACACTGTAAAACAGGGCACCCACCCCTAAGCTCCGTCCAAAAAATGTTCGTATACCGGGTGGGCCCCAACCCTCACCCCCTAACCTGGGGGAATGGAAATAAACAGAAAACCCTGACCTGATTAATGTATTAGTCACCTCTGTAGCATTATTTCTGCCCCATACAGTGCACCCTACCAACTTGAATATTTCCAAAACTCTAACCTTACTAGTTTTATTGAAATATTCTGTCTCCCACATTGGATTTCATGTTTATTTTTTCACGATCTCAAACACTAGTGATTAAATTAACACTAGTGTTCAACTGTAGCAATACCTACATGCCTTGAATATACCTCAAATAACACCTGATGAGACCTTTTATGGTCGAAACCTTGACAGTCACCAATACCAGACAAAGTCTAGTATTCTCCAAATACATGTTTGGAGTTTAAGTCTAAGGCCTGGAGAGTGTTACTCACCAGCCCCTGGAGACACCAGTAACCAGCACTGGTGCCATGGTGACAAAACATGCTTTCACATTGTGACATCATGTACCATGGAGACCCCCCTTATCAACGGAAGTTGATGAGGTGAGGCGAGCATGGCAACCGTGCCAGTAGCATCAAGGTAGTGTTGAGGTGTGGAGGTGCCGACAGCCGTCCTCCTTGTCTTAAGTCATCTCTATGAAAATGACAACAGAATGGTGCAGTCATTTCTTTTTCATTAAAGATTACATATTTTCCTGAAGGTCTAAAAGAAATGTCACTTTAATGCAAATTGTACTAGCTTTGGGTTCTAGTTCCTCTTCTCCCCATGAGATGGTGCCATCAATGAGTTTTCTAGGTTCACTATAGAGGGCAGCACAAGTCACCTACCTCTGTAGGCTGGAAACCTACCCCTAAATTCCGCTCCCGCTACTCTCCCACTACATATGGGGCAGGTGGAATCCTTGGCCAACTTGTTGGAAACTGTTGGATGTGCATGAGTGAGCACACTCTCCCAGCAGATGTTATCACTGATAGGTTATCTGAATGTGTGGGGGGGGGGGAGTGTGGAATGAGACTGAGACAGACAGAGTGCAGAATAAACGTCCACTAATCACCCCCAATTAAGGGATAAGGATAAGAATCTCTTTGATATAACAAGATTATATTTCTGTAATTCTCCCTCTCCCTGTCTGTGACCTGACCTTGACACAGGAGGAAGTAAGGGGAGAGGGGTTGGGGGTTGGAGCCCTATGCCTGCGGTAGTTATACAGACCGCAGATGCCCAGTGTACTACCTCTGTAGATAGCCTCATGGTCTCAGTGAAGGAAATCCCGCGGAAAACTGGAAGTCATATACGATTGTGGTCAGAAGTGAATACTATAGGCACACTGAATGGTCAATAACCATGTTGAAAATAATGCCAATAAATATAAAACCACTACACATGTTGTTAAACATTTGCTGCTTTGGATAAAATACCAGGAGGGCATTTCTCAAAGTGCTTACCCATTTTTTCAAAGGTTAGATTGGATATAGTGAATCTGCATTTTATTCAGTGCAGATTTAAGCAGAATCAGGGTGTTTTTATGCAATAGTCCAGTGCTCAAAATTTTCATGGTCAATTCATATTTTAAGTCAGCCTATATCATGAAGGAAAGATGTATCTATTAATTTTGAGGTGATTTTTAGAAAATGAACATGTTCCAATGGGTGCTATCGCGTTTCGCACTATATCAAATTATAGTGCGGAACCAATTCCTTCTATGAGACCTAAAAGACTCAAGCCTGTCCCATTGTACACTGAAGGCCTATGGCCTATGCCTATGACCTCCACTATACAATATATATATGCCCATTTACTTGACTCGTTTTTAATGGATTCCAGACACCCTTCTATTCTCTATTAAAGATAATGCACAGCATCTTGTTTTCTTCAAAAAATGGAGAAAAAAAGGTTAGGGTCGGCCCTGTTTTGGTAGGTATTACCTGAAACAAACATTGGCCTAATTGGTGGTTTTGAATAAGGGAGAGAGGATGAGTGGATGGGCAGAAGAATTTACCACTGCAGCACAGTGATTTATATACTTAATGGCATTCTCCGAAAGTGGTGATGTCAGTGATCCATCTTTTTTCATGTGATTTGTTTAGATTCTCCGACATGAGGAATTTGAGGAAGGGTGCAAAGCGGCTTGTAATGGGTGAGTAAATTCATTTTCTACAATATCATCATGTACTATTGGAATATACCATACCCTTTAGAAGTTACACATTGAATTGCAAAAATTATCTACTGAACACGAGTCAAATCTTTTTAAGCCCACCTGGACTGGTGTTGAAAAGAGAATATTTATTTCCAATCCTTAGCTAAATGAAACCCAATGTGGAAATATGCGTGAATACACATAAATCTAGTGATATCGTGATTTTCGGTTAATGACATGTGTTCATCTGTAAACTTATGTCCCTGTACTTTTCTCGCATTGAATTATTCAATCATGACATTATCTGCTAAAACCTGTACTTTCTCACTTGTCTAGGCCTTTCGATGGCAAATGGAGTAAGTCCATGGTGGGATATGGACCCGAGGATGATCACTTTGTCGTAGAATTAACCTACAACTATGGCCTCGGCAGCTACAAGCTTGGGAACGATTTCAGAGTAAGGAGTGAACTATATACCTGTCTATCTCAGCCATATAGATGTGTAATTACATGTACAATGTATACATAAATAATAGGAATGTAAGCATGTGTGCACCTTAACACTGTAGGCCATCACGATATATGAATGCAGCCCTGGCGAATTACTCGCTACGACCAATGGGCATGATGTATTAGTGCACCATTATTCGCACATAAAGGGTAAATTTGCTAAAGACAACATCTATAAATCAGCATCTACAGTGACCCACTTTGTGGAACAAGCCATGTGGACCCTCATTATGTAGACAGAACATTCAGGTGACCTCACTTCTTCCACGTCTGTAGTTTAACCCTTTAAGGGCCGCATTCTGCCTCAAGTTATGGCTTACCCTTCATCATAATGCACTGCTGTCGTGTTACTCGACTGAATCAATCACATACATTGTAGTGTCCGCATGATGCTTGAATGTGGAACGAGGGGAGTTACTCACTTGGGCTGAATTTACATGTGTATACATTAGCACGACAAATGGTAGTGCTTTAAATCTGTGCTTAGCCATTAAAGGGTTAATTAGATACCTAACATGAGTAATTTATTTCTGCGATGAATTAATCACTTGTGTAGAAATAACGATATGCAGATAGCCATTGGCCCAGATTGGGGAAGAGCAGCATTGAATATTTCTCTAAATTTATGGAAGATATAGGCCATACCAAAACGACCCTTGCCTTACTCTAACGATTTCTCTCCCTTGTAATAAGATTTCAATGAAGCTGAAGAATATTGGTACCAGGATACGACAGTGTATTATCATACCTTAAAAATATCAATATCAGTCTGCAATCAAAAGTCTAGTATTTATCTTAAAAACAGATGAAAAAGGGTTTTAACAATGAGGTATCAGTCCACTTGCCCTTTACAGTGATTAGGTATTTCCTCATAGTGTAAATAACAGTCTGCTATTTAAAATCTACCTTCAATCAGATGAAAGGGGTATAACAAAGAATCCATCCGCTTTCCCTTTAGTAGTGTCATTTTAGGTATTTATATCGCTGTAGGGTCTCACTGTGCACTCGACAAAAGTACTGGAGAATGCTAAATCACAAAACTGGCCGATCCTGCAGGACGGTGCTGCCACCTATATAGCGGCACCAGACGGTTATCGCTTCTACGTCAACAATGAGCAGACCACAGGTAATAGTGCTTCAAACAATACACACTAGGGAGTGATTATTTGTTGATAAGGGAGCGGGAAGAATCTTTACAACACGTTGACCAGGGGGACAATACAGTATTGTGGCTGTTCATTGACAGGTAAGGTCAGTGTTGCCAAAAACATTTTATCAATGCAGGCCCAAGTGGTCTGCATCTATGCATCATACACAGGCCATTTCCCTCATATGCAGGCCATACGACCACTGAATCCATATTATCTTCTATTAAAAAACTATTTCACAAATATTGCCCAATTCTCGCACACTCGTAGTTTGAAAGTTTTTTCATCATTATGAAGCTGAGATCATTGCACTTGGCAGGCCTGCCTCCAAAGGGCCTATGCCGGCCATTATGAGTGTGCTAACTTAGACAGAAGGTTTATGACATCCACAGTAAGCCTAGATAAGATAAAGCTCTAAAAGGTCAGAGATCATCTGGACCACTCTGTATGTTTGGTTTGGTGCCTTACAAAATGACCCAAACCATGATAAGAAAATTCAGCACATGATCCTAAATTTTACTTGTCCCATCAGGCCAATATTCATTGGTATTTTTTCCCTGTTTTATTTGATTAGTTATCTAGCAAAATATACATGATCTGCCTAATCAAGTTCGCCAGCTCACCTGGGGTACACATCAGAGGGGAAGGCCAGGGGTGGGGGTATGGGTACACAAACTGGGTGATCAACCTGAGTATGATATCACTGTTCATTAGGTTACATGTACAAATATGATACTCCTCTACATGTTTTCCTTATGTTCTGCTGCTTTCTGTTCAGATCCTGTTCGGAAGGTCAGCCTCTCAAGCTCCAACCTACAGAGGTCTATTGGTAAGACATATCCTATGGCTTCAGATATTCTGTATTGTCCCATTTAACTGTCGCGGTTTCAAATAAGTGCTGGTCTCGAATATGCGCTAGGGGTAAGGAAGTGTCCAAATCAATCATATTCACTAAACACGGTATTCAAATAAGCGCCGATTACAAATATCGGCTGGGCGTACACGGGTATCAGTATTGAAAGGTGCCCAAGCACTTGACCGGGCCACCAAATCACTGCATATAAGCCGCAGTAGGCATTATTCGCTAATTCTGCAGCTTGTATACATACAAGAATTTATAAGCAAATGGTGTTTGAATGTTTGTGACTGTAGCAGGATAAGCATCACTATGGATTCTACTATTGAGCATTTTTGTAGCTCATATCAATTTAACATTTCATAACTCAAGTTTAGCTTATTGATGGTATCTTAATGTTGTTAGACGTCTCAGACAGTGCTAATATTACTTTTTCCTTCATTGCTTTATTATCGGGGTTTTGGTATTCAATGTACATGTATATAATTCATACATCTCAGAATATTGGCGCGATGGATGCGGGATGACACTATTCTCTGAGGATGGAAAGAGTGCAACTCTGGGATATTCAGAAGATCAGGTATTTCGTTTTCCATATTTATTGAAGATTCAAAAACTACAAAATTTTGGATTTAAGTGCATGGGTCATTGTTTAGGTCCACGATAAGAACGATAACGACATGTCTAGCATATTTGGTGTTAGGACATGGGTTGTATAGTGTATCAATGTAGAGCACCAATACCAGTAGTTTGATAAGGTTAAATCAATTAGAATGTGGGATCCATCCAGGTATATGAGCATACAATCAGCCTGAGTGTTATTTATAGTAGGGTGACGTGTCTAGATCATGGAAATGACACAGATTGCTTAATTAGGACACTAATGGTATAATGGAGCTCAGTCACGTGTCACACGGTGTGTTCAATGTACAGGGTAATTTAGGAGTTAGGGCAAATGTCTTTCACTATGTTTTCAATGAAGAAATGGTCATTCAATGTTGTATGTGGGCATATGTAGTTGAAGTGGTTCAGTGGCCTAAGGCAGGTGCATTTTAAACCCAAGTAGATCCTTGCCGGGGAGTGAATGAATATAAGAATCAGATATAGACAGACACATGTGTAGGTCCATGAATCAGTGAATAAAACATATATTCATATGATTAGAAAAAGGGACAAAATCTTGTTTTCTTCTTCACTTCAAGTGCCGATTGGAATTTGTTGACATAGGAGAGAAAGTTGACCATGGCACAGCCGGTGGACGAATCGCCTTTGCCTGCCCCGCCACACAGGTGAGCTGGTTTACTGCCTATATTGAACTTTTAAGCTAGGTTTTTGCAATGGAAGATCACAATGGTATCGTTAAGTTTCTAAATTTTCGCCTAGCTATTACCTAGAAAGGAAATAAGTCAAAATGTCAATAAACACTGAATAGGAGAATAAGGAAACAACATATGTAATTCCATGACAGCCTTACAGAGGGATATGTCATAGTACCGGGTACATACCAAATATCAGCTCTATAATGAAATAGTTTATATAGCAAACAAAGAGTTGCGTTGCAATATGTGTTAAAACAAGGCTTTGATGCTCTTAAAAATAAGATTCCACCTTTTATTACTTTAGTTACCAGAGATCGAAGCGCGTATGAAGGCTGCCAACGAGACTATTCTCACCCCACTTATTAGTCTGGACACGCCGGGCAAGGCGACTGTACAAGTTGTTATTCTGGCCGATCCTGTATGTGTTCTTTGTTCCTAACACGTTTTTATAATGATTATGCCGTAGTAACCAATGATAGTGGATACTTCCAAACAATCTCTCCTAATGGGAATGGTGTACATACAGGAGGATCTAACCTATATATGAATTGATCCATGACTAGGAAATGGTACAGGACTTACCCCACCGAGTGAAAGTATCTTTATAGATTTAAGTCTGATGATATCTCTTCAGCAAAAGGAGATAGATACCCTAGAGTATTTGTTTATCAGTTAATAAGTGTATCTTAGCGTAGACAGGAAAGTGGATGATAAACAATATATTTCGCTTGTCCATAATTTCAGGATGGTCATGAAATTTGTTTCGTTGGTGATGAAGGATTTCGGGACCTGTCACAAGTTGACCCTCAAGCTGATGAGCTACTTGACAAAGTGAGTTTATGGTATACTAATCATAATGCATTTGTGGAAAATACATTCCCTCATGTTAAGGCCCTATAAAACACCAGCATATAATTTACATTTTTTTTTCTGCAAAGCATCAAACAAATGGACTTGCGATATTTTGGCATTTTACAAACTAGCCAAAATTTGTAAACTTGATTATTCTGTACATTTACCTTTCCAGGCTATATCAGAAGACAAAAGTGATGAGTGGTACGCCAAGAAGGGGAAAACAAAGGCTGCAGCCCAGTAGCTATGGTTCCAATGGTTTTATCTTTATACCCGTCCCAAAATGTGGCAATACATGTATATTTACCAAATATAGTTTACTAAAATAGCAATTAGATTTATTAACTCTAAGCCTATCATTAATTATTTGTATGTAAACCTTGTTCTAGCACTGTGAAAATTAAATCATTCATTTTGATACTGAATCTGTAAGCAACTGCATTGATGCAACACATGTAAATTGTAATATTGGTCGATTTGGTTTTTCATGAATAAAATAATTTATATAATATTATATTGCATTTGTTTTCCAATTAAATTTCTGTACAACTAGACGGCAATTAAAAGTCAGAGGAAAAGAATATGTAATAAAGTAGTACTTATAAGGGAGACCGTAGTTAGATTTTGGTAAATCTAATGAATGTCTTTGTCACAGTGAACACCAAACTCATAATAACCAATAGTCTGGGTTTAATAGGTATGTCTAGAGAAATCAATTTGAGCAGCAGACGATCTGCGAATCCTAAATCTGATGCACTATCTCTGCCAATCTTTTGTCCCTGTCTTTGCTTTTATATTTTAAAACAGCCCAAAAACCAATGTTCACAGGTTTTCCTCATATTCTCGGTTTCTACTTCTCTATCAACTTTCTACTGCCACACAAACTTACAGTTAAAAATGCTTCATTATTTTTGGGGACAATTTTACTATGAAAGTCTGGGAAATAAAAACAAACTTCTGCTTTGGCTTTCCATTGCCAAAATTGGAACCACACAATTTCTTCTCTAAATCAAACAAAACATGGAGACAACACTTACACATACAGTCACCGAGTTTCATATATTTCTGAAGAGACATTCACTTGCAATTACCAATAAAGGACATGCTGACTTGTAGAATGGGGGTCCTACTATACAGCTACAGCTTTTCTTTTTTTTGACGAATACGTCACCAGCTTTTATTCACTGTTGCTTTTCCCTATTTCCATTTTGGCTCTGATAGTTACATGGGTTTATGCATACAAGCGTTATTGTATATACACTGTGATAGTACATTTTTTTATTAGAACTGGCCTTGTCGGTTCTATCTACCTCTTGACGGCCTTTGCGTTTCTTGAAAAATTGACCAGTGATATTGCCTGAGTTGACCACCTACCTAGCATGCATTGTCACTAAAATTTACCTGTACCGTAACCTTTCCATGGCAGGTGGCCCATCAGTAATCCCTATGTTTGCCTATATAGTTGTTGATAAGTTCGGTTATGTTTACACCTGGTGATCCTGGTCAGTCCGTGGTAGGCGCCACACACGGCTATGTATAGGCTGGGTCAATATAATAGTGGTTGGTAAGGTGGGTTAGAGTTTTTACACCTGTGAGTGAGTGAGTAATTACACCTGTGAGTGAGTGAGTGAGTAATAGATGTTTAACGCCATTTCGACAGCTAAGGTCATACTCATGGCGAGAACTACATTACACAATTTCACAGAGGAATGTGTCAGTGCCCGCGCATATGTGCACCACACACATCCTGAGGGGATAGGAAAGAGGAGAAATAGACCCTTTTAAGTGGGCTAGGGAAACCCGACACGGCTAGGTATAGGCTGGGTCAATCTATAGTGGTTGGTAAGGTGGGTTAGAGTTTTTACACCTGGTGATCCTGGTCAGTCCGTGGAAGGCGCCACACACGGCTAGGTATAGGCTGGGTCAATCTATAGTGGTTGGTAAGGTGGGTTAGAGTTTTTACACCTGGCGATCCTGGTCAGTCCGTGGTAGGCGCCAGACACGGCTAGGTATAGGCTGGGTCAATACATAGTGGTTGGTAAGGTGGGTTAGAGTTTTTACGGAGACGATTCCTTATATCAAATACCCTTTCCTTATTTTCATATTTTTCCCTATGAGAAAGAAGGAAGATCATCTCCATTCTCTGTTAGTCCAAGATTGGAGCTCATTAGCATATTGCCTTGGCCCTCAGCACTGAATTATTGCTGAGCTGTGATTGGTTGATATGATTTTTCTCTCTTTGTTCCTATTTGGCAAATTTAGTTGACTGTTTTTGCAATAGGTAACTCTAGTGTCTGTGTCTACTGGAACTTAGTTCCTTTAATTAACACAAGGTCGCAGTACCTCTAGCTGTAATCTGTGCCCTCAGGCCTGACCTGCCTGCTGGTAGTCAATATTTGTCAGTAGGCCTATTTACAGGGATGTAAGTTTTCAGAATTTTGTCTGATTTCACAATTTCCTTGCTTTGAGATACCTACAGATTTATCTGAATTTCCTATCTTTGGTCAAAATATTGTAGTATTCTAAAAGGAATTCAGTCTTTCTTCAGAATTTTTCATACACACTGACTTTAATACATCCCTGTCAGCAATCAGTCAATTCATGTCAAAATTTCTTCTTTTTTTTTTGTCAGCAACTATTCAATATATGTCAGTGCTTACTCGCTACTTTTCAGCAGTTAGTCAATATTTATCAGTATTACTCACTGTTTGTCAACAATTAGTCAATAGGCCTATATGTAAGTCCGGACATGTTTTACAACATGAATTACACATCCCTATCGTCTCCACACTATTGTGTCCTATTGTGTATACAATAGTACAGTTCCCCTGACGTCTTACTTGTTACACCTGGTGATCTTGGTCAGTCCGGGGTAGGCGCCACACACGGCTAGGTATAGGCTGGGTCAATATATAGTGGTTGGTAAGGTGGGTTAGAGTTTTTACACCTGCCGATCCTGGTCAGTCTGTGGTAGGCGCCACACACGGCTAGGTATAGGCTGGGTCAATATTATAGTGGTTGGTAAGGTGGGTTAAGAGTATTTACACCTGCCGATCCTGGTCAGTCCGTGGTAGGCACCGCACACGGCCATGTACAGCCCTGGGGGCCACACATATCTCTTAACACTTTAAGGGCCGCTAAATCAGGAGTGCATCATGACCATCGGTCAGCATGATGCACCAATGAAGTGCTTGCAAGACTGCTCGCCAGCACTTCAATGGAGCATCAAGCCGACCCTTCTGATTTGATACATACACTCTCAGAGGGTCGGCATGATGCTCCAACAAAGTGCTTGTGAGCAGTCTCACCAGCACTTCATTGGTGAACCATGATGACCAAATGGCATGAAGCATTGATGCATCAGTGCCCCTTAAAGGGTTAACCCTTTAATGGCCCGTATAGTAGTGCATGATGCACCAATGCAGCACTCTCAGCACGTCATGATGCACCAATGAAGTGCTGCTGAGCAGTCTTTCCAGCTCTTCATTGAAGCATCATGACTACCCACTGTTGGTGGTATTTAGGGAGTGATCATTTTTTAACAACAGGGGGGGGGGCCGGTGGGTTTGAGGGCAGGGTCAGAATTTTTTCAACCCCTTGACTGGGGGGGGTCAGAATTTTTTCAATACCTCTGATGGGGGGGTCAAAATAATTTCACCTGTTTTCAGTGGAAAACCCCGCGCGTTACTATAGGCTAAAAGGGGACGTTCGCGCGCGATTTTTGTCCCTTATGGGGGGGGTTGAAAAAATTTTACCCCCTCCAGAGGGGGGGGTCTAAATTTTTTTCGCGCGTCCGCGCGCAAACCCACCAGCCCCCCCTGTTGTTAAAAAATGATCACTCCCTTACGGCTCTGTATCATCAGTTTGATGCAACTTTTGTCCCGTTCCCAACCACTTTCACATTTGGTCTACACCAGTATATGGGCCAAATTTTTGAAAATGGTACTTTTAGCATTTTACAGGATTTTTAAGCTTTACCTACCAATAGGGTCAAAGCCTGTGCACTAGCCTGGCATTTTTTGGTTTCATTCAAGAGAAAACATCCTAAGCTTTCAAATGAGAGTAAACTCTAGTGAATCAGACTGTAATTTTTTTGAGTTATGGGTCTACAGAGTTGAAAAATGACCAAAAAGTGTGTATTTTGCTGAAAAATACAATTTTCACACACCCCCCACATGTTGCGTATACTGGACAACACCCCTATAATCACTTTTGGAATTCAATACATATGTTAACTCTGAGATCCAAAGGGTTTTAACCTGATGTACATGGTAGATTTTTTTTTCTCCCCTTCATACTGAATAAAGGTAGCATTATGCTACTCCCTGCTCAAAAATAAAACTTCTCAAAATACCAATGAAATATTCTGTTTCTACCATCCATGCTGCACTTAATTTTGAGGGACATTTAAGGGGTTTATATGGTGTAAAAAAATTACGGCCACACCCATTTTCTTTTAGTCCTGGCCCTAAAGTGTATTGGCATACACATTTTTGAGCAGGGAGTAACATTTAACATTTTGGTTAATGAATCGAATTCTACTGCTTCCATACAGTAAATTTTTGCTTTGCATATTGTATTGGCACCTCCTAATTAATCATGAACAAAAATTGGTTCCATATTGACTCTTTGTGCCATTTGTAGACCATAAAATATGATTGGATGTTACTCTCTGCTCAAAATTCTAAGTCCTTTCGCTCTAAACCAGATGACATCTCTGTCGTCCCTTGCATGGGGCATCCATTCGGGTCTTTTCTAATCACAACAAGGACACTTCCACCTATCGTTTGATCCTTTTTCTGTCCAATTTTACAGACAATTGTTATTCCCAAAGCAAAAGAAAGGTAAGGGATCAGCCAAAAATTCACCTTTATAAGATGTACAAAGGTGTAGGGCACATGTTGATATACTTTGTTGGGGTCCAAATGCTTTTATTTTGATCAAAACTGATGTTGTCCATCGGCAAGTGGTGGAATTTTGCCATTATTTCTAAATGACTAGGCGTTATATGGGGTTGAAGCATGTCGCCTGCCTGAGCCCTATGTGTGTTACTCCCTGCTCAAAAATAGATTCTGCTGCTAAAACTCACTCTCCTGTCTGTCAGTTATCAAAATGTGTACTTATGATATCCTTTTGGTTATGATCCTAAAACTTTAAGTGTCTGTTTGAGTGTGGAAATTCCAAAAAATCTTCATCGGACCTAAAGATTTATCCCACTTTTTCACATCTCATGTCCCTAATATTGTAAAGATTACTGTTTTTTGTGGCTTTTATGATAGATGTACCCCTCACTTATTCAGAAAATGTGTTATATGTTACCTACATGCAGTTATTTAGCCCCACTAACCCAATTAATGGGGGAATTTGAATTTTGAGCAGAGAGTAACACCTGATAGGAACATATTTTAATTTTTTTGAGGAATATCCATCAAACTCAACCTACTACTGTTTCATTTGCTTGTTATGGAGTCCTCCTAACCTATTTATGTCGATTTGTGTACATAATTTGCACTTTGTGCTATTTGGGGGGTGAAATTAATTTTGAGCAGGGAGTAACATTTTACTCCCTGCTCAAAAAAGTCAAATTGTGGTCCAACTTGTGACCAGTTCTATCACAAACTACTGCTAGATATGGAAAAGATAGTAGTTGCATATTAAAGTATGCATATTGAAGTTAATATGGATGAATGTTGGTGATTATTTGACAACTTTTGACAAAGCTAGATGAAAATTGGGGTTTTAGAAAAAAATTCTCAGAAAAATCAGTCAATGACAAAAGTTCAATATCTGATATCTCGGAAAGTTTTTAAAAGAACATATTGATTTTTTTGAATCATGATACATACTTACTAGTAGATATTGTAAACCGATTTAGGAGGCATTAGGATATAGTTAAGAGGTATATCCAGTTGGTATCTGAATTTTGAGCAGGGAGTAACACAAATTACAACAGATTATCTTTGAACGCTTATAAAAACGGACCCGCTAGGTGTTTTTACGTAGCCAAGACATTGCCCTTTGAATGTAGTAAAGTTGTTTTAACTTATTTTGAGTTTCACTGTTTTTGCTTTGTCAGGGCCAAAAGTACATTAAAAAATTTGGCCCATATTTACTATTGCTATATATTAAGTTTTCTTTTAACCGGGGGACCAGGCTAGGTGTGCCCTTTCATAAAATGTATAGTTTTCTTTACTTTTGACATAGGTTTTAGTCACTATGGGCTGATGCATGTCCCAAATTATCCGTTTTTCATCATGTAGTCATTTTCTGTGACATGAAAAACAAAGAAGGATTCACTATATGTAGCCTTTTTTGTGTCTAATCTTTCGTCTATGCCCTTGGCTATCATTTTCACCTATAGCCATGTTGATTTAAGCCCTCTGGTTAACAGGGCACAGCTCAATATGAGAAAATTACAATGTCCCGTTCCCAACCACTTTTGAAAAAAAAAATCATTTAAAATGCAGTGTTCTCCTCCTATCTATTATTACAAGACCCCTAGTGCTATAGCAGTTGTACTGTATGGGAATTCATGTAATATAGAACTATATATTTCTTAACTGTGTTTCCTTATTTATCCATTCCCATGAGGTCCGCAAATAACTAGGGTGCTCTCGTCTTGTTCCCAACCACAAACAATAAAACATTGCAGGATTAAGACATTTTTTGCATTTGACTATTTACACCACACATGATACCCACTAACTACCCTCCACCCATTACCTCCCATCCCCTGACTCACTTATGACATAAGCCTATCCCAATACAATCAATGAAATGTCATTATCTGTTGTAATTTTGTCCCATTCCCAACCACCTTTGTCCCGTTCCCAACCATATTTTGATTTGACATTATTTTTGTTCTACCAAACATCATACCAACTCAAAACAACACATTTCTTGTTTCCCTTCCTTCCATTCAATCATGATATAAAATGGTTATCAGGGAGAGCAATGTAATAATCACATTGAGTTGAATTCATCTAATGTCCCGTTCCCAACCACTTTTTTTATATGACATTGTAAAAGATATTATTTCTGTGTTACCACTAATGAACCTCATTCTCAAACTTGTATTGCCTCCCCTCCGTCCTCCCATCTACTCATGACATAGAACTATATCAATATAATGAAGAAAATCCCATTCGATGTAATGATAATGTTCCATTTCCAACCACTTGTGTCCTGTTCCCAACTACTTGTGTCTCGTTCCCAACCACTTTTTTTTTTAAATCTACCATTATTCAGCTCTACCATGGATAAAACTCACTGTAGAGCACATATTGCCTCCCCTCTATCCTCCCATTCACTTATGATGTAGCATCATATCAATATAATGAATAAATATCCCATTCAATGTAATGATTATGTCCTGTTCCCAACTACTTGTGTCCTGTTCCCAATCACTTATGTCCTGTTCCCAACCACTTGTTTAATGTAACAGAATTCAGTTCTACCTCTCAGGTAAAGAACTCACCAATGACCACATCCTTCCCCCCTTAGTCTCACCAACCCATCACAAAGAACTAACTATAAAGGCAAAAATAATTTCAGTTTGTAGTGATCATATCTTGTTCCAAACCACTTTTGTCCTGTTCCCAACCACTTTTGTCCCGTTCCCAACCACTTTGTATGGTTGACTATATTGGAAATGATGGGCATATCCTTCTGGATATGGTTTTCATCCAGGATAACCCTTTAATTAGAAGGAATTGTGGTACCTTTGGGAGCAAAAGTATCATTCTACCCCCATTTGTATGCCTTGTACAAAATATCAAAGTTCAGTGTAAAAATCTTTAAATGAAATATGTAAAATTGCAAATTTAGGGGGGATAAGCTCTTAAACCCCTAATGAGATAAGAGAGAAGGTCATCACAAACTTGAAGTATATTCATGACTGAGCAATTTTATGTAGAAAATGGAAAATAAGTGGGAACATTGAAAAATATATATATAGGACAAAATAAAAGTGGCATCATACCCGCCATGACAGGGTGCTTAAGGACAAGGGCTCCAGGTGGCCCAAAAATAAATTGACAAAGAATTTCCTTGTAACTTGGAATATTTGTTCTTTACATAATGTGTCATTGAAATATGAAATAAAAATTTGGGGTAGCAACGCTACTTTCTTCGGTACTGGCCACCATTTGTCGGACCCTTTAACATTGAGTCCAGAGGTGAGTAGAGGGGGCCTTCATAGTAATTTACAAAGTTTTCTTCAAACCTAGTAAAAATGTTCACTTATATCATTAGACTTAACTTTTGAACTAATAATGATAGAAACATGCTTCAAAAAATGGCAAATACTCCTCAATGAGCTAAAATGCTGCCGCTCTCGTCCTGAACATACTTTTTTTTCATTGGTCAGTTTAGACCTCCCAGAGGAGTACGGTGTCAGAGACGCAATCTATGTAATGTGGCTCTGATGTCAGAACGGGTAAGTAGGTCAAGGACCGTATGGTCTACAGAAGAAAACGTATGGTCTAAAGAATCAGACAATCGGTGATTCAATGTGACTAAACCCTAAAACCAAGCAAACGAAAAAGAAAGATATTGTGGGAATTTTGATTGTGAATGAGATTAGTCATTTAAAATAAATTTTGCCAAAAGTGTGACCTTCTCCGAATTCCATAAGAACTTCAATTTGAGTGTTAATTTTAATTTCAGATAATATATTATTACGGTTAGCAACAACTTTCAGATCTCACTCATGTCAATAATTACACAAGAGAACGACATACGAACACATGAAATTTTATTTAAATGTAAGATAATTCATATATTGCACAGATACATGTCTATATATGAATCACACTGTTTTGGCAAATAAATCCACGTCTTTATACATACAATTCATGGTAATTATATCTATTAATCATACTTTAACTTAAAGTTGTCTATTATCACTAAAGCTCATTAATAGTCAAGGTTCGATTGACCGAACTGATGCAACCTGTAACTTTGTACAACACCATGAAGCTGGTAAAGTCGGGACCTGCAGGTTCACTTTTTTCTTATTTTCAGATGATGACATGTTAGATTGAGGGGTCTGCTCGTTAGATATCTAAGAACCCAGAATATTGGATGAAAAAAAAAAAGATTCATAAGACTCTTGGGAAGGCATGGACAGGGAAGGCAGATCGGGTGGGAGGCGAATTATCCTTTTCTTGTATGCATTTTAAGGTGTTCATTAAGGACAATTGCACATGGGCAGAATCCTCAAGGAAACCTGATAAAACATTCTATGTCCCCATAAACAGGGAACATTTAGTTAACTGAGCCCTATAGAGAGACCATGGCTGTCTGCTTGGAAATGGATAAGTAATAACAGATTCTACACTGTTTTTGAGTGACCTACCAGTGGAGACAATTAGGGCCAGCTCTTACTTCTTGGTGATAACCGATAGCTTTGATTAGTTTGGTTTTGTCGGCCTGCATGTGTTAGATTATCTACAGATACTTAAGAGGGATATGAAAGACAAGATGATGCATGCACTGCTGGACGGGCGAGTCCCGCATAAGATGAAACAGGGCCATAGTTGACTAAATTACATGTCAATGAATTGGCTCTCTGCAGCTTAACACAGCAATGCCTTCACATATTAACCCTTGTAGGGCCGCTCATGCATTACTGCATCATACCCAGTAGTCAGCATGATGCACAGATGCAGCCCTGGATCGTCTTCTCGTCATGGTTGCATTCATGCATCATGCCTGCCCTTCAGGAGAAAATGTATCGATCCCATGGGTTCGGCATGATGCCTGGATGCATGTCTGCCGCGTTGACTTGCCAGGGCTGCATCGATGCATCAAGCCGACCATTGAGCATGATGCCTTATTGCACTATCAACCCTTAACACATGCTGTAACAAGGTATGCACCTTAACACTACAGTTACATCTTTATATCGAACTCTGCAGCCAACCCTAGTTTGCAAACGCTCTTGGGTTGGAGAGTGAACAGGATGTTATGGAACTTTAAAATGAACTTATCGCATGTTCCATATCTAAATTATCGCAGGTTCCCTTGTATGCTCAATTTACCACATAAAAACATGAAAGGAAACATTGACAATTAAGAGTCTACAAGTAAAGCAGTGTTCCAATAGAAATAAGTTTAACAATACCAAATGACACAAGCTGATATATTAACCGTGTTAGTTCTTGAAAGGGGTGGAGAACGGGGGTTGGGAGGGAGGGGACTAAAAATGTTTGCTTCATTTATCTATAGGGTAGAGAAACAGTAGTCACTTAGTGACATGGGACACTGGATATGTGTGGAATTGTATAGGGTCTACCTTATGATAAGTAGTCCCTAGTATACACGTACATACTGCCTGACGACCTACAGATCTGTCTCCCAACATAATCAACACCCTAAACTTATTCAATTATGGAAAGGGTACCACTGAAGACACCACTTCCATTCTGTATTGCTCTTCAGAAGAATGTGCCGCATTTGCCATGCTGGATGCATGGTTAAGAGTATATCAATATTTGCACTCAAAAATAATACCATTACCGGTACCCTTTTGACAAGATGGGACTCTCCCTTTCTCACCTGTCTAAACGTCCATTTATAGTGAGCGGTCAGGGTAGAAGCATTTTTAAGTGATAGATGGTCTATGGAAATAAGTGAGCGTCCCGATAGGTAGGCATAGTCTCTGCGATGGGTTAAAACAAAGGAGGCTAAAAGTGTGTAAAGCCAGAGACTACTTTTTATCATAAAAAGGTACTATCATTTCACATGAGGAATGTTGGCAAAATAGACATGTTCACGACAGACAGATCTTAAGCTATTAGTAAATAACAAAGTTTCTAATTAAAATTATAACAGGACTTTTTGCCAATATAGTTCGTCTTCCATTTGTACAGCTATAGCTGTCTTATGTTATCCTTTTTGATAACAATGCTTATACACAAGAACATTTGGGCAAGCAGAAAAATAATCTTTACTCATAATAAATAATCATGTGCATCCTAGAAATATACACCAATACTGAAATTACAGGTTGGAACTGGTTCAAAACTGACTCAATTAAATGCATCTACTTTTTATTATCAATATGCAATCATGCCATCCCCTTCCTCAATAAGAGCACACGGGAGTCAGCCTCTCAGATATTGACCATACATACCATAAGGTAGAATTTGTACACGAATTATGTATACATAGAATATATTTATATATATGTATATGTTCAACATTGCCATCCTACAGTCGAAAAAGCTTGTGAATCGAGGATTATACATGTTAAACATCTCTGAACTAAGTCCACGTGTGTACTAAGGGTAACTTTATGAAGAACAGACACCTCACATACCAATGAGTAATTAATAATAAATGGCCAGCATTCTTGCACCTTACCACACCGCAACCACCCATATCTAAATGAAAGATGGAACAGTCAATGTATACAAATAGTACACACCTCAAACAGTTTCTGTATACCTATAGTGTGGCAACCAGTAAATCTAATAATTATATACACATAGTATGTATATTACTTGTGTAAAATAGCTGTATATAAACGTATATTTCACTATATATATACGAGTAAATACATGTATACATATCGAACCAGCCAGTAATGGTCTCATGAGGTGCCTGTGTGATATAGACCAGTCACTTAGTTTGGACATGACTATTCACAAGAATAATGACTTTGTGATGCCGATGGCGGGGTTGTAATACTCTGTTATGGATAACAGGTTTTGGTATCACATAAACCGTTTATGTATTCTTTATTATGAGAGAGTACAGATTCCCCTCCCTCAGAAATGCCTGCTAAAAGGCCTGACCTCCACCTTTATGTTTATTCCTGTTTAAAATGATGGCATCTACAGGGAGCAACCAAATGACGCTTTCCATTATCTGGTTATAACTAAATGTTACTTAAGCTTTCTTAATGATAAGTAGAACACACATTATCACAAGCAAAATGTCATACAGTTATCCTGTTGCAAAACTGAAAGTGTTTAATGGACCATCACTGTGACATAGACCAGTGACACGCAGTGCCCCATTTTAACAATGGTTTGTTACAAAAACCCATTATGATAATAGCGTGACTAGTGAGGTCACTAGGCATATTACTTGAATTACAATTCTGCAACGCCAATACAGTTACATCCTGTATAAAAGAGCTCTGATTTAAAAGTATACCTCTTTTTTTTTTACTTGTACAACAAAGCATTGCAACATTTTTGGGTTTTAAGGCTGCTATTCCATCCATAGGGGAGCAGCACCAGTATCACTGCATATACCACCTGAAAATTATAATGTACATGAATACTTCGTAATAGTGTATAACTATCTATGTTAAAACCAGTAGAAGTAAACTTGTTCAATGAGGAACCTTGAGGGACTTTGCTTTTTCTCGTTCAGTTTTGGGAATGGGGGGCTGAGACCATTTCATGTAAAGCACGTACATGAACAGGTATAGAAAGAATAAACAACTACATAGTCCTTCATATCCGAAATGGAACTAGTTGAACCACATCCAACATGTCACACATCTTCAGGGGAAAAGCTCAATAAGTGACCCTTTCTGCGCTGACAACATATATATCTGCATCAAGTATATAGCTTACTAATATATAATTATATGGGTCTCCCTATAAGTTGAACATTGGCATCTGCCCTGCAGATTTTGTGTATCCTTGTTTATATCGCAGTTTGATAGCGGTTTTAGCTTTACCCAAGCAACGCTTCCATAGGTAAAAAGGGACATTCCTCAACAACTACAAGTCTCTGTAGTGTGCGCGAACAGTAACAATAACAAACGAGGCGTACCCAACGCCACTTGAAGAGTTAGTGGTTAGCCTATTGTAGAGAAGTATAGACGCTTCCTACAGTGCTACATCTTAGAAGAGAAACTGTGTCCGCAGGGGCATTTACAGAATGTATAGGGGACTGTACATAGTAACATTAACATCCACGGGTTCCGCAGCGCCCGACTGCTATCCAACGGCACTGCATCTCTGCCACCAAGGTCAGATTAATTATGGTTTGATGGTTGAATCAGAAATTAACCCGCTCCGAATACTCTTGATTTCCTCTTGGCACCCAATCTATATTGAGTTGCCCACTACATCTCTAAACATATTTCTCTCAAATTTCCTTTTGAGAACCGATATTGATATCCAGATTAATTTTCCTTTTTGTCCATAAAATCTTTTAGGGTGATAAATGCTCTTGCATTGGAGGCGGCCTTCTAGTTGGTCGATACATGTCTTCTTATTGTAGCAGTCTCTTGTAAGTTCTACTGGCAGTGCACCTGACATGGCATGACATTATGATACTTGTACATGAAAATACTTAAAATCATTTCACAAAACCATGCTATGCAGTACTGTCTTTTTTTTGCAACATTAGCAAAGAAGTATCATTGTGTGACTAGAATAAAGATTTACAATACTTCTGTACACTAGCCCCAGGCGAGTGACGTCTCCACCGCTCCGGGGGTTGAAGGGTCTATACCACCCATCGTCTTGACTTAAACTCCTTTTCTAGTTTAGGTGAGTAAATTTCTACCCGTATCCCGGGTGGACATTCAATGATTTACACACAATATTGTACTTTTTTCATCTTTTCCCACAAACGTTCACGGAACATACAATTATGCACAATACCAGCTTTCAGTAGCTTGGTTTTCATTTTGTGGCATTTGTGGAGTAGGCGACTAGTAGTTGATTGCCTTCTTCCTTGTGGGTTCGAGCTTCAGTACCACCTCTTCCTTTCTCTGATGGCATAACATTTTCTCTGATGTGCCACCCCTACTATTATCACTGACTTTTTTTGAGTCACCATCTCATTGCCATCATCACACAACGGTCCAGTTCCTTTTAGACCTTGGGTCACATTTGTAATAATTATTATCATCGTTATAAACGGTCATGGCCAAGAATCTGCAACAACTGTCCATTCTGTAGCCACGGGAACCGTTTCCGTCCACTGATTCATTATCATAGATATATGCATGTATATATAGATATCATATGTAGATTTTGTATCATTCTTATCATTGTTTGTTGTAGGTGTGTGTTTTGTGGGGATACTGTACAAATGCTACCAACAGTCACAGTGGCACACAGCGAGTGATTTCCTGTAAACTGGCACCGTGCAGCGCTCATGGCTACATCCCGGCGGTCATTCCACTCAACGTTAAAATGGAGGAGGGCGTGTCAGGGGCGGGCTTGGCTCTAACTGCCATTGCTGTTTCGCTGTTCCATAGCCGCATTTTGAGCCATCTGCAGACAAAAGTCCGCCCCATACTTGTTGCGCACTTTCTTGTTCATGTTGGCCATGATCGCTGACGACAGTTTATACCCATTGATGATTTCATCTTTCCATTGGGTGATTAGGACTCGGTCCTGAGGGAGGGAAAGAGATCAGTTATGAGACTTGAAAGAAGTCCGTTCATCTGTACACTGCTAGAGTCAATTACAATATAGACTGCGCTCTGAAAACCAAAATGACTCTACAGCTTCTCATATTGCCTTGAATTACTTTTTTTTGCATTAATTTATACTTACACTTTCCATGAATGATGTACCAGCTTTCTTTTTAAGTTCGTACATTCCTTTGAATATTTTTTTTTATTTATATTGACTGGTAATCATATGGGTTTATATATGAATGAATTTATCACTGGTGTTGTATATCACAAAGCATTTACATGTAAGGAAAATACACTTTTGTCCTAAACACAAACGTGTTAACTCAGGAAAGAACTTTTTACAAGCGCAGACCTACCGGTGACGTGATGGCTATCTTGGAGTCATTATTCATATGAATCACGATACAGTTCTCTGTCTTGTTTAGCTTTTGGAAGTCATTGATAACTTCTTTGATATCCATCATAGCAATTAACTGAAAAATAAATCACAATTTGGTTTCTTTCTTTTACTAAATACAAAGTCACAAGTGACGCTAGGTTGTTACAGAATATCATATATATGTGTAAACATCCCTGGGGTTATTGACGAACGAATTTTGAAAGACAAAAATCTTGAAATACCATAAGTTGTAAAGATGGCAAATGCTTGTTCAAATCCCTTTACTAATTCAGTCACAAGTGGCGGGTATTTTGTTACAGACGATCCTTAAGTTACTGACGATCGATTTAAAAAAAAAAAAAAAAAAAGAAGAATTCTTGACATAATTTGAAAAGATAAAGAAAGGTTCTTCAGCTACCCGAATTTTCTCACCGCCTTTTACCATAATATGGAACTGTACCACCCATGCTTTTTACTGAAAGCCAACAGATAAATTTAAATTGACCGTGTCTGGTTTTGTGTGATCCAAAAACTTAGTAATGTGAAATGATTAAAAGTATTTCCCAAATAATGATACCATGGGACAACATCAATCACAGCAGAGTATCTATGATAGATAATCTGCTTTGATTTGAGCTGTGTAATTCTCTTCTACATTGTATATTAGCATTCAAAGGGAATAAGTGTTATAAACTTTTGTAAAAAGCTTTCCCAGATAAAAGAGTCTCTTTTAAACTAAAAGACAACAACAAAAACACTGGCTACCTGATATATCACCTCCCCCTACCCACATATCTTATCCTTTCTTGCAGGGATGAAAGTCTTCAGGGAATTCCCTGATTTCAGGGATTTTGAAGTTCCAAGGCCATATACTTTCATATGGTTTTGGGGGGCGAATATTGGACCATTTCATGGATTTTTGAGCTCTGTGACTTTCATCTCTGTTCTTGTTGGTTGGGGGGGGGGAGGCATTTGCGGCACTCACCTCTACCCCTTTGCTTTTGACGACTTGACCATCTCTTGACTTGTGATAAAACTCCAGCCGGTTTGGGTATAACTTCAAATGCTTCTTCTGCCACGATTGTAGGAAGGGGCCTCCTAGCTTCAACACTTCTCCCTCCACAATACAGTCGGTAGGGCCGACTAGAAAGGCAAGTATACCATAAGGGGAAAAGGCACTCAAAAATCAATACACGTACGAGTGCAGACATGCTGCATTTAACCCTGGCACAGCCAACAAGGATAAACCTATAAAGTTCTGATTATTAGTGTCACATATACTTTTAAAATTCTAGTGGGGGTAATCCAATCGTACGATTTCCATAGTTAGATGAAGTATCTCGATTTTGAAATTTCTTTAATTTTTATTTCTGTACTTCACGCAAAATCAAATTAGACTTACATGAGACTGCAACATTTAATCTGCTATGTTTCTTATACAATACAAGGCAATCAATTTTAATTTTGGTAGAGAAAACTTCAAGACATATTTGAATAGTGAGAAAAAAAAACAGTCGTTGGCCCTCCTGATAAGACTAACGACAAAAAGAGAAGAAAAAAACAAAAACTGGTGTTGAAGAGCAGCAGAGAGCTGTACGACATTACACCCAATAGTCCAACACCGCCCAAACAGTAGCACCCATAAACCGTTCTCACCGTCCACCACTCCTACACTACTGCAGAAGGGATGATATTGGCACCTTGACCGTGCTAATCACACAGGCTTGAAATCTGATGAACATCGGCTCCTGCATTTTTTTTTTTTTTTTTTTGTATTTTTCCCCATGATACACCATTCTACTTGAAATTAGCTAGTACTTGGGTTAGCAACCCAACGAAGAGGGAAGCCACTTCTAGTAAGGTAAAGTACGGGAAGTATTTCGGGAAATTCAGAAAGTCTATTCACAGTTAAATTTCCAAGTAACTTTTAAATAAATCAGAAAGATTTAGGAAATAGGGCACTAGAAGAAAGAGTCATAGAGTAGATCTTATTTCCAAAGCTCTTTGCAAGGTATGGCGGTTGTGTTTAAATTTTTTTTTAGGAAGTAAGCTCTCCTCAACAGGTATAGTTGTAAAATTGTGAACCAAACTAATCATAATGTTTGTAAAGTTTTGACATTGGTAAATTTAACATTATCTAACATTGGTAAATTTGTTCTGGCTGTCATCCCCAAAAACCTAGTTTACAATGACAGATTTCTCAAAAATCAGAAATGGCCTGCTTGGTTAAAAAAAGTGTATTATTCTTAATTAGTAAGTCACCTGTTGTGAGTCGCCATCGCGTGATCTGGTACAGCACGAAAAGCACTGATAATTGTTATATTGGGCATTAGTTGTACCCTAACATTTTGGTAGTGAACGGAGGGAAATATTTGATTAGATAAATGTATCCCACTACCAAATTCCTACAAAGAAGCTAAAAGGAGCATGATACGTGAGTATCAGATAAGTCAGTGGTGTCCCGGTGAGGAAGGTTGTTAGGGTGGGCAGGCGGCGTCTTCGCTACAAGGTATAGTGACTCACAGTTCTCGTCCTGCTCATCAATGCGTGGTTTGCTCTTGCGCTTCTGCTCTATCTTGTCTGTATCTTGGTTGATGGCATCAAATACCGTCTCAGCCACCTCTTGCTGCCAGCGCTCAGACACTACTAGTGGGAAATTCTTGTACAGCTCCTGGTCAGCTTCCGTCAACTATAATAGACATATTTAAGTAGAAAATCCATTATTTTATGCTTTTAACTTTTCATCCATTGTTTTATACTTTTAACTGATCACTTACTGTTATCACTGAGTGGAAACAGAGACTGTTTACCTAAACGTAGCTGTATACAGTGGGCAATCACTTCAAATGCTTGAGTTGCATACTCGTTATTACAGTAATGTGGTATTAAATCACAGCATGTTGAACCTACCATATTTGCAGATTCTACGTACCTTGATACCCTTAGTATCTTCTTCGTCAAATGAACCAATGTCGAAGGCATCGGCAGCGTTTACCTCTCCCCGGGGAGGGATGAGAGGAGGTGGGTACTTCTGCAGGTATACTTGCGTCCAATCTAGTCCTTTGAAGTAAGGGTGTTCTTTCAACTCTTCAGCTCTGTAAATAACCAAGTTTTATTAAGGCTATGTACTTCCCTCATGATGCGACATACCTAAACTAGCCTCGATGAGGATATTAGGAAATTTATTCTAATGTTTTTTTCTTTATTTTTTATACTCTATAAGATTCAAGTAGACGTCAGCAAAATATTGAGAAAAAGTGGTTCGGTATGTCCTACCCTCGACCCATGCAGCCAAGTCGTTCATCAACATCTCGCTTCAATAATCCTTCCAGTAAACTCTTCATCTCTGCAGACATTGAGTCGGGAAACTCCACATTCTGCAAAAAGTGAGTGGTTCTCTTTATATTCCATGTGATTTAAAGTTATAGAAGATAACAAAAAAACTTCTTTCTATGAATGTTGTACATTTGCAGATACCAAGGCAATTATCAAATTCCAAACCTGTATGAGCAGTTCAAACTAGTGCATAAAATACAAAAAAAAAACCACAATATTAGAGGGACATACATTAGTCAAAATCTTTTTTTTTCCAGCATTGGTGACAAAATACACTTTGTTCATGGGAAGTTTAGAGTCTGTACACATATACATAGGTTAATTCAGTAAGTGAGTAAACATACAAAGTTTAAATTTGCATTTTGATTCTGGTATTTGGTGTAAAGGTGTTGCTGTTGTGCTGGGTTGTGATGAAAATACATAAACCTATAGATTATAGGTCATTTTGTGTATCAATGTAGTGAAACACATTTATATTTGTGTCACCACACAAATATGTGTTATCAAAAGCGAATGGATAATATCAAAGATGTGATTAACGATATGCATCTAATTTGCTAAAACCACACTGGACATGCACTGATAGATGCAAACTGATAAGAAAGGAAAACACTCCCCATAGGTCGTTTTTCTTTCTCAATATAGAATAGGCAAAAAATAAAATGACTCAGATCATGAAATAATAATCTAAAAATGAATGCAGAATATTGTAGAAGGCAATGAGAAAATAGACGCTTTACCACAATTTGGAATCAAGCAAAGGGAGGCCATAAAATAAAAGTATGGCTATAGAAACTCCACCTAGCAAGTAAGCGCTGACGGAAGAGTAAGTGAACAATTGACTCAATGACTGGAAGGATTTCAGTATAATAAAAGAATAAAAGGTAATGTCAAAGCATTTTTTTTAACTTTATGGTTATTTTTCCTAGTAATGGCGTACTGATGTGTTAACTGGTACAATAACGGTTTAACAACTACAAGTAGGTAAACCGCGAACACTAACAAAATACACAGGGTAGCATTGATGCAACAGTGTGAGCACATACTACAGTCAGTACAACGTCCACTCAGTAAGTTAGTGATCAACGGTCAGCAACTACCACGTCAAGTCATGTCCAAGACAAAAAGTATTCTCATTGCAAATTATGTCTACACTTGTAGAATTCTCACCGTGCCGACAGAAGTAACGGTCAATTTTGTGTCGTAACCCTAAATAGTCAATACCATAGTACCATAGGGCCTTTCTTTGAAAAGTTACACTCCCCCTAACCCCTACAACTTTATTGGGTGCTCCAGGGAAGGGGGTGGGGGTCTGTGAGTTTCAAAATCACATAACTTTTTGAAATTTGAAGACTTTGACTAA
This sequence comes from Acholoe squamosa, assembly GCA_949317995.1. NCBI lineage: Eukaryota > Metazoa > Annelida > Polychaeta > Phyllodocida > Polynoidae > Acholoe > Acholoe squamosa. The sequence continues at coordinate 57,853,401 of OX439041.1, read as the reverse complement.
AAAAAAAAGAAATGTGCTTTTTAAAAATGTATAGCAAATCCACAAAATTTGGGTTTGTGTTATACCCGCGGTCGCCTTTGAGGGCTACTATGGTATCAACAGATGTGTGCTTTTGGGGATCATATGGAGTCAGCTAGGACTGTGTTTCAATTCAAAAATGTGAATGGTGATCCACCTGTACAAGGTTGTGCATGTGGTGGCCACCCAGGGCGATAAAACTGTGTTAACTTGGTCCAATCTCATGGGTTTCCTCACAATATTAGCCAGAGATGTAGAGTTTCGATCATTTGTCTTTCAGCTACCTACCACAAATATTCCGAATAAACCCATTTAACTAGCACATATTTTTTGTCACTATCAAATGAAGAAAGATTTAGATCGATTCTTATTATTTCGGATAGATCTACTTTGGAAAAAGATTAGGAAGTTGGGTTTAATTCATCATGTAGCTTAGTGTAGAGATTGCTTAAATACCTAACCCCCCCCCCCCCCCAAGAGAAAGGCTTACATTTCAGAGTATTGCCGTGGCTAATATTTTCAAGTTTCAGAAAACTGCAAAGACAATGATGTCGAAACCAGAGTGTGTGCTCTGCTTACGGTCAATCTCCACCATTTGTCTACCGTTATCAACATGTACACAAAGCGACAAGACGGCAGAGAGCGGGGAGAGAATTCTCCAAAGACAAATCTGCAATCTACTCGCTAATCAGGAGCTAACTGGGAACCAAAGTGGCACTTACATTAAATTGTGTCTGTTGTGTGTACAAAAAAAAACAACAGGGAAAAGGAAAATTTTTATGGGAAATCAAAAGACAAAGAGTATGTATCATCTTTTTATTTCGTCATTAGATGATCAGAGATATTGCATTAGAGAATAAGGACTGTCTCCGCTTAACTATCTCAACAGTCATATTAGGTATCGGTATGCTTTAACTTCATTTCATTTTTTAAGCTAGGGTCTTTCTGGGCCAAGTGCAATATGAATATAACATTTTACTGATCATGCTTATTGGGAATGTCATGCAAATTACATCTCAATGAAACAGAGAAAGCTTTAGCAAAATACCAGGCGCAGATTATATTATCTTTATGATTTGTCATAGAATAGTTCATTTTGATACATCTTGACATCAAGCGACGACTTTGGCTTTTAATCACATACATAAATGGTATTTTGATAGACATTGGAAGGGATCTGGGATAATTGAAAAAGGCAGTATAAACCAGGACAACAAGAACATGTACACAACATACCGTAATCTCCCGCATATAAGGCGCGTCTTATACGCCAAACAAAATGCTGCTGAGTCTTATACGTGGGAGGGACATTGCCTTGAGTTTGGGGTGCGCCTTATAGGGGGGTAATTTTACTATAGAACAGTACTAAATTAACAAAAATCTGCCCTTAGAGGTGCGTCTTATACGTGGAATTGCATTCTCTTAGTTGGGGATGCGCCTTATACGCGGGAGATTACGGTAACATTACACAATGGTATCGATGACACAGCACGACAGGATCAGCGCAAAAAAAACAAAGCCCCAAGAAGTATATACAAGTTCATGCTTCGAGTTTAGGTTTGGCGTGTAAAATGAGTATTAATCCTTTTTTTAAGATATCATTTTGTCCAACTGATCTTGTCTTCTTAAAAGCACGCCTGCTTTGTTTTACTAATCATTATAACTGCTATTTGACATCTCATTCTGTTGTTTAACATCCACGAAAACCTCCATGAAGCAGATATGAAAAGGCACACAAGTGACTTGGGTATTTTCATTAATAACTTAAAATATATATATTTATATCTAAAACTCTTTGACAGAGATTGTTAAACCACTCCACCACAACAACCATAAAACTATACCATTTTAGACAGTTTCTAGTTCTCTCTGCATAACATGTAATCTGCAGGTGTCCATGAAAGGACTAATTGTATTGCAACATTACACCGTGGGACCCCAGTTTTCTTTGACAGCTCATCTTAGAAATACTTCAAACCTCTATATTCTAAAAAGCGCACATGCTCTCACCATAAGCGCACCCCCTCCCCCATTGGAGGGCTAAGAACACACCCTTGCAAAAATTTTAGGGTATAAACAAAGATTTTAGTGTTAAAAAAGAGAGAAAACTTTTAGGTATGCTTGAGGGCGTTTGCTTATTAGAATTATTTATTTTTTAAAGTTTTGAGCATCAAAAGAATTTTTCTCTGCTCATGTGCGCTCTTTAGAATATATACGGGTGTGTTATACTCTGGGTCACTCTTCTTATCATCCCATCATTGAAACTTTATATTTTCGCGATAACCACATTTAAGATGCTTAATAATGTAAACTTATAATTATGTCATTTTTTCTCTTTGCCCGTGGTCTTAATCCTAATGTAGCTTACAGGAGGTGAGACTAGGTGTCCCCTTTGTCTTATCATCTATTACTTATTACTAATATTCAGGAAGCAAACCACATCGAAAAGGGTGTTTAAGAGGAGAATTCGAGGGGTCAATACGCCGGCTGTAGTAAAGATCAGAGGCCATTGTAGGACAATCAACGCATGCATAGAAAGGGAATGAGGGAAAAAGAAATCACAATGTGGAAAACAGTTCCTTCTCTACTCACCATTGTCATTGTCATTCTGTCTATTTCGTGTTTGTCTTTTGTCTTATGTTGTCGGAATGGGCTGTGACTGTAAAGAAATAAGATAATACTCATTAAGCATAATAATGTGGATCAGAGAACCTTTACATAGAACAAAGATTTCCTAAAACTTTGACTTTTCAATTCTAATGACTATACTTGAATACTTTACAGTTAATAAATTCTAAGTAGGACGCTGGTGATTAAAAAGGTGAAAGCTTGATTCAGGGAATCTCAGATGGTCATGTTAACAAAGACTATGATGCTAATCACATATATATATATATATAATATATATATATATATATATATATATATATATATATATATATATATATATATATATATATATATATATATATATATATATACACCTACCTTTAGTACGCCCATCAAATCCACATTACATTACTTGAAGAAAGAATTAATCATTAATCCAACATGTCGTCTATCTTACCCTTTAAGTAGTTTGTAGAGCATACAACCAAAGGAGAACCAGTCTGCTGATGAATCGTATGCTGTGCCTTTTGATAATACTTCTGGTGCCATGTACCCATGTGTGCCCCTGAACAAACAGGAAAAAAAATAACCCGTAAATTGACGACAAACGTTATTTAAATATTCTATTATAGCAACATGTTTTCGGCTTAAACGCCACTTTAAATATACATTTCGATACCCTAAACTGTTTCAATCCCAAAGAGGACCGTGCGTTCCTAGTGTCACATCGGAAACGAATTCTTAATTCATCCGCCCCATTCATCTACTGGGCATATTCTACTGGCATTGTAAAATCATCAAATGCATACAGACAATTCTATTATCTTAAATTCCTGCAGCCCCAGATGTTAACTCCAGAGTGTACAGGTACAACAGATCCCCGACCACATGATGTTGGACTTGATTGCTGGTCGTCATCATCAAGTGTTGGTGAGTTTACTCGTCAGTACTGCTGCAGTTATGCATCATGACGACTTATCAAGCTACTGCCAAAACAATGGTCCGCATGATGCACCAATGCAGTGCTGGTGAAGAAACTAGCCTACATTGCATTGCTGCAGCATTAAAAACCTAGGAGCCTGATCCTGGAGGCATCGCACAGTCTTGAAAGGGTTAATAATAAGCTGCTCTTACACGCTCGCATGGGGCTTCTTCTTTGAAAAGTCACAGGCCAGCCCGAGATCCGATATTCTGACGTGTCCATTTTCATCCAATAGAATGTTGGCAGGCTGAGGATGGGAAAGAGTACAGACATGAAAACCAAAGACTGTGAGTGCATAAGAGAAATTAGGCAGGCAGAGTTACTGAGGCAGCATCATTTGGTAGCAGGGCGAGGGTTGAGTACGTTGGGTGATTTTGTTTTATACTGAAAGTGCGGGTGCAAAGTGTAGGGCCACAGTGAACCTGGCCCTAAAGTACGATATTACATAGAGCGATATGGAAAGTTTTACATCTTTTTCCACCATTACGCTACTGAGACCAACCACCTTCATACTAATTCTTCATTTCTACTATCACACCATTATGATACAACTATTACAGCATTATACTTCAAGTACAAGGCTATGGAATCCTACAAACCCAATTCCTAATATATCATCATGATTATGGGTCTTCATATCAATGTGAGATTATTCATCGATTTATTTAGCAACCCACTCACGAAGAATAAATTTGCACATTCACCCAGTCCTTCAGACCTACCTTAAGGTCCCTGTAGACAACAAAACGGTTGTGCATATGTTCGAGGCCTAGGATGACCTCGGCGGCGTAGAATCGCACCTCCTTCTCAGAGAAGACGCCATGTTGAGACAGGTGGTAGTGTAGGTCGCCGCCATTCATGAGGTCCAGGATGAAGCACAGCTTCTCCGCCGTTTGGAAGGCATACGTCATACACACGATAAACGGACTACCCTCCTAGGGATATAGACATACGGTGTTAGTCAGGGGGATTGGGGAAAGATAGGAATTGGGCAAATAAGTAAAAATTACTAGAGCTATCGGGTACCTCTGGCAATTTACAAAAAGTACCCTTGCCTACAGGGTTTCACGCTGGTGCTAATATGAAAATCTGGTGCTGAAAATGCGATGGTAATGCTGTTCTATTTGATGATAGTCTTACTCACAGAAGAGGAAATTTATCCTCATGTTCCCATGCACTACTAATCGTAGCAAAGTAATGATGAGTGAGTAAGAGATGTTTAACGCCATTTCCACAGCTAAGGTCATATTCATGGCGAGAACTACATTACACAATTTTACTGAGGAATGTGTTGGTGCCCGCGCATATGTGCACCACACACATCCTAAGGGGATAGAAAAGAAGAGATATAGACCCTTTTAAGTGGGCTAGGGAGGCCCGCAAAGTACTGATGTCTTAGACAAATGTACAGTGAGTGAGTAATAGATGTTTAACGCCATTTCGACAGCTAAGGTCATATTCATGGCGAGAACTACATTACACAATTTCATAGGGGAATGTGTCAGTGCCCACGCATATGTGCACCACACACATCCCGAGGGGATAGGAAAGAGGAGAAATAGACCCTTTTAAGTGGGCTAGGGAAGCCCGAGACAAATGTACAGACTTAGATCATGTGTTGAGGTTTGTACACTATATGTGGACCATAGGTATTAACCCTTTAAGGCCCGGTGACGCATTTGTGCATCATGCCTATTAGTCGTCATGAGTGCATCATGCCTATTAGTCGTCATGATGCACCAATGAAGTGCTGGCGAGGACTGCTACTCGTGTAGGGTCGTCATGATGCATCAATGGGTATGATGCATAAATATATTAGCGGCCCTTAAAGGGTTAAAGTGTTGTATAAAAGATGCTTTGGGTCCTACCACTGTAGTACATATATAGCACCTACCCCCGTGCTGACTAATGATAACATGATCCTCTCATTCAGAGCCAGCGTTTCGCCGCCCTTCATCTTGATCCTCTTTTTGTCCAAACATTTCATTGCATACCTGGAAGGATAAGAAACAAAAACAAACTCCATTTCATTATTACAACGCCAATTATGCAAACATTCGTAATCATTTAATTAAAAAGGCAGAGGAGCCTGCCTTGAAACCAGAGTTTGGTCGGACTAGTAACACGGAGCAAGACGACACACACTATCTTCATTCTCCATACATTCCGAACCCATGAAGGACCACACGGAGCATTAGTCTATTTGCCTGGACTACATACTTAGTATTGATAATCAAAGGTCGGCAAGATGCATTATGATGACAAAGAAAAATGAATTAAGAGGCTCCATCCGTGGAAGGGTTAAACGGATTGATGACTCTGGTAAAAAAAAAGTTTTATGAGGACAGTAATTTTATGGCCAGAGGTGAAACTCACTAATGCCTTCATTTATCAGAATCAAATACAATAGCTGTTGTTCTTATCACTATTCTAGCACATCTTAGAGTCATTTTCCACCCACACAAACCTACTCCCCTTATTTTACCTACCCCCACTGCCCCCCCTACCCCCCCCCCCATAAGGTCCACCTATATCCCCGGTGCCCGTCAATCTTTAGCCGGCCTCAGTGTAATATGAAAGTTAATGACCGTACAAAACGTGGCCGCAGTTGGGGTGGGTCTGTGTGTGGGGTGCCTGATAAGAAGCAGACCGTAATTAGAGTAGGGATCATGGAGGTGCTTGGGGTACATGGGGCCCACTGGTCCGGCCTGCCTGCTGACTGGTCTGTGTTTTACCGCCGTCTACATGTCACCTCTGCCCCTGACTCGGGGGAGCTGCTCTCCCTGCAGACTAGGGAGGGAGACCACAGCCCCCTCAGCTGCTCGTCACAACTTAAGGACGGACTCCATCGACTATCTATTCTCAGCAGTAAAGATAATCTAACCCAACACTTCATCTGTCCCTTTTTAAGTTAACTGGTGCCAATACTCAATCTATCCCTTCTAAGGTTATCGAACCCCAATACTAGAGCTATCCCCTTCCCTCAACTTTTCTACCCAAATGACTACTAATGTCCCCTTTATGCTGCTCAAACATTATTATTGTGTCCATTCAGACCCCAGTAGTCTCCATCACTACACCTTTTTCTTCAAGTGATCTACCACACTTCTGAGTCAACCTTTTATAATTTAAGGGGCGGCATGAATTCAGCAGCCGGTCCAGGTTCTAATACGACAGTTAGAGCTAACATCATTTGTCAACTCTAATTACAACTGTACCGTTAGTTAATTGAACATTTTCTAACCAATTACCATCAAGGCTTAATATCATTACCAAATTTAGAGGAATACAAAGCAACTCTTTGTCTGGAATCATTTACAAATATCTGCTAAAGTGCAAGGCAGGTGATTGCCTTGGTTTGTCGTTAAATGATCTGATAGACACATTGCACCTGATATTATTGCCTTCTACAATCATGACCAGTAAGGCTACCGTTTGATAATGAATTGTTATTTCTCAAACTATACCAGTAGTTACTGTATACATTTGTGCACGTCTATTAATTCTTGTACAAATCTACAAGTATTTACAATGCACTGTGAAACTTACATTTTTCCTGTGTCTGCTTTCCGACAACCATATACTTCACCAAAGCCTCCCCGACCAATGATTCGGTGTACACTGAAGTCGTTCATTGTTAACTACAAATAGAAGGGGTTTGGACATCTAATAACTGTATGGACGTTTCTATTTCAATCAGCCAAAGAACTTTTAACCTCTGGCAGGTGCAGATGATTAAAACACAAGTTAACATTTACAGTTTCCTTCAGCTCTTTTCATACTCACTGGTCATTACAGTGATTTTTCCTATGATGAGTACCTGATGATCAGTATACAGACTCACATACAGGTTCATTAGATATTACTGACAGTAAATCTATAAATCTACCGTAATCTCCCGCGTATAAGGCGCGTCTTATACGCGAATCAGGCCGGGGATGGGTCTTTTACGCGGGAGGCAAGCTGCCTTGAGTTGGGGGTGCGCCTTGTACGCGGGTTTTTCTAACATCTCAATTGGGATTAAGTGAGGTATGATGCTGATCATATATTTTTTTTGAATACCACAAATGAGGTGTGACCAGAAGTAGAACTTGTCTCTAACATTGTATCATCAGTTCTTTTGATTTCTTTTCCTACATTCATGTATTCTATCAATGCTGTAGCATGTTAGAGAATGAATTTCAATCAAAACATTATCTAAACATAGTTTGAACATCTATTCTTAAGTCAAACACATAGCAAGTGTATATAAATGGTATACTGGCTCCATCTGGTGGCACTTCTAGGAACCATTCCTATTGAATACAGGATTATAAATGATCTTGATCAAGATACAGTTTGCATTATTATTATGTGTTAGATTGTATTCCCAGATCTGTAGTTGTAAATCGATTTTAGGTTATCCATACTTAGATCACTATTTTACATGATAGATTTCATGTTATCATGTAAATAAGTCATCATGATGTGGTTGATTTGTCAAAACTGTCAGAAGACAGTATACAATTGAAATTTACCTCAAACTGTACCTTAATCATGATCATTTATAATCATGTATTCAATAGGAATGGTTCATAGAAGTTCCACCAGAGGGAGCCAGTATACCATTTATATACACTTGCTATGTGTTTGACTTAAGAATAGATGTTCAAACTATGTTTAGATAATGTTTTGATTGAAATTCATTCTCTAACATGCTACAGCATTGATAGAGTACATGAATGTAGGAAAAGAAATCAAAAGAACTGATGATACAATGTTAGAGACAAGTTCTACTTCTGGTCACACCTCATTTGTGGCATTCAAAAAAAATATATGATCAGCATCATACCCAACCTGATGCTAACCTTAACTAAGGCCATCCCCAACTACATCCTGAGTTGGGGGTGCGCCTTATACGCGGGTTTTTCAAAATACCCGTTCAGGGGAGATAGGTGCGCCTTCTACGTGAACCAGCCTTCCCTGAGTTGGGGGTGCGCCTTCTACGCGGGCTGCGCCTTCTACGCGAGAGATTACGGTACACGATTTATTCCAGGACTTTAGTAACTTAACATGGCATGAGTCAATACTTACGGAAATATTTAACTCTAAATTCTTCCACTGACAGAATCTCGTATACTTGTCACTGAAAAATGAGGGAAACAAAATATATTTGTGCCTCTGACTAAATAGAGGACAACTACAGTCAGTATACAATACAAGGCGTGTGTACTGAAGGTTAGGGAGATCTCCTTATGAAAGCCTTACAAATACCTTTTCACTTCATTACTGTCATCATTGTAGACCCTGAAGTCTACACCTCCATACTCTCCTCAGGCTCATACCTGTCTTATTTAGGCTACTGCTATATTGGGATGCCTGTGGCGGATTCCTTATTCTTATAACTACTACGGAGCTACTACAGCTGAAGGTCAGAGATGCCTTCCAGAAAGTATGCCTCCTCGGAAGACAACAAGAACTAAACCTTGTTAAAGCTGAGTACGGACAACTTACCATTCTATAAAGCTATCAAATATTCGACCTCGCAAGGAATTACATATTTCTTCTATATATGGCTGAAAATAGAAAACATTCCTTTTAGATGACACAATTATAGATACTTCTTTTTAAATAATTTCACGAGGGAACTGTTTATTGGATTATCTTGATATATATATTTGCTGCACTTAGTTGTAGTGCATAATAGCTGTTTTGGCACACTGCTGAGTGGTAGGAAATACCCAATGTCTTATGCATCTTTTGATAAATCCTACTGAAAGGCAGTACAAAAGTATTAAGTACATTTTATATTTGATTATATCCAATTACACTGAACTTACCTCAAACACCTTTGCTGCTAATGTTTTCATTTTCTGTGCCTTGGTAAGCTGTTCCTGTACGTGGTCTACTGCCTCTTTGGAGTATGTCTGGAAGTACACAAACCACAATACTTTTAAAACTATGTTCCTGGTTCATAAGGCCTTGGCCTGGAGGAAGCTACGGGTATTGCATATTAAATTTCGTGTTGAATCTGTGAACATTATTTCTCCCTCCCTATATTCTCTACAACTGCTGTTCATTTATTCGCTTAATTTTAAGGAACGTATCCCATCTCAATATTCAAAAGTTTTCTTTAACAGTTCGAGTGACTATATTGGATTTCTGATCGTCAATAACCATAACCAACTCCTTTCAGTGGAGAGACACCCATGGAGATAAAAGGATACTAGGGTCTACAGTGCATCATCGATAGGGTAAGTGTCACCTTTTTAAAAATGTGTTTCGTGAGGCATATGTGTTCCAATGCTAACATTGTAACTTCAAGAGGCTAAACCCGTGTTTAAATCACGCAGAAGGTGCAAAAAAGACCCTGCCCCCTGCAATAGGCTATGCTTGATATCTATATTTATTTTCAATCTACTAATAATTAATTTCATAATGGACATGGATCATGTCTACAGGTGTGTTTGTGTGTGTATGGGGGAGGGGGATCATTTACGTAGACGAAACAGCCGTATGACATTTCCCCGTGGCATCAGGTAGAGTGGAACATCAAAAACCCTGAAATCATTTCTGATGACTTTATAAATCCGTGTACGTATAGTGGGTACCGAGGCCATCATTTTCACTACCTACACAAGTTGAAATCACTATGTGTCAATTTTCAGGGACACATTCAAAGGTTGATGTCTCTAATAATCTACACCTGCATGTCAGTATCAATGGGTGTTAATTAAATGTGAGTTCACACAGGAGGCACCTATACATTTCTGTTAATCAAGTGTGATTTCATATGAAGCATGGTGCAATTCTCCATGTCTCTATAAATGTCAACCCAACTGCATACCGGTACTAACCCTATAAATGCTATGGCAACGTGGGGATCTATCTATACTACGGGTGGTGAACAACTGTGCATCAACAAGGTTAAAGGGACCTCCATGAATACCCTTGTGGAGGTTCCATTTAGCTTGTTGAACAAGAGGGGCGCTCAGGTATCTAGGGCTACAGGTGCGACACCTGGAAGCGGACGCGGTATCTGCTGCGGCGGTAGACGCCCTGGAGAAGGGTGAAACAAATGGCGGAAAATATAAACTTTTTAAAAATGAGCAAGAAAATAAGTGTTGTGAAAGATTAGAAGACAACAAAAGTGAAATCAACCCTGAAGGCATGAACATTATGAAACTGAAGCAAGTCAGGGAAATAATAAATAAGGCATAACTCACTAAATACTATTTAATAGTAAGAAAGAAGGTATCATTCGAGCATTATTTCATATTTCTATTGGAAATAGTTTAACAGCAAAGAAACCCGAATCGTCGCAGTCATGGCTCGATGAAAGAAAGAAATGTAACCAAATCAGTACAGCTAACCTTTGCCATTTCTAATTGAAGGTAATTCTCCCGACCGAGTTTGCCAATTGTTTACATTGATATTTAGTGTGTATATAATTAACCCCTGTAATGGTGCAGGAAATGTTGTGCAATATTTATAGTCAGGAAGGAATAATAAATTGACTACAGGGCTCAGTACGCGTGTGCTCTAGACACGTTCCTCTCAATTCGACTCTCGTCATGGCATGGGTCTCAATTTAGTATTAATAGCTGTTATAGTATACTCTAGTGCTGTCTCTGTCTTTGCTATTTTGCATGCAATGGAAGAAGATTGCAGTAAAATAAACCCTTTAAGGAGTGTTATTGCATTAATGCATCAACCTGTAATACATCTATATGAACCCCATAGTCAATATGATGCATGCATGCAGTCCTAGGAAGTAGATTTACTAAGACTGCAGTCATACATACGAATGCATACATTACTTTCAGTAACGGCCCTTAAAGGGTTAATGGGGTTTTTATCATCAGCCTGATATCAGTACCTTACAAAGGCGGCCTACAAACCATAGTATGTGTAATAGTTTTCAGTTTTGAATACATTGCGGCGTAGCTCTTTGCACACTTGACAAAGTCATTTTAACTTCTGTGGGTCAGACAATGTATACATATAGACAGGGATGAAAACGTTCACTTGCAACAAACCACTCACACGGAGGCCCTAAATAGTGTATTCAATGTGTCAATACACAATGTTGTTGGTACTTGGAATCCAGGGTATATCTAATTCAAAAACGTTTCACACCACAGATATGATCATACAACATCATCAACAGGGGAAATCCATCGATTGGAACATGGAATATCGTAATATCTAAACCGTTGCAAACTACCACTATAACTATGATCATCTCTATAATTTGAGACTTGTTGCAAGGGAGACGTGGAAATGGTAGTAAAACCTCAGAATCACAGCATGCGCACATGAATGGCAATAAAATATTCTGAATCATTCCCCAGTTTAGCCAGAGAATGAAATGTGTATGTAAGAATTCATAGTCCCAAGATAGCAATCAGTCTTCAATTGGCCATCTTGAGGTAAACCATTCTGATATTGGGATTATAAGACCATTGCAATACGGGCATTTCATGCCACTCTTTCATGCCTTTGCTGCTGATGGGCACTCCCTCCCCATCTCTTTCCAGTTTCAACTAAGGCAGCCATACTTCAGAACACTGCCTTTTTACGCTGCCCGGTCCAGTGAGACTAGAAACCTACCTTCAGTAATCGAATTCCTGCTGGCTCTAGGCTGTGGCCACCAACAGAAGCCACTATTCCAAACACCGCCACAAGGGGGGGGGGGGGGAAACTCTACCACAGTTAAGCACTTTTTGTCAATTTCCCCGAGATGGTGCCACACTCTAGCAGTGGGGTAGTTGTGCCAAGGGAATTGATGTGATATCAATTTTCCTGGTTCTAAACCAGATACGATCGTTGATAGTTAAACCAGATGAGTCCTAGTTTGGTAGGATTCCAAACCAATGTGGCATTCAGAAGCTATACAGCGGTCCATAACGTACACCTATCTCGATAACCAGCTTGCCCCAAAAAACACAGTTTTATTTCAAATGGTGAGAGAGGCTTGAAATAACAAATATGGTGGCAAAAGCGAGGAAGTAGGTCAATTAGTTAGCTTCTATAGCTTTAATATAGAAGGCCTACAGTGTGGCTGGCCCCAGGCGTGATCTGTCTCCCCAAGATGGGTGATTTGATTAAGGACAGGTCTGCTGTAAATTGTCACCCTAACTCTTTCGTACCACTCAGTCTAACGTTAGAGGGAGGAAACCGAGGCAACCATTTGGCTGTCGCCCACAATAATGGCTTGTGTGACATAAAGGAATATGGACTTCAATGTATTACATGTATTCCCCTCAACCCTTCCAACGCACTTTCCAAGGCTACGCCAATTAACTAAGAATTGAATGCAGGCAGTACCATTTAGGGTGCTTTAAACTTTAACCACATATGTATGTAGTAAAATAATGTTAAATTTGTATACATAATATGGTGTGATATTGTATATAGTTGTTTATTCTATAACTTGTTATGCAGTTGGTTTCTGCATTATTCAATTATCAATTATGTCTTATAAAAGAATTGTCATAAAAAATGTAAAAACATTGTTGCTATGGTTGACTTGAAACAACTCCACTATCACTAGGTCACATGACACTGACTAATCACTATGGCTACTGCAAATGACTCCATAGTCTATGTACCTCCTGGAGCACTTTAAAATAAACATCCCTGATGAAGAGTAGAGATACTCGAAACATGTAGGATATGTCAACTTGAACTATGCACCTTCTCTTGTCTTTGAATACTGGTTACCAATCCAGATTTTAGGGAATATCTCCTATATTCTCAATTTAAAGTAAGTAATGCACATTGCTGATCTACTGTACACAGCGGCCATGGACAATTGTTGGACAATCGTCAGGGGAGGTTCCCGATCTAATTTTAGCACCAGTGACGTTCTTAGAAACGCTGCCATGACGTCATGAACAGGGTGACAATACGGCACATCCTGTGGAGGCTGACAATAGAGGCTCAGGAGGATCGCTGATAAGGCTGTTAAGTAACCCCAGGGCCAAAGTAGGATATGGGTGACAGAATGAACCACAGGGCAGGGTCGTTGTTGAGATTTAAGGGATAAGAAGGGATAGGTACCTAAAGTATAGGGACTGAAATGATGTAATACTTTTGTTTTGGACTAGGAAATTGGACTTCTGTAGTGTTTATATTACTTTGACCATTGTTCCGCATGAAGTATTCATATCCATCTCCATTGTTAACACACTCCTGACGGGTGTACTGATGGGAGAGGCGCCGTATTGCGCCTCCAGTGGCCGCCGTGACGCACATATACATTACCTGAGACCGACGTGATATCTGTAAGTATCAGGAGGTAGCCAACGTACATCTTACCTTATAAAACAGACACACACATGGCAGAGCAGAGGCAGCATGTTTTGGCCGCCTCACAATCATGTCAATTATACCAATATGAGCCAGTGGCTGTAGGCCAGCCAACAACCCGCTCACAATCACCTCCTTGATGGCAACAATTAACTGCCATAATGTAGTTCCAGACATCTTCCTCATTCTTTATTTCATTCCCCTTGTCTTTTAACAGCTTCTGTCGGCTTCCTTATCGAAGACATTTCCTTCTGTCGTTTCCTCCCTTTCCGCGCCATGTCACTTAATGAATTCTCTGCCCTCATTCTTTTCAGTTTACCAACCAATATCCTTAAGTGTACATTTTGGTGAATGGTATCAGTGCAGTGTGCTGAAGTTCTTAGGTCGTCAGTAGTATTTAGAAACATCTATTTGATAACGGCTACAATCAAATATTAAAGATAAAAACGTCATCGTCTTACTTTCATTCAGGAGAAGCTGTCCAAACCACGATGTGGTAGCTGTCCAAACCTTTAAAGGCTACACAGTGCATTAGGCTAGTGCGATATACACTGTACCTTCATGACGCCATGACGCATCAAAGTAGCTTATGGCGACTAACTCAATAGGACTGTATTCATGAGGTGCAAAGGGAGATGAACCTGGAGGCACCATGTGTTATACTCGATGACAGGGTATGGTGTCAAAACGACTTCATGTCAATTCATATTCAAACCGGTTTAAATCTTACTGTGTGCCGAAAAAGAACTGCACCTAAAAGCCGACTGTAATATAGAACAGAGGCCATAGCTGCTTAGTAGCACAATCATTTCAGTTACAAACCCAACAGCTGGCAATGACCCAACCGCTGCCTCCAGCTCTGGTTCCCACGCCTAACTAACTGATTGCCATTACGCACGTGAGGCACTGGAGAGACCAGTGTAATGGCAGTCATGAAATAGTGTTGACGCAGCCCCCGTAGATGTGACATAAGACCTATTGACTGAGGTGATTGTGGCCGGGGGAGGGCATCCTCAGCCCTGACTGCTTCCTCAGCCCTGACTGTTTCGAATCTCACTGCCCCTAATCCTACCAGGAAGCTGATATCCCCTACCTGCCAGTATAAGCTCCATGCATGTAATGATATAATGGAAGAGGGGGTGGATAATCCTGCTTGTCTCCTACCTTGATTAGGTCTCAAGTATTTTCTTTACGGCATTGAACTGTTTGGTGGTGTACGACATGATAGTTGCATAATCCGTGTTTAAAGTCTCAACCCAAAAAGCCTCAGAAGTATCTGGTCTAGCAAATAAACATCAATTGATACAGATGTTAAGGAAGAACATAATTAAACAATTATCCCTGTTTGCTTCTATAGCAAAATGGGCCCATCGTGTAAGACAAAATGGAAATGTGTTGCTGGTACTGCAGGTGGGCAAAAGCAGGCATATGGTGCTGTGAACCTATGGTAGTGAGAACAGAGCCTGCACAGTATTGGCCACTAGCTGGTCTGGAGCTGGTTCCGGCGACACACACTGATAAGAACTGATAAGATGGGAGCAGCATATCCCTGGAAGTGGGTGTTAACCAGGGACAAGGTACCCATCATGGTATGTCTTATCAGTGTGTTTTAGCTCAACCAGCGAAATTCAAGATGGCGGCTCCACTAGGCCTCCATACTGAGTCCTGTAGTGTCTGGAAGCCATGTCTAAACCCTAGAGGACGTTGAACTTAATACAACAATGATAGGAGGTAGGGATGAAAAGCAAGGCCTACAATAGCGAGTAGAGCATCTGGAGCACAAAAGAAGATTAATCTATACATATCTCTTTCAACCCTACACCTTATTCACACACCTGGTGACTTAACTACAGCAGGAGTGGGGGCGTTGTCTGAGCTTACACTAATGTTATTGGTCTAACTACCGAGGAGATGGCCGGTGGTAACTTAATCAGCCAATATACCACACTGAACGAATTTATCTGTACAGAAACTGACATGTGTATTCGGTTAATATGATATTTAATAATGGTATCATACAAGTGGTCTTTGGTTGTTTCATGAAGCTTAAACTACAATAGACTATATCTCAATTAGAGCGGCCATATTTAGTTTTATGCACTACATATGGTTGACCCGGGGAATTCACTGTGCTTTTAAAGCGGCCTAAGGGGGAGACATTTATTTCGTCAAATGGTAATTTAGCTGCATTATAAAATTAATCATTTCCATTATATGGGGACGCTTTAAGTACCCGGATAGGTGTTGCGATTTTTAACGGGCATCCCGGCGTCCATTAGGGAGAAAGCATGTGCCGAGTTCCCAGTGGATTATAACGTCAACAGTCAACAGTACCGGGTAGGTATTATGGGAGCAACTCATTTGAAAGGGTGCACGGTTGCCTGGATAGGCCCCAAGCTACAGACAAGCCCTGGTGATGGTGCATTATCATCTCTGTGTAAATATACACAAGGGGGTTGCCAGGAAAAAGGGGATTCTCTGCACGGGGCTCCATGGATCATACAGCCTATATAGCTGCTAACACTTTATCATTCTTCTAGCCATATAGATGGCAGGTGCTACGTATAATAGTAAAACCGTACCCCCTGGGTCGGGCAACATTTCTGCTTCTGAAAACGCACAATGATAGCCTCTAGGGAATGTATGCCTAGCTCCTACACAAAGATTATCCATTATTGTAGACAATGCCATGTATAAAAGGTATGGACATACATTACAATAGGTACAACATCTATATGAGACAGACTTAATGTCTATGAACCGCCCCGTTCACCAAATACCCGTGTATTAGACCACTTTACCTATACTACTTGTACCAGGCGCCCTGGTCATATAAAGGTCACAACAGGCATTCAAGTGTCATATACTCTAGCCCTTTGCTTCTAATTAATCATCACCCCTCATTATCTTTATTAACGCTCTATGCATACATCCCAATGAGGGGATACAGTATAAGGAATGCGTGAGTACTCAGTAATGTATGCTTTAACGCCATCTCGACAACAAAGGTCATATACAGCCCTGGAGAGAAAAGCCATAATAGACATCAGCCCCACAGCCAAATACATATATCCTTACATAGGGGCACAAGACACATGTAAGAAGGGTCAGAAAATGAGGAAAGCCCCCTAAGATGAGATAGGGATACATAGTGCTACATACATTGCATGTGGGGTAGGGGCAATACTGCTCATACGACCTTCTATGGAGTCCCACGTCCAATAGCCACCCCAGGTAAATGGCCTAGCGAACTGTTTATTGCTAGTATATAATACATAAGCTATAGTCAATAATATTGGAGAGGATAAGGGCGGGGTCCATTGTTGGACGATGCGTGGGCATTGTCAGCATACTATTGCCTACATGTATAGACAGCAGGGTATGCATATACTGATGGTGGTGACCTCGGATCTTGTTGCAGATTTTTCTTAATCATTTACACAGTTTTGTAAAAGAGCCCTGGGTAGATGCAATGCTTTAGAAGAGATTATAAAACCTTAGTATTAGACTGACACTGAAGCGTCTATATCAAAGGTGGTCGTCTTTTTTAGAGGCCACCTTTATTTACCTACTGTTTTTCGTTTTTCCTATAGTATAAAACACGGGATATACCGCCATGATAGATTGTTGTCCCCCTTCTCAGACTTCCACTTACCTACTACTTATCTACACATATCCCTATGTGGGTAGACATAATTTGGTATCAGGACGCGGGCTGATGTGCACAGGGGGTGGGCCCTTTTTTATTAGACCACCCCTTCCTGCATTTTATAGGGTAAAACACTCAAGATTTAACCAATTAGGTGGATGGTAGCTAGGCTATCGTCAACCAAAGACTTATCGACAGATTATTCTCACAAAGTACGAGTTTAGATTTTGGTCTCGATGCAAATCCTTCCTCGTGTGGGCTAACCAAAGAGGTTCGATTAGTTATTTACTATAGTTTGTGGAAGTTTGTCTAGCGTCTTCTACTTTAGGTACCAAACAGAAAGGTGGTCGTGT
The DNA here is from genome assembly GCA_949317995.1 of Acholoe squamosa. Classification (NCBI taxonomy): domain Eukaryota; kingdom Metazoa; phylum Annelida; class Polychaeta; order Phyllodocida; family Polynoidae; genus Acholoe; species Acholoe squamosa. Next base: position 57,835,496 of record OX439041.1, on the reverse strand, counting down.
CCTGGACGGCCTACCCTATATAGGCTTGGAGATGGGGGAGACAGTGACTGAGAGGGTGGTGTGTGCCTAACAGGCGAGGATTACATTAGGTATAGGTGATAGCAGGGAAAGGTAACCATGGTGTGTCAGATACATCCTATTATAGGTGAACATATTCAGATTATTCTGCTACACAAACACACAAGGCTGCTCCCTTCTTATACCTTATCCTACTGTATTACCATTTCATAATGCCATTTTGCCATCACATGGTGCATAAATACAGCATTAGGGGGCACTCACACACACACAGCGACATGCATTGTGCACACAATCCCAACGGTGACAATATGCTAACTAACATCTACAGCTACTCACAGTAATGTTCTAATTTAAAGATTGGAGAATGGAAATTTGAAAAACCAACATGCATGTAAACTATTTTATACTCAACCAACTGCAATTTAGTCTGCAATATAGGCCTTCGCAAAATACCATTTCATATCTCTTGAATTATATTTCTCGAAATACTTAGATGGAGAGATCACACAAAACCAACACGGTCAAATTTAAGTTCAAGTTGGTATTTATTACCAAAAGTTGAGGTGTACAGTGGCATTAAAGTGGCCTAGTTGGAAGTTGAAAAGTAAGGATCTACGTTTCGGGCACTTTAAGTGTCCTTCATCAGGTTATATTTCTCGAGCTCGTATGATACAGCACCCCTAAGGTCAGCTCTATATATTGTAATCTAAAATGTAACAGTGCGAGGCCATCATTTTGTTCAGGACTATTTTACCAGATTAAAAATAACACTCATAAATAGCAGCCACAATTTGGTCACTCACCACTGCCCCCCCAATCTCATCCGCACCCCTACCTCCCAGTCCCTGCTTATCCAACCATCCATCCATGTCCTTACTTGGTCCCACGATAATGGAACTCAAGACCTCTATCTGCAATATCATCCCAAACCATACCCAGAACCCCAGTGCTGCCATCAATCCACCCCTTCTTCTATCTCACGGCTCTATTCCCCAAGCAATTCATCTCAACCCTAACATTTGTGGACAGACAGTCCCTTTAGAAAAGCAGCGACCGCCCATTCCTTCAATAATAGCAATCCATTCCTTCTGAAATAGCAATACATTTCTCATATTGATGGTTGTACATAGTCTTTGTTTCGAAGGAGGAGAGTTCCTTCTAGTCACAAGAAAGTTATCGACTGGTGATGGTCTATCTAATTTGAAAAGGTTTGACACTTCCTATTTAAAAGCTGTAGCTCGTTCATGTACAGTCCGCACAAGAGTCAAAGAGTAACTTATTCAAATGATACGGTTATAGTTTTACTTACATACAAGCTTTTCACATAATTTGATAAAATTACATATGCCATCTTTAATTCTGACAAGGTATAAACATAATTTTACATGCAGCCAGCTTTGCCAGACCATCTAGTCAATTAATCTTCCTACTTCGTTTTTAAGTTGCTGGTGTGGGTGTTTTTTTTGTTTTTTTTTGTTTTTTTTTTGCCTCAGATGAACAAGCCTCTCATTCAATCTGAGTGGCATTGCGTAGCATTCCTGCCTTCCGGCTTCTGTGTCCGTGTGATTCAGATAGATTAATCAGTAGTCTAATACATCACCAATTGTGAGATAGACTATTATTATGGAATTTAATAACACGCGTCAACCTTCTAGACTCTCATCTGAAGAAGTAAGATTTAAAAATCTGTAGTAAAGTTTATCGACCTAAAAGACACAAATTCCCCTTTATACGTCTATGCAAACAGGGACTATGGTCTCATATATGAGGAAAATACTGATTGTATTGCAGGTGAAATTCAATGGCACGCATGAGTGTACACCTTTGGTCCAATCAATGATCTGACTTCATTCTTGAACAATGGTTCTTTCAGAACAGCAATGCTTTTAATTGAATATTCCAAGAGTTATGCATACTGACAAGCAAATGCTTTTACGGGATAAGGCCGATTGTCGCCTGTCATCACTCAAACAAAATAATGTCAATGTGGATTCATTTTGCTGCTGTCGGTGTAAGCACGTTTGCTTTTTTTCTAGTGGAACCTTGCTGCTGCATTGATGCATGGGAGGGGAATTATATTAAAAAAGTGTTTCTTAAGCCAATAATCTGCTTTCGCGTGTTTACTTTTTTTTATACCAAGAAAACATCCCATACATCCTTTCCCTTGGTTGCAGTGTTGGTCAATGTAGCATGGTTGCATGTATATGGTGAAACTCAAGGCCACATCAAGGCTTGGTTTACAACCAATTTTCGTTTTCTCATATTTAGTGTTATTTGGGCGTGGGGGACGTCATGTTTCTTAGAAATAGGCCTATATAGCGGCGGTAAATATAGGTATTGTCTAACACGTAGGTACTTATCTAAATCAGTAAGGGAGTGGTCTTTTATTAACACAAGGGCGGTGGTGGGCTTCACTCCTTTCTTTTTTTTTGTCTCACCCGTAGCGTAGAGTGATGCCCCACCTCAACAAAAAAAATGTGACCTCTCTGATCAGGCCTTGTAACAGGTGACAAACACTGCCACTTTTGCTAATATGTAAAACATACAATTCCATAGCTGCGATTTCAATCTGGCATGGTACAGGTGTGCACGAAGATAACCCCCAACTACCTGTTGGTATTTGACACATGCACCCCATGCAAGACGCTGGAACTGCATGTAGCTTTAACACCACTAAGGTCTATTTTTTTTCTCAGACCTTATTTACCTACATCTTTTATTAAAGCCATTCACCCAGACTCCAACCTGACGGTCACCAACAGATCACATTTTCAAAACACAGATGATATCAGTCCCCTGTGAAGGACACACTGGGTGCCCTAGGTTACCGGGAACTCTTTAGTATACATGTACACGCTTTTGTGTCTTTCTGTGTGTGGGTTGCCTTGGTGGAGGTCAGGAGGACCCTACTTCCGGCTATTTGAAATGGACAGGTTTGGCCTCCGGTCGCAGTGTTTGCTGGGAGACGGAGAGCGGTGAATGAGAGCGTCTACTGCCGGTATTGGATCAAGTACGACTCAATTATTCAGCTTCAGGGCCTTGTGTCGCACCAACAGACGCCAGAAAACAGCAGACGACACGGTTACCTCGCAGCCAACACCGACGACAGTCGTAATTCCACTTATTTCCCCTTTGTCTTAAGCATTCTCCGCCGTTTCAATAACTTTGTCTTCCATGGTTCTCCATCTTCCTTGGTTCTCGATCAATTTCCAGAGGTGTCTCTCTTGTGCAGTATCAGTGAAGAATTTAAGAGCATCAGCACCAACAATGCCTAGATCTAGTTGTGCCACCACTTCGAACCCCCAAAATCTCTACTCGAAACATGTAATACTCGCGCCTTCCATAAGTCTTTGGATACTTTTTGACTTCTTCAATAATTTCTCCTTGCAATACCAAATTCCAAGTTATTGTGGACTAGCTATTCCAGCACCACCATAGCACCATTGATGCAATAAGGCAAAAGTGTGGGCTACTGGTGAATCTGTGGGAAGAGGCATAATTAATTTTCCGGTGGTATCCTAGTAGGAGAGGTGGGGAGGGGTTAATTTACAATTAACTTAAAGCAGCAGTCTCTAAGCCCATATAGGAAGCAGACGACAAGTGGTATGGCGAGTGCCTCTACAACTTGGGCAGCTCGCCGTCTGACAGGGGTGTGAGCAGGTCAGTGTAAGGGGTCACTGTATGCGATATTGGATAGAGTAATTGAATGGAGAGTAGTTGTTCAATGCTGTGGAAATGTACCTTGTGACATACATCCAATCTAACCAATGTCCACCTGCAATCACTCAGGTAGACTCTACTCATCTAACTCTAACGATTTTAAAACAAGAGTATGTGTCCGGGCGTACATCTCGTGGTCACATTCATGGTACCCCGCCACCTTCCCTCTAGGTATGAAACAAACATATACGTTAGATATCAATGAATGTTTACCAGATTTGATTTAGATAACCCAGATACTTCCAAATTTAGTGTTTTGGGGAAGACTTGGAAATCACTGATTCCAAGGAGATAAATCCCTAATAAATCAGAAATCTTTTATCATTTAAAACTCTTCTGATAGAGTAAAACTTTAGGTGGCAGAGTCCCAGGTGTGGTCGTTTGATTTACAAAGTATACTTCCTAAATACATAGAACAGTTCTCGTACAGAACTCCCCTGAGCAAATCCCACTTCCCTAAGAGAAAAATGCCCTATGGTATTGTTGCCTATAATGGCATTGACCAAAGGAGCCTGTGGTGGTGTTCTGTCCTTGGCCAGTCTTGGATCACACGGCGTCACACACCCTCTTCACCACAAGTTGCAGGGTGGGAGAATCACACGCACTTGGAACATGGCACTGCAGTTGTGGCTAAATGTCCCCAACGACAAGGAGAGACCAAGGACGTACTTAGTGGGCAAAAGACAACTGCGCCATCGCCACAAGGCCAGATGGGGGTTGATGGCTGATGGAAGGGGAGTAGTAGCAGTGTGGAAGGGTAGTGGGTGTAGTGGTGGGCGGAGAGGGACTGAGGGCAATGACTAGGTGCAATAAAACCTATGGGGAGACTGGGGCTGAGTGACTTTTAAGACAGAATAATGGATTTTTTTTTCATATCATGGGAGGGTTGTCGGATGTAGATGTGAAGTGGTGGTTTTGTGGGAGGAGAGCCTATATAGGTCATCATGACTCCTCCTTAGTGGGAATATTACGTAGTAGTGTTTGGAGAGTGGATTGCTGAAGGGGTGAACGTGCCAGTAGTAATGAGCGTAGTTCACGACACAGCACATTTAGAATGCAATGTCTCCTACTCCTATTATACACACTGCATCATCAGCCATCAGACAATTGGGCCACTCAGGCTATCAGCTCCTTGATGTGTACATTTATGAGCCTTCATTGATGATACATTCAACATTTAGAAATGCCTATTTGGGGGTTTCTTTTCTATTCTTGAAAAATGAGTTAATCAAGACGGCACTCCACCCTCACTGTGTCCTGCTACATGAGCAAGAAGCATGACCTGTCTGCCTACACTGTCTGCTGACACTTCAGCCTCTCCTGCCACAGGAGCAGCAAGCATGGCCTGCCTGCCTACACTGTCTGCTGACACTTCACCCTCAGCCTCTCCTGCCACATGAGCAGCAAGCATGGCCTGTCTGCCTACACTGTCTGCTGACACTTCAGCCTCTCCTGCCACAGGAGCAGCAAGCATGGCCTGCCTGCCTACACTGTCTGCTGACACTTCACCCTCAGCCTCTCCTGCCACATGAGCAGCAAGCATGGCCTGTCTGCCTACACTGTGTGCTGACACTTCAGCCTCTCCTGCCACAGGAGCAGCAAGCATGGCCTGCCTGCCTACACTGTCTGCTGACACTTCACCCTCAGCCTCTCCTGCCACAGGAGCAGCAAGCATGGCCTGTCTGCCTACACTGTGTGCTGACACTTCAGCCTCTCCTGCCACAGGAGCAGCAAGCATGGCCTGCCTGCCTACACTGTCTGCTGACACTTCACCCTCAGCCTCTCCTGCCACAGGAGCAGCAAGCATGGCCTGTCTGCCTACACTGTCTGCTGACACTTCAGCCTCTCCTGCCACAGGAGTAGCAACCATGGTCTGTCTGCCTACACTGTCTGCTGACACTTCACCCTCAGCCTCTCCTGCCACATGAGCAGCAAGCATGGCCTGTCTGCCTACATTGTAGCTGGCACTGCAGCCTCTTCTGCCACAGGAGCAGCAAGCATGGCCTGTCTGCCTACACTGTCTGCTGACATTCCACCCTCAGCCTCTGCTGACACTGGAGCAGCGGGCACATAGGATACATTCCACTGTCTATCTTTCCACATTCTGTCCACAGCACATCAGCATCAGCATTTCCTTCTGTAGGAATGGGTGTTCTTTGTTTCCAGTTGCCATGGCAACACCGCCAGTGAACAGCAGGACCATCCCTCTACTTTAAATGAGTGAGTGAGTAATATGTTTAACACCATTTCGACATCTAAGTTCATACTCATTGCGAGAACAACATCACACAATTTCACAGAGGAATGTGTCAGTGCCCGCGCATATGTGCACCACACACATCCTGAGGGGATAGGAAAGAATAGATATAGACCCTTTTAAGTGGGCTAGGGAAGCCCGTCTCTACTTTAAAGGATCACATCATTTTCGTTCCAGAGCAAACATGGGGATGTCAGTTACATCAAATGGCAATGAGCAATAGTCTACTCGTCCAACAGGGGAATATTTACAAAATTAAAAACCAGCCAGTGACTGATTCCCATTTCAGAACCTAGTGAAATGACTGTCTTGAGGTGGGGTTGGGCAAACTCCCACTTGCCGACCCTACACTCCTTTTATACTCTGGCCCAGTGAGGGGGTGGAGGTGGGAGTGCTCTGCCATAAGAGATGGTATTATTGTTTTTGATTGCAAAGGGGTTTATGTTAGTATTTCTAACAGTTTCTATGTTTGCACAATGTATGCGCAGCTTTGTTGTGAATGATGGGCAGAGTAGCCACTGTGTGGTGCAATATCAATCCTGCCGTTACATTGTTACAAACAAAAGAGACTTCCTGCTGTTCGACTGGCACAAAATGGCTCCCTAGACTTACACCTGTTCTGCTCAACCAGGCCCTAGAACCTTAGACTTAAGAAAGTGGTTAATAGTGATAAACTGTCCTCACCTGTGTGTATAAACTATAATTGGTATCTTTTCTACTAGATTTCTTTATTCTGAATTTCTTCTGAAAGGACTTATGGCACTGGAAGCCAAATCAGTGTTCTATGGAATTCTCTTCATTTTGAAGGAAGATCTCAGGCTTGGGATGCCTTGGTCCAACTGAACCCCTTACCTGCACACCTAACAATTACTGGTCCCTAAGAACCACTTTATGCACACCTAACTGTCACTACAGGACAAAGACTCTCCTATATAAACACACCTAACTGTCACTACAGCCCAAAGACTCTCCTATATATGCACACCGAACTGTCACTACAGCCCAAAGACTCTTATATGCACACTTAACTGTCACTACAACCCCAAGACTCTCCTATATGTACACCTAACAGCCACTTATCTCCCTTTCTGTGTACATCTAAGAGTCAGTGGTCCCCTTCTATACACACTTCAGTCACTGTTGCTGTTTCCCTGCAAACCTAATAGCCACTGGTCCCACACAGTCCCTTCTCTGCACACACCTAATAACCTGGATTCTACTAGAGTGTGGAACTGGGGGAACTTCTCTGAACCTCTTTTGATCCCCCATGTGAGGCTCTCTGTAGCCTGTAATAGTAACTAGAGGACTCCAGCTCCAGGGAAGGCGGATAACCTTTCCTCCAGATCATATCAATTACTGCAGTGTAGATGTGTACTCAAGTTAATGAGGCTCTAATTGCTACCCCCTGGAAGGAATGCAAACTACCAAATACTCTATGTATGTATATGCACTGAAAGTTGATCATTTCGGACTAGGTGGGATTGTGTCCTAATTTTGTTTTCGATTTTAGTATATGCCTCTGAGCAGAAACAGGAGTTATACTTTAATTCTGGATCAATTGTTGTGATGGATGTTACTCCTATCCTAAGTGTAAGTTGTCGACTGACTAGGAATGCAATTACTCTGCAGCTAACATAATTCAATTGTATCTTTTCCACCTAGATGATTACTGTTCAAATATTGAATAACCATTAATTTTAAACATACAAAACCTATGTGTGTTCAGGGCTACATTATTTTCTGTTTAAAGCATATTGTCTTGAATGCTGGATTATTAAGACTACTCCTCATCGTACAGAGCAGTCTATAATAATTCCATTCAATTGACCTATGCCATGTCTATCTTGATATGCCTAACCGGTCTCCCCGTGTTCCTCTCAATGCATACTAGGTGGGATCTCACGAGCACCCAGTGGTTTCTCATGATACATGATAGATTCAACAAGTCAAAAGTCAGCCCTTGCCTAGGGCTATAGCCTGTAGTCTATGTGGGGGTCCATACTTCCTCCTACCCCGTACCCCATCACTACTACTCCTTCTGGCGTAAATGCTAGCCCACCAGGGCAGCTGTAGGGCGGCAGGCTACATCAGAAGCAAACACATCGTATAGGCCGCAACTTATTGGCCCTCACTGGCCCATTGGGACGTGGGCCAAGGAAAGCCTTGGGCATAAACCACTCCAGTCAGACCCTTAGAGCAGTCCATCAGCAGCTCCCCTCCTCACACACACTTACTCAGTGCTACTCTGAGCTGCTCATGGTACTACTGACTTAGGATGCAGCTCCTACACCTTATCTACGACTAGCTGCAGAGGGAGTAGACACTGATGGTGCCTAGCACCTCTTAGCATCGGTCTAGTTAGAAACCACTGATAACCTCTATTGACCTTTACTGAATCAAATTAATCCAGATGTGACATTGCTGCCACCATTCTGCAGAGGTCAGGACTGTGGCACTCATATATCAGTCCTATTGTGGATTGACTATAAAGTAGACAGACCAATACGAATTTTGTAGATTCTGATTTACGACATTATGGTCTGTATGGAGTATATCACCGTAGGTGAGGGTGTCAAGAGAGTGCTTACAATTGCACTCCACGCCTTAAGGAAAGGTGTGACTGTAGCTAGTAGGTCAACAGGTTGAAGTAAACGTAACTGTAAGGGTAGAAGAATTCTGGTGGTAAACCTGGTAAACTTTGTCTGGGTCAAAGCCTACTTGATTCCAACCTCACCTTCTAGACAAGACACATATTAGCACCTCCTAGAGACTATGTATTACAATCTACTCATAGCACGTGTGGGACATTACAAATAATTTGGTACCTACACTGTGACATCTGAGCTTTATTATTGTTTCTAACGACTTTCCTTATGGCCATACTCCTTATAATTGTAAACTGTCATATGAAATAAATACACGCATCTTAGCAACTTTTCATCTTAATACTTTCTGCAGAATTCTATATGGCAAATCATATAGGATTCAACGATTTTCTTCTCAAAGGTATTATAAATATATAAAACAAGAAAATACTCAAAGGATCAAAGAATGAATATGCGTATATAGATCTGCAGAACATTTCTGGAAATAAAGATATTTAAAAACCTGAATCATGAAGATATTATAACGAAGACTGCACTTTACAAGTAGTCAGTGCAGAAGACACATCATCTTAAGTCAATTTTACAAACACTACAGCTACACTGGCTTAGAGATATTTCTTGTGGCTGGTTGCCAAGTACAGTTGACATAACCGACTGTCTGTGAGAGCTCAGTGAGAGGATGTAAGACTAACACTAAGTAGCGGCTGTGTATACTCCAGCCTCCAGCTCAGTGGGTGACCTTACTCCTCCTCCAGTGGGTGCATTGAGGCCACAACACAGGGCTTCCTTTAACCTTTCAAAGACCACAGAATGCTGTAATGCATTGTGTCTGTTATTCCAGCATGATACACGAGTGACCAGTGGCGGATTTAGACAGGGGGCGAGGGCCCAAACCTTTTCCCTTGTAGTTTAGAGTTTATTTACCCCTTTTTAGGCTAAAATTTAGCCCAAAGCAGAGGTCAAATGAGGAGCGCGCCCCCTCCTTTTCAAAATCCTGGATTCGACACTTGTGACGCAGTCTTAGCCAGTGACTAAATATCATATCGTTCAATGCATACACTACAGGGAACACATATCATGCAGCGCTGGCCAGTCTAGACTCTCTCTGAAGTTTATTATGACGAAAGAGGAACCAGAACCTGGGCAGATTACAGCATGAATTTCCTTATTCTCCATTTAAGTAATTTGCACCTATTCCCCCAGATCTTCCTTCCCGATCGAATAATACCAGTGAAAAGAATGATACATAAAGACTACTTACGTGTGACTGCGACAAGAGTTCCTTCATGATAAACTGATCGTATATCTCCTTCCCTGCCTTTATCCGCTCCTCGTCGGACTCCAGTTTTTCAAACTTTTTAATCTGCAATAAACAAATGCATAGCGTTAGGAGAGATTCCTCTTTCCGCTGATGAAGTCTTTCCGCTGAGGAAGTCTTTACTCGACATAACTATATCGGCCATGTATATTACTCAGGCAGATACTTGTAGTTTCAGGTTCAATTTGTTGGTAGCTGTTTATCTGAATTGAATGATGTCCCGGTGTGTCCCTTGTGTCACATTTGTTAGCTTTTTGTTCTAGTTTTTTTGTTATCTGTCTTCTTTTTCTGTCGGTAAGGGATAACAACTCCAGTGTATTGTCCTTTAATTTATAGAGCTATTTGCTCGCGTGGTATTTTGGGAAGGCCTCGTTCCCGGTTGAGGGCATTGTCCTTGGGTCTATTCTTAGTAACCTCCCTAGAGGTAGAAGGGTGAACAGGTAGGAAACTGAGGAATGTCCTACAACTAGGTATCTCACTAAAAGATTAGTTGTCTTTGTTTAAACCTAGAAAACAAAACTGCATGAAATGCAGACTGCCCATGACTTGTTCCACCAAATATAGGAACACAAACAGCAACAGACAACACTGTCATACATCATTAGAGGCCTCCAATACAGATGTCTCGTAATATATGCCAATTTACATTTGGTTTCATCATAGGCCTATTGCAAAGAGTAGCCTGTGGTTATGTGCATTCACAGATATATGGATTATTAATTTAATTAAAGTGTGATTAGTCAGAATCAAAAATGAATATCACTTCATGAAACTACTGCAATTTTGCTGTTTCAATGTGGCTACCCCCTCCCCCTCCCCTCAATACAAATTTGCATCCTCCGTCCCTGAATGATGTATTAACCTTCTCTTACTTTCGTGTAAGGAGGGCTGTCTCTCTTACACCTATCGAGGCAGGGGCGTAGGAAAAGGGGGGGGGGCAGGGGGCCTGCCCTCCCCTTCCCCAATAATAAAGAGGTCCCCTATATAAGCCTATATAAAAATATAGCGGCCCCCCAACCGAGACCCCTGGGCCCCCCACAATAAAAAATTGCTTCCTACGCCCCTGTGAGGTCAAGTATGTATTGATTGCCTCCATGTGGAATCTACGATTATGCTTCGATTAATAGAGAGGACGCTGCCAGGACCATTTTGGACTTCACTTACTAAATATCCTTTACAATTGCTACATTATGTCAGGCCATCTTTAAAAGGGGTCTATGTCTTGCTTTTCTATCCTCTCTGAGTGTGGGTGGTGTCCATATGCGCGGGCACTGGCACATATTCGTTCCTTGAATCTCCTCTTTCCTGTCCCCTCTTTCTTACATATGTCTGGTGTCCATATGCACGGGCACAGGCACATGTATTCCTTTGTGACGTGATGTCTAATGTACTTTTTCCGCCATGAATATGACCTTAGCTGTCGGCTTGGCGTTAAACAACCATTACTCACTCACTCACTCACTTTACAGCAAAACATAGCTGAACCCCCTGAACTTAAGCTACCATACCCACACCATAGCTCATCTATATTGAGATACTGTCGACAATGTGCTATTAGCCTGATTAATCAAATGTTCCAATCAGCGTTGATTATAAGCAGTTCTGTTCTACTCGTAATAAGAAATGGCTGTAGAGTGAATCCTCTTGTACAATGCCAATTCAAACTTTAATCTGTACAAAAATTTGGTATCCTATGCTGTTAATGCACATTGGTCTAGTAACATTTGCTCACCAATTAAATACGGGCAATCTCAATCTTAGAACATATTTATTAGATATGGGAGGTGAGGTTATTAAAGATTCAGACAATGTCCCCATTGGTTATTAAAGATTAGATGCCAGGGGATTCTGGTATTGCTGAAGGTCTAAATCAACATTTGTAAGCGGTGACGTACATTGGCTACGAAGGCAGTCTTTAAAACACGCCATGGTTCTGTATGCTAGGGTCTATTCTACAGTCTCCTCAGGACCTCCTGGGGGAGGTGGGATCCCGGAAATAAACCTGAGACAGGCCTTCTCTGGAAGCGCCCTTCATTATAAATGGCTACATTTATCATCTTCACCATCTTTTCCCAGACGCTGCTATTTCTAGGTTAATCTACCCTGGAGGCTATGCGCCAGAGGAGAGGCCCGATGTAAGGCAATATAAACTATGTCATCATTAACAAAATGCAATGTACCGGTAGGTTTTTAAAGGGATATGTGGGTGATCTTGAGAAGAATGACTTTTGACAGGACTGACTTACTATCTTTTCATCATCTAAGTTACCTAACTTGAATTGAGGATCAGACTAAGCACTGCACGTAAACTTGGATGTCATTTCATTTAAGCTATCGAGACAGGAACACATTTAAATATTGGCTGCTCATTTGGTATCAGCCTCAAGATTTACATCGCACACCCCATACATGTTAAGAAAAAGTATTTATTGATATAGTAAAAATCATGACGGTGGATATTTTAGACCAAAATTCAGAATCCCTATAGATGTAAGGTCTGTCTGTAATTAGTTTCATCAGTATACGTCAACACTTGTAGATACACAACGGTAATTATTTGGTGTCCATTTCAGCATGTTATGGTATGGTGAAACCTATGCATAGATAGTATGTGGAAAACTATAATTGGTCTCCTTATCAAGTAACCCACAAAAAAAGCCTACACTTTGCACCCATGAAGCAATGCATGTAATCCCTAAACTTTTGAGAACCTATACATGGATGCTTATCTGTTCAGGGTATTCAAGAGAAATTGTATCCGTCTTTAATACCAGTACGAATAATAATTTAACGATACCTTTTCCTGTGTGTAAGCCGATAGACACGGGGGATACCATGCAAAAATGGTACGACTACTACTGTAGGAGCCTCCGAATCTCAGGTGGACAGTTGACCCCCCCTCCTTTTCAAATTCTACCAGATATCCTAAAAGCACTATCAACGAATGATTGTGCATTGGGCTGTTTGGGTTGTGTTTATATATATATATTAATGTAGTCTAACTTATGTAGTTGTTGTCAGCTCACTCCACTGATCTCACGTATTGGGAAGACTAACTCTAGTGGTATGATGTTGGCCTAGCCCATTCTTTTAACCAACACCAAGACGCCGATACAAGTCACCATTTATTGTTCATTGGTTATTCACAGTTACAGTTGTCTGGTAATCCCACTCAGGTTTATACAGCTTCAACGACATCAGTCTATTCACACAAGCAGTTCATGTTCTAACAATCCAGTGCTTCTAGAGAGGTATAAGTGCCATAGAGATCCTGCTTAATCCGTTCTTACATTGGCTAAGTGTAATACTAGATACTAAACAGCTTCATCCTCGTCTACTCCAGGAGTATGTGTTGCCTCCTCAACTGCTCCCACAATACTAACTCCTCACCTGTCTCTCACTATCCCTCTACTCCTCCCAGACGCCATGTATTTGGCTCACACGTATTCTTTCTCCCTACAGAATCTACCTGACCAGATCTTGTCGACTCCATCTCCGTCTGCAGCATTCCACAGCCTACCATAAACTCTAGCTACCATAAACCCTATACAGGACTCCTATAGCACTCTCTCGTATAGCATACAATAAATACACACATAATACAGCATACAATAAATACCCACATAAGTGTACCCTGTTATACCCGTTCATTATAATTATTGGTTATTGATGACAAAACAGGTGCGGGCGCTCCCCCTTTGTGACGCGAGTCACACCAATTGTCAAACATAAATTATGTTTGAATACATCTTATGTATTGTTTTGTCACTAATACCTGAGGTAATCATCGTTATTATACTATACATTTCAATACTTAGTTATGTACATACATATATACCACAATTATATAATACCATGCATTACTACTATATGCATTTTCCACACTGCATTGGTGACTTATTCTTAGCGCAAACTTGTCCTCTAATATATGCCTTATTATTACAATTCTCTCATTCCTCAATTCTAAATTTTGTTTTTCTTTCCTTTGTTATTTATTTTACTCATTCACTCGCCTTTACTAAGCACTTTGTCCCATTATATATTTTTATATATTCTTTTTACTATCCTTACCCGGGTTCTCCACCATCTGGGCTGTTTGGGTTGTGTTTATATGTATATTAATGTAGTCTAACTTATGTAGTTGTTGTCAGCTCACTCCACTGATCTCACGTATTGGGAAGACTAACTCTAGTGGTATGATGTTGGCCTAGCCCATTCTTTTAACCAACACCAAGACGCCGATACAAGTCACCATTTATTGTTCATTGGTTATTCACAGTTACAGTTGTCTGGTAATCCCACTCAGGTTTATACAGCTTCAACGACATCAGTCTATTCACACAAGCAGTTCATGTTCTAACAATCCAGTGCTTCTAGAGAGGTATAAGTGCCATAGAGATCCTGCTTAATCCGTTCTTACATTGGCTAAGTGTAATACTAGATACTAAACAGCTTCATCCTCGTCTACTCCAGGAGTATGTGTTGCCTCCTCAACTGCTCCCACAATACTAACTCCTCACCTGTCTCTCACTATCCCTCTACTCCTCCCAGACGCCATGTATTTGGCTCACACGTATTCTTTCTCCCTACAGAATCTACCTGACCAGATCTCGTCGACTCCATCTCCGTCTGCAGCATTCCACAGCCTACCATAAACTCTAGCTACCATAAACCCTATACAGGACTCCTATAGCACTCTCTCGTATAGCATACAATAAATACACACATAATACAGCATACAATAAATACCCACATAAGTGTACCCTGTTATACCCGTTCATTATAATTATTGGTTATTGATGACAAAACAGCATTAAGCTTTTATTTCATAAATGTAGACTCGTGTGTATCTGGTAACTATTTTGTTATTTCACACTGGCTCTGTCGATCCTGGACTAATAACCCACCCTATGCCTACCTGTCTCTCAACTGATGGAAAATGGTCAGATCACCCAATTACAAACCAATGTCTCTCAATGAACAAATCATAACAACTGATGTTTCACTCCCTGTCCCGTCCGTTAGCCACAGGCCAATGCCAGCAACTAGCAAAACAGGAGACAAGTGGGCGATAATAGAGTGGTTCTACCTAAAGGAAGGAGGGATAGACTAGATGCCCCTGTGTTGAGGGGACGGGAGAGGAGAGGCAGAAATAGCCCTAATCAATATCATGGACCATACCTCTAGGCATAGACCTACTCAATACAGTAGGCATCATCTTATAATGTTTTAACTCAATTACCATATATAGATCTACGTCGTCACATCGCCTTTTCAGTTGGCCCTCCGACCAGCTTGGAAAGCTTGGAAAACAAGACAGTCGGCCTTCTGCTTCCTAGAGCCTTAATGATAACATCTGACCTAGTAATCGAAAGTAGATTAGGCCAAGAAAAATAAAAGGTGTTTCCAGTAACATAGGTCAAAGAGCTAGGGTTGGTAGGTCGGATTTTTTTTATTTTTTTTTATATTTATATAGGAAATGTTAGGGCACATATCAATGGAGGTATCAAATTCTTTGATTTCATTGTAAAATAATGTCTTTAAAATATAAAAAAAAAAAATGAGACAAAATTCTTCAAAATCACAAAAAAAAAAAGTTTGTTTTGCCCCTGTTTTGCTAGGGTCGGTCGGGTTACTGGGCCTTAGGACAAGACTCGGGTGGGCCGAGGATTGGGCTCCCACATTAAGCTGAGCCTGCTCCTCCCCTGCTTATAAAGCAGACGTTCCAGAAGTCAAACAAGGGCAAGGCCAGCTGTGGGCGGCGACACACAAAGACTGTTTAAAAAAAAAAAGGTGGGGGGGGGGGGTTTGGATTCCCATTTCTGAATGGCCGCTGAGACATTGCCCCGTGCTGCCACAGCAGAAGAGTGGGTGCGCAGGCAGGCCCAAAATGGCAACAGTTAGGTTAGTAATGCCGACCGTCGGACGGTGCTGGTGACATTTTCTGCTGGGTTGGGTGGCCTAATGAGCTCTAACATTTAAAAAAAATATCATAACTCCTGGTTGGCCAACTGGGCCTGCATGCCTTCCTACAGGGTATGCCAGCCGCCAACTCTGCCTGACTATAGGCCCGTCTCTTGCCGGCTCAATCACCCCCCCCCCTCCCTGCTCTTGCAATCTTTGTCTAAAACTGCAGAGCTTCAGCTCAATTTTGACCAAATCAAGTCGAAAAAAAGAAACTACATTGCGACATGAACAATATTCAATGAAGATGGCGAGAATAGTTTGCAAAGGTGTTATAATTGTGTCATGGACTGGGGAAAGGATAAACAATCAATCTGGAGGTCCGTCCAGTCATTTGGGCAGATGCCATTTATTTTTGTCTGTTGAACAATATTAGTCAAAGCCGTTCATCTCTCCTTCAAGGCAGGGATAATTAGCAGAAGGTTTGGGAGTGACAGACTATGTGTTAATGAATTAAAGCGTTGACTTAAACGTTATAAAACTCAATTTGTTTTGATCGCCAGCCGGCTGCCTACAGATCCTCGACAAGCAATGCCAAACGACACTCTTCCACCATTGAATAGGGGCCGTGATTAAGTCAGCGGCGGAACCCGAGAACAATGGTAACAAGATGAAATTCGTGACCTTTATGTCCTTAAACATTTTTGTTAAAAGCCACAAACTGTTCAAAGAGGGAATTTGATGACAGGCACAAAAAAAAAACAAGTCAACGAAACATAATACAAATATATTCGGTCACATGAATGTGTGATACTTGTGAAATTTCATTTCTCTATTCACATCCCCCAGATAAATACCAGATAAGGGATCACATTACCTTAGATATTTTCCCATGACTAGAAGACTAGGTTTTTACTCGAAGGAGAGATGCAGCTACTCCTGACTCGTAATCATCCTGAATCGTAATCATCCCGACTCTTTACGTGTCGCACTGCCGTTTTATGCTGGTGTGACAATGTTGATCAAAGGGTTATGAATCAAGACTCCCTTGCAGATTTCTACAGGAACCAGTTGTAAGCCGACATATTACCTCCAGGCCATATATATTATATATATATATATATATATATATATATATATATATATATATATATATATATATATATATATATATATATATATCCGACTTCTTATTATGCACCACCCCAGCATGGGACCTCTGTCAGATAGAGTAGCATACAATGATCATTATGATGTTGTCTCCTTCCGACCCCTACCCCCAGGGCCCAACTACCACACACCTCCCAGCCCCTGCCGTCAAACAATCACACTAACAAGTGGCCATGACCTTGACATTTGACCATATCTTATATAATCATTCATGAGTACAATTAGCCTATATATGTTTATTGCACTGTTTTATTATACAGTATGTTATAGTATACTACTCTATCACATTAGACTCCTTTGAAGGTGTCAATCCATGTTTATTATGTATATATCGTTGCTATAAACATAGCGAATCGAAACTTTAACGTTAGATCTGATCATTATCTCAAAGTCGATGATTAAGTCATATACAGAGATGTAAGTCAGGCATGGGCAAAAATCAGGAAGCCATAGATTTACTTGATATTAAAGTCTTCTTTTTTTCCAAACAGCCCTCCTTAGCACTTGTATAAGGAAAATACATGTCATTCAAAATCTTCAGAAATCAGGAAATCCTGATAAAACTTGAAGACTTACATCCCTGCATTTAGTATAATGATAAAGTGAAAAGTGTTGTCCCTACACTATAGTGTGTGAATGACAAAGCTATCCCCATAATATCACTTCCTAATACCTAACCATATATTCTGTGATATAAATTGTTCATTTCATTGAAGAAACCCCTGAAGACTTCCATCCCTGTGAAACATAAGCTTGGAGTGATAACATTGTATACCGATGTCACTGGAAGCCTCAAAGATTGTGAACCCAACAGGAGACAACCTCTACCTCTCACAGATAACACAGGCGGTCCTTGGTGAGTTGTAGTGACTGAAATTCTGATTTAAGTCCGTCTACAAACACCTCCTGTTCAAACAAACCCAACACAGGTGGGAAAAGGCGTATTGATCCTGATTACTGTGTTAAACCGATAGTGTCTCCGACAACTATGGAGCTCCTGTGTTGGGGGACAAGCCGCCTATACTATTCAAATTTCTTACATTCCACACATTCTCCTGTTGTAATATGAAAATATGATGGGTAGCTAGTAAGGTTTTATTTATCTTACATCTATGTAACACCCTTACATCTTACGATCATAGCAACACACTACTGACAGCTTATACCGTCATAATATCTATGCTATTCACACCTAATGTTACCATATACTACTCACACCTTGTACTACCATATACTTCTCACACCTCACACAACCATATGGCTATGTATCATGAATTCAATGCAACTTTTGAGTTTGTCCCGTTCCCAACCACTTTCATATTTGGTCCTCACCAGTGCATAACATATTGGTATATTTTAGATTTGTATTGACCCATGGGCTCAGGCTAGGTGTACACTTTGAGAAAATGTATAGATTAACCTACTATTTAGGTTTGTTTTTGTCAATATGGAGTGAAACATGTCCCAAATTTCACGTTTTTCATCCTTTTGCCCTTTTCTTTGGCATAGAAAACAAAAAAACATTCTATATTTGTACCTTATTTTGTGTTAATTTTTTCATCTTTCCCTTTGGCAATCATTTTCACCCATAGGCATGTTGTTATGAGCTGTCTGGCTAACAGGGTACTGCTTGGTATGTAGAAATTGCAATGTCCTGTTCCCAACCACTTTTCTGAAAAACCTTAAAGATTGAACATTTCTCCCTGCATCTTCTATTATGAGAGACCTGGAGGTATAGTAGTAATATTATATGTGAATTTATGTGATTCTGTAGGGGGAACTACAACCTTCTTACTTTTGTCTCCCTGTTAATCCCTTCTCAGGGGCTACCAAACTTACCAGGCTGCTCATGTCCTGTTCCCAACCACTAAACATAAAATAACCCATTGCTTGCATAATTTTTATATTTAACTTTCTTCATTATATGCATTATATTAGCCTATAGACATCCTATTAAAAAAATAGAACATAGTAGGGGGTTGCCCTGACACTATAATGTATTAAGCTATTCTAAGACAGGTTTTGGCAATGGTACAGATGTGTCCTGTTCCCAACCACCTTTTTGTTTTTAATATTATTCAGTTTTAACACCTATGAAACCCACTCAAAAAGCCCTATTCACTTCTTCTCCCTCATCCCATCTACCCATTAAATGGAGTTATCTCAATATGATGAATAATATATGCTGGTCACAGTAATTATTGTCCTGTTCCCAACCGCTTTGTCCCGTTCCCAACCACTTGATGTGCTGTTCCCAACCACATATTTTCAATGAAACAGTATTCAGATGTACAACTTGGGAAACCCACCCAAAAGCACATACTATACCTCCCTTCTCTCCTCCCACCCACTCATTGCATAAACCTATATCATTATGATAAACAATAAGCTGTTGCAGTAACACTATGTCCTGTTCCCAACCACTTGTTGTCCTGTTCCCAACCACTTATTGTCCCGTTACCAACCACTTCTTTTCCAATGCAATGTTATTTAGGTCTATTACTTGCGAAACTCACTCAAAAGCACATTTTCCCTCCCCTCTGTGCTCAAATCCATTCATTTCACCAAATGCTCTCATGATAATGATTAGTACCCTGGGCACAGTACTTATTATGTCTTGTTTCCAACCACTTTATGTCCTGTTCCCAACCATTTTTTTCCAATAAAGCATCATTAAGTGATACCACTCGTGAAACTCATGCAAAAGCACCCATTCCCTTCCTCCTGCCCTCTCACCAAATCATTACATAGAATTATCTAAAAACAATGGATAATACTCTGGTCACTTTAATGATTATGTCCTGTTCCCAACCACTTGTTGTCCCATTCCCAACCACTTCCTAATGACACACTTTACAATGCTACCACTCTAGAAACCCTCTCATAATCACTCAGCTCATTCTACCCCACCTTCCATCATCTGTTAGCAAAGAAATATCTCAACATAATTGATTAAACCTCAGATTTTGGGTGTTTGCCATTTTTGTCCTGTTCCCAACCAGTTTTGTCCCGTTCCCAACCACTTTACATCAATCAGATTTCATGATATCAAGCAAATAGATTTCTGAATTTGGCCAAGATTCTGAATAGATCTTGAAGGGGAAGGCTCTGTGTTACATATAAAACTGAAAATAGAATGCCATACCCATCTGATTAACTGCAACAAAGTGGCAAAGTTTGTAAATATTTTCTTTTAAAAAAAGGGCAAAAAATTAATATTGGGGGGCCTATGGCCCTTAATCTTCACAAAGATAAGGGGAGTTGCTATAACTATTTCGGAATATGCATCCATTGGCTCAATTTAGCATAAAGAACCTTTGTGTGAGGCAAAAAATATACTTTTCCTCTTGGCATAAAGAAAAAGTGGTTGGGAACAGGACAAGTGTCTACATCCCCACTTTGTATGGTTCCCATGGTCACCAAGCATGTATTTAAGAAAAATCAGGTATTCTGTAATAAGCACCCATATCTGTAGTTTACCCATACAGAAGTATCTATCTATATTCCTGATTCAGCTCTGACCCCCTCAGGACCCTCGTGGATCCAAAAGTTGCATCAAATTCACGATACAGAGCCATATACTACTCACACCTCACACTACCATGTACTACTCACACCTCACACTGCATATATACTACTCACACCTCACACTACCATGTACTACTCACACCTCACACTACCATGTACTACTCACACCTCACACTACCATGTACTACTCACACCTCACACTGCATATATACTACTCACACCTCACACTACCATGTACTACTCACACCTCACACTACCATGTACTACTCACACCTCACACTACCATGTACTACTCACACCTCACACTGCATATACTACTCATACTGCCATATACTACTCACACCTCACACAGCCATGTACTACTCACACCTCACACTGCATATACTAGTCACACCTCACACTACCATATACTACTCACACCTCACACTACCATGTACTACTCACACCTCACACTACCATGTACTACTCACACCTCACACTGCATATACTACTCACACAACCATATATTACTCACACCTCACACTACCATGTACTACTCACACCTCACACTGCAATGTACTACTCACACCTCACACAGCCATGTACTACTCACACCTCACACTACCATGTACTACTCACACCTCACACTGTCATATACGGCTCACACCTCACACGACCATGTACTACTCACACCTCACACTACCATGTACTACTCACACCTCACACTACCATGTACTACTCACACATCACACTGTCATATACTGCTCACACCTCACACTGCAATGTACTACTCACACCTCACACTGCATATACTACTCACACCTCACACTACCATGTACTACTCACACCTCACACTACCATGTACTACTCACACCTCACACTACCATGTACTACTCACACCTCACACTGCAATGTACTACTCACACCTCACACTATCATGTACTACTCACACCTCACACTACCATATACTACTCACACCTCACACTACCATGTACTACTCACACATCACACTGTCATATACTGCTCACACCTCACACTGCAATGTACTACTCACACCTCACACTGCATATACTACTCACACCTCACACTACCATGTACTACTCACACCTCACACTACCATGTACTACTCACACCTCACACTACCATGTACTACTCACACCTCACACTGCAATGTACTACTCACACCTCACACTACCATGTACTACTCACACCTCACACTACCATGTACTACTCACACCTCACACTACCATATACAACTCAGACCTCACACTGCATATACTACTCAGACCTTACACTACCATATACTACTCACACCTCACACTACCATGTACTACTCACACCTCACACTGCATATACTACTCACACCTCACACTACCATGTACTACTCACACCTCACACTACCATGTACTACTCACACCTCACACTACCATGTACTACTCACACCTCACACTACCATATACTACTCACACCTCACACTGCATATACTACTCACACCTCACACTACCATGTACTACTCACACCTCACACTACCATATACAACTCAGACCTCACACTGCATATACTACTCACACCTTACACTACCATGGACTACTCACACCTCACACTACCATGTACTACTCACACGTCACACTGTCATATACTGCTCACACCTCACACTGCAATGTACTACTCACACCTCACACTGCATATACTACTCGTACCTCACACTGCCATACTACTCACACCTCACAATACCATATACTACTCACACCTATACACTACTCACACTATCATGTACTACTCACACGTCGTACTGTCATATACCCATGTACTCATATACCCATGTACTATTCACATCTCATGCTACCTTATCATACTTCTCATATCTCTGTTGTGCATCCCTGTTCAGTACGGCTCCTATCAAATCAATAAGAATTATATTTCTTCCACACCATAAAATCAGTGACATTACTATTTACAGTACAGGCAGGTTTTATTTGCCTTCATCACTACCATGCGATGACGAGAATGCGGTAAATGTGATGAGTCAACTCGTTCATCCATCTGCCGCGTCTCCAAATGGGCCACAGTGTTATTTAGTAGCACACAAAACATTAGCAAATTAAACATTAGAAAGGAATTCACCTTTAAGGGTGGCACAGTAGTTCGAGTGAAATTTCTGGTAGCTAGCTCTTATCTACACCAAAAATGGAGGTGTACCCCGGGAGGTGTCCATAGTTGTCGTCAAAAATTGAAGCATATAAACTCTTAACTATAGGTGAAAGGGAGGGGCATGCGCCACAGCCGATGCAGTGAAAAAAACCCATCAAATCATGCTGTCATTTAAAGGGTTTATGCACCCGCGTGGCTCCTGTTAGGTGAAACTGCTGCCATACTGTCACATACCTGTCCTATTCTATAGACCCCTTGAAAGGTCATATAGAAAGCACCAATTACCCTTTTATGGAATCAAATGGCAGGTAGGCGTCCTGTATGACACTTTTCTCTGTATTTGCAGGACAAAGGTGCACAGCACAGGGAGTCCGACAGCACTACAATATTCACTGCTGTCAGAACCAGTGGGTGAAAAAGAGGGGCAAACATGATATTTCAATTTAAAAAGCTCTTCTTCTAGATTATATCGTTAACGTGTATTCTGATTTAAAGGGATTTAACGCGACGTTTAGGTCTGGTCCAAACCATTTAATGCAGACAGCACCCAACAACTGCACGTGTCTTTTATTCATGTATTCTTGTATTCTCTTTTTTTAAAGGTAGGTTCTAGCCTTAGCGGTACACCTAGTGATCTATCGGCAGTCATATTGGAACCTTTCAGAGTCTTATTATAGGAGGGCGGTGGGGGGGGGGGAGGGGTAAGGTGGCCTGTGATGTGTCATCACAGTCATTCTGCGAAAGCGGACACGTGGAGGACAGATTGCAGCAGGTGTCCCGGAATAGAGCAGGGCGTGGTCCACACTTGGTGCTGCTGCTGCACCAGGACTGTGTGCTGTGTGCCTGCTACCCGCCTACATCATGACAAGCTACTCATCAACGTGCTCACTGAGCTGCTCTTATAGCCTGTGTCCATGCCTGCTACTCGCATACTCCTCAACCTACTAACTGAGCTGCTCTTATAGCCTGTGTCCATGCCTGCTACACGCATACTCCTCAACATGCTAACTGAGCTGCTCTTATAGCCTGTGTCCATGCCTGCTACTCGCCTACTTTTCAACCTACTAACTGAGCTGCTCTTATAGCCTGTGTCCATGCCTGCTACACGCATACTCCTCAACCTACTGAGCTGCTCTTATAGCCTGTGTCCATGCCTGCTACCCCACCTACAGCATGACGAGCTACTCCTCAACATGCTAACTGAGCTGCTCTTATAGCCTGTGTCTATGCCTGCTACCCCACCTACAGCATGACGAGCTACTCCTCAACATGCTAACTGAGCTGCTCTTATAGCCTGTGTCTATGCCTGCTACCCCACCTACAGCATGACGAGCTACTCCTCAACATGCTAACTGAGCTGCTCTTATAGCCTGTGTCTATGCCTGCTACCCCACCTACAGCATGACAAACTACTCAACATGCTCACTGAACTGTTCTTATAGTCTGTGTCCATGCCTGCTACCCTGCCTACAGCATGACAAACTACTCCTCAACATGCTCACTGAGCTGCTTGTATAGTCTGTGTCAATGCCCGCTAACCCACCTACAGCATGACGAGCTACTCCTCAACATGCCCACTGAGCTGCTCTTATAGCATGTGCCCATGCCTACAGCATGACAGACTACTCAACATGCTCACTGAACTGTTCTTCTAGTCTGTGTCCATGCCTACTACCCCGCCTACAGCATGACGAGCTACTCAACATGCCTCCAATGCCTTCTACCCCACATACAGCATGACGAGCTACTCCTCACCATGCTCACTGAGCTGCTCTTATAGTCTGTGTCAATGCCTTCTACCTCACATACAGCACGACGAGCTACTCAACGTGCTAAGCTCAGGGATGTAAGTCAGGAATGGGCAAAAATCAGGAAGCCATACATTTACTTGCTATAAAAGCCTTCTATTTTTCCAAACAGCCCTCCTTACCACTCATATAAGGAAAATACATGTCATTCAAAAATTTCAGAAATCAGGAAATCCTGATAAAACCTGAAGACTTACATCCCTGTAAGCTGCTCTTATATTCTGCGTCCATGTCTTCTACCCCGCCTACAGCATGACAAGCTACTCCTCAATGTGGTAACTGAGCCGCTCTTATAGCCTGTGTCAATGCCTGCTACCCTGCCTACAGCACGTCGAGCTACTCCTCAACATGCTCACTGAGCTGCTCTTATAGCATGTGCCCATGCCTACCTACAGCATGACAAACTACTCAACATACTCACTGAACTGTTCTTATAGTCTGTGTCCATGCCTACTACCCCGCCTACAGCATGACAAGCTACTCAACATGCCTTCAATGCCTTCTACCCCACATACAGCATGACAAGCTACTCCTCAACATGCTCACTTAGCTGCTCTTATAGTCTGTGTCAATGCCCTCTACCCCACATACAGCACGACGAGCTACTCAATGTGCTGAGCTGCTCTTAAAGTCAGTGTCCATGCCTGCGATCCCACCTACAGCAAGACGAGCTACTCCTCAACATGCTAACTGAGGTTCTCTTATAGTCTGTGTCCATGCCTGCGACCCTGCCTACAGCATGACAAGCTGCTCCTCAATGTGCTAAATGAGCTGCTCTTATAGTCTGTGTCCATGCCTTCTACCCGGCATACAGCCTGGCTAGCTGCTCCTTAACGTGCTAACTGAGCTGCTGCCTACAGAAAGACAAGCTGCTCCTCCATACCTCCTACCCCATCTACAGCATCAACATCACGTTGTTGCTGTTATAGCCCATGTCCATGGCCCCTACTCAAACCAAAGTGTGATGAGCTTCTCCTACCCTTACAGCCTGTGTCCATACCTCAGACCCCACCTACAGTGTGACGAGCTGCTCCTCAACATGCTGCTCACTGAGGTGCTCTTACAGGCTCTCTCCTTCTACATTTAACCAGGCTTTAAAATGGGAGTTCCGCTTACAGCTCACGAAACACTATTTTTCTAGAATAAGCGCTTAATCGATGGCTTCTGTTTAGCTGTAAGGTTAGATTAACCTCAGGAGGAAAAAATGTCTAAGACTAGGCCATAGGCCTAAGTACTGATTGACTTCCATGTTCAATCTCTCACAAGAAACAGCTGAGAATTTAAGTGACATCTATGTGCTACATACTATGTACTATGCTAATATATATTGACATATGTTGAATAAACGCTGAAAAATAGTGCATTATTACTGACAGATTTTGACTAATTGCTGACAAAAAGCGAGTAAATACTGACATATATTGACTAATTGCTGACAAAGAGTGAGTAATTACTGACATATATTGACTAATTGCTGACAAATTGTGAAGAAATATTGACATATTTTGACTAATTGCTAAAAAATAGTGGAGAGAAGCTAGACAGTGTTAGTTCAACACACATAATTTTACAGTGTAAAGAAGTTCCGAATTTATTGTAAAATATTGCAAGAAACTGATCTGAGAAAAGAAATCTGTGTAAATCTATAGGCATCTCTAGCTCTTAGAATTCTGAAATCAGACAAAAAATTCTGAAATCAGACAAGATTCTGAAAACTTACATCCCTGAACACACATTTTTTAAAATGTAGGGTGGGAGGTCGAGGTGGTGGAGAGAAGCTAGACAATGTAAGTTCAACACACATTTTTTACAGTGTAGGGGGGTCGTGATGAGAGAGAGAAGCTAGACAATGTAAGTTTAACACACATATTTTACAGTGAAGGAGCTGTGCAAGTGAGGGGCTGTGCAATGTATCATGATGCATCAATGCAGTGCTGAGGAGTCTACTCACCACCACTGTTTTAGTGCATCATGATGCCCTCGAGGGGCTGTTGTGCAATGTATCATGATGCAGCAATATCGATAGTACTATCATAGTGATCTTCATGTAAGAAAGTAGAACATGCAACATGGCAATGCCCAGATGGTCACTGGGCTGTGTGTGGAGGAGTAGAGTGACTGAAAAACAATTATACTAAGCTCTTCAGGACTAGTGACCATGGATAGAGTAGGGACAATGAGATAGAGCTTCCAAGTTTTAGTAGTGTTGCCTTATAGTAGTCTATTGAAGGCTAGAGGACTAATCTGTTTGTTTGTTTCAAGGTGTCAAGTCACTAACCCTTTAAGGAATGCAGCATATGATATGTAAGGCCTGTATTCATTAGTATAGCTAAACATAACTTACCACTGTAACAAAGCCCAGCCTGTTAAGGGTTAATGTTTTCAGTAGCTAGGTGTAACTAAGGACCCTCTACTATACCCTATCCCTATGGCTAACACACCTACTGACCACCCTCATAAATGCCCCAGCTACACTATAGGTTCATACAGTGTCCTTAGGCCTGTTTGGCCTACAAGTACACTGTATCGTAGGCCTGGTTTTCCCTTACAGCTATGAGTCAGAATGCCTACCTTTACCACTTCACAGTCTCCAAACTCTGGGATGGTACCACCAAATGTTATACACTTTGCTCAAATCACTACCTAAAACACTTCTCTGCAAGCCTACCTTGTTGTCAGCATGTGTTATTAATCCCTTTCAATCCTTTTTGGAAAGTTATTGTCAGAATGGCCATCAGAGGAAGTACTGCTCTGCCCATGTGCAAAGGGAAGTTTTGCTTTTGGGGAGTTGTGCCTGGAGAGTGAGAAAGCACATGGCAATGTTTACATTCTGACCAAGGTCACACATTGCCCAGGTGACATGGCCATGGGTCAGTGTTGGCAACACTCCTAACACAGTAGGTAACCCTTGCCAGTTACCAGCTTAGGGACTTACCCTTGCCCATGCTCACTGAGGTACTTCCAGTCAAAACAAAATGGTGGTGGATTCAAAAGGCAGGGAGGTGATACATTCAACTTGGATTCTGACCAGCTACTAATTCCAGGTAGTACCAGGCATTTATTTGATAATACCAAGCCCCAGAATATTATGTGTAGATGCCAACAGTATAAAAAGAGAAACTGAAAAGGGGATCAGCCACACTTTACAGGCTCCTCAATTGTCAGCCCATTACCCAAACCAGAACCCAGAAAAGCTATTGTCTGGGTTCGTAACAGAACTAACAGTGTCCTCTGTCCTATACGGTAACAGCTTTGCAATGTTCATGGAGACACTGTATAGGCAAAAACATGCTAGGTTTTGGATGAAGTAAATACTTAATTGACGTCAGGTCAATCAAGTAATAATTGACGTCAGGTCAATCAAGTAATTATAGTAATCACTGGCAAGGAATCATAGCATAATTGAGGTGGGCAGGTAGACGGGCCGACAGGTCGCAGACAGGGATGTGTTAAAGTGGAGGGAGATGTGGGCTCTCCATTATATATCTGCTCACCTCATTTCTATCCGTCTGAATCAGATGATTAGTCTCTATACTCCCTGCATTATGGGTAATACGGATTCAGAGCACAGAACAGAAAGGAGAAAATGGAAACCTGTTGGAGGGTAATGAATAGTCTAGTATCTGCACGTGTCACCTTTCCTGACCGACTGACTCAAAAATATGGTCCTGTGTCATGCAACCGCTGCAGATAGCATGCGTCTTATTTCATACCAAATACATGTATCACCATTTCAGCCCAAAGTTTATGGGTAAGGATATTTCCAGAGACAGCCTTGTCTCTCTAATGTCACAGATTCATACCTTATTTATGATATTATAATTACTTGTGTAGATTTGCACTGCTGTACATCAGAGTGATAGGAAAACTCTCTCGGGTACGCACAGGTTCGGTGCAAATCCCTATCGATCCCTAAATGTTTTCATTTTGACCTTCTAGGGTTTTATTTACGTACAACTCATCATTCTTCGGTCACCTGATACCAAGCCACCCAATCTGTTTTTTATAGCACATATGAACATAAAATTAGTGTCGTGATTACCTGATGTTTTCTTTCATTTTTTTTTTGTACAGGGCACGTCTACTGAAAAATGAGCCAATCACAAATGATAATTGTAGCTGCGTCATCAATAAGGGCATCGGACTTTTTTTTTATTCCCCCCCCCATTTTTTTTCTAAAGTAATGTCAATGTTTTGGAAACAGTCTTATATTCGCAGTGATAGAATTGTGCTGTGCCTGCAGCTGCAATGTTACAAATTGTGCTTTACTCTCAAGGTGGGGTAGGCCTGTTTGGCCTACGAGTACAATGTATCGTAGGCCTGGTTTCTCCATAAAGGAACAAGTCAGAATGCCTACCTTTTACACTTTACACTCTCCAAACTCGGAATGGCAGCAAGAACTCCTATAATGCTAACCCTAATATACATCCTGAAACAATCCTCTATATTCCTCCATAGTCCTATAATAAATATCTAGCATGAATACTTGAATTTCAGGCAGGTGTCCTGAGCAAGTGTTCAGAATTGTATTTTCAAAGTCTCCACCACAGGATCTGGAATTAGAACTCATATCACACCATACCTCCTTTGTGCCTTATTTGCATATGGGTCATTTCACAGTATTTCAACAAGTGGTCCCCACATGACCAGCTCAGATCTGGATAATTTGCCTTCTATATTGAGATGTTTATACCTTACCGTATATATGAAAGTTGGAGGCTACAATTTTGCATGTGGTCATAACATATATACATCTCAATATAGAAGGTAAATTATCCAGATCTGAGGGGGTCATACAGTGAAAGTTCTTAGAATCTGTTCATTTATAACGGATTGATCCATTTTTCAGTTTTCCAACACCTCACAAGGTGGCATTATACTCAGTTTTGCCACCTGTTGGCTGCATTGGGAATCTACACAACAATGGTAGATGGTTCAAAAGTCACAGAGATGATAGATTCAACTCAGATTATGACCAGCCAGTAATTCCAGGTAGTACCAGTTATCTATCTGATAATACCAAGACCTAGCTTATTATCTGGGGATGCCATCAGTATAAAGAGGGAAATTGAAAAGGGGGCCAGCCACACTTTACAGACTCCTCAACTCCCAAACCATTACCAAGACCAGAACCCAAAGAAGCTATTGTTTGGGTTCGTAACAGAACTAAAGGTGGGGTTGGTTACTACAGGTATAGCACCGACCGGTCCTAAGACTGGTAACGCCAGGCATTGAAGTGACACTTTTTACAAAGAAACCAATTCCTCTTTTATCATAAGAGGGACAACCCTTTAATGACAACGCCTACCTCTCAAACAAGCATCCACTTTGGGCCCAGACATTCTAATGACAAATTAAAAGGACAACTGACATGGCCAAGGTTACAAGGGTCACAGATACAGGGATCAAAGGATGACTAATTATGGACTGGATAACGATCACCTCATTCAGTGTCTTCAACCATCTGCCACTTAGAACGCAGGAAAGTCCCAATTGTTTTAGAAAATAGCTGGGATCAATTATTGGGTCAAGCCTAATTCAGCCAATTGAACTGTTATAAGCCCATCGATATTTCACGTGGTCCAGGCGTTTGCTACCTTAGCCCACAGATCCACGAGCGTATTTGTATAATCATGAAGGATCTTCTTAATTGTTATCTCAAAAGAAGGGAATTGAGTTCACAGGCAGGACAATTTCTCTTTAAAATGCCATGGAAGCAACTTAGATAGAGGGAGGATAGAAGAAAACAAGGCAACAACGCCAGAAGTATACTCATATCTTTTTGGCCCATATTGTTTATTGGGATACAGGACCAATATGCAACGTTCCCATGTGAAGCAGATACTCCCTGGCCATGCAACATTTAGGGAATAATGCACGGGGCATGGCTGTGGGAGTGCTCTAGACTGTATTGAGACATCGAGGGGCCTTATAGGCCCCGAGATGTCTCAATACAGTCTAGAGCAAGACCACAGCCATGACCAAGTGCATTATTCCCGTTATAACACAGAAAAAAATCACCCATCAGCCACCTGACAACACATGAATATCAATTGTGAAGTCTAAAGGTGAGATGAAGCTAACCTCCTTTGCCAGAAGTGCATTATCCATCTAGATAATGCATGGTCAATCAGCCAATCAGAACGCAGCATTCAGGATAATGCACTCTGACTTTGCCCAGCAGTGTTATAACATGCAATACATCTTAATGCGTGCTCTGGACAGAATTCAGTTAAATACTGAAATGCTTTGGTTGTAACCAGAGGTTTATTATGCGGCCCAGTCCTACAAAAACTGCAGAAAAGTCATAAGGAGCATTCAACCTTACATTGTTACGTGAAGGCAGAACAGGCAATGCTATCACGCTGAGCTGTCACTGTATGACAGCTCATGTGACATGGCACTTTCAGTGACTCCTGCTGACATTCATAGAAGATTCTACCAGGTGGAAGGCCTTTGTCTAAAGCAAACCCAGACTCATCCCATGGGAGAACGACCCCTCTATTGTGCAGGCAATACCCCCGGTACGTTGACGGGTCTAAAATAGTTCACTGTCTCTAGTCCCATCAAGACACTCAAAGTTAGGGGATCACTGATGCCACAAGGAGTCGATCCGTCACATGCTAGAACGATACCCTTTTCACTCTTTTTGTTGTGTGAATTTTTTTTTTGTTTATATTTTTTTTTTCATTTTTTTTTTGTTTTTGCATTTCATTTTGTTATTCTATTCTATCAAAGGTTATTTTCATGAAACGCCTATCAAATGCATGAAAACGAGGTGGGTAGAACAGTGTGTGAATATCTAAATAATTGGGAGGTCCTGAGTAATATCTCCTCTGCTCAGCATCTCCCATTGACACCAGAAGTGCTGCCTATGTCCCCTACTAACACTCCTACGTTGAAGATGACATGGGTTATTAGGCTGCTGACTGGTGTAATGTGAGGCTGCCGGTGGTGAGCAGCTCACCCCGTCTGAGCTGTTCATCTAGAGCTCATCTACACCTCACAAACTACACAGGCCAATATCAGGTAGACATCCTGCTGCTGGCTATGCTATATTAGCTCCCATGTCTTTTGAGGCACATGCCCAGATCCCCCTACAGCTGGAATGGCACTTTTGCCATAAGTCGACTTTGCCGTGCATCTCATTTCTATTGTTAGGCGTAGTCCTATGGATGGGTAGCAAGAGGGATAGGTAGTATGAGCAATAAGCAGTTTAAGGGATAGGCACAGACAGTACCCTGTAAGAAAGAAAACATGGGTGCTAGGGACTGATATGCAAGGCAAATATGAGGGATGTGCACAGTTGGGGGATAGGCACAATGAGGGATAGGTAGGCTTTATGATAGGTATTATAAAGGATAGGTAAGATCAAAATAGTAGACATGATAAACAATGTACTGCTAACCATTGAGGCTTAAATAAACAGATGAACAATGCAGTTTAAACATGAGGGTCTGAGAGATAGTAACCATGAGGAAAAGGTAAAATGAATGATAGGCAGATTGAGGATAGGTAAACTATTGGAATGTGATCACAGAGGAGAATAGGTGAGGTAAGGAGTAAGCTTTAGTATTTAGGCCTTTTGGGAGATAACCTTACATTGCTCAGGATGCTTTGGATTTAACAGATAGGCAGTATGAGTGATAGGTAGAATAAGGGATAGGCAGTATGTGGGATAGGCAGAACAATGTACAGTTAGAGTATTTGTCAGATTGAGAGATAGGCAGACATTTGGGCATGTACACTGAGGCACAAACTCTGGATTACATTTATCTATCTAAAAAGACTTCTAATCATTTCAATATAACTATTGTACATTTTGAAATATTTTCATCATCAAACCTCATTTTTGGGTACTATTGGTCAATTTCTAAGAGTCATGATCACTAATTCTGGAATCAGCAGGATTTTTTGGTCTGGGTAGTTCCTTCTTCCCCTTTGCTATCACCCTGATAAAGGAATACCACAGCTCCATAAACCACCTAATCCTCTATAGAAATATACACTGAAGACACAAGGTAGCTTAGTTTCAAGGGGGGTAGAGGGGGTGGCCTGTCACAGTCTACTACAGACTATACACTTAGTGACCCCTCCTATTGTGTCTAAGCTCCTTGCTTACAAACCATGTATAATATCGTACTTTCGGTAACTTTGGCTACGTCCGACGGTTCCCCAATTCACCCAATTAACCAACGTTTTCACAATACTAACTACACCAGCATCAAATAGCTAGCTAGGGGCAGCAGCTGTCCCATACCGTCCATCGTGAAAGATGCTGGGTTCTGATACTATCTTCGCCAGCCGCTAGGGGTGGATGGGGCCCACAGTGTATCTATAATACTGATAAGCACTGAGGTTATTCAGTACGGGAACCGCCAAAGGTCCGCAACACTTCTGTACCATGACATTTTGTACAACGTGTATTGGCATTGATAACTGGAGAAGGGATAAGTGGCATCGGTACAGGTATGTTGGTCTTCTTAAGAATTGATATGAAGTGGATAGGAAGGGTATACGTCGGTAGGCACCTGGTGGTTTGGCCGCTCTTACTGCAGCAGTGATAGGAAATAATGACATGAGTACAGAAACAGTCACTGGCGGGTCCAGACATTTGAGAAAGGGTGGGGGCACCTTTGTAGAATTCCTCCCCATGGTCTCCTAAGGCAAATCTAACATTGGAAAAATAATAATAAAAAAAAAAAAGGTGGAGGGAGGGGGCGCCCACCTCTAAATCAGCCAATGAGTCAATATTGACAGTCGCTACTGAAGGACTGATATGAATGGTGACATGACTACATAGTAGTTGGGCAGTTGCTACTGACGCTGTGTTAGAAAGATATATCACTATTTCAATAGTAAATAGAGAAGTGCTACTGAAGGACTGATAGGTAATGACGACATCACTATATATATGTAGAAGTTGGACAGCTGCGACTGAATTATTGTAGGGAATAAGAGTAAGCAGTGCTACTCAGACTTTGGCTTGCCAGTCACTATTGAGCCAGTGATAGATGCCAATGTCATCAGTATCTGGTTCGAAACACTAGTGCACCAGTGATATGGGTTGACGCCACCAGAGTCATGTAAGAATACAGAGCGCTTTGAAAGCAATAGTGGAGCAGCGATAGGAAAGAACAACATCAAAACATGGTGTTTCTAAATCACTGCTGATGCACTGATAGGAAAAGGAAACAGGAGGACTGGGTAGAATAATACCTGGTGGTCGAGCATTCAGTATGAGTCCTTTCGCTGTTAACTCGGAAAGGAGCGTTTTTTTTGTATGAATGTGATTTAAATTGCATGTAGTAGGTGACAGGATGTAGGTGACATCAGCACTGTTCTATAGAGGTGGTGCCTCCTGGTGAGTTATGAGTGAACTAGGCGGTTGCAGCTGGCTCATATTTTAGCAGGGGGGATACTGGATGTACTTAACATAGGTGGACCAAGTATCAGAAAATCTGTCACCTACAATATATCATATCTCTTACTATATTCATTTCACAGTGAGTGTCAGAATAATGCTGTTAGACAGAGTCTTATACTGCTACGTTCAAATTGGAACCAACCAAGAAGAAAACACTATGGTATGGCATATTCATCTCCCATTGCCCCTTAGCTGGAAACACCTCAGTTCCCCCTGAACAATGAGAACACCATTGAAAAGGGCGGGAAAACCTGTCACCCAAAATGTCATCCCTATAGAAAAGCATTGAGTGCACCAAGTGTCTAAGTTGGACTTCAGATGACCTACTTTTTTTCAAACTTAAATTTTACAAAGATTAGAATCTTATAAAAGGTAAATATTACACCTCCATGATCTTGAACATGTACACTATCACATGACAGGTTTCATTTCATCTCATATTTGATGGTTTTGATGTATTTTGAGGGTAAACTCAACCACCTCTTCTCAGAAATGCTCACTTCCGGCCTTAAAAATTTCCCCAGCCCCTACCTGTGTCTTAAAACTCGGCTTTCCGAGTTAACAAGAGCTATAATAATGGACCAGTGAGATCGGTACAGTATAATGGAGTGAGTGAGTAATAGATGTTTAATGCTATTTCGACAGCTAAGGTCATATTTATGGCGAGAACTATATTACACAATTTCACAGAGGAATGTGTCAGTGTCCGCACATATGTGCACCACCTGCATCCAAGGGAATAGAAAAGAGGAGACATAGACCCTTTTAAGTGGGCTAAGGAAGCCCAAAGTATGATGGTTCCACAGCCCCTAGGATTTAACTTCCTATAGATTCATATGAACAAACGTGCATTAGGACCTGCACCAAACATCACTGCAGCCTTCTATGATTACTGCTACCCCAACCAGTATGCTGGTCCCATCTTTGCTCTGCCTGGAGAAATTTAATAATTCACATGGCAGGATGCTGGGCCCGATGGCAGTGGCCTATGCCTTGTGGTTGTTGGTGTTGGGGAAAGGAAGGGAAGCGGGAGGAGCAGGGGTGGTGGTGGTTATGGCGTGTGCAGAGGCATAGAGTGAGCATCTAGTCGGCAGTCGGACATGGAGCTGAGTCAGCACTTTTTCCCGGGGCAGATGTCTGTGAGCAGCTCATGCAGTGGGCGGGAGCAGGTCGTGATAACTGTGTTTTGAGGGGGGGGGGGTTAGTCTGTCAGCAGGAGATAAGGCAGCCATTGTCAGAGATAACTGTAACCTCTGCTGCATAAGCTGGTATTCTGCGAGCAATATGAGAAAGTCTCATTGTCTGACTGTCTATATCAATGTAGACAATAACTAATTGCGTCGCCTTTCTTGCTGATTCTTCTTCCTTTCCCCTTTATCGGATTATCTATGGGTCTATATTCAGTTAGTAGTCTTCCCTATAGCTCATTTTGATCTGTTCTCCGGGGTGGGGGGGGGGGGACTCTAAGTAGGGTTTCCTCAACATCGTAAAAATCTCCTCTCATATTAAAGACGGGCATTTCTCATCAAGAACGCGTCCCCTTTATTGCTAATCAATAGCTTGGATTAATCGATGTACTGATGAGATGTGGAATAATGATGATTAAAAGATATATGGACAAGTCACAAGATGTTATGGACTGCCGTAGTCCCAGTCTATAGGGTACATTGCCTCCCGAGTAAATTTTGTATCCCAGGGGGCTAGAACACGTAGGATAACTGCATTCAGTTTACCTCTTTTATTAGGAAGAATCACGTCAGGACCACTGATTACTGTTATATGGTTGGAGAATATGCAGTCTTGTCGAGTCTAAGTTTACAGACAGATGATACAGTATACGCCAGCAGTGGCCACCCCCTACAGCTTGTAGTGTAACTGGACAAGGCCTTCACCTGAACTGAAACCGTAACCTAACACTTAAGTCTATTCTGTGTCTGTTTGTCCACACAGCGGAACCGTTGGGCTTTTCCTGACAAAATTGCTGCCGGGCCTGCCGAAATTGCCAGACTGCTGGACCGAATGTCTGGCTGCAATTTTGGGACCTTGGGCTACATTGTTTTTACGGCTTGCAAAGCTGACCATTATTAAGATTTTGACGGTCTAAAACGAAGGACATTACATTTTGTTATGGCTTAAAGAGTTAAATGATTAAGATATTGAGTTAATTCTTGTTTTGCGTTTTGCATTATTTCTTTCCTGACAATGATAATCTTGAGGTATTCAGTCCTGCCAAAATCAATCCGAGCCTGCAGAATGATAAAACTAGACAGCAATTTTAAGTTAGAGCAGTTCAAATGGTAACCACCATAATCTCCCGCGTAGAAGACGCGTTGCGCGTATAGGACGCCTCGTATAAGACGCACCCCCAACTTGAAAAAATACTATAAGACGTACCAGGGATTTGTTTGGCATAGAGGACGCGTCTTATACACGGGAGTTTACGGCAGTTACCAATATGGGGTGCGGTGGAACAAGAAAGCAGAGAAATTGGGAGGAAAACAGGATTGCATCATTCCCATGGCCTGGGCTATTCGGACGAGATCCTCGTCCTAATAAGCTTCTTATTCGGACAAGATTTTCAGGGAAACGCTAATCTGAGAAACAGGACTTGTTCTAAGAAACAGGACATGTTCTTATTCAGACGAGATATTCTGGAAAATGGGATTCTGCTAAACAGGACAAGACAGCATCTGTCCTGTCTCTCAGAAATTCTCGTGTGGATAATTATCAGTCTATAGATAAAGTCCAGTTTCTCAGAATCCCATTTCTCGGGAAATCTCGTCTGACCAAATGAGGTCATGTTTACCAGATGATAAACATTTTCTTGTTTCCCAGTTTCATGTAGCCATGACTTGTCCTGTCTCTCAGAAAATCTTGTGTGGATAATTATCAGTCTCAATTCCTGTTTCTCAGGAAATCTTGTCCGAATAACGTCCTTATGTGGACGAGATCCTTGTCCTGATATCATCGTCCCATTCCCACCAGGGAATGATGCAATCATATATGGACCATATATGGATATTCCCACAAGTAAACAACCATAATGTATGTTAATGACCAGACGCCTGCTCCCCCTCCCAACCTCCCTTACCATATAATGAAATGCAACTCTGGTCTACTGCACTGACAAAAATAGTTCTGGCAATCTTTTGCTTTGACCACAAACACTTTCAAAGTAAGTTCCCTTATTTTCATCCAAACCATACATATTTATAATATTGTATCACTTTCCCAGTCATAACCATAACGTTTTGATATATCAATTTGTAAACAACTTGAAACATCCATTCAGATCACCATTCAAGCATATGAATCTGTCAGACGCCTAATCTATGCCCATATATGGATAGTCTCACAAGTTAATGTATGCTAAAGACCAGACGCCTGTTCCCTGCTCCCCCTCCCAACCTTCCTTACCATATAATGAAATGCAACTCAGGTCTATTGCACTGAGAAAATAGTTCTGGCAATCTTTTGCTTTGACCACAAATACTTTCAAATTAAATTCCCTTATTTTCATCAAAACCATACATATTTATAATATTGTATCACATTCCCTATCATAAACATAACGTTTTGATATATCGGTTTGTAAACAACTTGAAACATTCATTCAGATCAGCATTCATGTGTATGAATCTATTCCAACCCTAATCTATGACCATATAATGTGGGGCCGTTCTCTATGACAACATAGCTACACAGTAGGGCACGGCCACCCATAATTATAATATCTGCAGGAACGAATGGACTGTGAGCGGAAATCTTTTCATATAGACTGCTACTCAGGGGCGTAGGAAAAGGGGGGGGGGCAGGGGGGCCTGCCCCCCCCCAATAATGAGGAGGTTCCCTATATAAGTCTATATAAAAAATATAGCAGCCTCCCCCCCAACCGAGACCCCTGGCCCCCCCCCCCCCAATAAAAATTTGCTTCCTACGCTCCTGCTACTGCTCTGTTGTGACTGGTCTGAGTCGCCTTGTTATATATACTGACCATGCACAACTCTTACAGAGCCAGGGGCATTGTCATTCCTTGGTAACTGAAACTGTGACCATGACAGAAGATATAATAATAATTTGATTTCTGCAGATCTTAACAGCTGTTCCTGGCATCAATCTCATTTCTCTCTCTAGATTCATTAGTAAGGTTACTCGATTAGCAGTGCTCTTTATAAACAGGTTGTCATTTAAACCATATCAATTATCACAAAATATATTTTATACGTTGGAACATTATATCTTGTCTAATTAGAATATATATCGTCCAGACCATATAATACATATTTGCTGAGTTTCCAGATATATCATAGTCTAAGTGGGATCGTTAATCTACCTTACCAAGTATGGAGTATTTCAATTAACCAGTCATCTTGTACCAGTAACCATTTATATGTTCTCTTACCTGCAATAAAAAAGAACAAATTAAATCGATTAGGGCCAAGAAACGTGATAAGATACACGGCACGATGAACATAGGAGTGGGTGTGTATCGCATACTGCATAAAAAGCTCAATAGTTACCGGGGACTGAGTAACATGCACATGGAGTAAGGTCCCGGAGTGAAGTGGTTCTACGTTAATTTAGACGCACTTTCAGCATTTATCTAACTTAATATCCCCCCCCCCGCCTACCTACGTCATATTTTTAACCAATGGTAGCTATCCTTTGACTACTCTAACACCTTTACAATCCTCTAATCTGCTCATGAGGCCCTCAATAACCATAATGAATATAATAATCCAAAATAACACATGTACAAAGGGGGGGGGGGGCTGTTTTCTTTAGGGCTACTTCCCCGTTTCCCTATATTTTTGCACCAGGTTAGAAGAGTGAAGTATTGTTATTTATTTCCACTCGCTCTGCTATTCCACAAATCTAACTGTATACCCACCCCCTCCATTCCTCTCCTAAGTGATGCTCGAGATGATTACGTCTTGAGACTCTGCTGAATAAAGGAACCTCTTCCACTGTATACTCTTCGTATCTATGAGCAGATATCAGCAGTATCCAGCCTGGAGGCAATTGGAAGGTCTGGTAAGCTGACAGAAGGCACATACAGGCTTATCATTTATTTGTATACCTATACTTACTGCTGTGCCTCGGTTTTTAAGTCCACCATGAAATCCTAATCTTTATCACAGATGTACTCCCAGGTCAACTTCTTATACGCGCACTGCGTCTTATATGCGGGAGATTACTACCGGTAATCATTCGGATTTGTAGAATTGTATGAAGACGACAGTACTGTAGATTACTTTCACCAACAGGGTAGTCTATTCATGTTATTGACCAGTTAAGGCAGGGTGTAGTGATGCCTCCACGTCCTGTGGTCGTCATGATGCGCCGGGCATGATGCGCCAAAGAAGTGCTGGCTTACATTTCAGTAGTGCATCATGCCGACAGTGTATTAACCACGGCTATATTCAAGCATCATGAAGGCCAATAGACATGATGCATTAATGCACTATGCTATCCATAAATGGCTAATTGCTTGCTGGAGGATGGGCGAAGGGATCAATCTAGCCCGGCAGCAACACAGAGCGTCCACTCACGATCGAGCTGCGTTCACCCTAGGGGGATGCAGCAGGTTGGATCGAGGCAGTCACAGAACAGCAAGGCATATTACACTATATAGACTAACCTAACCAAAGGGGAATGCTAAAATGTTCAGACAGGTAGATAGGCAGATAAGCGGGATCATGAGGCGTGGATGGCAGGTTGAAAGGCAGGGGCGCCCCCCCCCCCCCACCAACCGAGACCCCCGCCCCCACCCCCAATATAAAAATTTGCTTCCTACACCTCTGAAAGGGAATTAATAAGCCCTTGTAGTGGAGCATGAATGCATTATGCTGAACTTTAGATGTTGATACCCCCACAAACGGTCGGCAGGGTGCACCAATGCAATGCTGGTGAGTTGACTCGACAGCACGTCTAATTGAGGTGAAGACGTGAGAGCGGCTAAGAAATGTTTAGTTCCCACTCATTATTAGGCGACTGTTTAAGAGGTGAGGCGTGCACGGAGCCAGGTCGGATGTAAGGTAATCAATTAAGGAAATAGCAGGATCATTTGAGTGGACAGCCATTAAGTAGTGGGTGTGGCCGTGAGCAGGGTGGCATAGGTTAGTGGTAAGTAAAGGCTGCCTCATTGGCTGTAGGGGCCCTCAGAGACCATATTGAGTGGAGCAGGGTGCGGCCTGGGGACTAAGAGATAGCTGCTCGCGTGAAGTGACAAGGGTATAGGAGACTAGATGTGTCTAACTAGCGCCTTCACCCGTCTAGGATCCTCACAGCTAGCCGCCAATATACCTCCCCACCCCTCCATGCTTAAACCCACACCTGTCAATCTCCCACCCCATGTACCAAACACACATCCCTCTACCTCCCCAGCCCATGTACCAAACACACACCCCACTACCTCCCACCCCATGTACCAAACACACACCCCACTACCTCCCACCCCATGTACCAAACACACATCCCTCTATCTACCACCCCATGTACCAAACACACAACCCTCTACCTCCCCACCCCATGTACCAAACACACACCCCTCTACCTCCCACCCCATGTACCAAACACACACCCCACTACCTCCCACCCCATGTACCAAACACACATCCCTCTACCTACCACCCCATGTACCAAACACACACCCCACTACCTCCCACCCCATGTACCAAACTCACACCCCTCTACCTAACACCCCATGTACCAAACACACATCCCTCTATCTACCACCCCATGTACCAAACACACATCCATCTACCTAACACCCCATGTACCAAACACACATCCCTCTATCTACCACCCCATGTACCAAACACACATCCATCTACCTCCCCACCCCATGTACCAAACACACATCCCTCTACCTCCCACCCCATGTACCAAACACACACCCCTCTACCTCCCACCCCATGTACCAAACTCACACCCTTGTACCTCCTACCCCATGTACCAAATATACACCCCTCTACCTCCCACCACATGTACCAAACTCACACCCCTCTACCTCCCACCCCATGTACCAAACTCACACCCTTATACCTCCTACCCCATGTACCAAATATACACCCCTCTACCTCCCACCCCATGTACCAAACTCACCCACCTTCTACCTCCCAACCCATGTACCAAACACACATATTTCTTTCCTTATTGGCAATCCTTCAGAGTAGACAATACTTTGAATTTGCCACTCCAGTGAAGAGACGACTCTCATGTTTAACATATCCCTTGCAACACCTGTACGCAAGGATGGATGCGCACAGTTAATGTGAGACTTTTTACCCACCATGCAGTACCCAGATGTAGTTGGGATTCTACAGCCTTGAAAACATAGTGTCAAAAGTAATAAAATCTTCTTTGGGTTATCTCTAATTCTAATGGCTGAATGAATCTGAATTTTACATGTGTCGCTTTGCACTGTACCAATCTGACAGCAACATACATCTACCAGTAGATAACATCTAAGTTGCTGAGAAAGACAGAACACAGTGCCATAGGTGATTGTGCATTCAACTTCCTAGCCTAGGCAAAAGGGGACCGTTTTATAGTAAAATAGTGCAATCAGTTCTGTGGACTAGACACGATGCTCTCAGACAGTCATGAAACATCAAAGGATTAGTGGTAGACGAAAGTGTCACCTAAATAGTTAATAAGCTGTTGCGGCAATAGATCTCTTCTCTTTTCATTTGTAGCTGTCGTGAGAAGCATGGGCCTCATTTGCCATTCCTGGTAAATGCAGAACACGCTTTCTTCTTTATATAACAAATCATGGATAACATGCCTCCTTACATGTCATATGTTACATGTTAAAACCTACGAAATTTTTCTTTGCCAGGGTAGGGCGCTGCTGCTGCCATAACCGCGACGACTTCAGGACGCGTTCAAACGAAACCAAGCCAAGCCGGGCGCCGAGGTCTGAGACCCGGTGGTCTAGTGGTTAGCGCATTGCGCTCAGCTTCTACAGGTAGGCGGGACGAGTCCCAGTCCTGGCGAACTTTTGTTTTTGCGTCCAAACCAAACCAATGGCTGCTGGGCGCCAAGGTGTGTGTACCGATCATGTACAATTTTTGTTTTCAACTTGAATTTATTGATTTTCTATTGATTATCATGTCATAAAATAAGTAGTTAATGGATATGTCATGACTTGTGACTGATATCCAACAATAACATGCAACTAGGGGGGCTTCGCCCCCTCGTTGACATATCCATTAATTACTTGTTTACTATTCTCCCTTTATACACAGTACTGGAGACCATGAATTAAGAATGCTGTTAACACATTCTTACATCCATCTATGCATAATGTGCATCCAGGTGTTCTGGTTCCTAGAAGCTATGTCCCATTACAGGAACACTACAGGTACAGATGAGATAATCAGGTAACAGCTAGTTATACAACAGTATCAAAGTCACCACAATCCCAAATGGTGCATCAACTAGACTCTGTCCACGTGCATAGACTAGTGCAGTATATTTACACAGGTGCATCAAAACCTTGCAGATAAGCCGCGGCTTATGTACATAAAACAGAGCTCATCTTCCCGAAGTCAGGAAGCAACTTGTGGGTGATCTAAGACGACTTCTTATACGCGAGTTTAAACGGTATAAAGATACTCGATGCCAAAAAGAATTGGTCCCTTTATAACTATTGACAATACAATGAGTAAATTACTTTTTTTCAGATTTTCTTTGTGAGGAGTGTCAATACGAATGTAGGTTCCAATTGATAACTTTCCTAAGGATAACCATTTTCATTCAAATTGACTTCTTGTCCGAAGCTATTGCAAGCATATTAGCGCAGTCAGATGATACCATTGAGAGACACGGGTCACACCTTAACGTTGCACTTACTATGCATTAAAATTTGTATGTAGCATACATATACATATTGATCATGGTTGGGGACCCCACTTTCCCCATAACACAACAGGTGGCAGTGGTGTGCCACATGCTGACTCCTCGTACCTGCTGGTGTAATCCCTCTAGTTATGATTATGTCTATTATAGTACACTCTACATTACCTGTCTTTTTCTCTTTTTTAAAGGAACACCAAAGTTTCAGAGACATTGAAGAGAGTATTTATAGTGTCAATATG
Organism: Acholoe squamosa; assembly: GCA_949317995.1. Lineage (NCBI taxonomy): Eukaryota > Metazoa > Annelida > Polychaeta > Phyllodocida > Polynoidae > Acholoe > Acholoe squamosa. The sequence continues at coordinate 57,792,503 of OX439041.1, read as the reverse complement.
ACTACTTGAAGCATTTTAGCCTAAATCCCATTCAGGACAGCAGAAGGTTTCAAATTGCTTATCACTAATTGAAATGATATTCCTAGATACATGTGTACAGTGCATGACTAATACGAAATGGCTGGAGGATAGGGTTGATCTAAACAATTTAACAGGGTTGTAGCTAGTCTACACACAACCAACCACAGATGACTGGTGCCTAGAACGCTGGCATCCTCTGTTTCTATTGACATGCTGCTATATATGCTAACATGCAAGCTGCCGTGTACATGTTTATCTATGAACTGCTATACATGTACATGGTGAACAGTGCACGCAGGATGCTAGCCAAGGCAAACAGTGTGTCTAAAGACCGCATTAATGTCCACAACAGTGCCTGTATCTAACACCCTGAGGGCTAACTTCCAATAGAACCATGCCTCTTTAACTCTTTAATATACAGAGGCATGGGAGGGTTCTCGGTTGGGGGCACCCACTTTACTTTTATATAGGGGACATCCCCATTATTGGGGAACCAGCCCCCCCCCCCTCCATACACCCCTGAATAGACCTCGTGTTCACCGTCATAATACTGAAGGATCTCATCTCAAATTCATGCCGCACAAGAAGGAAATCACATCCCGGCATGGCCATATGCCAATAAAGAAGCCTAGTCATCCCTATGCTGTCCTGAAATGGTAAATACCTAGGCCTACCTATAGATGAAATACAATGTAGTGGATAACTTGCCATTTTTAGGACCTCGCTACCTGGACTTATTCCAAGACTAATGGTTTTCCCCTTTTTATATGCTACTAAAGAACGTATCAACTATGGATGTCTTCTAGTGACAGATGCCTAGACACAGAGACTGCGGGCACATTAACCATTGCTCTTTTACATTAAAAGAAAAAAGAAGATATTTTGTTTTTATTTTATCGTATTAAAGTATTAATTTTACTTTGTCTTTATTTCATTGTATGCATTTATTTGATTTCATTGGACTGGGCTGTTAGTACAAAAAATTGAGGAACTGAAAATTTCCTTGGATTTCCTCCTCGAGGGTCCAGGTAGAGGAATGCGTTTCCCTCTTTGTTGAATGTACATGTATACCTTGGACACAGGTGCCTACCTTAAAGCACACTTGTAGTATAGGGCTTAGACTGGTCTGGCCAGTACAATGTGTGTGAGGTGGGGGGGGGGGGGCTTACCAATGTTATTACCTTAACCTGGCACTATATCTAAACAGAGATCAAGTCTAGAATCATGACGGGGGGCTTCAATGCAGTAAATGGATTTGGCAGAGTACGTTCAGCACAAACATTTTAAGCCAGTTACGACCAGTGGCCGATCAAAAATGTAGTGTATCCAGGCGTTGATGGGTCAATACAGATTTCAACACAATCCATGTTTAATGGTAGGGGACTATACCCTTGAAGAAAAGGTTCATGAGAAAGCTACCTGTTTGTTACTAATTTATTAACTGATCGATCTGGCTGATTTTAGATGGAAACGATATACTTTTTGTGTAACCTTGTGTAAATAGGCATTGTGTGTGAGCACTGAATCAAGCATCGTATTTAAGTACCATATACAAATATGGAAACATTCAAAGTGGCATCAAAATATTTTAATAAATTAAATATAATTTAGGATCTCCTGTATACATGTATATGAACAAGTTAAATAACACATATATTATATAGCCTATCTACCTGGTGGTTATTATTTCCATAAACAGGCCAGAGATGCCCCTTACTAGCAGAGAAACGCTAGGGGGATCTATGAACAATTTTCTAAGAAAATTAACAATATCCACTACAGACGTCTCTACACGAAACTAGGAATTCGTGGTAAACTAGGAAAAATGGCATCTCTGCAGGCCCAACTGGTGTATTCAATTCTCAGCAATATTTGATTTACACCCGTCAACACTGAGACCTCACCCAAAATATCCTACTTTCTATGAACACATACAGCCAGACAACTCGCTTATCGACCCGATCTTTTACGACTTCTGCGAAAGGGGAAAAAATCACATTGTTTCCACTCCAGCAACAAGGGAATCTGAATCTATTCTACTTCACAAATTAAAAATGGATTATTTCCCCATTCCCCTCTGCCCTCCTCTGTGTACAAATGGGCCGCTCTTGTTGCGTGCCTGCACCTCGTCTATTCAGCGTCCCCCCCCCAGGGGGCGTTGTCAACCCACGTGACCAGCACGAGAGTTGGACTTGCCACAGTCCGATACCAGGGACCTTCCGAGTCGTGACTCTGCACTTTTGCTCGTCGTCATGTCAGTTTATCACCATCGATTTCCCCTGACCTTCTGATGAATAGGGCTAGTTGGCGGCCCTCTCCCTCAGTTTTTGTTCCAGATAGAGAATCATTAACTCCATAGTGAAGAGTGACAATGGTAGAGGTCAATAGATGGGGGTTAAATGTTATAACCCTTGACAGAGTCCGGCTGGTATGGCCATATGATATAACATTATTTCTAACGTAGGTGAGGATTTTGATTTGTTGACCTTGAGGAAACAAATATAATCTAGGAAAATGTCATCTGCTCCTAACCTTCGGTGGAATGAATGTCGGGGCATTGACCCGGGGGGCCACTCCATATATATTCTTTAGTAACCATGTGTGTACATCACTGTTGAATTGGTACCCCTTATAGCGGGGCAATTTTCGAGAAATATATACCCCTTTTGGCGGGATACACCAGTGAAATCTCCCTTATTTTCTCCAGTTTTTAAAATTGCACCCCTTTGATGGGAAACCCTTTAAAAAAATGGAAAAAAAGTATACCCCCAACTTGCACCTCACTCTAAAATTTTGGAATTTTGGGAAACTTACCGTAGGGTACCGGAGGGAAGTTGAAGTAAAACTTCTTATTTTACCGAGGGAATACGGGGTATTGGAGGAACAGATGAGATACGACCGAAGCTGGTCACGTGACGACAGACTTGAAAACCTAAAATCTATGAGTAGAAAAACACACACAATTTTCTGGAAACAACCAGATTAGACATTTCAATTTTTTATATAATAATAACCTCGAAAGAATACGGGTAGGGTGGGAAGGGCATCTGTTCCTCCAATACCCCGTATTCCCTCGGTAAAATAAGAAGTTTTACTTCAACTTCCCTCCGGTACCCTACGGTAAGTTTCCCAAAATTCCAAAATTTTACCTCGGGAATACCTCGGGTATTTCCGTAACCGATGAGATGTTGAAAGCGAATGTGTTTTTCTAGTCATAAAGATTTTTGGCTATTATCAATAATTCTCAATTATTATCAATTTAATAATTGACCAAGACCAATACAGAATCAATTCAACACCTTTAATTTTCTGACCTTTACCAACTTGGTTAAAGCACAGTACACTAGTTATCTGGAGTAGTCAAATAACCAACCAAAGCAATTAATACACCAGATAACCCATACATTTGAACGTTCAACAAATCTAATCTGCTAGTCTCAGCAAGTTAGTAGCTACATGCTCTGTATCAACCTCGATGGGCTTGTTGTAGAATTTCCGATATGAGTCAGCTGACTTCCACCCTGCCAGGCGCATTACGGCATTCAAGCAGGATCCTACCTTGGTGGAAGCTGAAGCTGAAGCCCCACGAGTAGAGTGGGCCTTCCAACGTGAAGTGTCAATCTCAGCCATGTCTAGAGTGGCAATGGTCCACCTGGCCAGGGTATCCCTACTGATTCCGTCATGAGGCGAAATGTAACTCATAAGGAGCTGCAGTGGATTTTCAAGAGGTGGGAGGTTCAGCTTCCTCCTAAGTCGTTCAAAATTTTTACGGACCTTTTGCCTCCTAGTGAGATATGCTTTGAGGGTGCTGACCACACAGAGTTTTTCATTCAGGATGTAGGGTCGCAAGACCACAGTGTTTAAAGGGTCACCGACTCTGTTAGACTTTAACAGAGTACTGAGTCTGAAGACAGCATTTCTGTCTTCCCAAGACAGTTCATCTGTCCTTAACGCTAAGATTGTCTGCCCTCTTTGAGATGTGACAAGCAAAATTAAGACCGCTAGTTTCAACGATAACTTCTTAAGTGACAAAGAACTGTTATCCCCCCAACTTTTGAACAACTTGAATACCTTTGTAACGTCCCAAAACGTGTCATACCTTGGTCCACTAGGTCTATCTTCGTATGTACCCTTCACCATATGGCAAATGTTTGGATGTTGCCCAATAGGCGCCCCATCTACCTGTGGTAACAGGGTTCCCAAAGCACACCGTGCCACATTCATAACTCCATGACCTACTCCCGAGTCATACAAAGTTCTCATAAATTTACACACTTGTGGCATAGTGCCCTTCATCCAGTTATAACCCCGTTCAACACAGAAAACTATCCATTTGTTTATGTAAGTCGTATAAAGTTTCCTTGTAGATGGTCTCCAAGCTTTTATCATAAGGTCAATGGAAGCCTTGTCATACCCTTCCTTTTGGAGGCGTCGCCTCAGAAAAGGAAAGCTATAATTGGTAGACTTCCTATGAACTGTAGGCTTGTAGGGGCCCCATGAGGTAGTAGGTTGTTCTTTCTCTTGCGGAACCGTACGTAGTCCACCGCATACTTGTGGGCTTTTGCCTTCCAGGGTTGACTCTCCCAATCCGGCATCACGAGGATTGCCCTTGCTCCTGCCCTCAATATGCGTTGAAGCACCCGGCCTGCAATGCTGAACGGAGGAAAACAATATAAGAGCTTATTAGGCCATGTGAATGAGAAAGAGTCAACTTTCCATGCTTCTGGTTCTGGCCTACGTGACACAAAACATTGAACTTTACAATTTGTTCTAGAAGCGAACATGTCCACCTGAGGCCTCCCAAACCTTTCACAAATGATTTCAAAAATTGAGTCATTTATCTCCCACTCAGTCTCATCTTGGAAATGGCGTGACTCATGATCAGCGATGAAATTATCCACTCCCGGCACATGAGCCGCTGTCAACCAGATCCCTCTAGACTCACACCAGTTCCAGATGTTTCTTGATACCAGATTACACATTGGAGACTGCAGCCCTCCCATATGTCTCACATATGCAAGTGCCGTGGTATTATCTGTCATGACCCTAATATGAGCCCCTCTCACTTTACACAACGATTTTAGCTCATATTCTATTGCCATGGTCTCGTGGATGTTGGTGTGGAAGTCCACCTCAGAGGGAAGCCATCTGCCATTAGTTCTGACATTCCCCCTGTGTGCACCCCAGCCGTCATCCGATGCATCCGTATACAATTCAAACTCTGGTGGACCTACATCCAGTGCCTTCTTAGCAGTTGGTATGCTGGCTTGCCACCATAGTATGTCCTGTATAGCATCCTTGGAAAGTACCATTTTTGCATCAAAATTCCCTTTTCGGTAGGCTAACCATTCATTCTTGCATTTCTCAAGTCCTTTAATATGTGCAGGCCCATATTGAACTCCTGCCGAGTAAGCTACCATAAGACCTATGAGAGATGCAACCTCCCTGATTTTTGGCTTGACTTTCCCCAGCAGCAAGTAGGAATCTGACATGAATTTGTCTACCTTCTCCTGAGTTGGATATATAGACATATCCACAGAGTCAATCCAAAAACCCAAGAAAATCACCTTTTGCGAGGCTACAAAGGCTGACTTATTTGGGTGAATTACAAAGCCTAACCCATCCAGGGTTTCACACACTCTTCTGATAGATTGCTCACAACCTTCTTTTGACTCATGCATAATAAAAGAATCGTCAATGTAGGGGAAACAGATGTGTCCCTCCTCCCTTAGCTTTGCGAAGGGGGGAGTGAGCAACTTAGTGAATACTCTTGGTGCACATGAAAGACCGTTTGGCATCCCTACAAACTGGTAGAGGACCCCATTCCACCTGAACTTCAAAAATTTACGATAATCTTCTCGTACAGGAATAGAGTAATAGGCATCCTTTAAATCTACACTCCCCATAAAACAATTAGGGGTGACAAGGTCCACAGCAGTTTGTAGGGAGGCCATCTTAAAATGCTCATACATGACCTGCTTGTTCATATCTGTCAAATCCAATATAAGCCTGTAATCCCCATTGGGCTTGGGACGCAGGAAAACATTGGAGATGAATTCGCCCTGTTCATGTACTGTAAACTCAATAATACCCCTAGCTACCATTTTATCTACTTCCTTATCCATAAAGGCCACCTCTACCGGATCAAGTTTATATGGAGGAGGCACCCAGTCCTGGGATGGTAAGGCATTAAAGTCAATGGTGACACCCTGAGACATGGCTAAGATCCAAGGGTCCTTGGTGAGTTTAAACCAAGCATCAGCACACTTCAGAATGTTTCCCCCTTGAAAGGATTGGACAGTGTTATGTAGTGGGAAGGGACTCACCTGCCCTACTTGGGCCCCTTCTTGGAAAAACCCTGTTGGGCTTGCTGCTGCTGACCTTGGCCCTGCGGACGAGGTGCTTTGAAGCGGTAACCCTGGCCTTGTGTCTGGTAATTCTGAGAGTAAGTCTGCCTGTAGCCATGAGCCACTTGAAATCTCGGCTGAGCGTACTGATGGCGCGGAGCAGGGTAGCGGCCCCTAGGGCCCTGGACATAGTAGTGGTTCTGTCCATAAGGGTGTCTAGGCCCCCAGGCTTGAGCAGGTGCTGTGCCCATGACCTTCTGCCTCTTAGACTGGGAATGAGAATCCTGCGGCCCCGGGCGTTTGGACGCTAGAACCTTGTCTGAGATCTTCTTGTCCTCCTCAGCTTGTTTAATACGAGCCTCCAGGTTGCCCCCAAAAAGCCATTGTGGGTCCCCATCAATGTTGGTCTTAGTGAGCGCCTTAGCATAGGGCTTAGCAAGGAAAGGTTTTAGCAAGTCCCTCCTCTTCACCGATAGCCCATTGCATACATTGACCAGTAGTCTGGTTGCCTTATTAAAATCCCTTCCAAAGGCATCCAGTTGTTGGTCCTCGGGCCCTTTCTCCAACATCATCGAGCCTAACGGTGCCATAGCTGCAATGGCCGAGACCACCCCTTTCTGCAGGGTCTGAAGAGATACATCCAGCATACGCACTGCCACATTCTTGGAAAGTGCCTCAGAGTTGAAAATTGCTTCCTCTAACTTAGGTGCTACCAGTCTCTGCACATTTGAAGGCCTAGGAAATTCTTTAGCCGCTTTCTCCAAGTCCTGGGCAATATAAGTCTCTTCAAAATAGGAATTGATGGCATCGGAGAGGGCTTCATGTACGTTGGGGCCTTCCTTGGTTAGTTCCGCTTTTTCCCGTCTGTAGGACTGGATACTCTCAGCTAGGCTTCCAGTTAGCCCCTTGAGATAGTCTATTGGAGGTGGCTTAGCCTTTGACGACTGTGCCTCAGAATCACCTTGCACAGAAGCCACTTCCTCCTCATCATCCACCACTGACATAGCATGTGCCTGTCCATGTGGACCTAGAACCACATAACCCTGACCTTCCTCCTCTACTGGTTCACACTGGTAGGCCATGTGATCCATACCATAGGCATAATCCATCGGCTGATAAGGGTCCAGATAGTAATCATAACCCTGCTGATAGTAGGGCATAGGAGGAGCCCATCTTTGAGGTGGCTGCTGGACCAACAGCACAGGAGCACTGGGAGTCTCAGTAGTTTGAACTTCAGGCTCCTTCTCAGAGTTTACTGAAATCACAGTGTCTTTCTCAGCACCCTTATCCTTAGAATGCCTAGATGAAGATCTAGCAGAGCTGGAACTTGAACTAGAGTTCTTATGTGATTTCTTTCCCTTCTCCACAGCAGTGGGACTGGACTGAGATGTACTTGCCATCCTGGAAAAAGACCAGAAATAAAAAGATTATAGCCTAGCTGCTGATCGATATGTACTTAGAGCAGGACTAGAAAACATGTACCTAAAGTAGACCCGCGTAGCGGTAACACAACGGCGAACTCGCCGAGCGGTATGTACTTAGAGCAGGACAAGATACATGTACCTGGAGCAGACCCGCTTAGCGGCAACGGCGAAACTCGCCGAGCGGTATGTACTTAGAGCAGGACAAGATACATGTACCTGGAGCAGACCCGCTTAGCGGCAACGGCGAAACTCGCCGAGCGGTATGTACTTAGAGCAGGACTAGACCATGTACCTGGAGCAGACCCGCTTAGCGGCAACGGCGAAACTCGCCGAGCGGTATGTACTTAGAGGTATACTTTAGGTAGCTCTCGCGTTGTCCTACTCTAAGTACGCAGGTACAACAGCGCTGGTGCTCGGCGAGCCCCAACGGACAATTTTTCGATCGGTATCGACAAAAACTGCCCGAAAAAGTGAAAACTGAAGGCAAAAAGGTGCCATAACATCAGGGAATGCTCGAGAGCCCCTGTAAGATTCCTGTAACGAGAGAATTCCAGCGGAATTCCTCCAGGAAGTTGTAAAAATGTAAAATCTCTCTACGGCCCGCCGACACGACGACCGTCTTTGAGAGAAAAACTTTATTTTCTAGCTCTAAAAGGGTACCCCAACGGCGTAACCCTGGCTAGATACAAACAAGAACAAAAACCCTTAAAATAGGGCAAAAACTGCCCAGAAAAGGGCAGTAAAAAGGGTGAAAACAACAAAAAACTCACCTAGAAATTTGAAACCGTCTGCCAAACACGGACGCTCGATCCAAACTGTCGTCACGTGACCAGCTTCGGTCGTATCTCATCGGTTACGGAAATACCCGAGGTATTCCCGAGGTAAAATTGTGAAAAATTTGGACCCTTTCGAAGGGAAAATTTTCCACAAAACCAACCCCTTTTACTGCAACTTTTAAGAATTTTCTAAGAGAATTCCTCCTTGAAATTGATACCCCTTTTAGCCCAAAATGTCCAAAAATCGGCCCCTTATAGAGGCTCCTGCAGGATCCATTCATAATGCAAAAAAGCACCCCCCTTTCCCTCTAGTTTTTGTACGCACATGGTTGCCCCCCGGGGGCCTTGATCGACCTGACGATATTGTATCTGACAAGGTTCATACATACACTGGCATCTTGGATCATTATGAATAGACGTTGAAGAAACCCCCAAGGAGGAAAACATGGTGCTCTACTTTAAACTGAGAGGATGTCTTTAGGTTTAAGGAATGGCAGGGATACTTGATCTACATCTATTACAGGGTGAATGGGAGACTAGACAACCCGATAAAAACACGGCGAGTCCCTCTCTTACCCCTAATGCACAGAGATGAACTTTAGTAGGCTATCTGGGCAACAGCTCTACTCACTGGAAACCCATTGGCCAAGTAAGATTCACCCTTATAGATCACTATTAAATCTACCAGTAGGAGTATTCCTGCACAATGCGGTGGTCTAGGGCATTTATTGGGTGTTTGGATCCAATTTTGTAAGCTGAACGACACTGCAATGCCTAACCCAGGGATGCCACTCACTGAATACTGAAAATTCGGAAATCATCCTAATTTTCTAAATTCCCAATAGGAAATGCTTACAGAAATTAAAGCCAGCAATTCGGAATTCCTAAATAGTTAGGAAAAGTGACATCTCTGCAAACCAACAAAAGGTGTACTGTTCCTTATCATAACTACACTGTCGTAGAATACACGTTCTGAATATCCCATAGGGGCTATCCGAGCCCCTTCTTACTCCCGTGGTAAATAAGCACTATTTTGAAGAAGAAAAAACACCCCCAGCAGGAATCATGTGGCGCTGAACTTAGAGCTCATATTACCAGGTATAGAAAGCATCAGTGACAGATGTCTGCAGTAAGTGGTTGGTAAGTAAGTGACTCGTGAAGTGATTGGACGTCAGTGTGGAGCAACTCGGTGCCACTCTGGGTCAACTGTGAGCATGTCTGCACCACCTGCTCCTCACACCTGCACAAGGTAGGCCTCGCCACTTGACACTGCCTCATCATCTACAGCAGTAACAGTAATAGATTGCTCTACATAGAAAATGACCCCTTTTAGATAGACCAAGGTTAGAATTAGAAGCGCTCTTTCTTTTTATTCCTATATATGAAGGTGACAAGGCACACTGACTGTAAACTAAAGCTGAGTTGCTTCATTTCCGAACAGAGTTCCCCTTCATGGCAGCTTCATATTTGTAGCAGCGTGAAGCACAGATTCTGCTTGAAGATGGTCACACATATTTATCGCTCGAACAAATCTTATGGTGACCATCACCAGGCAGCGCCACCCCAAAGGTCATCCCAAGGTCATAAAAATGTTGTAGGGGTCAGCTAGGGTGGACATAAAACGCCTATCAATGGACCATGGATGGTGCGTTCAGGACGTAGCGTATACATGTACGTCCAGTTCCCATAGTGTCTTTTGTAGCATAAGCCTAGGGTGGGGAGCTCTCGGGGCATTTAAAGGCCAAATACAGAATGGAGGGGTGAGTTTAAAGGGTGGCACAATGTGTTATTACTACAGACTATAGGAAGGAATTCCATTCTTTATCTTCCCTTGATACCATATCTACTTACTCACTCCTGACCTCATTATAAAGCACAATTTCAGGCCCAGAAGTCACATGGCATACACTGGTATCATGTGAAAATATTGCTCTAAAAATCAGTTTTACTTTGTAGCTGCTTCTTGATAAAATCTTTGTAAATTTGTGTGTTACAAGGACACTTTAACTGGATGAAATGCGGGGCCTTCTTACTGCTGCCAGAGCTACCTTGTTAGTGTGGCAACCATGGCCGTATCCAACCGCCGTAGTTGTTGTCTCTAGGCAACAATTGTAAAAGTTTACTATGTTGCTAGGTCACACAGGAAGTCGGACTAGGTATCCACTTCCAGGTCACGGGTCAAATTTATGGCCTTGGGCCTGACCCCTATCTTTGATAGGGGTTTCCGAAGGTGATTGCCTTAGGTTGTGACTTCAAGGTTTCAATCTTTGGATCTCATCAGGCTCTTTTTACTGGCGAACAAGGCTTGTGACTGTTATCACAATTTATTCCTACAAGAAAATTTAATTGAAGCATAATTTTATCATAAGAAATTTAATTTAATTGAGACAGAAAACGGGGAACAGAATGAATTTTATTCAGTCAGAACCATAAGGGACCCCGGTGTGTCGAAAAGAGGAATTTCCTAGTTTTCTATATAATTTTTATGGAGACCATCCCTCCATGTTGGTAACAATGGGTTTTTAAAGATGGAGTTGTGGATTGGAGGGAATTTTGGGGACCCTGGCATTTAGAAGACTAGTGCATCAACTAAATTCATACCATACGGGACTTGGGTGCGCAATTTGCTGATCCATTCCCTTTCTATTTTATATCTCCATTTTTCTGCCAAGGCACTTTGTGGGTGGCAGTGAATGAAGTCTAAGACCGTTATTTCTATGTCATTGAGTTTATCATGACCATTGGAAATGTAGTGATTTCCAATGTCCGTATGTAATTTTGCAGTACGTATTTTGGTAAACAAGTTTGTTACAAGTACAGAGAGTCCCTAGCCACTATCCTTCTTGCCTTTATCTTGCTCTGAGTGGATGGATCTGAGTTAGTGCTAGAGCCATATGCCTACAGGTGGTGTGGCTGCACAAGACAGATGATTGGGGCCGACAGTTAGATGGACAGCTCGATAAGCAGGCCACTCTGCCTGCGGCAACAGCACCAGCAGCCCTCGGTTCTAACGACATAGGTTCACGGAACAATCCATAAAATAGCAGCAATGCGCCACTGCATCTTCTAGCTTTATTTGAAATGTGAGGTTACTTTTTGCGCTGTTGTCAAGCTTAATGTATTTAACAAAGAAATAGAGTTCACATCAACTGCACTTTTCTTCCGGAATATATCCGATTGTATAGGGGATATAAAGGGGGGATGGCATCTGGACTCTATTGATCTCTTGCCTTTTTATCTGCAGATCATACCTTGAATATGAACCCTTCCAATTTCATACTAAGTGGTCGTTTACACATTAGATGCCATAATTTCAGCAAAGTCGAGAATAATTGGTAGGACTAATTTAACATGCAGACTCTATGTATGATTAAAGAGTTTCATTAATCAATATCACATATTCCCTTATAGGCCTTTGCTTTTTATGAATACCATACTCACACACTACTCTGATTGCTGGTCTATTTTATGTTCCGCCTTACCTCATTGTGAAACTTTGACAACCTATATGGCTTAAGGCCAAACCACATCTCCAGATTCTTACCTGTAAAGACAAAATCAAAAGAAAATGATTAGATATCATATACAAACATATAACCTACATTATCGAAAATGTATTTAAGTCATTAAAACACATCTATCTTTAATCTAGTATTAGTGGTAATTATTTGATTTTGTGCTACGTAGGGGGGTATTTGGTGTTTCTTGTTGAACACCTTCAGACCTTGTTGGTCCAAATTCTCCCATCGCAGGTAAATGTTGGTCGCCATCTCAAATTTGACAGACTATCAAAGCACATTCAAATGGTAGGTAATGTATTAGACAGCGGTTGATCCCATGTACATGTATGTTAGACTATCAAGTGACGGACTATCAAAGTCTGACTGTAAATGGCATGATATTATTGGAAGTATGATTCTGATAAATTGATATACATGTATCATGGAAAGCTTACACAGATTCAATAACCAAGTAATCTTGAAGGAAATGGTATCAGGGTAAATGTTAGTGTATAACAAGAGCAGAATTAGTCTCACTCAATTCAGGCCCATCGTGATACTTGGGCGCTTCAGTGTGCAGTGTCTACAACTACATGTACTACCCTGGGTAGTTTTTCTCTTATTTTGAAGAAATCCTTATATAATCGTTGTAGGAAAAAGATCTTATAAAGAAAATATTCAACTTGGAAGGAAACCCCATTTCTCTCTTTAAATTCATTTCAGTGTATTTCAATATATTTTGAAGAAAATGAACATGCAAAGAATATAGAAAGAAAGTTTGTTTTATTCTTTGGAGTTTCTTTAGAATACTAAAATCTTTATTAGATTCTCAGAGAATGAATTCTACCTTGTTTCTATGCTGATTCATACATTCTGATGAACAGACCTGGGAAACACCCTATGATGTCATAATGTCAGGAGGGGATCCCTTCAATCACTGGCTCTCAGGGATCATGTGACAAAAATTAAATATTCATGTAATGATTTTCTTTGTATTTTCTTTTTCAAATGAGAAAGGCTATATTTCTCTTTGTAATTTCTTTTTTCACCTTTAAAGATTATAGAGGTAAAATTTTTAACGATTTCGAAAAGATTATCCATAGATAGACCAACCATCCATAGGGGAGGGTCACATGACGCTATCTGCATATCCATAAAAAGATTTTGGAAAGATTTTATAAAGAATGAAAATATAAAGAAAATATGAAGAAAATCTTACACACGACTTGAGTCTTAAAACAAAACAATACAAATTCATTGTTGTGAATTCTTTATGTTTATAGCCTTTGTAAAGACATATTCTTTGATAATCTGAAGAAAAATATATTTAAAAAGGTATGTGGAAGTTTCAGAATTCCTTATCCCCACCTAAAGAGGTGGCCCTAACTTGACCCTGAGCAACAGGTTTTGGACAAAAGAAAATACCAAAATATTTTCTTTTCACTAAAAGAAAATAAAAAGATTTTGTAAAGATTACAAAGAGCAATACTTCAAATCTTTCTTCAAACAATTTCGTTTGGAGCATTTTACACCGTTTTGTAAAGAATGAAAACGATTTTTAAAAGATTAGACATGGTATATTCTTTTAAAAAGAGAAAAATCACCCAGGTAGTATAACTTCCTATTTCTGAGATATACACAGTGCATCCGTCCTGCTTTTCTACAGGCATATATATATGTGTCACACCAGCAAATCAGACGTTGCATGCCTAATCTGCCAATATTATCAACGGCCATAAACACACTGTCAGTCTCTACCTGTAGTGATACCTGTAGGCGATACCTGGAAACTGTATGACCATCCTCGGCTACAACACCTGGCAATAAGCTACCTAACAGATTTTCAGATGGCTATATTTGGTCACTCGGCTACAATACTCTGCAATAAGCATGGCTATATTTGGGTATAAAAGTGTAGACTGTAGACCCTCTTAACTTGTAGGTGCAACTAAATCGCAACTAAATCTAACTTTTTTTCTCTACCATTTACTTGGACCGAACTGTTATCCATCGGTAGCACCTTCATGAACAGACCATTATGTTTTGGTTTAATCAGATTCAGATATGTCGTTCAGTTGGTGTATCAAGCCTTTTTAAAAGTATATAAAAGGGGATTCAACTTTAGGTGAATTCGAAATTATAGGCATCAACAGACTTGGCAGAAATTTATATGTGAGCCTTTCCAGTAAGGTGTATACATAGACCTGTGCACAGAAAGAATTTGTGTTCGTCGATATTTGTGTACGGTGCGCTATGAGTGTAATCCTTTAATGGTCGCATCATGCACCAATGCGCTAGTGAGTCTGCAAATGTCGGCACTCCATCGGTGTATCATTACGACCCTTTGGGAGTGTATGGATCCCATAGGGTCGACATGGACCATGAATGTAGCCCTCTGAGTAACTTGGCAGGGCTACATTCATGTATCATGACGACCAACAGGCATGAAGCAGTATTGCACTATTATTTTATGTGAATAACTTCTTCCCATAGAGATAGCATTAGGGAGCCGATCCGCACACCCCCAGTGGCGTAACGTGTGCCGATCCACCACAGCGGCCGATCCACCACTGCAGCCTCCTTCTGGGTGCATGTAAACATTCAAAATGGCGGATCGGCGCTTTTACGGGGAGCTACGGTACCGGATTTTGATAATTTTTCCTTATTAAAACATCTAAAAACATAAAATAAATATAGAACTAAACTCCCCTGGTGTCCTCGGTGGCTGATCCACCCCTCGGGGGAGGTCTCCCCCTCGGGCTAACGCCCTCGGGGGAGACCTCCCCCTCGTGGTGGATCGGCCACCTCGTACACCACGGTCGTTTAGTTCTATCTATTTATACGGCAATCACAGGGATAAAATAACAGAACAGTCCTTATTTCACAGGGCATATTTTTTTACCCAAAGTGATAACAAGTTCTCAGACAGTTTCTCAGAGATAATAGATCCCGCCCCATCCACAATGAGAAAATACGGGGGTAATGTGTCTCTTTCAATCCTTTAGATCCTTTGAAGTTAGACCCCTCCCAGTCTCATCACATTCCTTAGTACTGTGTAATGTGTTCTTGTTAAGGCCATTAACCCTTTAGGGATAGCATAGTGCTGCAATGTACTAAGACTCACTTTTCGCCATGATGCATAAATGCAGCTATGGCGAGTAACTCGCCACTGTCGCATTGATTCATGCGTAACGCTGACCATATAGAAGGATCAGTACAATGCTTGAACAGTTTCTACAATATACTGAACACCAGGTTCTGATGATCATGCATGTTGCAATAAAAGGCTTAAAAGACACATTCTACTAGAAAACAGAAATATGAGAATACTTTCACGAAGCAACCCCAAAATACTATAGGCTTATATTGCTATCCGATAGCTATTCTACTGATGCTATTACTACTGAAAGAGACAGCTGAAGCCCATTGAATGCTCACACTGGAGTGAGCAAATGACTCTTTCTATTCTCTCAATGGAAGCCTGTTTCTACATGTGTGTGCGATGGTAACTCTATATACCACCAAGGTGTGACCTCTATGGTGAGTAGCTATTATTTTACCACCTGACACAGCATTATGTCGTAATCCCTACATTGTACGTGTGCATAGTAAGGTACTTCAACCCACTGCACACAGGCCCTTTGTCTCTATGAACTGTTGTGAGCAGCTCGTGAGCAGGTAACATGAGCTGCTCTTGAGCCTCTGTATTATACTGCTCACACTTTCAGTGAAGATCAATTGTTCTGCTATGTGTCGTACAGAATGCTACTTCATAGATTGTTAACACCTTAACCTGGCAAGCACAATGACTGGTATGGGCGTCAACTAGAAAGCAGAAAGCTTTAGTACATATTGAAGGATGGTAAAATATAGCACCTCAGTTAATATATCAGACACAGTATAAATACGTGGAATACCAATCAGAATGTACACTGTTTTCCCTCAGCTTTACACTGTGGTAGAATATATGTATGTTTTATCTGCATAAGAATCGTTCCACATGAACTGACAGGTGGCGGTGTATAGGCACATTTTTTTCTTCTTACATCATTACATCAGCTTTGCCGAGATGTATGTAGTTTTTGTACCATAACGTAAACTGATTGATTGTAAACACTTAATACTTATCGAGGCCAATGTCTTAATTCAATTCATATTCAACCCCTTGTAGGGTTCATAAGTAAAGTGGTATTGGGTAATTGGAGATATCCATTTTTTCTCGCACCATATTAGTGGGTGCATATCACGCTATTGTTTGCTGCAAGATTGAAGTGAAACTTCACTAATTGCAAGCACACCCTGGTGATGATTAATTTCCTTTCCGAATTTCTTAAATTGGCTGGGTGGTTAGCTCAGTGTGACGAGTTAACCAGGGTGGATTTGATTGCAGTTTATTATGAAATTCTTGGGGCAGAAACAGGAATTTGAATAAGAAACAAAAAAAAAAAAAAAAAAAACAGTGGAAGGCCATGTTATCCAAGAAGCACTATGGACAGGCTGTGCTAATGGTCCCGGTAATGCCAATGGACGGTATTCAAAACACAACCATATCATATATACCGTACGCAATTTAATAAACGGGCAGTGTATTTGAAATATAGACACCCTTAATCCATCTGTAGTAGTTAGCAATATTTTTGCCTGTACTTAAGAGTTTAATTACATATTTTGGCCCCATAAATTTGCCCAGAAATAGGGGGTGCGCCCCCTCTTTTTGGGCCGCGCCCCCTCCTTTTCAAAATCCTGGATCCGCCACTGCATAATATTTGCCTCAAAATAGAAAAGTCCTGGGTCAACTTGGTGCGAAATGTGACCAAAAGAGAGATTGTGCTTTTCTGTTTTCTACTTTTGTCACTATTTCCCTGTACATATGGCACTCATACAGTGCTGTTATGTGGCACACTTCAATATAGATGTGACTATAGCTAATGGTTGGTCTGACACTGCACAGAGACCTGTAACCTAGACCTTTTTGCCGGCCCCCCAGTGTGGCTGGACAAGAGACCACTTTCCAACAGCTGCTGGAGCTGCCAGCTTCGCCCTGATACTCTGAGAGATGCCATATGGATCTGTCATGGATTACAGCTCACTCCTAGTCAGTCCTACCTCTGTTGGCCACCACTCAGACGGCTGTGGGACCCTGCCCCAGGCATGTCTGCCAATCTCACAGTGCAAGACCTACTGCTTCTAAGGCAACCTATTGTAGATTTCTGCACATTAAGAATATCAGTGGTGGATATAGTACCCCATCAGCTCTCACCAAGTCATGGCCATCCCTCCCCCATCTAGACAATCCTGGATCCGCCACTGAAATACAGTGGCGGATTTAGGGGGGGGGGCGGAGGCGCCCCCTCCCTTTCCCTAGTACTGAAGAGTTTAACTACATATTTTGGACCCCAAAATTTGCCTAAAAAAGGGGGTGCGTCCCCTCCTTTTGGGCCGCACCCCCTCCATTTCCAAATCCTGGATCCGCCACTGAAATGTCTATTACCCTCCCAAGATTACAGTACAATGCATATGTTTTGTCCCCCGGTATTGTCTAGATTCTCATCCTTATACCAAACTTGTACAAAGATGTCAATAGATGTAGTTCATCTTAATTGAAGATATGTTTTAAGTACCGGTCACTCTTATTCTCCAATCGCCCACACTAAATGAAAACAAATGCATTACTATTTCGGGATCATGGTTAATCCGACAGATACGCCCACTACTTTCAAGGACTCAGAAACCCATTGAAATCCATCTCAATATTTTATTTTTAATTTAAACGTCATAACCTTGCTAGGGATATGTTTTCCTTGTCCTGCTTACAGAGATGGTTGGGTAATTCATTCGGTATCAATCAAGTAAATCAATCAAGTATTCAATTTCAGTGTACATTAATTATATGTACAGTTCAGAGGAATCACCTGGTTACAATTTACCTAATAGGGTGTGAATTAACAGTTGGATTATCCATTCCTGATCTTGAATTTCTCAGGTACTCTGAATCATTTCATTAATATCCATACACTACAGTTAATTTATTCATGAGAGTTTTAAAACTTAATGTTTTTACTACACCCATCTTCTGGTACAGAGATTTTGCTGCCAATTCTAGAGCAGTCTATAACAAAAACTTTGTAACAAATAACGCAGATAAGATTTATACAGTCTTGTTATGGGAAATGTACATATGTGGGCGAAGAAACTATAAAAGCAATAACCTCCTCAATGTAAATATATGTCATAATATGTCAATAACCATGGACAGGGAAAAAATGGCTATAACACCATAACTTCTCAGTGAACTGCCTTGTGCTTCTTTCGTTTTAGAACTTTATGTCTTCTACCTTTCATATCAGTGCTAAACAACTTTTTGGACTTGATCTTGGACTTGTGCTTATTTTCAGCTTTTTGAGCGTGTCTTGGGAGCCTGTTCGAACCCTGCAGACCCCTGTAGAAGGGACTTCTCTTTATACCAGAAGTGCGACGAAGACGTAATCTACAGTTAAGCGTATGATCATTTCTTGTTCTCCCCCTTGTAGCAGGAGCTGGGGAGATTTTTTTAACTTTATTGTATACTAGGGACATTAATAACTCTTTCCTCCTTGGTTTGAGTAGTCGGATTTCACAGAGGTCGTGAAGGTTGACAGCATCCTCTTCCCATGTTCACACTCTTGGTATACACCTTAGTATTCTGTTCTGAGCTATCTGTATTTGACTACTGCTGTCTACTGTACAGGATTCCACAAAAAAGGAGGAGTTATCTAAATGTGGAAGCATTTCTGAGGCAATTGGGAAACTGGTATCAGAGATGTAACATATCTACGTCCTCAGCAGTCCTCACAACACATCATCTCATCCCCCCCCCATAATTCCATACTGTACCAGGTATTGGGCCAATTGGCGCGTTATTACACGACAATCAATTTCCAAATCCCATCCCACTCCCAGACCTAAATACTTCACTGTGTATGAATCGTTAGAATTAGGGCAGCTGGAGTTTTGGCTTTGGCTATGACTAAATCTTATCTAACTTGATTCCCACCCCCCCCCCTCCGACCTACATAACTATAACCTTGTTACTAGCATGCCCCTACTACCTTAACCTACAGTCGGTCATATGTCAGTTCTCATTATCTTAGCCTAATATATACCTAACAATCCTCATCCACACTACTTCCATTATCTCACCAGGCCTACCCCCACCCCCTAACCGTCCCCTTTCTACACTAATCTACTTACCTGGCTAAAATCACTTCGGTGCTGGCTGTTTCAGTCCGCCATTCCCATATCCCCTCTGCCTCATTCTGGCTTACATACAGTACCACCCTCTAATCCCACAGTTAATCTGATCCTTTTTATTTCTACAAAAAAGGATCTCGATCAATGAATAACAGTACTGGAGCAAAATATCGTGGACATTTAGATGTATAGTAAATCAATTCTATCGTTCATTCCTACATAGAGTTCATCTACCTGGTATCTCTCTCCTTTGATGCAGTATTTACTAATTCTATAAACAATGTACTACATTTAGATCTGATTTTTAGTTTAATATGCTTCCATATCTAATTTGACAGTCGCACAAAGCACATGAAAACGGAAAGAATCCCCTTCTTCAACTGAACACCTACTTTTACAAACCTTCAGAGAGAGCCTAGTGTGTAAATGCTCCGTTGAGGGCGCTCCAGTGGTGGGAGAACTCATCAATGCGCTGAGCTGTAAGTTGGTTGTAAACTAGTTAGCAGAGCTTGTCTGAGCTGCTCTGTTATCATATCCTGGTGATGCTGCTCAGTAAGGTAACATTGACTCTTAGACCGGGGGTATCACTCTCACAACATGGCACTTGTCAATAGTACAGTGATACGGTGAGCGTCGATAGACTAGTCAATAATCATCTCAAAATCATCTCCAAGTGCATCGATGACACGTGGCAGTATGGAGTAAAGTGTTTTAAGTATACATGTTTATATGTTTTGGGAAAATTGTGAAGTGCTAAGTCATACACATGGCTAGTGATGGATTGAAATGTGTGCTTTATTCATACAGACCTACCCAGTTTGGTTTTTCTCGGTTTGGTTGTAGTCTCATTAAATGCACAACTTTACCTACAGACCTACCCAGTTTGGTTTTTCTCGGTTTGGTTGTAGTCTCATTAAATGCACAACTTTACCTACAGACCTACCCAGTTTGGTTTGGCTCGGTTTGGTTGTAGTCTCATTAAATGCACAACTTTACCTACAGACCTACCCAGTTTGGTTTTTCTCGGTTTGGTTGTAGTCTCATTAAATGCACAACTTTACCTACAGACCTACCCAGTTTGGTTTTTCTCGGTTTGGTTGTAGTCTCATTAAATGCACAACTTTACCTACAGACCTACCCAGTTTGGTTTTTCTCGGTTTGGTTGTAGTCTCATTAAATGCACAACCTTACCTACAGACCTACCCAGTTTGGTTTGGCTCGGTTTGGTTGTAGTCTCATTAAATGCACAACTTTACCTACAGACCTACCCAGTTTGGTTTGGCTCGGTTTGGTTGTAGTCTCATTAAATGCACAACTTTACCTACAGACCTACCCAGTTTGGTTTTTCTCGGTTTGGTTGTAGTCTCATTAAATGCACAACCTTACCTACAGACCTACCCAGTTTGGTTTAGCTCGGTTTGGTTGTAGTCTAATTAAATGCACAACCTTACCTGATGCGGGAAGGTAATGCTAAGGTTAATCCAAGAGGCTCTACTTCTCTAGTTGGTGGTCAAGAGTACAATGATTTTGAAATCCCATTTGAGTGAAAGATATTCAGATACATGTACTGTTAATAGAAATCAATGCAAAGAGAACTTCCAGCATAAACGCCCTCCTCCCGCGCGCAAGCCCCTCATAGGGAAAAGAATTCACCCTGGAAGACACAAATATGTAGAAAGTGAGGCTAGTAAAGCAGACATTTACTCAGGACTTTATGGGCAGGACATTAAATGAAACACTGTCATTACATCTTTCTTTGCACACAAATCAAGTCAATATTTGTATTTCTTAAAGTGGAATTCTATGGAATTTTGATGGAGTTCCACCTTATCCAAAATCAAATCGCCCCTCAAAACGGGCTAGTTGCGTGTCTGCCCAGGGCATTACCCACATAGACAAAATACTGCCCATGGCCTTCGTTCATGCCCGAGTCGTCTTTCGGCGAATGGACAATAATATACCATTGCCGATTTAGGACAAAGTAGTCCCCATGACAAGTATTATAGCATAGTAGATGATGCAGGCTACAGCCCTTGCCTCCTGTGGTCTGGAACTCATCGATCAGGTACCTGCCACTGTATGTGCCCATCAGCAGCAGGATTATATAGTGACATAGCCAGCAGAATGTCAGCCAATTGTTGTATTGATGTCAGCGTGTATTCAACTATTGTATGTCAGAGTAGAGAGTGGAGAGATGATGCGCCCTAGACTAGCTCACGGAAATATAGCCTGATCTTCCATGGGTGAGTATATATTATTAGTCAGCAGGAAAGATATCACAATGATGAGGAATAATGATGCAGCAGCATTCATGTATCATGCCATTTTGTCAGGTTCATATATTTTTTAGTCTTAGATTTCAACTAGGCCATACCCCCGTCCTTATTTAAGACCGGCACTCATTCAAGACTTAAATCATAGTGTACCTTAGAATAGTAATGCCCCTGTAGTCCTAGCGCTCATTTCAAGACCGGCGCTTATTCAAAGCCTGGTGCGTATAAAGGCCAATAAGGTGAGTGCATTGGTGCATAAGGATGAAGATAAGTATCAAATCCTCCAATGAATTATTCAGATGAATCGCCCATTTGAAAGACTAAAAGAAATATTGATATAGGCAGCTCACACCAGCGTGTGGTCATTAATCAACACTGGAAGGATACTGAACTTCCACCAAATGGTGAGCTACTGGATGCCACTGATATGTGAGCCCTGGACTGAGGCGGATATGACACTGACCTCGTTCTATTATATGTACCATTAGTCATAACAGTGCCTGGCCGTAGATGAGTGGAGGATGTGTGACGCTCTTTGTGTGGTCTATGTTACAAGATGGAGTTACACTGTAGAGGAGTTTGAAAGGTCATAGGCAGAACAGGTGCATTTTTTGTCACGGCGCTGTTCAGGTTAAAGTACTGCATGGGCGGCCGTGGGCGGTATAATGTTTCCAATGAAAAGGAAGCACACGGAGCAGAGAAATGTTATCTCCTGTCTATGCGTGTGTTACCTGGTGTAGTGGTATAGAAGGGTGAATAGTACAGGACATGTCAGGTGGGTAACATCTGTGTGTGTGTTACCTGGTGTAGTTGTGTAGAAGGGTGAGTAGTATAGGACATGTTAGGTGGTTTATAGCTCTGTGTGTGTTACCTGGTGTAGTGGTGTAGAAGGGTGAGTAGTATAGGACATGTTAGGTAGTTTATAGCTGTCTGTGTGTGTGTTACCTGGTGTAGTGGTGTAGAAGGGTGAGTAGTATAGGATATGTTAGGTAGTTTATAGCTGTCTGTGTGTGTGTTACCTGGTGTAGTTGTGTAGAAGGGTGAGTAGTATAGGACATGTTAGGTGGTTTATAGCTCTGTGTGTGTTACCTGGTGTAGTGGTGTAGGAGGGTGAGTAGTATAGGATATGTTAGGTAGTTTACAGCTGTGTGTGTTACCTGGTGTAGTGGTGTAGAAGGGTGAGTAGTATAGGATATGTTAGGTAGTTTATAGCTGTGTGTGTTACCTGGTGTAGTGGTGTAGGAGGGTGAGTAGTATAGGACATGTTAGGTGGTTTATAGCTCTGTGTGTGTTACCTGGTGTAGTGGTGTAGAAGGGTGAGTAGTATAGGACATGTTAGGTAGTTTATAGCTGTGTGTGTTACCTGGTGTAGTGGTGTAGAAGGGTGAGTAGTATAGGACATGTTAGGTGGTTTATAGCTTTGTGTGTGTTACCTGGTGTAGTGGTGTAGAAGTGAGTAGTATAGGACATGTTAGGTAGTTTAAAGCTGTGTGTGTGTGTGTTTTACCTGGTGAAGTGGTGTAGAATGGGGAGTACCCGGTAGTAATACATGTCAGGTGGTTTATAGCTGTCTGTGTGTTACCTGGTGTAGTGGTGTATAAGTGAGTAGTATAGGACAAGTTAGGTAGTTTATAGCTCTGTGTGTTACCTGGTGTAGTGGTGTAGAAGGGAGAGTAGTAATACATGTCAGGTGGTTTATAGCTGTGTGTGTTACCTGGTGTAGTGGTGTAGAAGGGTGAGTAGTATAGGATATGTTAGGTAGTTTATAGCTGTGTGTGTTACCTGGTGTAGTGGTGTAGAAGGGTGAGTAGTATAGGATATGTTAGGTAGTTTATAGCTGTGTGTGTGTGTGTGTTACCTGGTGTAGTGGTGTAGAAGGGTGAGTAGTACAGGATATGTTAGGTAGTTTATAGCTGTGTGTGTTAACTGGTGTAGTGGTGTAGAAGGGTGAGTAGTATAGGATATGTTAGGTAGTTTATAGCTGTGTGTGTTACCTGGTGTAGTGGTGTAAAAGTGTGAGTAGTATAGGATATGTTAGGTAGTTTACAGCTGTGTGTGTGTGTGTGTGTGTGTGTGTGTTACCTGGTGTAGTGGTGTAGAAGGGTGAGTAGTACAGGATATGTTAGGTAGTTTATAGCTGTGTGTGTGTGCTACCTGGTGTAGTGGTGTAGAAGAATGAGTAGTACAGGATATGTTAGGTAGTTTATAGCTGTCTGTGTGTGTGTTACCTGGTGTAGTGGTGTAGAAGGGTGAGTAGTACAGGATATGTTAGGTAGTTTATAGATGTGTGTGTGCTACCTTGCTCAGCGTAGCAATTAGGGATACTCTCCTTGTCCTGTGTATGGAAGTCGGGATGGGCAGTTTCAGATTTTTACTTTTATCCAAAGAAAACACTAAGTCTTCAGACTACCCTCCCCTATCTTATGGCCTATTTTCCCTAAACTCTTAAATTATAATTAAAATTTTCCTGGAGTGAAATGCTCTAAATGACAACAATCAAATTTGTACGCCCCTTCCTTTTTGACAGTACCTAAGTTAATTTCCTTATTTCAGACCTTAGAATTTACTTCAAGAAATAGGGGGTGCGCCCCCTCCTTTTTGGGGCACGTCCCCTACTTTTCTAAATCCTGGATCCACCACTGTGACATGTTGTATGAAAAGGTGTACTGAGGCATGTATGCATGGATGGTAGAACGGGTCCGTATTTGTTTAATACATTGTATGTAGACGGTAAACAAGGTACAGAACAGGACTATCCTTCTGTTCAAGGTTAGCATGGCGGTCTTACACCAAACAATGTCTGCATACCTCTCTTTGTTGGCTCTATTGCTGCCAGAGACCTTGAATTTACATTTACATTAGGGAGTTTATATTTTCATACCAATTCCAATCCATGATTAAAGCTAATTGCTAATGTCTTTAGGCTGTATTGTGCAATGGTGTTCAAATTTTACAAATGCAGCGAAAATTGATACTTTAATCACAAGTTGCAATGAATTGACGCTGTGCTGATACTGGCCCCATATGTGAGCTAATACCAGCCGACGGATAGCACTGGCCGTGTCATTATTCTGCAGGCATATACAAGTATTCATTATGTACATGTGGTCAATCATCTTAAGTTTCCAACAAGGCAACAAGTCTTAATGCCTGCAGCCAGCCCAAAACCAGCCAGACAGTCTTCTGAGTACTACTAAGCACCTTTACTAGCTTAGGACTCCTATATTCCTTCAACAGAATAAACTTCCAAAAGATACAACTGCCACAATACAAGATAAATCGATTGTATAGCCAAACTTTCAGGCCAGAGACACATATGGCAAACAGCTAAAGTATGTTCAGCCTAACTTACAGTTACTTACACCCATTATTATTACTTTTTACTCGTCACTTCCCCATGTGTCTGAACGGAGTTAAGTGTGCCTATTTATCGGTTTCATTTGCGCTAAACTTGTCAAAGAATTGTTTCTTCACAATAAAAGAAGATTTGAAGACGGTCTTACTCGACTAAATCATTTTGCTCTGATGAATCATTTCTCATTACAGATTATTCATGTTCATATTAAACAACATACCAAATTTGTACCAATGGTGACATTTCTTATATCTATTATAGACAATAGTGGAAGATATTGGCAGACACGAGGTAGACAGCTCCTACGTAGGATGAGGGCGTTGGTATGAGTTCTAGTTACCATAGTAAAGCTGACTGTACAGTTCCTGACCACAACCCCCTGTTATTGATATCGACAACACATATTTGCTATAGGCTTTTTAGGCCCGTGTGTCAGCGTGGGTGGATTTTTGTGTTTGCTGCCAAAGCCAATTCATGGAAGTCGACCCCCTTTATATAGAGAGAAAGCAATAGGTCTTTCCTTGTTACCAACCAATCGCCTGCTTTGACTCAGCAGTCCAGTAACAAGGACAAATTCAGTCAAATCTGCCTCTCAAAATCTGCTGAATTTCATCGCCTAAACTGTAGACTAGGTCTAGCATAAATTGCTGTATACAAGGGTAGGCGCAGGATGGCAATAAATTCGCCAATTTTGAAAACAAAGGGTCGACAAATCGGTTTGGAATCAGTGTATCCACTGGGCACAACAAGAAATCAAAGTTGTGTCCATCAGGTAAATGTGACGTGCCCAGCACTTTGAGTCAAAGTAATGATAATAAGGCTGGTTTGGTGATTGAGTTATGTCTGGACTAGTTGAGATAATTATTTGTGTTCCAGTTACTGAATGAGGGGATTTGTCGAGCCCTGCTGGATATAGATGAACTTAGGGTGAACCTTATAGCTAAGTTTTCTGTGCTGAAGAGAGGTAGACACCGAGGTCACCGCAGACGAGGGGATTCGCTACAGTTAATTTCGATGGAGTGATCACTTTTTGTTTAATTGTAACTGGTGTCAATTTCTAATGATCACTGTTTTAGATGGGAGGCAGTGGGTGTAGGTAGATTTTCATAGCACATCATCAGTGTACACTGTTTTTTTTATTGAGTTAGTAAAAAAGTAAACTTTTCTCTCTCGTTATCTCAACTCAAGAATAGACACCTAGACTATTTTAAGGGAAAACAGCCCCAAAAAAAACTAGTTTTTACTCCCTTTTTGTCTACACGCAAAAGCTTATTTGTTTATTTTGTGAGTGAGTGAGTGAGTGAGCGAGCGAGCAAGCAAGTGGTAGAGTGAGTGAGTGAATGGGCGAGCGAGCGAGCAAGCAGAGCAGAAGAAGAGTGTAGGAGTAGGTAGTTAAATGTGTGTGCATAAATGGCTGAGCTGTGTCCATGGGGGGTAAGCAGTCCTGGGGGTCATGCGGTGAGCAGGTGATCTCCCCGTGTCAAGGTGAGCTACTCTTGGTGTGGTGTGTCAGCCGTCACAACACGAAGGTCTACATCGATCCAGCATCAACTCAGACCTTGCACGGCTCTCCAGGGCAAGCTTCTCTCCAGGGCCATGCATTAAGACTGTCACACACAAGGACTGCCGTCCAACCCAGCCCACCCCTCCAGGTGCAACTTGTTGACACTGACACAGATAACAGTCCTACATTAGTTCCACCCCATGTTACCCTTTCACTCGAACCATAAACACTTATTTACACACATTGTTACTATTGATTATGTGGAATACTCTGTCCCTCAACCGATCCTATGGTTTTCATAATCTCTACTCCCCAGTTCCAGTATCATATTCAGAGATGACAAGGTGTAGTATACACAAGTGCACCTGTCTCTTGTCGATGTGTCCCAGAAGGTGTCTACTTCCACTACTTCTTTAGGTGCTAAATTCATTGAAAGTAAGAATTATAATATCAATTTAAAATGATATGAATACAGAGATGAACTTGCTAAAATACATTCTCATCAATCCATCCCATGGGGTGGATGGACGGTTAACCTGTGTCTATTTACCTATTACATGCTGAGTGATACAGCCGCTATGCTACATATAACAATTTTGTTATGATGGGCCGTCCAATATGCTACTCTCATTGTGCGCCAAAGTCTGTGACGTTCCTCAGTCTATTACTATGATTGTGCTGTTTGATGTTCAAGTTTCCATTTTCTAAATCACGTGTTGAACTATATCTTAATACAAAACCCAAAACACCGATCAATCTGATAAGGTGGTTTACCTAGCCTGTCAAAGCCTAGGGCTAAACACTAAACTGTGGTTTACAAATCCATCCAAATATTGTAGCAAATAGTTCATACATGTACAGGTACAGGTACATCCTTTGAGCTTCAGTAACTCCTCTTAGTGGATTTTATCTCCCTACTTTGAGGACAGATAAAAACATTAATGCATCGTGCCAGCCTTATGGGATTGGTACACTGCCGAATGGAAGACATAACGCACAAATTAAGTGCGGGTACATGTAATCAAATTCGCTAGCACTTTTTGGTTTCACAAACGAACATGACTCGGGAGTAATCAGGTCTTTAAAGGTTTAACTGTTCTCAAATCTATGTGTATACTAGGTCACACTTTAAAAAGGTCTGTTTCTGGTTGAGAGGCCGGGTCATTGTGAGAGGTGCATATGAAAACTTTTTTTCAGGCTCAGAAAGCTATCTTTTAGTACCGGGTACATACTATAAAAATCCCATCAGTAGGTAACCAATGCTACAGTAATGAGTACAGCTATTCACTCATTTACTAAAAATGTCATGAAAATCAAACCCTGGAACACGAGAAAACTCGTGAAAGTAAGCTCTACACAGCTACTGGGTGGAGCAGGCGTTTCACCCATCCTCTGAACCAGAAACAGACTTTTACTTAGTGTGGCCTAAGTTTGCACAAGATATCTTTTTGTATTGGAGGAAGTACAAAGTATAAGAGCATCAATTTTCTTTAGATCAGTCACTACAGTTTCAATTTATCAAGAGGCGTAAACTAAAACTATCAACATATAAGTGAAACAAAATGTAAAAATAAGTATTAGCCTAGCTATAAAGCAGAGCAAAAGAAAACAAACAAACAAAGAAAATGATTATGCTTCGATAAATGATCTAAAGTCGATCAGGTAAGCATACAATGAACGTAGTATCTTTGACTAATTAGTTAAATTTGGAGCTATTGTTAGAAGGACCCATAGAAGGCAATGGAACGCCCATTACCACTTCATTTGTGCCACGCCCTATTGTGGACAAAGACATAATTGATGTGTGGCGAAAAGAAACAGGTTAGTAGTGATCTTTCTTTTGTTTTTTTATTTCTTTTATAGATTGTTGCAACATATTTCACCCGTTCCGGCCCATGAACACAATACAACAGCTGAGTAGTAATGTAGAGCACCCATGCATTTCAAAAGCATGACAATACTCGGTGCTGAGAGCCCAAATATGTTCAAATCACCACATTCATCACAAATCGGTAATTGCCCTGTGCACATTTATGATGAATATTTTTTTAATCAGGCTAAATCAGGCCCTAGGAATTACTCAATTACGTTATGGGAAACCCTGTGTTTGATAGTAATGGCAGTTGCCTATATGTCTGTGCTGTCGTGCATGCTCGTTGTGCTGCCGAGTTGCTGTGCGTGCTGTCTGGTAATTGGGGGTGATTCTGTGCTATTACGCAATACAACATTATACGATGAGCAATACAGCATAGCTCGATAATAAAAGACAACACCCACAGTAGCCCTGGAGCAAATCAGTAAGCATGGCGAATCAGTGCTGTATTTGACCTGCAGTATTGGGATCTGGATGAATACTAAAAGCCCTAACGCCAGTCCCATGGTATTACCTGAAACACGCCACTGAGCACACAGTCAAAACATGCAGGTTTTCAGTATCCAGTTTTCCCCTGTCACCTGTTCATTTACTATTTAAACACGGGCAAGGACACACCGAGTGACAACACAGCCTAGGACGGCAGGTAGCTCGTTTTGCTCTGTTGCCATGGTAACCCCATGGTGAGCTGCTCCCGGCGGCAGCACTGTGGATTGGTGCAGGTGGAGCGTGCCAACACACCGACTCTGGCCTCGACAACACAGCATGGTGACATATGGCTGGTTGGCAAGTCTTCGCGCTACAGCCATGGGAAAACTTTGGGTGGGACATTCCCGTCAAATTCGCCAGCGTAATAAAGATTGCTAAGTGTATGATAAGTGTGCTTGCGACTGAAAAAAGACAGTACTAATGGACAATTTTAATTGCACGTTATGTTAAATTAGAACCCCTCAAACACAATTTCGGATAGGAATGTATACATAGGTCTTTGGAACATGAAAATCCCTGAAATCATGGAAGGCCCTGAGTATTTCCATCCGTGAACAAAAGGAAATTCAGAAAGTTTCTTTTTTTTAGGAAATGATGAACTGATGATGAGTTCTTACGATAAAGATAGAGATGAGCCTTCATAATGATTGCAATATTGTTTGTTTCAGGTAGAATTCGGTACAATCTTGTCATATTTAGTGGTGGTATCATCGCAGCAGCCTACCGTACCTGTTTTGACTGAAATACCTCTGATGTGTAAAAAGAGTCACGGAATGCCTGATTTAATTAAACCTTTATGGAAATTGGATCAAGATTCCATACAACGCCGCTGGATATTGGAGATGCTACTGTAGCCTGGTGGCATTCAACTGCCAAAATAGTATTTATGGTTTTATAACAGTGCCTCTAATTAATACAGATCCAGGGTCTGGCTCTATTACCCTAAAAGCTGTCTTACTTCCCCCTCTCCTGAAAATAATCTCAACTTTAAGACAAAGAAATTTCCTATCTAGTCCTGTCTTCTTCTTTTTATGCCTGTTAATTAGCAAGGTATCTCTAGGCATGTAAACAGCTTGTTGCAGTCATCAAAGACTTCGGGATCTATATTCCCCTATGAATATAAAGTGCACAAAAAGACACCGATATAAATTACCCTTTGCCACAAATGTTATGCTGAGTCCCTTGATTCTCAACCAGCCTACGATGGGCCTACTGTTTTTTGCCTCTTCTACTCTCTAGCTTTTTCTTATTAGTGCTGCATTTTCCTCAGCACCCTCTTCATTTAGGCCTCAAGGGACTACCCAGGTCTGCCTCTAGTACCTACGCCCTTATGATTGACTCTTATTTTAAGCAACATTTATCAGCTGGGTGTCTTGGGAGGCAGGGACAGGCGGACGCTACCTTATACACTCGCCTCCGCGCGGATAAGGTGGGCGCCTGAGGCTGAGGCCTGTGTCTATATCGGGATAACACCAAACAGGGCAATGTGAGCCTCCCGAAGGAGGCAGTACTGCAGTCTCCAGGCAGGCTCACATTGGCTGATCTCAACCTTTGGTAGAAGGGGCTGGAGGCTGCTAAACTTTAGACAAACCCCACCCAACCTGGTGCACATAGGCAAACCAATATAACCCCCAAGACCTGAAGTGACACATACACAGAGATGTCACTCTCACTCCCTGTAAGGCAGAGAGCACAATAAGGGCACAACGTCTAATCATATTAGTCAATTTTCTGCAGGATATTAACCCTGATTTAATAGAGAAAATTCATATGAAAAAGAATGAATTCCTGCAAGGGCAGAGTCATTCAATATGACATGACCTTAACCACTAAATATATATTTGAATGAGTACATGTCCGTTTTCATCTTACAAACCCTACAAGAGTCAGGGCGCTAAAATGTGACGACGCAGTATAATTAATAGGCTATATAGATGCCCAATAGAACCATGAAGTCTTCACATGACACACTTGCACCAAACATGACCCATCATGGCATGATATGCCAGGTGGACACTTAACATGACTCACCAAGACCTGATATGATGCATGGGCACTTAACATGACCCAACCTAGACCTAATGTGTAGGGTGGACATCAAATATGACCTACTATACCTAGAGCTGAGTGATTATGACAAATGGACAGCTAACATGACCTACCAAGGCCTGATATGACACAACTAATACTGGCGGTAGTATGCAGTATAATGTATTTATATTTGATGTCTATGGCATGACAAAATTTTATAAAACAAGGGGAAAGTCAATATCCCAGGAATCAATAAGACC
Organism: Acholoe squamosa; assembly: GCA_949317995.1. Taxonomy (NCBI): domain Eukaryota; kingdom Metazoa; phylum Annelida; class Polychaeta; order Phyllodocida; family Polynoidae; genus Acholoe; species Acholoe squamosa. Next base: position 57,761,420 of record OX439041.1, on the reverse strand, counting down.
AAACAAGAATTGATACAAATCATCTTTCTTGGTCAGTAGAGTTACGAATCTATAATACTCCTCAGTATCCTAAACCTCTCTTCCCCATTTACGATTAAACATGGCCCTCTCCAAAAGCCACCCACCCATGATGACCTGCTGTAAACCCCCCCCCCCTCCCTCACCGACCAAATGGCCATGCCTGACCCATGGAAACCTTCACACTTCACCAGTTCATCTAATGACAGCAACAGGAAGGCATGATGTCTGAGGATTATGACAGTCTGTGGGGTATGCAGACATCCGCTGTCACTGCAGGAGGAATGCTGCACTGATCTCATGTTGACAAGGCAAAACTCTGGCAGGAGCGGCGTCGGCGTCGCAATAACGCACTTGAAATACCACGGCCAGCCACGTCCTCATCCCTTTTTGGAAGGCTGGGAGAAAAACGGGCTCACTTGATCTTGGCATTTAGGCCTAGAACTGCTGACGGCGCACGCCAGGCCAGACCAGGCGCACGCCACTCATATACAGGCGTAAGCCTGGCCTCATCGGCCTACGCCACCTCATGGCTTCGAAGCACCACAGCAGCCGAATGTCCACTGAGAAAGGCGGCACTTCAAATCTTGGCAAGTATCAAAGAATTCCATTTTAGTGGGAGTCATCACAAATAAAATGGGACCATTTGCGAGTGTGGCCTTTCCATTGGTTCTTGACCACCAAAAAGGATGGTCTTGATCTCAGGGTGCGGCTTGTACGACGGGTTTTACATGTAAATCATGGCAGCCTTTTCAGACCACAGGTGCTTATTTACAAACTCAGGGTGGGGGGACTATTCCTCTTTTGCATGACCCATACTGTGGGCCGCCATTGATTGATCTGGTACCTTGCGAGATCAGCACTGATAACAGCTATAACAATGGGTACTACATGTATCTGCAACCAAGGATCCCACAGTGAATAGTGGGAATTCTCTAATTGGCTGATAATGCATCCTGCTAGCTGTCTACGGGGGTGCGACTTATAAACATGTGGGATTTTACGGCACTATCTTAGTGACATAGGACAAGGATACTTCTCCAAACAACAGAGAACATGCTGAGCACCCCTCTCCCATCCAGACCTCCATCACAGCATTAGTCAACGGTTGGCTATTGTAGTCTCCTCTATTGGGGGTGCTGTCTTCTCAAACTCATCCACAAGCAACACCAACCTCACCGACAGATGAAAGGGCCTCCAATGTAAGGCATTATTTCTGGTGAAGCAACCTCAATTGAGGGCCATTGTTTCTGGTCTATTCATCCTTGTGGTGTCTGTAATGCTCTAAAGGTTCCCTCTGACAATGGACGTACAATGTATATGGATTCCTGAAATGTATATGAGACATAGACACTGCCACACCAGCCCGGGTGTCCGCCTGCCTGCCTCTGACTACAATTACCCTACAAGGATCATTCCTCTCTTTAGCAGGTTTTACTAATCCGACCGATTTGTTCTATACTTTTGTATAATCAAAAATAATCGGATCAGCAAAATTTCGGCCAACCGAAGGCAGTGGAATACCCCACTTATAGAGGCGCTAGTGCTTTGTGGCCCCTCCCCTAGAGCCAGTGAGCAAGGCAAGTACATTGTACATTGTAACCATATACCGTATGATGTCTACATGTATGTGCCAATGCTTCGTAGAATGCACCCATGGGAATCTTAACAAAGACGATTGCCTCAGATCAGTAAGACAGAATACAATAGATCAGGGAAATTTTAAAAATGACTGTATACACTATTTCACCTTAGGTATTTTCTCTTTGATAGAGAAAATGTACTCTGTTGTGAGTATATCCCAAAACCTTGGGTTAACTTTTAGGTAAGAAATGTCTCTCACATTTAAAGGGAGAAAAGAAAGGAAAGGAAAGGAAGTGAAAAACAAAATGTAGTTCAATTTTACCACATGCTCCCGGATAGTCTAATAATACTAGATTGTAGATGGGTGGCTGCAGGAGGTGTTCGATAAGTGCATACTCCCACTGTGATCCATCACCACCAGCTGGAGGAAGGTATTACACCACACCTTCAAGGCTGACAGGAGGCATCTCACTTTCACCTAAGCCTAACTTAGTGATTTCTTGGGAAATATCATAGAGCACTGCTTTGAAGTAGACTGACACTCTCAGTTTAGATTACTGAATAAAAACCACTACAAGCAAAATCACAATTTTCCTGCTTTGTATTACCTAACCTAGATCAAAGGAGGATATTGGTTAACCTGACACTTAAATTTTAGGCCACACCAAAAAAAAATAAGTTGGTCTATGGATCGCCCTCCCCACATTTTCGGAAATACAATTTTTTTTTTCTTTGAAAAAAATCTTGTCTGCGAATTTCGCTCGCTTCAGTTTCTTCAAGTTTTCTCTTTGTAATGTTAAGCAAAATTTTTGAAAAAAAAAAAAAAAAAATTGTTTGCTCGCCTCAATTTCCCAGCAAGGAATCCATTTGGACGCCAAAAAAATTCTTTAAAAAAAAAAAAAAAAAAAATCGCTTGCTTGCACCATTTTTTCAAAACCAAAATCCGTAGACCAACTTATTTTTTTAGTGTGGCCTTACAAGCAAGTATGTAGTTTATATCCAGTTTATACTTCTCCAGAGCAGAAAGCAATAGTGCTTGAGTCAAGTGCCATATAGAAGCTGTGGCAAGTTACATTAGTTTACATTGTATTTAGCTGCTATTGGGGACTATATACTCAACTATGTGATGGTAAAAACACTGCGGTTACCATGTAACCTTACTATGTGACCCCACCAATGTAACCTAACCTAGTTGCGGTAGATAAACATAACAGTCCATAAACAACCTCCTTCTAAAAACCACTGTCCTACTCGAATAGGGGTTTCACTAGGCGTAGAAATGTTCTCTGCAGGATATTGGTTTGGAATGTTGCCAGCTCTAGGATATGTGAGATTTGAATCCTTTGAACTGTGCTTTTACATGATGACTTTCTTTTGTTTTGCTTTCTTTCCTTCTTATTTTTTGTCGGACCAGGAGGGCTACTTGTACCGGATGATAACGGGGAAAACATTTATTATCTGGTACATTTGATATTTACCTCAGACGGAAATTAACACAGACTTCTATCGGTTTTTTTTAGCGCCTCCCACGCCACGTAGCGGCGGTACCGCGAAGCGGTACGGGAGTGCGCTATGATGATTGCATTTGCCCCATGTGATGAGGTCTCACAATACAAAATTACTGAATAGAGAAATTGATAATTGTGAAATCTTCTTTATGTCTGCTTCTATGAGACATGTCATCAAACACTGGTATACCAACATTAACAGCGGGAGGCGTTTTTTTACGCGGTCACAACCGCATTTCTTGTTTTATACTAAAATGTATCATGACCCGGATAAATTCCATCTTCATAACAACCACCCAAACATTCATCATTTAACCATCAGAATCCATCAGAATTTAGATCACATTCTTCCAGTAAACCTGGAGTTAAGAAGGTAACGCTTATGCAGACATCTTACATCTTTATTTCCTCCTCAGATTATTTTAGGACATAGCACCAGGAGTGTCTATACAGCTTGAATACATTGCTATGTACAATACACTCCAGGCTTTACAGGCTCTAAGATACACAGAGCCCAGACGTACTTTTATAACTCCAGATCTCCATACGCTTGATAGCCATGTGCCAACTGTTAATTCCACAAGTGGAGCTGACAAAGTCCACGTGGCCCTGTGCTATGTCTATGCTATGATAAGTGAAGCAGCCATACACACCTGAGATGGTTACAATGATACAAGTGACATATCCATGTGCACACTGACAAAGCCATGTTTAGTGATATACCTAAGAACAGACAGTTCTTTAAACCCTTTAATGGCAGCACAGTGCTTTTAAAGATGATACATTGTGTGCTTTTGTTGTCATGATACATGAATGCACCCTGTGTGTGAAACTCGCAGATGCTGCATTTATGCATTGCCCTTACCCTCGGCATGATGCATCAATGCGGGCAGAGAGAAGACTTGCCGCACCGCATTGGCCTGGGATATTCTCAGTGGCTGTGTTGATAGGCATGACAATAATCAAGATACAGTATGCGGCCCTTATATGTGTTTTGGACCTCTTCCACATGAAAAGAGATATGGCTTAGCTCTGTCTGGAGCGGATCTGGAATCCTTAGACTTTTAAGGCTGGCAGGATAGTTTGTAATATATACAATATCAATGCCAGCGAGTAACTTATCAGTGCTACATTAGTGTATTATGTTGACTCTTCAGCAGCGTATCAATCCACTAATGACGGTATGATGGATGAATGTAGCACATTTAAGTTGAGTGTGCTTCCGGGGTGTGCTTATCGCTGGTGCTGATGTTCATCGCATAGTGGCTGAACAATGGGAGTTGGTATTGCTGAACTATGCGGCGTTAAAAGGGTTTGCCATAGTTCTCTTCTGCCTACACCTGACATCACTGATAATTGCTAGATCACGAACCTCATTTAAAATGCGCATTTCCCACTGCATACATTATACCTTCAGCTACCCCTGTAAGTACATGCGTGGTACCCAGCTGCACCCTGTTTAGTCAGTAGCCAAACGCCAGGGTTATTTCTCTTACACACTTTACACCTTTCACTTGCACCCTTCATTGGGTAGGACTAAGTGATATCGATTAGTAAAAGATTAATGGCACGAGCGTAGTAGTAGTAGTATTGATATACTATTACAAATCTTGATACAAGACTGGGTGTTTGATATAGTCTCTTCTCGGGTTGCCAAATCACAGCCTATCTCGTGGATTCATGCAGCACTCAGTCAGGTTCCATGCAGATTTCCCTCTTTGTGGTGTTTAATTCTATGGTCAATGAAAAATTACCCTTCCACTTTACAATTCATATATACATATATTTGGATGAAGGATGACTGTTTCTAGAAGATATATATCAGAGAATACTGATATCGGTATGATCAGTGAGCTAGATGAGTTGAAAGTAAACATTACAAACAGGGAAATATGCTGGGAACCTGACTGAGGCTGCGTGAATTCACGAGATAAGGCTCGAGATTTGCAACCGGAGAAGAGTCACCAGTTGTGTAGAATAGCTTGTAATCTTTTGCAAGAGTCAATAAATATATGCCGCGCTGTGTACGTTTTTTTCTGCACTGCCTCAACTCAACCTACATTAAGTCTTGATCTAAGACATCATGGTTGCCATGATAGATGAATGCATTCATGAACCATGCCGACCCATTGGCACTTCCTACATAATTTCCTTTGATGATAACATTAGGAGAAGGCACTACTACTACTAGTGCACTGAGAGTTGAGAATAGTTATGTGCGTGGGAGCCTGTTATAATATACAACTATCAATGTCTGGCCGTGTTTATAGACCCAGCCAGACTGTTCCACTCCAGGAAACTACTGGGTACTAACCCTTTAAGGACATTTTACCACATAGTGTTTAAGTCAGGTGAATCCACTCAACAAAACTGCATTGATGGACCATGCCAACCGTATGACATAATGTCGATGATACTGTTAGACCCACGAGAACCTGCAAATGTGATTCATCCTTGCATGAGTCCTGCTATCATAAGTACATGTTTTACATGAGAGTAGACCGCCTGGATATTGTTAGGGAGCATTATACTTCGTTTTTTTTTTTTGTTTGTTTGTTTGTTTTTTTAAATACAGGACACTGGGGCTTATAGATGCGGCAGAACATGTAAACCGTTGTGTTAGGGTGTAAATCATAGATTAATTACATTATTTCAACAATTTCACAGAACATATACTGCCTTCCAAGAAACTTTTAGTTTCCCTTACGTGAATGTAAGAACTGACTTTCCTGACCATGGTGACCCAGTCCAGGTTGTGCCTTCATGGAAGTCTTGCTTTCAGTGTTTTTTTGTCTATATGACTTTAATTTCTGTATCACAGGAAAAGGGTAGTGTTCCTTCACAATGGAATTTTCCTACTAATGTTAGAATATACATGTATTTGGTTACACAATAAGGTGGTGTGTGGAGGAGGGGCTTGTTCTAAGCCCAATAAGATAACCCAAATACCTGTGTATAAGGGGCAGGGAATATTTATGCGAAAAAGAGAGATGCAGCATCAAGATAAGCAGGTTCTGTGTAATACAAATGGAATCCAGTGTGAATAATTAATCGAATCCATCGTGAATATATGTTATGAATATTCACACTGACCCAGCTTTTGACTACGAGACACTGAGAATCTCCAGCTATCGTGCTGTGCCTGAGGCAAAGGAAAACCAACAGCGGCTGTCATTTTGTAGTGGGACTTCCTGTTTCTTCACACTAAGGTCAAGTCCCTACAGGGCACTATAGCATAGTGATAGAGGCATCTAAGTATTGTACTTAAATATCCAATTTTTACTTGTGCATGAAAATCACTTTGTGTGCTAGAATCCTTACAAGTAAACTCTCATGCTATTGATAATGCTAATGAGCAGAAATAAAGCACTATGTTTTTGTCATTCCTTAGCTACCGTACATATGGTCACTCAGGTCAACAGAGTCCATCTTGGGTTAGTTCCTTCCAATCTGGCCCCAGATCGACCACTAGCGTGAGTCGTCTCTGGTAACCAGCGTTTATGCAGGCCTAGGTCAGACTGTCTCTGAAACGTCCCAAGCCGGGAGGGTGATGTGGGAAGGGCAGTGGGGCTCTAAACCTCTGGGCAATAGAAAATAAGAGAATTTCTCAAAGTCACAAAATTATTGAAAAGTTAGAAGTAAAATGTACAAAAAAATCGAAAACAGATAAGGAATTTTAACCCTTAAAATATGTAGAAAATTCCAGCCAATTTTGGAATAGAAATTTCCTATTTAAGAAAGATAAAGGGATTTGTAAACCAGGGTTCAGAAATAGGGAGCCTCGATTGGACCCTTATCTTATCTGTCATCTCCGATCTTCTCATAACTACTGCAGTCTGACCACTAACTCTATGGGTAAAAGTAGTTCTGGCCGCTGGTTGCTGTAGTGGTAAGATGTAGGCGGGTACAGAGCATAGTAATATTCCCTAGAAAATGGGGACCCACAATCCCCAAACATGAGAGAGGGTATTCCCTGAATCCCGACCGGACGAGAGTGAGTTCCTTCTAGGCTGCGAACTTGGCTGGGTACCAAGTCACTTACCCATAGTAGTCAAGCAAGGAACGACAAGCAATCCACCACATATGTACTCAAAGCAGATAAAAATATCTATACATGAATTCAGTTGCTATACTTTTTGATTACCATTTTCTTTGTGATGATATAGACAGGTGTGTGTGTCATAAAACACTTGACACTTTTCTCAGCAGTGGTAACACAAATACCATTTTCACAATCTTGTCTGTAAATACATACAGTGCTACCTGCACGATTTTGCTATGGTAAGGATAAGCTTGCAAACATTAAATGGAGGTTCTAATACTCTCCAATAGATGTGGCTTACCCTATAAATCTTTAATCATTACATTTTTCTCATAACCATATTCTTTATTTTTCTAAGAGGGACCAATGCTGTCACCTTCACATACAAGGCCTGTATTATACTTGGAGTAATGATTATAGTCATGCCAATTTCCCCCCACTGTCACCAATCCCTTCTTACGGTCAGATGGTTTTGAATTGATTATGTGGAAATCCAAACAAAGAACAGACAATCACGTACAGTATCAAGCAATCTTTTATGTTTGAATGCATTACCATTTTCTATGCTGTATTGCTACAAGCAAAATTTTATATCCTTCTATGTTTTCTTGGACCTTTTATTCCAAGAACTCTCCACTTTTTTACCGTTCAGGTTGTATAGCACTGTATGTATACCGATATTATTACGCGATTTCTGTGATTCTGAGTGCTTTTCCTGGATATTCCCATGCACATACCTGTCGATATTGCATGGCATGATGCATGCATCATGACTTTTGTAAGGTGTGCGTTTATCCAAGGATAACAGGCACCCAGTGTGGTTATCCAGGGACTGACGAGAAGTGGTTGGCTAGAACCAGGTCTCTATGATATAAAGCCACCCAGCAGTAGTGTGAATGCATCCAGCACCTTGACCCATGACCAGGCCAGTCGCGCACAGTCAAGGCGTTCGGGTAGCAGTTTTCTAACGATTTCTATTGCATTATGGGTAGGGGTGACCTTGAACGCTAACTACCCCACCTCAGCTGGTTCCCTCCAACCCCTTCCATCCCAGCCAGGTCTGGCTAGGTACCAGTCCCTAACTATGCTTGGGAGGGTAGTAAGTTGACTCAGGGATAAACATTGACCTACATGGGGAGGACCAATAGGGGATGGCCTTACAAACCAGCATTGATCCCTCGGCCATTCCTCGAACGCCTCGAGCACTGCAAGCTATCAGAGAGGTAGGGAGGGTCACAACCCAGACTGCAGGACATTTTCACACATTGAATGTAAACTAGTTATGTGTGAGTGACCTCCCCGGACTTTATATCATATCATTGACTTGTAGAGACCTGGTTCTAGCCATCCACTTCTCGTCAGTCCCTGTGGCGCAATGCATAGGGAGTTGGTCTTCCAACCAGGAGGGTATGGGTTCGACCCCTGCCCTTGGCAATAGAATTCTTGTAGGTTTTTTATTGAATTTATTCATATTCTATTGATTATTTATTGTTTTCGTGTAATAAAAAATGTAGTTAATGGATAATTCATGACTTGTGTGTGTTAACAAAGGATAATTAAACAATTAATTACTTGTTCATTACTTTGTAGTCGAGCTTCTTAACAATGGATCAGAACAGGTTTCTCTTACTCTTTTATTTCCAATGACCTTGATACATGCATAATACACTTAGACATGTGGCTTCTGTTTTTTTTACAAGATCCGCTATACAGTGTCTCAGACCCGATGTATGTGACTGACGACTGCCTGTGTGGGCCGACCAGACCTATATAATGCTATACATCTAGGCTACTCCACCTTTAACCTCACCTAGATCTGATCCTGGGCACCCAGACTCACCCCATACCATACAGTCTCATAGTGACAACATGGACCTCTTAATAATTGAGAGGGCATAAAAGCATTTTTCTGTTCAGATATTATGCTACCTACTTCTTCATGTCCCTATCAGAAATTCTTTTCTTCGGGTCATGAGAGGGGGGGCAGGTGAATTAGGATCCAGAAAGTGAAATAAGTAACAAAATGTACCCGGTACTACTATGTTCGGCTGTACAACCTGAAGAATATACTTGTAGCATGTACTATCATAATGGAAGGCTCTGATACTCCAAGTTATACCACGGTTATCACATTTCAGAACCATTTTGGGTGCCCAAACTGGATAATCTGAGTGCTTATATCATAGGATAGAGGCACTGAGTTGACACTTGCATATTGACAGTATTCTTTTTCAATACTGTTCTTATATCATATGTAGGATGCAGGAATCTTCTGATCCAGAGTGCTTCATCCTATCTATTAGGCCAAGGGGCTGGACAATGGTCCTGTGTTAGATGAGTCTTATGTTTGGGACCCTATGGATACCATATAATGTTTGTATGTCTGCATTCTTGTATGTTTGCATTCTAATGCATCCTAAAGGTACAGAGCGTGGTATAAATGCAATGTGAGCAGCTAATGTGTGATGATTATGCTTGCACGCATGCCTTTTAGGTACTTGATAGAGGCACTAGTGCAAGCATAATCATCATATATTACATTCTTAAGCTAGTCTCCTTTTCAGATCTTTCCCCTATCATGTCAACACTAATATTGGCCAGCCTGGAGCAGGGCGGGTGGGGGGAGCCATGTAAGCAAATGGAATCAGAACGAAAGCTGGGGAACGAAGGGAGGAGGGGCGAGGTCAAAGACCAAGATGGTCAGCAGGGTTTATGTAGTCAGGTAGATAGGGCAGCCATGTGTAAAGAGCACTGATCAATGAACTGTATATACACGATCTCCACCCGGACCCTGACCGTATCAACTGAATCGGCGTCATACTGAACGGTCGTCAATATTGGTCAACCAGGGTCAACACCATTGTGGGGGAGGTAACTGGCACTCCCTATACACTAACCCCCCACCCCCCCCCCCTCATACACACACACGGCTCATTGGCAACAGTCGGAACAGCCCGGAAATCCCAATAGATTCCACTAAATAATGCATACCAAGTACATGACAACCTTGCAGGAAATCAAATGGAAAGTACTCAATGTCAGACATTCATTGTGTTCAATAAGGTTTGTCTGCAATAATGTGTTTGCTTTGCGGTAAATATCATGGCTTTAGAATCACCATATGCTTGACAGGCCACTATTTTCCTAGACTCTGAGAACTTTGATAGACATTGCATATCAGGACGCCTTTTATTAAAGGTAGTAGAAATATCATACTTGTATTCATACAGCTCTATGAACACTTCGAATACTTTCAATAATCCCATATGGCATAAGTGAAAGTTTCTAACAAAATATAAGTCTCTTGTATAGCTTTGTATATCTCATAAATGTATAGGAAACTAGCTATGCCAATCTGAATCATATGAACTAACAGAGGTTTTGGTTATTACTGAACAGTAAGCTTTTAATCATAGTACCTACAAGAACAGAGTACCGTGCATTTAGATATACATCCTAAAGTATTATCACATTGACTATTGCCACTACCTATCGTGTTTAAATTACCTGGTTTAAAATGTCTTCTTTTGTATTCTTAAGAACCAACATTGCATGTTGTATACTTTTTTTTGTTACATGCTTGAGCACATTGACTCGTCCTAGTGTGTCAGGGGCGTAGGAAGCGAATTTTTATTGGGGGGGGGGGCAGGGGTCTCCGTTGGGGGGGGGGCCTGCTATATTTTTATATAGGCTTATATAGGGAACCTCCTCATTTCCTACGCCCCTGTGTGTGTACTTAGTATCCTGTCAATTCACACAGTGTACCCTGTCAGGCTTGTGCAATGTGTTGTGCTCCTGCACACAGTATCAGTTCATGCTTCACTGCCTCTCACCAAACTTAATAATGGCATGATGGACGTTGTGTACAGTTGGTAGACTGATGGATCTTAGTAAGATGTGCTCTGTCAGCGTATTTAAGTCGAATATGACAGAAGATATATCATCTGTATTGCTGAATATGTGAAAAAGGTTTCTTAATAAAGTACCGGTACTAGTGTAATTGGTTTATTTAAGGAGATGGATTCCTTGCATGCTATTTCATTGTACCTAAACACATGAGGTTCTGATATATACAGTGAGTCAATTCTATCCCCTTGCCGCTATCGGTATGTATATAATTATTATAAGCTCCTCTTGGCCTATCTAACACAGGTCCTTGATTTAAACATACTCTCTCACCTTCTGTATAAGCCACGACTTGTCATTTTGCTGCTGGAATGTGTGTAACGATTAAATCTACAATCTATTAACCCATCAGGTACTCGTACCCCCCCCCCCCCAGCAAAAAAGAGTATTAGTGAATAGGAAGTATAGGTTGTAAATGTTTAGAGCTGAACGACAGGATCTGACACAATTACAACCAAAATACACCAGACCCATATACCAGAGATAAACGCCATATACATAACATGACCCATCATCATTTTCTTATCTATATAGCCTGTGCCAGAGATGGGTGGGGGGGGGGGGTTACCACAGAGAGCTGTTTCGATAACTGGATGGAGGGGAAATTGACCTGGAGGCTAGTACATGGAGACAGGGGGGGGGTAGTCATAAAGCTGAGTTCGCTGTATCCGCACTGAGGGTCTAATGGAGAACCAAATGGAGCAGGGTTAGGTGGTGGTGTAGCCATACCGTACTCAGGTACATACCGTAATACCCCGCCTGTAAGGCGCACCTCCCAACTCAAGCACATCTTATAAATTCACCTGGAGTCAACTTTTGGCTAATTTAGTACTGTTCTATATTTTTCGGGTAAATCCTCGCATATACGGCGGTCCCCCAACATATGCCGAACCTTGAAAGTGCACTTGGGGTTCGTCTTCGTGTACATGTATAAGCCACACCTTATACATGCGATATTACAACACATGTAATAACCCCTGCTGCTGCTGCTGCTGCTGCTGCTGCTGCTGCTGCTGCTGCTGCTGCTGTCGCCACAAATGTTCTCATTGCTAGAGCTGCTATCAGTCATCCACCATGTCAACTGCTGATACCGTAAATTCCCTCGTATAAGCCGCGGTTTGTACCAGAACCCAACCCAGGTGGGTGGAGGGAGGGCGGAGGGGTTGACCTGACACATACCCAATGTTTTTCCAACTGTTTCAGCATTACTAGGAGAATGGATTAGGATGATGCACCAATGCCATGTGGGCAAGCAGGGCACTGGTGCATCATGGCTTCTACCGTAGAACCTGACGTATAAGATGCAGCCTGCATTTAAAACGCATCTTGAGTTGAAGGAAAACCTAGAAGATACACCTGGGCCTTGTTTTTGAGCAGTTAAGTACTAATATAGTGTAATTTTATCCTGCCAATATCTTCTGGGAAGTTCTATAACCTGGTGCAGTAAGCCACGGCTTATACGCGAGGTACCAGTAATGAACATGAAATTTGGGTACAGGGAGCACCTGCAAATCCCCATTACCTCTTCGACCCTGTTGTGGCCAGGGGACCCCACCAAGAAATTCCCATTGGCAGGCAGATCACACCTAATGATTATCCCTATATGAAAACCATATGGTGTGATCTGCTGGGCTACTCCTTTGCTGCATGGAAGGTAATGGCCATGGCATGGAGTCCCAATACTGCAGCAGTATATGAAGGATGTGCAAAGCGATGGATGGCATTCATGAGTCTAAGGGATGTACACCCCACACAAACCATCTGTCAGGGAATGCATACAGTTCCTAAGTGAATATCTTGATACTGGGGTAGGTCACAGTGCCATTAATACGTCCAGGTCATTTCTGTCATGTTTTATAACATTCAATGGGAAACCAGCTGGAGAACAGGCTACCATATTGAGATTTGTAAGGGGGACAAAAGTAAAAAAAACAACAAAGTCAATGGAATTTGTGTGGGACCCACAGCCAGCATTATTAACAGTGCAGAACTGGGGTTACATACAGGGACTAGACTATGAGAAACTTACCAGACATATTATGTTACTGATCTTACTAGCCACTGGACAAAGACTGCAGGCCCTGCACCTTATGCTCAGAGGAGACTGTGAGTGGACCGACCACTCAGTCAAGATTACATACTCACTTCGCACAAAAACAAACAATCCAACTGACAAGCCACTGATCATGTACTTTCAAAGGGCATACATTGCTGACCAAAGGTCACAATCTGCTATGCCATTTGTCTTTTCAACAGTGAAACTGCCCACCTCTAGGGCCAGTGCAAAAACAATATCCAGACAAGTAAAATCAGCACTGAAGGATGCTGGAGTAGATGAGCAGTATACAGATTACTCTGCTTGCCATGCATCAACGTCAGCTGCAGCAAGAAAACAAGTCCCGGTACATGAGATCCTCAGATCAGCAGGGTGGTCAAATGAAACCATCTTTTCGGTTCTATAATAGACCCTTGTATGTATCACCTGCCCTGCAACCTACAGACTTTATCCCATTCCTGCTGGATCTATGATGCATAAACACTCATACACTTGTTTGCAAACAAAGTCATCTGCAGATGAATTTATTATAGGGTAGAAATATCTACATAAGTGTATTTAGTCACTTATATCCAAGTATTAGCTTAGGTTATGTTGTGTATCAGTTATATCCTTTACACGCGGTAAGATTTGGTGACTTTCAGCCTCCAAGACAGTTACAAGCACGATGAGTGATGAGGCTATTACAGCAAGATAGCTGTAAACTACTTTCCCTTAAGGAAAAAAAAGGGGGGGGGAGGTACATTACCCCTAGTCATTGAAATAACACTGTTGTCATACAAGGTCTATGCAATGTATAACATTTTGCCGGTTTACTCGGAACATAAAGTTCCTGACCTATTATATGTTTTGTCTACATATAAAGTGATGACTGTAGTTTTGCTAACAAAGCAAAGCTCCCGCCTGAGTTTTAATTTCACGAGCGAGTTGAAGTAGCCTACCCACAATGTCAGTGGTCAATAAACGGATATCTAATGGTAATAATTGTTAAGTTATTTTAATGTAATATAAAATGACTGTAATTATCATCATAATATCCTATCAACCACTGACGTGGGTTGGCCCAGCCCTCGTGCCAGAAGCACTCTTCCCACCACTAAGTCACCAGTGAAATTAAAACTTGAATTATGTTAAAGTATGACAATAAGCTCACCGTACCTGACCTGTCTCTCTAAGCCAACCCACATTAGTGGTCGATAGGATATTATGATAATAATTACAGTTATTTTACATTACATTAAAATAACATAACAAATATGGCCCACTGATATTACTTCTGTGAGCACCCTACCATAGCAGTGGACTAAATTGAAGGATACTGCTGAGTGAGACTAGTTTGTAGACAATGTACAACGTCCCATACTGGTATGTGTCGCCTCTATTGGTTGCTTTATCAGTGAGCCACTTGGCAACGTTAGTCTGTAGATAAGGTGTTGACCTCATCAAGATAGGCTAGGCTGCTTGCTCCTTCCCTATCCTCCCTACACACACAGCCATCCGTGATAAGGCTATAAAGGGGCCCATTAACTGGGGCAGGGCAACATGGCATCTACAGCATTCGCTAGTAGTATGAGCAGGGGTTACTCTAGATCCAGTTAAATCCGCCGTAAAACTCCCCTAATTGATGCTCAACACTGGAGTGGTAGGTCTGCCTGGGTGATACCCTTGTCAGCTGTGGACATGGCTAGGCACCGGAGCAGTGCATCACACGATATCTCTTATGGAGTGTGGGATCTGCGCTACGTCTGTAACCAAGACACGGAAACCAAGACCATTCTTTTCCTCTTTGCTCCAACTTGTAACAATATCTGAATCATATACAACGTATGCGATTACCTATAGAAAGGATGCTGCGAGCAACAAATCAAGTGCTCCTTTCTCCTCATCTCGGTTTTCTTATTTCGCTTCTCGTGAAAAAGGAACAATCGATTGTTCTCCTGTTTCAAAAAAATTGCCATTGCTGGGATAATGCCGAGGTTTGGTGATTACGATATGTTGAGATTTTCAGTAGCCAAATTCAAAATTGATAGCAAAACCTTTAAATTTTTCAATGTAAAATAAATTACTTTTAACCTAAAAATACAGATAGGGCAACCTTTTCCATTTTCAGTATGACTAGAATTTGAGAAAAGGTGTAGGGACAACCTTCCAAAAATTGCACATTCAGAAGAGCTACACATAGTTTAACTAATTTGGCGAATTTTGAGGATCTGGCATTCGCCATATAGAGCTCTGACTCGCCATTGACGATGTCGGGTCGAGAGATTCATTTTAATGATTCCTGATGACATTGATGAAGAGACAACAAGAGTCAGAGAAGTATGGTTTCAACATTTTATATAACTTTGTATGGTATAGTACAGTGTGTGAATCTGTGAGAGTGGTGACAGGTCTAGTTGGTGGTGGTGCTCTGAACCCACAGAGCACCTTGTACACACTCTGCACACTGAGCACTGAATGGAGGGTATGCTGCTTTATAAATATATGCACTGGCCCTGATATCCTAAATACACTGCATGGTGGCCTGTCCCATCCAACTTATAACATGGGGTTACAGCTGAGTGGGGAAGGTAACTTTCATTAAAAGGATAATTATAGTAATTGATGCGAATGGCTGCTGGCATCTTAAGGTTCCATATTATGATGGCTATTTATGACATATAACTATCTGACAACGATATGGCGAATGGATTACATTATCCCTGCTTTGCTTTTATGAAGGAAATATTACAGCTTCTCTTTAGAGTACTAGGTACAGAAGAAAATCATTTTTGTTTTATCATGAACAGATCTACTTTAATGCAAAAAAATTGCAAAGAAAAATCAGCATCAGAAATCATGTAAAGGTGAAATATTTGACAGAGTACGTTATGACTGAGCTGGAGAGCATAAGCCACCTTATATCTAATTCTCGTGAGATGAGCCTTGGCAGAAATAATGGATCTACGCTGTTCTATTAACCACGATGTTACCCTGAGGGTTTAGTGGGAAATCATTACAATCTGCAACAAATTAGGCCAGTAATGAACTTGTTTTGAACTGGGGCTGTCTAATTATAGTTATTCCGATTAAGACACAACGCTGAAATTGAGGAGAATGAGGTAGACTAGAACGGTATACATCCTTCCGATGGGCCTCTTCGTCAACACGGGAGGAACAGACTTTGATACAATACACCTGCAAACCTGCAAATATTTGGAATCCTGCAAATATCCTATTGAATTCAATTTCTGATTTAATGAATGTCCCTTCTTGGAACTGGTACCCACACTCTCTGAAGCAGAACTGTACTGCTAACACCACAGTACTCTGTACCACTGCCTGTTTCTGCTGCTGCTGCTGCTGCTGCTGCTGCTGCTGCTGCTGCTGCTGCTGCTGCTGCTGCTGCTGCAGCACTGGGTGGATGTTGGGGGGGGGGGGGGGTTGGTGCTTACCTGAGTTTACATCAGGTAGTATGACCAGGTGTCTGTGTGATGTAACTAGCTTAGAGCCTGGTTAGTGTCAGCTCCAGCGGGAGGGGGTCTGGGGACGTGTATATAGGTCTGATAGAAATGTGCCATGGTTATGGATTCATCTAGGTCACCTAGAACCTGTAAGTAGTAACTCAGTGATAAGGTGGGCGTTTGAATAACGTTTGAGTAAGCTCAAGATAGTTTACTTAAAATTAATCACATTGTACTAAGACCGTGATTGCACTATAGATTGAAATAGGTAGTAGAGAAATAAATACAGAAAACAGAGAAAGGCACGGTGTACTTGCATGAGGTTCGGACAGTATCCCACATTGCCATCGAAATAAAAGCCACATCTC
Source organism: Acholoe squamosa (assembly GCA_949317995.1). Taxonomy (NCBI): domain Eukaryota; kingdom Metazoa; phylum Annelida; class Polychaeta; order Phyllodocida; family Polynoidae; genus Acholoe; species Acholoe squamosa. The sequence continues at coordinate 57,744,495 of OX439041.1, read as the reverse complement.
TCTCTGGGTAGATTTATGCCATGTTAAAATAAAAACAGTACAAACGATGCTAGACAGAATTTCACTGATGAGGCACACAGTGTCTAGACTTTAAAAAAAGGATAATACTAGACAGACAATGCCATTGTCTGCTGTAGAATGCCTGCATTTAAAGTTAATGTTTCCAACATCCAGACAATACCAAGCAGACTTCCACTCCGTGGATTTGTAGAATTTTGAGACAATACTACACAGGTGAAACCAGACCCATCTTCTATACACGTTTGAGACTCTCCTTTGGCTTTACACTTAGTATGGCACCCCTGAGAGATAGTATGTTGTAACTGTATATGGGCCAGCAATGTAAAAAGTACATGTGAGTAATTACAAAATGTAAACCCTCCAAATGCATAACCCCGGTCTCACCTTCACGTGAATTGCTTCAGAGTTGTGGGCACTCTAGGATACTATTTTACTCTATTTAATGATTCTCCTGTGTTATAAGCACCTTCACTAAGACCAGATGCTGTTGTACTCGTGTTCGTTTGTCATCTATTAAGGCAAAAGTGCGCTGGTGTTGAGTGACTTGGTGGCTCTGAGCCAGTGTAGCATGCCGAACCTTTGAGAGTGTATCAACCATGTAGAGCCATATAATATACACATGTATAAAATATAGACACACATAGAGAGCGAGCATGATGCATTCACGAGCCAACCTGTCCTAATGATGAAGACACATGTAATACAGCCATCCTGTTTACCTCTACAGCCATGTATGATTAATTTACCTCCTTTTCACTAAGTAATTGACATGAGAATTAACTGTAAGGTAAACGCATGAGCGAGCCCACAGTCTGGGCTGGCAGGGGATCCCCTCACACAGGCTATACCAATTACATTGCATTCTAAGTATACTTCTGTTCTATCCAAACAAGGAGCTAAGCCTCTTCCATTATACTACAGACCCGATTAATCTTAATGTTGATCAGATTAACATTTAATCAGGACCTTGGCTGTGCCAACATGCCGGGCGTAACACTGACGTGCTATGGCCTTCTATGATTATGCACTTGTGCCCATTAGCTTTCTGATAGAGAATGATATGTTTTAGGTTAGATAGCACTCATTTCCATCATATTTTTGGTAGGGAATAAAGCAGGTTGAATGCTATACATCTAGCTCTGCACAAGACATCTTCCACTTTACTTCCCTCTTTCTACACATTTTCATCACTGTTGATTAATCAAGATAGTGTGGGGTTCTCATATATGGTAGTAAATTTTTTTTTAGGTACACAGTTTTTAAAATTAAGTCTGTCAACAATACTAGTCTCTCCTTCATCACCCCGCCCCTATCTAATCATAGACGTATCATGCATGCTACTGTTTTTATCTCCTCATATATCACAGATGACATGAATTATTGATCACCATAATATCACTTTGTTCATATTTATTCTCATGAAATAGACCTATATCATGAAATATAGTATAACAGAGTACTTAAAAACTTCCAATTTCATATCCCAGGTAAAAAGAAGGGGAGGGGGTAGAGTTGTCCACCTGTATATTCAGCAACCACAGGTAGTCACTAAAAGAACACTATTTGTTGATTCATGGATTTATGAATCATACACTAAATACTTCTTCTTGATACATAGCACTGCCACCTGTATATTTTCACTCTGTTTTGTCCTTTAAGAGGTTGGCATTACAAAAACCCACTCGGTTGTACACAACCTTTCACCCTGGCAGTATTTGGTGCCAGATCCAATCGCATTACCACCTGAGGGATTAGAGGCCTCTGTGTGTGTGTGCAGGGGGGGGGGCGGGGGGAGTAAGGGCATGGGGTACTGGAGTTACTAACTGGTCGATGATCGCTGCCTCCAGGGCGGAATACATGTGAGAGGGTAGGGTGTTAGGTGGTTGGATGAATGCTGAGAGGTAGGCTGAATGGGTGGGGGTGGATGTAACCTACATGGAATCAATAATGTGATCTATGATCCAGTGACTCAACCCATTGTGGGTGGTAAAGAAAGCATCCCAACCATGAAACCCACTTTAGGTGCTATGGTTGATCTGAAAGGAACTGAGATTGTTAATACATATAGGTGACGTGTGGAAAGCTGGTGCAACTTTTCAGGACCAACTTTTCAGGACCGCATAAAGCATTAATCAGGGATGAAAGTCACAGAGCACGAAAATCCCTGAAATGGTCCAATATCGGCCCAAAAACCTGAGTTTTTATATGAATATATAGGTTCCTGGAATTTCAAAATCCCTGAAATCAGGGAAATCCCTGAAGACTTTCATCCCTGATTAATGCATCGTACTGACAGTGTGGGTTTGATATAGTACAGAAGTGTAAGGGTGAAGTAACAGATGGTACATGCTGATGCATGGGTCATCTTTTTGTTCCGATTCAAAGGCATCCTATCATTCTGAAATAATCTATCATTCAATGAAAAATTTACATGAGTTCCCGTCATTAAGGGTTTTGTGGTGAGACACACACCTGCTACATCGTTTACAACATAATGTGGCAAATTCTGAAAGGTTGGGGTCTGAACAGGTACCCGGGCAATGTGCGTTTCAGCGTTGTCAGCTTATACCTAACAGATACATTAACCCTAGCCAGCCCACCTACCTCTGGTCGACGACCGCCAGCCCACTACCTCTACCCACAATCAATTTGTAGACTCTGGTAATCTTGTGCACCTTTCACTAATGATACCATAAAGAACATAACCTGCAGCTACTGAATAGGCACCCAGGCGCTTCATCAACGTGTATTTTCTGTCCTTATTTAAGGCAAATTTGTCCTCGGTGGGTATGGTGCTAGGACCCACTCTGTATGTAAAGTTTAAGCAGTTAAAGACATCCTAAATTCTACTGGAAATGACTGATAATCTACTGATTGCATCAATCGACGTCAATAGTCACTCTGTCCACAACTAATAGATAGGCCGAAATACCTGCCTGCTCACAGGCAGGATCCAAGATGTATACAAGTCTATAGTGGCACAAACACATGGCTAGTCTGAACTAAGTACTTACTTTCAGTTCCTGGAAATTGTCCCTCCTATTCACAAACATGTAGTTTCCATGTACATCAGCTTATAATGACTGAAGCATGAGACATATCCAATAAATCTGACATGTTTATCTTGAGCTTAGATATCACTACCTCAATGGCCTCCATTGTCAACATGCTGGGGATGCCACCTGGTGTTAGCCTCCTTTTAAAACATAGGGCTAACCAACCAAGAATAGTGTAGTTTTTTGGCACTAGGTGGCTTCACCTGCCCTTCAAGATGGCCGACAATGATTTGGAGTTAGGGAGGGAGATTTGAAAATCACCTGGATTATTAATTATTACAAGTATTTCAAGTGATTTGTGTATTGTGAATCTTTGGATATACATTGAGGGAAGTGTTGGTGGAAGCATTGGACCTGAACAGTAAGTACTTCTGTGAGAAATGGCCACTCTGCCAGATTGGCTGACCAAACAGACTACAACAGACACACTTGGTCTCTGAGGTTCCCTCAGAGCGTCTACGGAGTACTAATAGAATGTTGTTAAATATAATGCATTAAAAATGATTTAAATCTTAAAATGTCCAATCTGCGATATTCAATTGCTTTGTCATCTCTAGGCTCTTTCGCATTCTGTACTATATGATCCTCGCCCAATTATCTCCTGGCACTATTATGCTGTATCATGGCTCTATCACAACCACCACTTTGTAAACTAGTACCCAGTCGACCCACTGTGTAACGAGCTGATAAATCCCTCAGGGTTGATCAATTAATCCCCATTTGCATATTTAATTGGGCTTCTCACCTGTCTGCCCCAGTACAGGTGCACAGCGATCATACTGCCACCAGTGACTTGGCTCAGTGCCAACTGGTCAAGATAGGAGAGGGGGGCTTGCTATTACATTAAACCTGTGAACGGCGAGGAGGTCATTTGGAGATCAAACTCCTTGATCCTATACTGAAAAGGTAATAGTGTACTGGGCTGATCGTATAAGTGGGGTAACTGGGGTTTAACCAGTATAAAGCTACTGTTTGCTGGCGTGTGTGTATGGGGTTGAGGGTTAGCACTGGGAGGTCTAGTACATGAATTATGTAGGTATAGGGACTCTCCAGTCTATGTACAGGAGGAAAGGGACCCTGAGAGTTGACTGCAGCAGTGCCTGCCTACTGCCTACTGGAGAGCCAACGTTAAACCCCACAATAAACACAAAACACAACGCACAGCCCACACCTTTTAAGTATGGCCTCATGTTGGTCTGGCCAACTGGTCGGCTTTCTGATAGCACCTCGCTCCAGTGTAAATAACTCCTCAGCCAAAGACTGGCCTGTGGGTTAGAGAGCCTGCTATATATGTTAATGGTGCACTGTGGAGGTGGTAACTTAGGGTACCAAAGTCTTGGGTGGCCAGTGCTGCATGGGTAACCTTGCCCATGGATGATGATTTCCTCATGCCTCTTCATGTACTGCTAGTGTACTCAAGTAGCATTTATTGTACTGAGTGCGTATGTACATTGCCTAACCATTTGAGGACGACATAATGCCTTAGGACTGACAGTCTTTTTTATCGTAATGAGTAACTCGCCAGAAGTGCTATGGTGCCCTAAAGAATTATCTTGCTCTACAGAGGTTGATAGCAGGGATGCCACTCACTTATCACTAATAATTCGGAAATCCCCCTACTTTCCCCAATTCCTAATAGGACATACCTATGGGGGTATAAGCAAAAAATTCGGAATTCCTAAAAAGTTAGGGAGGGTGGCATCTCTGTGATAGTTATATTGTAGCGATATAGTGATGTGCAGTACACAATTTTTTCTCTTTCTTTTTTTCTTTGCAAGACAGCATGGACATTGAATAACAAATCCAGCCAAATTCTAATCACGCATTTTGACCAAATGAGGAGACTCGCAAATATTTCAGATGATCGTTGTTTAATTCATGTACAGACTTTCAAATATTTATACCTGGAGCGTTCGAGGGTATTGATTAACAGTCAACTTCACGTGGTGCACTCTCATGTTTAATTGAGGTATTCTTCCTTGAAGGTCCTCCGGTATTTGTAGTTTGCAGGACCGCTGTTCATTTTCCCCACATTCATTTACAAACTAACTCTTTAAGGGTCTAAGAACCCTATTACAGATTCATATAGATATGCGTGATTGTGCTTGGATCCTAAATCATTATCTCTAGTAGGCTACACTCAATGAACTGCTAGCTAAACAATAGTCCCTGACACTAATCGTTTCTCGCAAAATGGTCTGGGATGAGGGCGTCTTTCAGTTGTAGACAGGGCGAGGTCTGGTCGACCTATTTCCAAACTATCAACAAACTCTAAACAATAAGTGACTTGGTGGTTGTTGGCTGTAGTGCTGTGACTGCTGGTGGGGCACTAACCGAGTATAGGCCCTCACACTGGGTCCAAAGGCCACATTCTAATAGCCATAGCACGTTTAAGCCAAATACCAGAACATAGTCCTTTTAATCAACACATCCTTGCATGATGCATGAGTGCAATCAGCTGAGACAATATGCACTTATACATAGGGCTTCGTCAATCCCCAATAATCAAAGGTACACATGTGGAGTGACTCACCAGGGATGCACTCATGCATCACTAAGCCTGCATAAAATTGATAATCAGCTGTGTGGACACTTTTTGAAATAGTACGGTGAGGGAGGGAGACTTTTTATTAAATTTGTTATATGATATTTTGGTAGTGAGGGAGGTAACATTTTCTTTTTCCCCCTTATTTGAAATGGTGAGGTAGGCGGCTTTTTTTTTTTTCCCCCACAATTTAATATCGTCCACAGACATACTTCAGAGGTTTACACATTGTCTGCCCCTTGAAATGCTGCTAATCTTTCTCCTCTGATAGAGCAGTTTAAGTAGAAAATAAACCATAACACTGTTTTGCAAAGTACAAAATATATTCTTGTATATCCTGTTGTGACTTTGATGTACACCCCACTACCCTGGAAAATATGTTTCATATTCTATCATCTTGCAGCATATCAACAATTCATATAATCAATCTGGCAATTTGGGATGAGAAAGAATATTTTGAGGTTTCCAAAACTGTTTAAATTGTAGTAATTGGTCAAGTAGAAGTACCACAATGGAGGTGTGGATTTTGAGACATTTTTTATCATTTTTTCAGTGGATGCGGATTTTTTTGCCTAATTTTTTGTCGAGTGGTAATAAAAAGGGTATATGAGGCCCTTTTGCAGGGATGCGGGTGGTATCTGCAAAGCTGACTATCAATTTTATGCAGCCTAAGAAATGTATTGTGGTACATTTAAGTACGATGTCGCCCTTAAAGGCCTAACATGTACATGCACCAATGGTTAAAACATAACTGTCATCTTCAGACGTTATCGTGAATCAGACCTTATCTCTATGGATTATAAGTACGATAACCCAGCTGATACAGGGCCCTATATTACGTTTACACTATGTTTGTAATAAGAATTCTCTTTGGAGAGATTTTTTTCTACCTTCGATAATGAAACATGTACCTAAATAAGGAGCATCGAAAGCTACCCATAGAACTACAATACATTGGAATCAAACAGCAAGAGGTGACTGATATTACCCACTATATGACCCAGTTATTTGCTTTGTAACCTCGTCACCTTGTTTATATACACTTTGGTACACCTATGGCTAGTACATTGTACTTGAATACCAGTATGCATTTTGATCTTCCATTTCAATATTGCTTTACTGCTTTTGAGGATGCCTGTTCTCGAATACCTGAATGCACATAAACTTATAATAACCTAGAACTAGCCATGTCATATTTATCAGATTTCGCAGACTAGAGTGACTTTGTTAATCATGACTGACATGTAGATACCAGCCTTGATCGTGATACTAAGTCACTTTGTGATAGGGAACGTTCAACAATTATGTCACTGGTTTTTCTTTTTTAGACGCGGAGTCACCTTATACCCAACATACTGTTACAGTATACCTTAGTTAAAATCAACAAATATTTGGAGTATTCCTTTTTCTGTAATACACATCATATGTCCATGCTCAATGGTGTAATAGACTAAGGGACATAACATCAGTAAATTGAACTTAAGTAGGTATGCCTTCAAGTTTGTGCAGTGCTAGCGAGTCTAACTACATTACCGTAATCTCCCGCGTATAAGGCGCGTCTTATACGCCAAACAAAATGCTGCTGGGTCTTAAACGCGAGAGGTAAATTGCCTTGAGTTTGGGTGCGCCTTATTGGGGGGGGGGGTGTTTTTACTATAGAACAGTACTAAACTGACAAAAATCTGCCCTCAGGAGGGCGCCTTCTATGCGAAACAGCCCCCCTGTGAGTTCGGGGGGGGGGGGGCTTATACGCGAGCTGCGCCTTCTACGCTGGAGATTACGGTAGTGATAAAAGGCCAACACTTAAAGAATGTGTCCATTCTCCAGGGTTAACTACGCCCCATGTATGGTCATCTGAACGACATGTATGTGCACTCTCGGGTTGGGAGTAAACGGCTTGTCCAAGTTGCTGAAACCAAACCAAAATTCCATCATCATAAATCCACTTACCTCTTCGTAGAATTTCAACTGTGGTACAGGCTCTTCTGATACAGTTTCACAATAGTCCTTGAAGAGTAAATATCCTGCAAAGAATAGGTCAATGAGTAAAATATATCTGAACTTCATGTTTCTATATATCATTTCTTAATTCGTTAGGCGTTACTAATACTCTTCCTTCTGTAAGTCTGTGATGACAACAGATGGAATAAACACTACTAAATTACGGATAAGTGCAGAGTTCAGACTTTCTTTTATATCCATTAATGATTAAAGGACAATTCGATATAGCTCAGCAACTAAGATTCTGTTATGAATAAAGCGTACATGTATATCACAATAATGCAACCCCCTCCCCCCCAAAACAGAAAAAAAATAATGTTATACTCGAGTTTTACCAAAAGGCCTACTATTATTCATAGAAATCAGGTCTGTCTATTACTAGACTGACTGAACTAGGAATGAAAATAATGATTGAGGCCATGCAGAGATGATATTGATTTTCTATGGTACATAGGCATAGCCTCCATGCTTGTGCAAACATCCCATACTGGTGTGTGCATAGCATGTACAATGGAGGGAACACCATATTGTGTAGTGTGGTCCATTGAGGTACGTGTACCACAGGTATACACGCAGAAATATAGACCATATAAGAGTATGCTTGTACATATACCTACTGGATGAACGAATCTAGATGTTGTTTTGTATAAAGATAATTATTTACTTGGTAATATCGTTATGCATCACACACCATTACCCAAGTAGCAGAGAACGTTAACTTATCAGGGAGGGAAGTTACACGGTTTCCACAAGTATCTCGGATCAAAAGTCACTTTTCTGTTACCAAAAATAATTATTTTGACTTGTAATGTTAAACCTTTATTCTATACCAGGTTTCTTTATTAGAAAAGCAATTGCAAAAACCAAAACCTAACCTAAAAAAAAAGAAAAGATCTTGCCCTTAGTGGAAATGATTCTTAAATACTCTCAGGAAGACTTGTCCCAAATTAAACACAAGCGATACATTTTGGTAGATTTTCCCTGACTAACGGCAAAGTTTCATTAAATTCCTTGACTTTCCTTGGCCACTTTATTTCCACCGACCTGTGGGAATCCTCGAGTTAACTTATTTGGATACTGTAAATTAAGAAGAGAACTGTTTTCTTTTTTTTTTTTTTATTATTATTCTTTCTTTCTTTATCATTCTCAGGGCATAGATTAGTATTTCAAGAAAGGAAGTAGTGCAAAAATCTGGAAATGCTCGAATACACCCTAGGTTTTTCTTTGTTTAAATGAGAATATATAGGTCTCTGATCTTTGGTAATCCCTGCAATCTGTGTAGACTGCCATTCCAGTCTTCTTATGTTTTTGATATGGGACCAGTGTTGCCGACAAATTGTTATCAATGCCGGCCAAAGTGGCCTGCGTCTTGGCATCTTACGCAGGCCATTTCCCTCAGATGCAGGCCATACGAACACTGATATTCTAACATACCTATGTAAACTTCATTGTAACTAAAATGAAAATGTTTGAATAACAACAAATTCACAAAAGATTGCCATATCTCCACTTCTATTAGACAAATTTGAAAAATCATTTCACCATCACAAAAATTCCGACTCATCCATATTATTGGTATCAATATGATACTACCGGTAGCCCAATATTCTGATCCCTTCCATTCTAAGGGAAACCAACCTACTTATACTGCTTCTTTAATAGGTATTACCCGGTAGTCTACTGATACTGGCTTACCCGGTATTAAAAGCACTCCCGTATTCTACAAAACATTGAACTGGTATCCAATCTCTTGTGGTTACTCAAGGGAGCTAAAAGGTACGGTACCGTATATAATTCTTGCAGGGGGGGGGGGGCTAAAATTACTGGTTTGAATTTGAAACATCCACCACTCCTGGCCCTGGGTCTGGCCTGGCACAGGCGTGACCATTTTTTCTAATTGGTAATAGGTAGCCTAATTCCTACATAATATCATATAGAAATCTGAATTTACTATCTGGAGCCTCTGGCTTTAGATTGTACCGACTACCGGTACAGTTTGAACTAAACGTAAGGGGGATCAATATTTATCATTTTTATGATGCTAAAATTGAAAATGGTTAAAATTGAATGCTGTCAATTATATCATTATCAAGTCATCTTTATTACTTTATTAAATGATATAGCTATGAGTATGACATGATCGATTGTTGGCTTTACGAGGGACACCATTTCTGCTCCCATTTTACACTTTACATCCCATGATATAAATTAAAAGAACCTGCGATGGTATTATTTCTGGGGTAGGAATTCTGACTTGTCACTCGCTGACTATGTTATCTTTTAATAGCCTTTTAGGATAGCATTCACGTTTTAGCTGCATGCCCTATGAAGTGGCCCATCTCTTGTAGGAGGGGAGGGGATCGGCAAGAGTCCACATAAGACTTACCCAATTTCTGATTGAAGATTTTATCAAACGTTACTTCCCCCATTTTCTCCAGGTGTTTGTGCATGACACTCCGAACACTGAAAAAAATACAGACATGGCAATGAGCAAGTGAGAAGTGACAGTCGAGCAGTACAGGCTACAGCCCATCTTTGCACGGCATATTATAATGAGATGAGAGCACAGGAGATGACATCCATTTCAACGGCCTAATTCACCAAATCCACCTGTCTACCGTGAAAACTCAGCCTACCTGGGATCCGGCAGAATTATTTTCTTGCTAGCTCTGGCTGCTGGAGTAGATTTACTCTTCTCCATAGCCATGAGATAGCTAACATCGGCCAACACAGCTTCTAAGTCCGCCATTTTGGTGGTTCTTCTCGGGCTACGACTAGCGCTGTTCCGTTCAGTCCCTTCACTCCCTCAATGCGGTCAGACAGCCAGCGCAGAACCCGTACAAATTAAACCTTTTCTGCACCTGTCTGTCTCCTGCTGAGACTCAGAAACAATCCAAACGGCTAGATCCACTCATATATGTGCACATCCCGCTTGTAAAATCCTGAAATGGTCCCTCCACACGCACATTTCGCGATCGTTACTCACGAAAACATCTCAGGGAGGGGAGCGGTCCAAGGGCACATCTCAGCTAGCATGGCAATACTATTAATGCTCTTCAGACGTAGTCTCTCACTGATGTTTCCCTTGGGGTGCTGTGTGGAGTAGGGGAAACATCTGCTTGAAGTGCAATGTTGCAGCGTCACGATTGGTCCAGCGAGCCACATGGTAATACCACATGACGTCACAAGTATGGAGCTCAGTGCTCAGAGCAGCAGACAGCCTCGCCCTGTCTGTGTATACGAGGGTTCAGTTCTCTGTGTGCAAGCTGATATTGTGAGTAACTTGCTACGTCATGGTTTATGTGGTCTCTAAAGCCTTGTTTCAGACAGGGAATGGCTAATTTGACCACGCACTGGAGGCAGCTTGAGCAGGGGTACAGTTTGGAAGCAGCGCGGGAAAGGACTGAAAGGAGACGCCCTGGAGACGCCCACTAATGACTATGTGTCTAAAGCCTAAAGGCCTACATGCAGGAGGGGCCTGGCCGGATAACAGAGCGTGTTTTAGTTGTAGCATAGTCCAATAACTGTGTCTAATCCCGACTGATTTGGAGAAACTGATGATCCCAGGCTGTTGATAGTTTAGGATTTAGCGGGGATTTAGGTGCCTATAGCCTAAAACTTAGGGACAGGCCTACTGAATTGTGGAATAGGCCTATCCCCGGTCAAGTGCTACAGCAGGCCCCGCAAATAGGCCTAATTCATTCTAAGCTGTCTTTAGGAATTCCTTTTATAGGACCTCAACTTTTTTTTTTATCTATAATTCCATCATCATTTTGAATTCAACTTGTTTCATAAATATTATCGCATATAGAAACACTGATAGATTAGGAATCTATCGCTTGGCATTTTTTTTTATATTCATCCGTAGGCAGCTCCTTTAAGGTGAAACATTAAGGAATAAAAGTCAAAGCATGTGGGGGGTCATGTGCACCTGGTAGGGTATAATCAACATCTTTATTTTCGTATTATCTTTGGACACAGTTATCTTAGCTAGGCCTATGTCTGTTTTCAAGTCCGCCAAATGCACAGTACTGTAGGCCTACTCATATTCATATTTATAGATGATATCAAAACAATTTTTTTACAACTGAGCATAAATTTCAATTAAATGCATCTTTCGCCCATGATACTACTTTTTCCGTCTTGCTCCATCAGATCAGAGAGACTGGCATCAGACTCTCTGATCAGATTTCCCTATAAGGCCCCACAACCCGGGCCCACAACGAATTTAGGGTATAGGGCCCAACAGGTAACCTGTACCCAAACACAGAAACATACTTTAAAGTTGGTCCCAGCACTATGTTGGCTATCATTAACCTATGATAATATTTGAGGATGTGACACTGATCTAACCTTATAATTTGATGCGCACACATGGGGCCCATGGAAATTATCAAGCTGCAGTTATCTTCTGTTATTGTGAAACCTTGGGCTACATTTTTTTTCATGGCTTGCAAATCGGACTATTATTTTCAAGGTGTTTTCAGCCAAGAATAAAAGGCATTATTATTTGTTAAGATTTAAAGAGTTGAATGATTAAGATAACGAGTTAATTCTTGTTTTCTTTTCTGATGATAATAATCTTTAGGTGTCCAGTCTTGCCAAGATCAATCCGGGCCTGCAGAATAATACAATCTGCTGAGGGACCCAATGGCCTGCGAGGGGAAAAAGTTTTCATATAGACTGCAAAACCCAACCTTGCTGTATACTGCCACCTGGTGTTGGATTTATAACCGGAATTGCCGTCCTGGAGGTTTTATAGAAGGAATTGGTTTTGCACTACAATTTAATATAGGCCTAACACAAAATATGACAGGACCCATTGGAACATGTTCATTCTCTGAAAATCCCCCTAGATCTTATAGGCCTAAATGCATCCTTCCTTCATAATTAGGCTGATTTAAATTTGAATTGACCACGAAAATTTCTAGCGGACTATCACATAAAAACAGCCTGATTCTGTCTAAATTTGCACTGAATAAAATGTAGATTCACTATTTCCAAACTAGCTCTTGAAAAAAATGGGTAAGCACTCTGAGAAATCCCCTCCTGGTATTTTATCCAAAGCAAGAAACATTCAACAACATGTGTACTGGTTTTACATGTATATTTATTGGCATTATTTTCAACATGATTATTGACAATTCAGTGTGCCTGCAGTATTCACTTTTATTGATAATAAAAAAAATCTTAATCAATGATTACTTATCATTTTCAAGCTCCTCTCTGATCAGATCAGACAGGTTATCATGTGTATGGTAGCTTCAAAGGTCACAGGGTACTCCCCCTCTCATCTTGAAAAAGATGGACAAAAAGACAAAAAGTCTTCACTACAGAGTACCTTGTTGAACCTTATTTTTTTCAGTGTAGAAGTTGATTGATTAGGCACATACAACTTATCAAACATACATGACAAAGCAATCGAATACGTGGAATGTATTTAGTGAACACCTGGCCCAATCTTACAAGATAATTTAAACAGTAATACATGTATTATTTTCATTAAAGGCAACATTAATGCTGAATGTGATTTTCAGCCCCATCTCATATTTTGATTCCAGCAGGGACATCTATGGTAACATACCAATTACACCCGGGTTTACATCAATGGTCGTATTCTATCTGATGTGCAGAAGTCTGTAGGGGTAGCTGTATCTCTGTTTGAATGATAGAGTCCTGCAGAGGAGTATGTCACAAGAAAATAATATGAGCATATTATGTATTGTTGGTACAAACTGCTAGGGGCACCAATGTCTTTGCTGCTTCTCTGATATCTTTAATGCCAAGTTTAAGAATACATACAAGGTGTAGCATATATATAGCAATGCGACTGAATGTGTCTAGACGGTGTAGGCCCTATTAGCCTATAATATGTCCATTATATATCACAAGTAAGTATGCATTTAATATATAGACCTAGGTATAGGAACAGTCTTTGCAATGAGCCCTCGAATATGGAGTTCATACCTGCAGCATTGTATTCACGGGTATTTACTATACATGTACTTATAACAGTATATTAACTTCTACCCTAACGATGGTAAAAAAAAAGTTATACCCTTTATTCTATATCTTGTTAATCTTTTTTTTTTCATATTCAGTTATATCACATTTTTGTTGCATATTTCAAGTCTTCTTCAAAGATCACTGTGCCTGCTGTGCTCTTTCTGTCCACAAGGCGTCTCTTTAGGTTACAGCTAACCACAGCCAGGATGATGATGATCAGGAGGAATAGTACACAGGCGCCACCTAGTGCAAACATGATGATCTGGGACTGAAAAAAGTAAAGTGTTTAGTCTGGTCTGTTATTAAAGGTCAAACAAGTTATTTTTGTGATAAATGCGCCAAATTTGATTTATAGGTAGAACATAACATAATATTCAACATTTTTCCTTGCTCCAAAAAAATAATATTATTGTAACACTAGTTTTTCGGGCATTTTCGTGAAAAAAAAAAAGTGAAAGATGGCACAAATTATTTTCTAAGTTTATTCAGACCAAGTGACTGACCATCAAACCCCCTCAAATAGAATCAATATATCTGTGCATTATCATAATGATATATGGTGTAAACCAGATGAGTAATAGAACATGATTTTTTGAGGTCAATTTCCTGAAAAAGTGAAAAAAACACTTGAATTTTCGTAAGTCCTTCCATGCAGTGTAGGTTGATAACCATAAAACAATGCCCAAAAACTGGTTTTGCAATAATATCATTTTTTGGAGCAAGGAAAAATGTTGAATATTATGTTACGTTCTACCTATAAACCAATTTTGGCACTTTTATCACAAAAATAACTCAAATGGCATTTTCTTGGGTTAACAGACCAGACTAGTTGTCTAAAGATGAAAGTCATGTGAGAAAGGGACACTCGCATTTCTTCGAGATAAATCATACTTTTCAACATTGCACGGTCCAAAATTGGGAAACATTGACAAATCCTGGCCAACCCCCTCCACCCAACCACGTAAACACAAATACCAAACTTTGAAGCATATTCTGAATGAGGAATCACCTGAAGTTACCCTAATAAGTATCTCTATACTTTATCCCACTGCTCTCCCCGATTTCCCCCTATGCCTTCATGTACGTATGGCTACCCACTTGGCATAAAAACGTGTTTTTTTTACTAACGTTAAAAAAACGTTTTTATTGGATTCCTTAGTTTGCCAAATGTTTTCTTAACGTACAAAATTCAAAACATGTACCCAAAAACGTTTTTTAACGTTTTGTAAAGACGTTTTATTCTTAGGTCAAAAACGATGTTAACATAAAGGCAAAAAGGTTTTTATTTGGTTGAAAAAAAAAACACGTTGAAAAGCAACCTTTTTTATTTGGTTCAAAATTGGTTGGAAAAAAAGACGTGTAAAACGTTTTTTAACATAATGAAACGTTCTTAAAAACTCTTCTTATCCAAACCTAACAAGAAACTTTTGCAAATATGTTTTTGACATGTAGTTAAGCTTCCCTGTACAGTCCTTAGATATGTATGCCAGTGTGTTGTGCAAAATCTATAGTTAATAATGTTTCTTACCTCGAATAGTCCTAGGCCAACGATGCCTTGATTGGTGGGGAATAAAAATATGATAGCACATTGTTATCTAAAGTAAAACAGGCACTGCTGAACACGGCCATGATGCAACGAACAGGAAACTATATATCATGCAAATGAAAGAGGAATGTTATGTCACTTTAGCTACGCCCATGTAGATTTGTGGATGAAGGTTCTGACAAATTGCATATAATGTCATGATCTCCCCTCGATTACATTTATTTTCAGCTTAATTCATGGACACACCCAAACTTTTCATGTCTAATTTAGCGAAGCATGCTATTGGAAAACAAAGTGTGACGTCCCCATGCTGTCCAATGCTAGGCTAACACTTTGCATCAAATGAACGTTTCCTTCGAAATGCTTCACATAAAAAGAAAAAGGTTTTCATGTGAAACAACTTCTTTTTGGCGAACTACATTGTATTCATCAAGAGGTAATATTTCAAAACCGTAGTTACATTTTTTTTCTCATACATTATCACTGAGATTGGCACTGCGTCGTCTTTGTGGTTATGGAGCAATTATTTGCACATACCTGGTTTAGAAGTTACAGCAAGGACACTAGGCCCACTCCCACTGTCTTTAACTCCTCCTGTGTCAAGATGGCCATTGTCCTCTTGCCCTGGAGTATCTAAGTGTACCGTATCTATTCCATCATGCCCCTCGTTATCTGTTGGTAGATCGAAAGGGAATATTGAGTAAAAATGGACAGTTTTTTTAGAGGCGATAACTATCATTTGAATACAACCATGATGACTCAGATACGACATTATGTGCCCTCAGTACCTCTTTATTTTGATTTATCCAAAAATGCAGGGATACATAGAATTGTCATTTTGTGGATGTTATAATGAATTGGAGCACTGATGAGAATTTTGCACTATGTACATGGGTATCCTCCTCTGAAACAAATGTACAAAGGGACAACAGCATCAGGAGAACGTGTAAAGATGCTTGCCTCACTCATTAATATCGAACTGGTGGCTTACCTGATAACTGCCATACTCTACCAACATGATAGCATGGTTTGATATATTTGTCTCTTCTGTTTTTGATATGACTGATTGTAACTATGGTGTCATTTTTATGTGTCAGTGGCCCCCATTGGAGGAGATCTTTGTACTAGACAAATGAAGCCAATAAATGATTACAACAACAGCAGTTTTCTAGCCTTTTTTTTCTAAGGGAGTGGTCATTATTTATCAACAGGGGGGGGGGTGGTGGGTTTTCGCGTGGACGTGCGAAAATTTTTTACGCCCTCCCTCAACGGCACTCAAAATTTTTTGCGCCCCCCCCGCGCCAGAGGCGCGGAGAGTTTTTGGCGCCCCTCTTTGATCTATAGAAGCGCGCGGGCTTTTTTGCTAAAAAGAGGGTGAATTTTTTTAGCCCCCCCTCAAGAGGGGTCAAAATTTTTTTAGCCCCCCCTCGGGAGGGGTCTGAAAATTTTACGCCCCCCCCTCAAACCCACCACCCCCCCCTGTTGATAAATAATGACCACTCCCTAATACATCAAGAATACTCTTACCATAGCTATTTCCTGTATCGGACGGACATGATAGAGATGCCATCATCTCTGGTATTCCAATGGTCCAGAGATGGATTCGCTTGGCTGTAAGGCTATCCAGTTGGACTTCAGAATCAAACGTTACATCATTGTTGATTGTATAGAAACCACCTGCATATAGATAGTCGCCCCAGTATGCGTTGCTGCGAGAGTCTGTTGGCATACTGCAAAGACACATGTGGAATTACACTTTTCATGTGTATGCCCACCAGGCTAAAACCCGTTTTTTAACGTTTGCGAAAAAGTTCTGGGTAAGTAAACATTTGTAAAAAAAAAAATTTGAACGTAAAAAAAAACATTTGAATGCAATAAAAGTGAAGGCTCCACTACACAAATTTTTGGAACATTCTCAAGAAATGTTACACAGACAGTGTCTAAGGTATATAGGATATTGAAAGTCCTAAATTGTAAACATGAGCTTTGGGGAATCACTTGTAACAACATGCAGGGAGTGTGTTTACACATAGTTCTTTTTTTACATTTACTCCAAACCCAAGGCCACAACTATGGATCGCCCTCTCCATATTTTCGGAAATACAAATTTTCTTTTTCTTCGAAAAAATCTTGTCTACGAATTTCCCTTATGATATAAATAACAACACAGTAGCCTAACAACCTTAAATTCCAGAGTCTTGTCCTGTAAAACTCAAAGCTGCCTATTGAATAACAGGGACTCCCCCATGTGAAAGTCTGCAATATTTACATAATATCAGCTTGATTTAGTAACCAAAAACATCTTTTTGACAAAACAAGAATGTCTGAGATCACACACAATGACATCTCCTGATAAACAAAATAGCTCCCTCAACATAAAATATCTACCTTGCAATGATAACAAATACCACTCTTTAATCTGTGGTTGTTTTTAAACCTCAGACAATGTTGAAAAAGTTTTTTAAGTACTTGTTCTGACTATCTTTTTAGGCTTAAACCGAATTGGAGACCGTAGGATTAAATCTAAATGCTTTTTTTTTTCTTATTTTGCCAAGTGGGTAAACGACCAAGAAAATACAGATTTTGAAGGGTGGTCTTTTTGGTGGGGGTGGCAGAGATAGATTTTAGGAGTCCTGAGGAGCGTTTATGGTTATCATTAATGGTTTAGGTATGTATGCCCATATAATGTGGAGATACCATTTATTAACGTACCCGTGGTGGATGAATTCTTTCAACCTAATACCGAGAACCATTGCTACAAGCGGATCTGCATCCGTCATTTTGGGAGGACCCAACGAGCTAAACAATATCTTGAAGTCTTCCCCATGGGTTACAAGTCCTGCTTGTATCGGTTCGTCGCTTTGGTACCTCATTCGATATGCATAGCTGAAAGGATAGTTATCTTTGTTAAAAATCACATTTAATGTAAACATGGCCCTTATATGAGAAAACGTGATACAAGTAAAACAACAAAATAAAGAGCGTATTTCTAATGTTTGGAAACATTGCAAAATAATTTGGATACCATTCAAATGTTTTGATGCTCAGACCCTGTTCTTAAACCTTAACGTTATTAAATGGCTTTTTTTTTTTTTAATCTGCACATTCATTTTAGCTTTGAAAAAGGCCAAAACGCCACATTGGTTACATTTACTGTTTAGACGATTTACATTCATGCAATGGTACAGAAATGCTATTTGACGTCCTTATTATACACCTACCCAACATATCCGTACTTTAAGTACACTTCCACAAGGGGAGCCAGATATCCCCAGTCAGTCCAAAAAGCGATGGAAGCATGCCTGAACTTGCCTTCGTCTTTGAGTACATCGAACGGGAAGTAAGTGGTTCTAAGTGCCTCGTAAACCGATTTGGACCCTTGTAGGTCATTTTTGACAAATTCCTCCAGAAACTCCAGGAAGTTATCTCTGGTTTTGTTACTTGTGTTTCCTACAACCGCAGTAAACAGTTGGTATCCCTCATGCTCAGTAACACCAGAAAGGAATACCAGGTCTACGTTTGGGGAGAGAGGATCACCCCAGGTATTAATGTCCTTTATCACAGGCCTCCATGGGTAAGAAGCTAAAGGAGAGACATAGCCATGGACACTAGTGGTTCCCTCCAGGGTTTGAACACTGGTTAGTGCCATCGCATCCATCTGGATTAGACATTCTATCATGGCGGACTCTTCCCCATCAGGACATCCCATCTTCCTTGCAAAGCTCTTAGCTGTTTCTTTTGGCTTAAGGTCATTTGCCCAGGGAGCCGTTGCTGATCCACCGATAGTCATTACATGTCTGACAAGGCCGTGCGCATAACGAGATAAGGCTATCTGTGATGCCAGGGCAGCCCCAGAATCGACACCCATCAGAGTGACCTTACATGGATTGCCGCCAAAAGTAAAGATGTTTTCTTGTACCCAGCGAAGCGCCATCTGTCAAGAAATTTTAAAGAAGTAGGCCCATTACAGATTTTGGTTTGGAATATAGATATAAATCCCAAATGCAGTGTATTTCACCATATAAACGCTTTAAGACAATTCTACCTAAATGTCTATAGATATATCTTAACATTCATAATGTTAGTAGTGTATGGAATCAGGAATGTGACTCAGGTTGAATGTGTACTGATAAGCTGGTTGTTTCGTGAATGACTTACAATTATGTCCTTGTGTGCGTAGTTCCCTGGATATCTATCATTCCCTAGGGACAGGAACCCTAGTGCCCCCAACCGATAGTTGACAGAAACGATAATGCTATTCATCTGGAAGCTCAGGTCTAAGAGCTGTGGGTCATTTCCATTTCCGGTTATAAAGCCTCCTCCATGGATATACACGAGGACGGGGAATTTCTCTGTAATCCTGTTGAATAGATCATTGTTTGCATTATGCCGGTTTAGAATAAGGGGGTGGGGGGGGGTAATAGATCACGAGAGAGGGGAGAGAGAGAGATAGAGAGAGAGAGAGAGTGCGAGAGAGAGAGAGAGAGAACAGAGAGAGAGACAGACAGAGAGAGAGAGAGAGAGAGAGAGAGAGAGAGAGAGACAGACAGAGACTGAGAGCGATTCTAGTGAAAATCTACCAGTAATGGCCTACATATTTAATGTACTTGATGATATGTTTAGATGAGGCAAAAAAGGTGTGTTTCCAGTAACATAGCTCAAAGAGCTAGGATCGATAGATCGGATTTTTTATTTGAGTTTGTTTACCAATGTATGGTCAGATATGCCAGGTTCTTTGACTTTATTGTAGAAATACTAAAAGTATATGAGAAATGTTAAAAATATGGAAAAGACATGTCTTATGAAACTGAAGGCCCATAGAAAAATAAGTAAAAAATTATGAAAAATGGGGGAAAATCATGAAAAACTGATGGAAATTCACGAAAAAATCTTTGAAAATCTCAAAATTAAAAAAACAATTGCCCTGTTTTGGTAGGGTCGGTCGGGTAACTGGAAACTTTTTTAGGCCTGATTCAAAACCAGAGGAATCTCTCATCATTAACAGTTTTACATGTGGTATTGACAGACAATTCATATGGCATATAAACACAAAAAGAGACATACATATCTGGACGTGCAGGTATCCATACGTTAAGGTGTAGACAATTCTCATTTTGATTCCTTTCCCCAGCCTGTGGACAGTTTGGAGGGAAGGTGAGAGCCTGTCGTATATGCTGCCACCTTTTGGGAGGTACAGGATCCTGCCATCGACGCTCTCCTGTAGGTGGTGCTGCGTACTGAATACCCAGGAACCTTTGGTAATAATCACCTTAGGGGAAAACAAGAATTTTAACCACTCAGAATGTGCACTGGAAGTTATCTATCAAACACTATGAGTAGGCTCTCAGCAAATCGTAGGGGAAAGCCCATGCAAATTCTATAGTCAATCTAAATCATACCAGGAGCAGGCCACTCGTAGGGTTTGAGAAATGACTAGCTGGATCAATATGTATTATATGACCCCCTCAAAATTAAAAAGAAAAAGAGAGCGATATATGCCTAGAGTTCACAACCCCCCCCCCCCCCCGATACGCTGTTGCAGGGGTTTGTACTACAGGGGAAGTGTAATACATCTCTTCATGACCCCCTTGTGGAAGAAGGGTTAACTGGTTCCTCGTGTAAAAGCCACTCCGGATATGCGGGGTGTTTGCTAACTCTTCAGTTAAACTATAGGCCAGAGGAAGCTTGGTATGTCCATGTGAAGTAGATGTATCAAACCGTTTATGTATCAAAAAGCAATGACCCTTTGTCCTCATGATGCAGTCAAACAGCACCAGTTAATGATCTATTGGTGCATCATGACGACAAAGAGAACATGTATTTGAGGTATCATGCATGGATTGGCATTTGGTGTTATATGACTCACCTGTCCAGGTATTCCTGTGTCCGATACGCTTGTTAACGACTCCTCTCATCCTGCCATAGGATGTCGTCACGACGATGTCATCATGGGGGTGCGCGCCCAACATAGGAGGCTGGAGTTGAGGGCAAGTCTTCTCCAGATCTTTGACGAACGCCGGCAGAACATCAGTCCAAAACGACACTGTCTTAACTGGGAAGTTGGAGCTGTATGTATGGGGGACAAAGTATGAAGAGTGAGCGAGCAATAGATGTTTAACGCCATTTCGACAGCTAAGGTCATATTCATGGCGAGAAAACTACATTTTCACAGAGAAATGTGTCAGTGCCCGCGCATGTGTGCACCACACACATCCGAGGGCATAGGAAAGATGAGATATGAACCCTTTTAAAGGGGCCCTGGCATGGTAATGCATGCCAGCATTAAAAAGTCACGTGACCACCCCTTGATCAATCAGAGCGCCGCGATTTTTCTGCTGGTTCCCGCGATTTTATGATCACTCTTTGAACCAGTACCCATGCATGTTGTTAGTTCGCGGTGCTAGCCCCCCCTTTAAGTGGGCTAGGGAAGCCCACAAGGTGAGAAGAAGAAACCCATGTATATGATACATGTATCTGATGCTATTCAACTTGGCAGAGAAACTTCATTTGATATGTGATAAACCTGTTCATAACAAACATTTACACAGCTAAAAATATTTTTCTTGATTTAAGAAAATAAGATAAATTATCTTACGTGGCGGACAAAACTACCAGTTTTAAGAAAATTAAAAATCTTAAAACTGGTAGTTTTGTCCATCAGGTAAGATTATTTAAGATTCCAAGAAAATTATTTTTAGCTGTGTACATTGCAAAAAGGCTGTTTAGATTTTAAATATGCGATGTCTAAACATTCTTATTTCTGAATATTTTGCCTGCGTAGATGCTCATAGTTAGTCGTTTGTTTTTAGAATTTTAAGTACATGTACACCCATTTCGAGAGGATTCACAATCTATAAAGTAATACCCTCCCTGTCACTTAGTTGACCTGAAGGTAGGTTACTGAGTCTGGCATATATATTGTGCAGTCGATACAAAAAGGATAACTTACAAGTCGTAGGCATAGCATTTTCCTTCAAATAGCAAATCGAGATGCCAAACACAATCACAACAGGGGCGTAGGAAAAGGGAGGGGGCAGGGGGGCCCGCCCCCCCCCCCAATAATGAGGAGGTTCCCTATATAAGCCTATATAAGCCTATATAAAAATATAGCAGGCCCCCAACCGAGACCCCTGCCCCCCAGAAATAAAAAAATTGCTTCCTACACCCCTACACAATGCTTGTAATCAAAGGAACGTATGGCGATAGAATAAAACATCTGAGAATCTAAGCACCTTTTTTGCTAAACATAACTCCTTATATAATACATGTGTATGTAGAGGGATATTGTTCTTACAAAGAGTGTTACAAGATTATTTTTTTGAAATATGTTTCACGACTTATGTTTTACAGTGTAGCAAATGGTTTTACATAAATGGGGTTTATATGAATGTTATCAATGTTCACAGAGGATATAATTACCTGATTTGGTACGTCACCTCCGAGCCCTTCCAGCCGAAGTCAACAAAATTCCCTGTCTTCTTTTCATAGGCCGGCCAGTCCACCATTTGATCGCCTACCCCTAGCAGGCTTGGCTTCCTGAATGACAGTTGAAGACACACAGAATTATTCATAATTTGAACTAAGGACAGGCGATGTTATAACGCTTCATGATCACATCTTTTTTTTTTCAAATCATAAGCTTTCATACTGATTGCCATACTGAGGTAAATCTAAAGGCAAATGCATACACATCGTTCATATCATTTGCATTAAAATTTGATGGGCAAGAATAACATCATATCAAAAGTATACCATTTTGAGACACTAAAGTATAATATTAGCTATGTGATACTCATATTTCCTGGAATGTTTTACCCTGTGTGAAGGAAACTTTTTAACGATGACAGGTACTCTTCACAGAGCTCTAGCTCATAGCTGCTCATCTGTTTATCAGTTCTGCCAAACATTAGATGCAGTGGCTCAGTGTGCCCAGCCCCAACGTCTATCAGCAGGGAATTCTCATAAAGCGCCTCTGTAGCCGATGGGGTGTGATTAAAGTAATACACATACACCTGCAACAGAATCAATTCTTTTAATATCCTATGTATAGGCCTAGAAGATCAATGGTTCAGTTACAGATTTGGAGAGGAATGCCATCCCCGATTATTTCTGTGTGGGGGTGGGGGTGGGGGTTTGCATCAAGAAGAAAATAATCAGCCTAGAAGCCAAAGGGTGGGGTTTTATTCATTATGCGGGCCCCCTTTCTTTTGAAAATCTCCGATCCGTCGATCCGCTGGGTTTTGGACTCAGAGAAAGTGAGTCTAGGAAATATTAGATTAAGACAGATGCTTCAAAGAAAGGAAATTGCTACAGCGCTAACAGCGACACTATAGTACATTCTCATCTAATGGTATCCCTATAGTGCCTAAGGTATAGAGTTTTGGCATTCCTATATTGTAAACATGAGATTCAAAATTGTAAACATGAGATTTATTTTATGGGTGATCTCTCTCCTTGTGTGCCATATTTACAAACTAACCTGCACCTGCATAGACTCTGTGATTGGGTGGGAGTTCAATATATAAACATCAACACAGCAAAATATAAATAACAATATAGCAGTCACACAGATCACAGGGTCTCATACTGTAAAAATCAAGCCTGTCTGATATTGAGTTACAGAGAGACATCAGTGTGAAAGTCTGCAATATTTACATTAGGTCAACTTGATTTAGTAAACAAAACATCTTTTGACAACAAAAATGTGCCTGAGATCGTACACAAACCCTTTCCTATATATACAAATAGGTCTCTCAACATTCTATTTCTACCTTGAAATGATAACATACACTACTATTTAGTCTGTGTTTGTGCCCCATTTTGTGAGAATAGCTCCGATTCTCTGCAAAGATCGCATAGTGGAGCCTCACCTTATCTTGAGATTAAAGATGGCCAGTGCCCTTTCTGGAAAAAAATCCTTGGCATCATAGAGAAAAACGAAAATTTACTTTCCTCCATTTTATTTTCTACACTCTCATGGGCTATTCCTGCAGTTACCGAGACGACTCAGGCACTCACCTCTGATTGCTTGGCGGCGATCTTGTCTGCTATCATTTTGATTGGGGCTATAAACATATCTGATGCCAAATCAATTATTTGTCTCAATGTTTCCTGCACAGTCGAACTTTGCGACATATATTGCTTCTGTACCAGGTCTTTTATCTTTTCTATGGAACCACTCATAGTGTATGTAGTGTCATAGAAATCCTTTATTTTGTCAGGTATTTCTCGAATAAAGGCCTTACTAAGTACATCCCGTTGAACACTTTCACCGAGTGCCTTAAAGAGAGATATTGCAATGAAGAGACCCTCATCTGAATTTATGCCAAATAGATAAGGCACCTTGTTGTAACTGTTTGTTTCTACAAGTGTCATTGGATCCTTTGGGAAAAACTGACCGTCCAGTACAGGCTTAAAGTTAAGGTTGCTAGAAAAAGAGTCTACAACTGATTTGGTTGCATTCATGATGCAGTAATGGTTTAGAGGGTCGTCACATTGAAGGCCAATAAGCAGTCTCCGTGAGGATTCTTGGGTACTCGCTGTGTCTGAATTTAGATGAAATTGAGCACCACTCATAGAGAATGCACCCTGGAAGAGGCCACTAGAGGCAGGGCTGGCCACATGCATGGACACACTCATAGCTCCAGCGCTATGTCCCGCCAACGTTACCCTCTCAGGGTCACCACCAAAGTATCCTATGTTTTCTTGCACCCACTGAAGTGCTGCTACCTGGTCCCACAGCCCCAGGTTACCAGGATACTCCTGGGAGTTTGGCAATGAGAAAAATCCATATACATGTAGCCTGTAGGCAGTAGTGACCACAATAGAATCTGTCTCAATGGCCAGGTTGGTAGGGTCGTTGTTCAGTGCATGACCTGCTGTGAAGCCACCACCATGGAGAAACACCATCACTGGAAGGGATCGGGTTTTGTTTTTGTTTCCAGGAACAAAGATGTTTAGGAAGAGGCAGTCCTCGCTAGTTTCTGAACTTACTGGACGTTCGGGAATCATTGGAGGTGGCCGCGGGTATGCATTTGGCGGGGTGGCATACAACAATGCGCCATTTTCATCAGTACGATTAATATAGAAACCATACCAGTCGAACATACCTTGATCTCCATCATTACCAGTCATATTCAAGGGAAAATCAACGCCAGGAATACCTTCTGGACTAGGAATACTTCCGTCCTGCCAGGTTTGACTGCCAGGTTGGAAAGGACCTCCATCAGAAGACCTATTTCCAAAAGGACCTTCTTGGCTAGGTCTCCATAGAAAAGGATCTTCGGTGCTTGGTGTAGGAGTAGTAGTAATTCCAAATGGGCCTCCCTCACTAGGCGGCGTGCGAGCTCCAAAAGGGCCCTGATTCGTCACCCTGGGTCCAAATGGACCTTCCTGGCTTGGCACCCTGCGTCCAAAGGGACCCTCCTTGCCAGGGTCTCTGTTTCCAAAGGGACCTTCTTGATTAGGCCTGTTGGTTCCAAAGGGCCCCTCTTGGTTAGGAGTGCTATCGGTAGGCACAGGTGGAGGTATCCCTGTCACACCGCTATCATATGGGTCTTCAGGAATCATTTCTGGAGGTGCTGTCGAATCACCCCCTAGCATATCAGTCACCTTTGGAGGTATTGTGACTGAGGGTTCTGTCTTGCCTTCGGATATGACAGTGGATGTTTCTGTTGTCTTCTCATGTGTTTGAATGGCCCCCGCGGTAGTGGCATCTGAGATGGTACCATTTCTAGGGAATATCACTTCCTCCTGCAAATGTCCATCATCACCTGATGATGTGCTGTTATCACCTTCTCCTACTGTTCCATTTACCACCTCTACAGGAGGGACCTCATCAGAGAGGAAAAGGTCAGGCACTGGAGGGGCCTGCCTCCTCCTGCGTGATGAGGGGTTAGCTCCCGCAACCCCCTGTAGCCATGAAGGTATTCTCCCCTGTGGAGGTCCTGCTGAGGGAGGAGCTCCTGGAGGGTCCAACATGCCAAACGCCCCTCCCAGTGAAGGAGGCATCTCACCGCCACCAATCTTCGCTGGCATCTCTTCCTCTGTGGGCTCGGGAAAGCCTACCAGGGGAGGCGGCATTTCCCCTGTCAAGGGAGGAGGCATTTCCCCCGTCAGGGGAGGCGGCATTTCCCCCATCAGGGGAGGTGGCATTTCCCCCATCAAGGGAGGCGGCATTTCCCCCGTCAGAGAAGGCGGCATTTCCCCTGTCAAGGGAGGCGGCATTTCCCCTGTCAAGGGCGGTGGCATTTCACCTGTAAAATCGCCAAGGCCCATTGGTGGTATCTCCCCTCCAGGAGGCTTGGGAAGTCCTGCGGGTGGTAGAGGCGGTATTGGCATTCTGGACTTCCCAATGCAGCCTGGTGGCACAGTGGTCGCCTCCAGTGTTCCAGTCCATCCTGTGTGGGACTTAGGCCTTCTGAAACGCAGTTTCCCTACTGGAGGCTCTGCAAACGGTATTCCCAGGAACTTGTCTACAGTAGTTAAACCCTGTCCCCTCAGACCTTTATACTGGAGTCGCTGCCCCCTCACATTACCTAATGCTGTTTTGACGGTGACTCTAGTATCTTCTACCTCCTCCTGCCCAGACACGAGTTGACAAGTAAAGCAGGATCCCAACACTAATATCCACACCACGTTTATGTGCAGGAATCCTTGCCTGTTAGTCTTCAGACAACTAGAGGAGAAACTCCCCTCCATGATGTTAACTTTCATAGTTTAGGGTAGTCCTGCAGGCAGCCCCTGGACATGTTTAGTCAGAGTCGGCCTCCTGGGGTATGAGGTGTATTGAAGGTCTAAGCTATACAGGAGAAGTAGCCACTGTGCAGGCTGCTATTTATAAGCTTAACGCTACAACGCTCTCCAAAGCCGAGATCTAGAGAAAGGACCTTCGTGGATAGGACAACCTGGAGGCTGTTGCAAAAAGATTGAGTCGTTGCTTTCCAGGGTAGGTACCTCACTTCCCACTTCCCTGCTCTACTTAACCACTTAGTATCACTTCCAACACTGTAGTTCAGAAGTAGTCACTTTCCCACAAATCAAACTGTGTTGCAAAAATGGTCATACCTGCATGAGTGCTTCCCAGACTGCCCATGCCTACATACTTATGCAACAGAGTGTAGGAACCAACTTCCAGTGGAGGGTTTGTTAGTAACCACTTCTCGACCACTTCTATTGGGAAGTGCCATTTGGCAATGCAATAGAGAAGAGACTACCAAAGATGAGTGCCTTCCGTTTTTGGAAGTACACCTCCGACAGAAGTGACTTCCAAGGGTTTAGCAACAGCCACCAGGATCAAGGAGAGTGACGCTTATACAATAGCTATGGCTAATATACATTGAAAATGTTAGGCCTGAACAGTTGGTAAAGAAGTATTTACTGCAGTCTAGACGTTTGAATACATTTAGGCCCATGGCTGCATGGTTCAACACGTACATATCGACAGAGTATTAGATTATTAATTTTGCTCATACTTTCAATATTATTGTCCTTAATCTATTAGCATGAACTTACTTGTAGACGAATGATCAAAGCACAACTAATTAATGGAAATTTATAATCCCAATGGGCACACATTTAGAACGCTACTGCTAATATATCGTAATAGCCCTAGATGCAGAATTTGGTGTATCAAGGACTATACATGTGAACGTCTTATTAAAATGTGAATACAATTTGGGCTATATGAGTTCTATGAGGGGAGTTGTCACACTGAAAACATGGAAGATCCGAAACTAGTCAGCGGTGACCACTTTAGGTCCTCAAGTTGATGATACCTAAAACTACAGTTTTAGGTAGTCAAAATGACGACTTTAGGTCGTCATCCTGACGACCTGAGTCATCAGGATGACAATACTGACAGTACAGAGTCGTCATATTGACGACTCAGGTCGTCAGCATGACGACTTAAAGTCGTCATTTTGACTACCTAAAGTTGTAGTTTTAGGTATCGTCAACTTGAGGACCTAAAGTGGTCACCGCTGACTAGTTTCAGAACTTCTAGGTTTTCAGTGCAGCTTAAGGAAAATAGCGTCAAAAATGCGCCAAAAAGTGAATCATTTTTTTTGTCAGCTCCGTTTGAAAGTGTAGCAGTGACAGGCCATTCCGCACATAAGGCCATTTTATTGATATAAAACTTATAATTACAGATCCGTTGCTGAGATCTTAGCACCAAAAAAGTGTGTTCAAATTCCTTTTCTTGAACCTACAGCCGCTGGGATTTTTCAACCCTTAGGGGTAAAGGAAATTTGTATGGAGATCAACAACATATGTATACAACATTGATCCATTTCTCAGGCATGTTGGCTCAAGAAATCCGAAATCTAAGTTATACGAATTTTTACCCCCCCCCCCACACACACATCACATCACACTACTGCCTTTGCTCTAACACGAAGTACCTAAATATGCACTTCAAACACACTTAATAGTCACAAATGAGCTATTTCACTTGTGACGCAATAGCTGCGCACTGCCCTATTCTTTCTGTTTTCACAACAGAACTTTGCCTTAAATGCTACGGGACTCCCATCACGACATCCCCGAGAATAGACATCCAGAAGTCTATATCTAGCCCATATAATCTGTTGTTACCATTCACTCCCCTCATGGTCAGCCCACCGGTATGACAAATTGTATGGACAATGTGAGTGCTGGACAAAGGATGGTGTCTAGGTCTCCTGTAGGCAAAGGCTAGGGGAAAAGGACGTTATTAGAACTTTTGAAATGGTTTGGACAACAGATTTGAGACAGAATTGTCATATAATTTATACATGATTCCGAGAGAACGCTTGCATATTCAAAACGAAATGTTTAGACATCAAAAATGTCATTCGATATTTAAATCATCATTTATGGTGACCATGTATAAATAGTTTTTCAAAGATGTACTACAACACTTCCGAAGGCTTTTACCTTGAATAAGCATTGATACTACAAATGCCATATTTTGAACCATAAGTTAAACCAAAGGCGTTTTTCTCGGCCAAAGCTTTACAAATTCACAAACAATGTTATTTTAACGTTGGAGCAACGTTCCCTCATTAGTTGGGCGTGGGTATAAAGTGACTGGTGGGTGTCTAAGTAGGATCGGATCTAGTGTATAGGTGTGGGAGGGAGCTACCTGTATAAAACCTGGTCCCACCTGGTACCTTTGTGCTTGCAAATATCTACCCGGATTGGACCTGTTTGAATGCGTTTTGATTTTGTTTTGGCAACAAAAAAGGATGGGATTGTTTCGGGTAACACAGTCCGAAGGCTTAATTATAATACCTTTTGTGTGCTTCATGCATATATGTTCAGATATATAGTGTATGATGTGAGGCATATGGCTAAGTATACAGCTTTTGTGAAAAATTGAAAATAATGATGACACATGATAACCCTTGTTGTTGACGTGGAACATGTATTGCGGTGAAAATGAGACATTTTCACTCGAATAGATTTACATTTTTAAAAAGTATTTTGCATTGGCGTGCTTGTAAAACATTTGGAACGGCTAAACTGAATCATAGAGATCCAAATTTGTTGATAAAATTCACTGGAACCTTCAAACTGTCCAGAAAGGTGCGCATATTACTTACACTGTAAGAAATAACTGTTGAATCTAACAGGGATCCTCGTAAAACTGTGCAGTGAACCATCGTACTCATACAACAGGGAGCCACTGTAGTTTTTACAAGAAGCTCCAGGTGGCAGTGCGGTTGTACATGTAGTAGGAATCTCTGTGAAAATAACAACATCTCTGTGAAAATAATGATGGATCTCTGGCAACTTTGGGACAATGAATCCTTCGTTATTTTCGACGACATTTTTTTTACAGTGTAGACATTTCAAGGAAAATGAAAAGGTTTGACTCATTTGCTACACAGCCTACACTGGTTGGGTAAACTTCAACACATTGGGTTTTTTTTGGTAAAATCAGCTGTCAGTGAAGTGTCAGCTATCAGGAAAGTCATGTCAAACCCAAATAACATGTAGTTAGAGCAGGAGGTCAAGGCTAATTGCACTGATGGTAGCAACCAATGGTTCATTCAGAAACTTTCAATACACACATTCCCCTTACAGTAGAACTGTACAGAACTATTTATGGCCAAGATGGGGGGGGGGGGGGGGGGGGGGCGTTAATCAAACTACTATATTAATACAACCCTATTGAGGTTTTGATCCAAGCTTGGCCTGTCCTGGGGTATTCATCTTCGCTGAGTTCATCTCAATAATAAAATTAGCCAAGCGGGTTTTACGAAAGCAAAAGCAGGTATATTCGTAGAAGCAGAACCCCACCTATATACGCACTTCCTATATACTCCTTCTTACCCTCTCCTATTTGTATAGAGAAGTACCCAGTCAGATGAAAAAGTAATGCATAATCGTCAGGTCATGTCTATTTTTATGTACGGCTGTGCCCCTCCCCGCTAAACCTTCATTTCAGCAGTGGATGCATCTCTGTCCATATAATCAGGTATTCATAAGCAAGAGTTACATTCCAATTCTGAAAATAGAGATTAGAAAACGTTTAGAGGGGATGAGAAAGTGTGGACTAACGACATTACCCAAAAACCAGCCTTTTACTTAATAAAATCAATTTCTTTGGTAAGTTTTTCAACTTCCTACCCGGGCAGAAAGATGAAATTTCAACTTTCTATGTGGCTGGACCTGCATTAATCTAATGAGACACAGCCATATATCTCAATTACTCACTTTCTTGAATCTGGAAAATGCTCAAAGAACAAGTCAGCAACGATTTGTTAAGGAACATGGGTAATTTATTGAGTGACTCATTAAAATTCAAACACATTTAAATCAGAGGTTCACTCTGACGTTTGGCACAATTATCAAGGTGGAGGCCCATCCAAGTGAAGCTCACAGTGAATTGGAATGTGAAGACCAGGAGGGTATTGCTCCTATTGTAAAAAGAGCTGTGAGTATGTGCCCTCTTTTCTAAACAAGTTATGCACTGCTTCACCAAAGTACTTGCACTCACCACATCAGTCTCAGAAGTCGCCTGCCTTGTTTAGAACAGAGAGAGCTGCACTATCAGGTACCTACTCATGTCACACACTCTGTAGTATATTATACTGACTGACTTCTCCCAACTAGCTACCTAATAAAAGGCGGCTTTTTTAGCACTGTTCTTGAATGACCACTTGTGAGCAAGTGGTCATTCAAGGAAAGTTAAAGCTATATGAAAAGAAAGGACTGGAAACGAGGGCATTTTAGCCAGCTCTTCCTTTTATTATAGGAGCAACATCCTCCAGAGTGAAGTTGAAGGTCAATCAGTCAGCACCAATCTGGTGGAAGACCTTGGGTCTGTCAATGCGGTACATGTACTCAGCTACGTTGAAGTAGCCCAGGTAACGGACTTCATCAGGGGTAGTGTCATAATGGTAGTGACCTCCATCACCATGGTCACTAAAACAGTGAAAATGTTCAATCCGTAGGTCCAGTCCCTGAAGCAAAAGAGGATACATGTAGTAGTTGATTAGTAAGGGTTTCCCGTAGCCCATTTGAAGAAAGAAGAACCACTGCCTTCTCTGTAAGAATATTTTCTTTGTATACAAGGATTGAAAAGATGGAAAGCCAGTTCAAAGGTCCTGTCCAGGTTGCCCATTTATCTAGAATATAGCAGCAAGGCCTAACTAGGTTTACTACCAGCCATTCAGACTTGTGTTGGGTAGGGTCATCATCACCTTATAGGAATAAAACTGCCCTGTAAAGAGTTTTGAGAAAGGGAAAACTTGCTTATAAGGAGCACATTCTATTTTCCAGAATAATTTTCATACATTCTTATACAAGTACTAAGATGAATGTTTATACAGATGCAAATCTTCAAGTAACTCTCTACAGGGTATGTGCTATTCGTAGTGGTCTACATTAGTGCATGCTTTGCTATGACTACAGAATCCTATTTGTATAATTTCATTGGAACTAGTCTTGGGGAGGAATAACCATGGCCCATTTCAATATGTATGTACCGATAAAGCTGACCCTGAGAAAAGAAAAAGGGTCGGTCTCAGGTTACGAAACCCTGCATTTTGCAAACCTAGGATAGATATAACACGTACTTTATCCAATATTGCACAAAGCAATTGATTTTCAGACACCTTTAAATCTTGTATATGAAATTTACTTTCAGTTCTACAAGTAATGCCAAAATGAGTATCATGGTTAACACGTGAATTCCCGTGAAACTTTGAGGCTTCAGAAAGAAACGATTCCATGAGTCACTGTCCTTATTGACCTATTGGTTTGTGATAAGCTTAATGTCTCTACTCATATTTATTATATTGATTATGATGGTGTATTGTGAATATTATTTTTGACCTTAATGAAAATAGCACAATTGTATGTGTTTACTTTCGGTCAATAAAATTCTTCAACAACAACAACATAAGTTCACCACTCATATAGTCAAGGTTTCTGCGAAAATTTAATAGAAGAATCTGGTACCGATTTTTAGACCCCATCATTTGGAAGTCATACATGTAGCGTTATATTCGAAACATAAACTATAATCCTACCGGATCCACTGATGTGAGTTGGCCTACACAGATTAGCGGTCCAGGCATGTCGTAGAATTTTAACCAGTTGTTAACATCTTCATCAGATTTTAATGGCGTTTCCGAGAAACTGGGCTGCAAAGCATTAAAACATCAACCTTTTAAGCATTACCGCCTAATACAGGAATATACATGAGATTAGTGGGGCACATAGTATTGGAATATTGGCGATGAGATAAAAATATGCTGACAGGAACAAGGAATCATTGGGGCATACTGCACATATCATGCCTAACCGTGACATGCATTTGGTGCGTTTTGAGATATATGGACATCTGAAAATTATTTGTGACTAAGGGTATAAACTATGTTGCAAACGTATACACTATGTTACACCAAAATGTAAAATGTGAATAGATCAATTAAATTCTTTGACAATTGCAATTAAAATTGATTTGTGAGACCTTTTAACACATGTAGGGACTTCACATGGTCTCCATCTCTCAAAAGGGACAATTTTAAGAGATAGGGCCATTTTAGTCTTGGCAACATCCTATAGTCTACATATAATAGCCTCACCATGACCTACGTTAGAATATGATAATCCATGGCGTGTATTTGAATATGACTCAACCATGACGTGTATTTCACTACCATGACGTGTATTAATTGAATATGACACACCATAGCGGGTAGGCCTATTTGAATACGACTCATCATGACGTGTATTTGACTGTCATGACGTTATTTGAATATGACTCACCATGACGTGTATTTTGGCCCGACCTTCCTGTAACATGAAGGTTCCTCCAACACCTACTGGCTTTCCACCATAGTGTGCCTGGAGAGATTTCCTGACGCAGGAGCTGAAGTTTTCAGCACCCGTCCTCCTTGCAGCTTTTATCTCAAGAACCTGAAGATGGACAAACTCTGTCATAACTGAATTACTCAACTTTATCACGGACCATGGGCTTTATCACAAACGATTAAAACCCCCAGGGGTACAACTCGCCTGTGCGACTTGTGGAATTCAGGGAATGTGACTTTGGGTTTATCAATGTCTCAAAATCTCATAACATATACATGTAACAGTGGATGCTCAGGTCAATATCTGACACTTTGTGGTAGCGCCCAGACTGAGGAAGTAGAAAATCCGATCCCCAGTCTAGTTCTGTAGATCCTACATATTGATAAGCGGCGAATAAAAGAGTTTCTCCATTTAGCAGTATTTTATTATGGAATATAACCTTATTCATTTCTTTTCATGTCAGGTCTATATATTCACCTTTCCGGGTAGTCCATCAGAGACGAAGAAGTTACCCAACAGGAAGAAATCTGTTGAGTCAGGCTTCTTCAGAATATGACTCCCATCCTGCCAGATAAAATTCATAATTATAAACCGTTTTCAGACATGTCTAATCATGGATGAAATAGATATATCGTATCCCTTACTGAGCCATATATGTTGTACCTAGATATGTTGTGATATGTCATTTTTACTGAGATGGAGAGATGTGTCGGGGGAAGTGACATAATCTAAGAGAATTATTATTGGAGGGCCTTCATTAACACATTACAATGCCAAAAAGGTGTATGTTTCAGGTGATATACTGGCAAATATTATATAGGTAGGGTGGGCTGGAATCTCTTTTTCATTTGTAAGTCTTTTTTTAAATGCGACAAAAGAGCCAGATGATGCAAGATGTTCAGCCGCAATGCACAGGTCATAAAGATGACCCCAAAATGGACCCAGAAAAATGGACATTAAATTTTTTCAAAAAGAAAAGATTTTAAGGTTGACCCTATTTAGCTAGGAAGGGGTTGGGTTACCTCACTTTTAGGCCTATATATAACGGTGCTATTTACATATATAGTCAGGTAGCCAAGGGGGTATACCTTGCACCAAGGTATGGCAAAGGTTTTTTGATTGATTTTGGACAATTAGGGTATGGCGATTCAGAATCTGCCTGTTGCCGGCCTGGTAACATTGAGCATTTTTTGTTATTCACGGTTGCTTAGCAACCACTTAAATCAACAAAATAGCATGACAAAGGGGATAAAACATGCACAAATAAAGAAGGTAATCATAACTACCCCCCCTAAATCCAGGTCAGCCATTCTATTTATGGCGATGGCTTGTTGCTAAGAAACTCATGTTTCCTAGCAACAAGGAATTTATCATGTTTTTGCTTAGCAACAGCAGGTTTTTGCTTAGCAACAACATGATTTTGCTTAGCAACAGCATTTTTTTGCTTAGCAATCACAATTTAACAGCAACCTTTCAAGTCTTTGAGTGAGTATTTCTACACTTTCATTTTTTTTTATCATGTAATATGTATCACAAAGCCTTCATTTCTGTTAAAATGTTAGGTAAAACAAAAATAGAGTTGGTTCCCTAGCAACATTCTACATTCCTAAAATATTCTAAGAGGCTCTGCTAAAGACATTGTCAATAACAGTCTAATGCACCTTAATGATGTCAATCACTTTGTCTTCCTTATTATCAATTTTGAGACACAAATGTATAGTAGCATTTCATCAGTCTTCAATAGGCCTATGGATCAAGTTGAACTGGTTCTAAGACCCCAGTGGTTGCCATGGAAACACTAATATTATGAATATCATGCTAGCAAAGACCATAAAAATGTTATAGATTGATTAGAAAAAATCCAAATAATTTTGATTGCAAAAGTATTAATATTCATTGAATTTTGAAAATACGGAACTAAATTAATGCAAAACTAACCAACTCTGCCTGTTCATGCATGTTCATGCTAACTGTATTCTTCATGGCAACAACAAACAGACAGAGTCTGGCAAGAGAATTTCCTTTTCTGTCATGTAACTGTAGCAACAACCCTTGCCACAGGTGAGTGAGTGAGTAATAGATGTTTAACGCCATTTCAACATCTAAGGTCATATTCATGGCGAGAATGACATTACACAATTTCACAGAGGAATGTGTCTGTGCCCGTGCATATGTGCACCACACACATCCTGAGGGTATAGGAAAGAAGAGATAATTATAGACCCTTTTGAGTGGGCTAGGGAAGCCCGCCTGCCACAGGTAGGTTACATACAAACCAATTAGGTTATATATGACCTTATACACTATAGATCATTTATTGATACAGATTTGGGAAAATAATGTCAGTAATTAGAATAAATAATGTCATTTTTGGTCTAGTGAGTGATATTAGAGGAAAGGAAAGGAATGAGTTAGCACTTTTGCTTGCAAATTATAGGCCTACAGTATATCCCATCTCAAGCCTATCTATTGATAAATCACTACATATCCAATGGAGCATTTAAGCTACTGTCTAAGGCAACTGATTACATTACCTGTTAGGACTATAAACTGGTGACTTTAAGGTGACCTTGGGTGATATTCAAGGTCATTGGTATCAAATGTAACAACAATATTGGTCTGATTTGGATCCTTTTTGAACTGCTCTCAGCTATTCATATAAGTCTAATCAAATGGGATGCGAACCTGGCACCTCATTCCATCAATGAGTATACACTCTGGCTGGTATCTGTCACTGCATTGGGATTGTTAAGCTGTATTTCAATGATATGATGGGCTATAGGTAAATTTTTAGACGGTGTACTGGAATTACAACAATGCATTATTTTACCTTGGCCCT
This sequence comes from Acholoe squamosa, assembly GCA_949317995.1. Lineage (NCBI taxonomy): Eukaryota > Metazoa > Annelida > Polychaeta > Phyllodocida > Polynoidae > Acholoe > Acholoe squamosa. Next base: position 57,708,175 of record OX439041.1, on the reverse strand, counting down.
AGTATCTTTAATGTCAATCGCTGGTACTTCATATCAGTAATAATTGATGCATCTTATAAAAACCCACACATACATGTAGGGTTCTACCATATTTCTCCGGGAGTGCTTGGATGATATAGGTAGATTTCAGACTCATGTCAAAAATCAAGATCCCAAAAAAAACTTTTTAGAGTAAGACTTCATATGAACTATCAATGACAATGATAGGGGCCTCAAACCTTTTCTATCTTTTAGGTAATATATCTTAAGAATTCTTATGACATTATTTGAACAATATATCAAGCCCCCCCCCTCAAGATCTCTGATTATTATTTTAGGGATTAAAAATGTTGTGTCACTATAGATACCACACCTTTCTTAAATGTCTTTTAATCAAGATATCAGCACTATCATAATTCTGGTACTTAACTCTGTGCATAAATATGCACAATTTAGACCTATTTAAGCCCTTAAGAAAATTGTAATATGGAGTTTTTGGGTTCATCTGTAATCCTTCACCAGACACCTCTGCTACAATTTGTGTCCCATTCCCAACCACTTTGTTACTACAGCATTATTCAGTTCTACAATGCATATACCTCAATCTCAAGCACCTATTCTCTCCCCACCATTCTCCAATCCACTCATGACACAGCATTTTCTTAATATTATTTGTCCAATAATCGCTCATAGTGATTGTTTGCATATATTCCACCAGGGGGAGTCCACCTCAACTAGTTCAATACCCACCCACCAGGTGTAGGGGTTCTACCTGTAACTGATGTGTGTGTATTCAAATCCATTGTTGTCGTCATCCTATACAGTTCACCTTCAGGATGAAGATCCCTGTCATTTTAATGAAAATCTTCCATTTCCAAATACTAATGTTTCATTCCCAACCACTTCTTTTTTAAATACAGCATCATTCAGTTATAAAACACATCAAACTCACCCTCAGGCATCTATTCCTCCCCCCATCGTCCAATCCACTCATGACATAGCCCACTTGGCATAAAAACGTTACAAAAGCGTTAAAATGTTTTTATTGGTTTCCCTATTGGTTATTTGGTTGAAAATTGGTAAAAAAAAAACACGTTTAAAAATGTTTTTTTTTGCCAAGTGGGAGATTTGTCTCAATATGATGAACAAAATCCCTGTCACTTATATGATCATGACTACTAACCAACCACTTATAATATGTATATAGAGAGTATATAAGAATTTAAGATGGTTCCTATGGCTACCATATTTAACAAAAACAAAGCATGCATTGTTATGCACCCACGCCTGCAGTGTCCCCATGTAAAAGGATTCAACCCTTTTCCAATATTGGCTCTTAGCCCTCACTTCCCCTCCTGATCCCAAAAGTTGCATTGGATTGGTGATACAGAGCCTGTACCAATTGGGAACACTAACTGATGAAATGTATTGAGTAACAAAGTGGGCAATATATTCAGTATATAGACATCTGATCTCTCTCAGTTACGCCATTGAAAGGTATTTATACATTTATAAAAAACGGAGTGTGTCATCTTTATTCATAAATTGGATGATATTATCATATTGGATGATATTATCATGAATATACAAATATCTTACTCTATTTAAAAATTTGTTTTAATAGAATCACCATCATGAAAGAGATGTGTATATTCCCTGGATGTAACAGAAGCAGTAAGCTGAGTACTGCAGGATCTGAAGGACTGAACAGTACAATCAAGGCTAGTGAAGAAAGAGGAGATGGTCTGCATCTAACAGTACACACTGACCTGACTCAATGTGATGACAAGATCATAAAATACCACAGGGAATGCATGGCAACAACAGCAAACGGAAAAGTAGCAGAGCACAAAGTGAACCACCAAGAACAAGACAGAAGTCAGAACTATGTTATTTCAATTTTCAGTGTCATTGTATATTCTGTGGGGAGGAGTGTAAAGTGAAGGATAAGAAGAACCCATCGAGGTGGAGAGAGTTTAGCCTCTGCAGACCAGCTGAAAGAGCTGGCATGGATGACTTAAAATCTGTGGTCCTACAAATATATGAGAAACGGGCTGATGAGTAGGCTTATGATGTACAACTGAGATTGCTTGGTGCCCCCAGTAATCTTCATGCAGCAGATGCTAGGTCTCATAGGGATTGTTATAAGACATTCATGTGGACAAGGAACATCAAGGCAGCCAAAACACCAGAAAATAAAAACAGACAATGAATAAGAATGATATTGGGATGGTGATTGAGCTTATGGAGAGGGATCCAACTCATATCTGGACAACTGTGGACTTGCATAACTTATATTCCGGGTTCTGCAAAAGAAAATGAATTGATGAGTCGAAGAGAAATCTTTTCAAAATTGCAGAATCACTTTGGAAATACCCTCATCAAACTGGATATCAGAGGTCGTGCAAGCCTACTTTGCTTTAAAGATCATCTGCTAAAAAACCTTAAGTTAATCAAAGTTGACCATGAGAGTGAGGAAACCCAAATGATCCAAAAACTGAAAAGGAAAATTCACTCAGAGGCCAATGAGATCCCTAAACAGGAGGACTATGACATTGCCCAGTTCTCAAAGTCGAAAACTATAGACAGTACAAGTCTAACTTTGCTAGCATTGATATCTGCGTTGGTTTCCGGGGGGAAGGTAACAAAGATCTCACGTACAATGGCCCAAGCTATACAGGCACAAATAACAAAGTCTTGGAATCAAACAACGCTGGGTCTAGCTCTAAAGTTACACCATAGACATGGGTCTAAGAAGCTTGTGACACTATTACATGATTACGGAATCACTGCAACATATGATAAGATCCTTCACTTTAGAACTTCAGCAGCTATTTACACGGGATCTCAACCTCAAACAATCCAAGGTCTTCAGAAAAATCAAGGGCAGCTCTCGTCATGGATTGACAATTATGATCTAAACATTTTCACTCCAAATGGCTGTAGAGGAACATATGCCCTAGTCACAGAAGTGACTCAACAACAATCACTTTGTGTAGATCAGGTTGAAAAGGCAGACAAAGTCAGACCCATTATACCCAGATTCAGTAAACCCAATATGACCAAAATCAAGCTTGATACCCTGTGTGAAAATGATCTCCAGCATTATCAAGGTGAAAAAAATCCAATGCCTCCAGTAATCCATGACCATGATGGTATACCATTCCATGAGGCGATGAAAAAAATGGATGAAATAACCCAAGCACTAAATGCTGATGTTGAATGGCTCAAAGAAGTCATAACCAATGACTCAGAAGAAGATCCCCCAGCTGAATGGTCTGGCTACATGGCACACATGGCCAGGGAAAATGGCTTTATTTCAAAGGCAACAAAGTATGCATATGGTCCTCTTATAGATGCACCACCAAGCCACCCAGACACAGTTCTCACCAGCATAATGTACTTGGAGACATTTTTCAAGTCTCATGGCCAGAGATACCTCGACTTAGTTGCTGACCTATAACTGTACAAAGTACTATTGCAAATTAAGTGGTCAAACCCAAACAGATGGAAACATCTATTACCTAGAACAGGTGGTATGCATTTTTATATGTCTTTTATTGGAAATCTTATGGCAGGATCAGGATTGGAGATCTTTGGGGCTGCATACAATGGAACTACGAACATGCTTAATGAGAGGTTTTCGTATGGTAGCAACTGGAATCATGAGAGAATCAGTACAATCTGGCAAGGAATCATGGGAATCCCTGGAAATCAGCAGCACGTTCTTCCAAAACAGGTCGTCTTTGGGTAGATTGCTTCCTACTTTCAGTGTTACTGGCGCATATGTTCTTGAGAGCAGAAAGGGAAGCAAATTTCACCTTGTATGTGTATTGTATCTAGAAGATGGTACCTTACTTTTTTGCAGCCGGCCATTGGAATTATGCAAGATATGTAACATGGTACCTTCTAGAATTGGCACAACTTGATGAAGAGGCAGCATCCCTTTACTTGCTTGGTAATCATGTTTGCCGTCACAAACCAGGTAGTTGGAATGCAGTCTCTGCAAATCAGTTCGGTGAACAGATATATATTCGAAAAGGCAAGGCCAAAGGATTTTGTTTGTTTGTTTGTTTAGTTTTACATCCGGGGACCATCGAGGAACTCAGACATAGGCCAAAGGAGGTCTTGTTGGAATGACACTCAACCCTAACCAAACTGCCCAGTGGGTACTCTCTCAGAATATTTGTAATATGCTCTCACATGACATGGATAAAAAAATATTCGAACCTTATCAAGAGGAAGACCTTGATACAAGTGTTGACAGACACTAGGAAGAGGGAAAGAACAGACGAAAAATGGATGCTGTAGATAGGAAACAAATTCGGGCTGAGATAGCTGCACATCCACATCCATTAAAACAAAGTGAACCGGTCCTGTTCAATATTGTAAGTGGACGAATCGTTGATGATAGAATCAATGTCGCTGATGCACTCTCTATCGGTGAGTGTATGGCAGCACAGTTCAATGATAGTCTCCCATCTGTTTTTTATGGCCCAATTCATGCCAAGGTGACCACAATGGGTGCTATAAAAGGGATTAAAATTGGTGAAAGAACTACCTATTACATGGAGAAGGTGTATGGAAGATTGCTAGTCCTATCTCAAAAGAGAGGTGTGACACTGGAACAACTCCTCACCTATGAGTTATCACCACTACCTCTTGCCATTTTTGATGAGTATGGAGGACTCCAAAGAGGAAACAAGTCATACCTCTTGCATAAACTGGCTAGATATAATGATCCTGGGGATAATGATGATCTTGATCTGTTAGATGGCAATGAAACACTCTGCCATGTAGCTCTACCTAGTGACAGTTCTGATGTTGAACTGTTAAATGGCATAGAAATGCTTAACCATGTACCTCTACCTACTGACAGCCCTGATGTTGACCTTGTAGACGGCAATGAAATGCTTTACCATATAGCATGGCCAAAGGCTGGACAATTAAAACCCTTACCATAACATCACACGAGCAGTAGCAAAAGATCATGAAGTCATAGTTATCTATGATAGGTACAATGAAACCTCCATCAACACTCAAGAGCGTTTAAGGAACAAACCAGCCAATGATTAAACTCACACAAGAAACCCCATTACCATCTAGAGATACTATCATGAAGAGCACAGCGAACAAGAAGCAACTTATTCACCAGATATGCTGTCAGAACAGTTATCTGAAGGCCACTAGAAAAAACATGAAGAAGCTGCCAATATCATTATCAGTTACATGAAGATACTGATTGACCAGCAAAAAAACATCTTCAAGAGGTATCTGATGACACAGACATACTTGCACTGCTTGTCTACTTTTGCTGGAAGTGGCAGAGTGCTACCCTCATAACAATGCGCAAGTCAGATGGCAAAATCATCAACATCAATGAAACAGCAAACAAACTTGGTAACAAATCCCTCAAGATCTTGTGGGTGCATGCGCTATTGGGATGTGACACAATTAGCTTCTTTGACTAAGGGAAAGGAGCTGCACTGTCTGCATTTGAAATGCCTGGTGTCAATATAGAAGTACTTGGAGAGCAAGAGGCTACTGAAACTGACGTGTTAAAGGCGGGCAGTCATTTCATTAGTCTCATGTACAAAGTAAAGAAGCCACATAAACCCATAAATGAAGCAAGATATTCAATCTTCATCCACCAGAAGATAACTCGGAAGATTAAATCCCTGCCACCAACAGATCCTGCTCTCAAACTTCATATCAAAAGAGCGCATCTACAGACTATAATATGGAAATCAGCAGAAAAGTTAGCCCCTCCAACTTTGGACATTGAAAACTATGGTTGGGAAATCAAGTCAGGCATACCATGTCTCTGAAGTGTCAGAAGTTGTCCCACCAGAACTAATGAAATCGGTGGCTTGCAATTGCAGTGCGAATGAGCCATGTGCAACCAAAAGGTGTGCTTGTACAAGTGCAGACCTGCCATGTACAACCTTCTGCAAGTGTCATATGACTGGTAATTGTGCCAATACACTATCTAACTGACTGGATCATGATGAAAGTACTGACCTAATTGAAGATGATGACATTTAAGAGCATGCCCATTATGTAAGAGGTAAGGAAATGCATCTTTATATTACTGTTACCTCCTAGTTCTACTTCTCATTAAAAAAGGCCGAATATATCCCATACTATGCCAGAACATCACGACACTGTACTTTATAGGTGATTATCAAAATTTATAGAAAGTTAGAAAAATAGGTTTCAAGCAGGTATTGCCCATTCATATGTAAACTGATTTTTAACCTTGTTGGTTATACAGTCAGTTAAATTATATTTGGAAATTAGGAACTTTGCATTCTGAAGATTGACAAAACAACTCAAACCATAATAAACCACAAAGAAAATATTCCTAAATTCATTCCCAATTATTCTAAGATGTTTCTTTCTTGAGTACAGGTTTATGTATGGGGAAGGCAGGACCACAGACACCGTGACAGAGAGAATACAAATACTCACTATGAACTATTATCTAATGTCTGATATGTGGACATTCTTCACCATGGTATTTAATATGGGAAATCGCCATCTTTATCACATGTACAAATCATTAATGCCCAGATAAAAGAAATATGAACAAGATAACCTTTGTATTGATATACAAACAACTTACATGCCATCCTTATTGAAGAATTGGTGTAAACTTTCTTTAATAAATTTATGATGTAGTAACATCAGGAATCATAATAACTTTAAGGTACATACATGAAGAATACAGAAAGTATATGCGATATTGTTATTTCACATATCATTACTATTGCTTCATGGTCTATGAACATGAAAAAATGTATAAAATCACAGAATTGTTCTTTCAAATGCATGAAAGGTGGCATTAATTTTTGGTAGCTAAGCAGCAATTTGTGGTAACTAAGCAAAAACCTGAATAATTCCTTGTTGCTAGGCAACATGAAAGGGTAGAATATCTGACATGGAATGGGAGGGGGGTAACACATATCACTATTTCATTGCAGTGATATCTATGAACTTATGACATGTGTCCCATAGGTCTACTAAATGTGAATTCATGCCAAATATTACTCTTGTTTATACCGTAACTGTTTTTGATGTTTTCTGTAGATTGCTATGTGACCTAGTAATAGAATTTCAACTGGCAATATAAAGGGAAATGAATGTGTCATGGACTATTAATATGATAAAATGAAAGAAAGTGTAGAAATACTCACTCAAAGACTTGAAAGGTTGCTGTTAAATTGTGATTGCTAAGCAAAAACATGCTGTTGCTAAGCAAAATCATGTTGTTGCTAAGCAAAAACATGCTGTTACTAAGCAAAAACATGAAAAAGTCCTTGTTGCTAGGAAACATGAGGTTCTTAGCAACAAGCCATCAGCATAAATAGAATGTCTGACCTGGTTTTAGGGGGGGTAGGAATGATTACCTTCTTTATTTGTGCATGTTTTATCCCCTTTGTCATGCTATTTTGTTGATTTTAGTGGTTGCTAAGCAACCGTGAATAACAAAAAATGCTCAACGTTACCAGGCCGGCAACAGGCAGATTCTGAATCGCCATACCCTAATTGTCCAAAATCAATCAAAAAACCTTTGCCGTACCTTAGTGCGAGGTTGAGCCATATTTGGGCATCTGGCTACTGGACTAATACATTTGTTGGGAACTCACCTTAGGATTGACTTTGCAAATATGTGTATTGTTGAATCCATTTGCACCCGTTTTAATGTTAGCCATCATCTGGAAGAGTTAGTGTAAATGCTCATCGAGTCTTAATAATAGTCCCTTGGAAATATGGGAACACCACAAAAGAAAACATTAATAGGCCGCTTAAAAAGGATTATCAGGTTTGCGGATATTCTTTTGGGAAAAATGGGTGAGGGTGGGAGGCTTTTTAATTTTTATTTCATTTGGGTTTGAAGTGACGAGGGAGAGGCTATTTTTATTTTTATTTGCACAAGATTTTTTCCAAGACACTATTCCCATACATTTTCATTAATGGAACAATTGCTAACATCATGTATTCAACAAGTCCACACTGTAGATGATGAATTGGGGATTAAAATGCTGTTTAAATCACGTTTCTATCCAAATTACTTGCTGAGATATGAACATTTTTGTTTGGGCAGAATTTTTTTTCAAGGGATGCGGAATTTCCAAACTATTTTTGAGATTTCAAGGAATAGAAAAACAAAAATTAGGCCCCTAACTGATGCGGGCGGTATTCGCGAAGCTGATAAGCTTTTTTAAGTGGCCTTAAACTCTTCCTCAAATGACACAATAGGAGAAGATATAGGGGCCTAATATCAAGGGGATTTAGTGATACTCGTAACAACTAGGTGGCATCACCAACTTCTTCCATTTTCCTTGTCTGATCTTGAGGACGATTGCCAAGAACTCACAGGAACGCCCCCTAGCGTTTGTACAAGGCACTAAACAACCTTTACCCAGGCAAAAAATTGTTCTATTTGTTATTGTTGGATTTTTGTAATACATTTAGGTACCCATTTTGCTTAACAAAGGATTCAATATTTCGCGGTGTTTTGGTTCTGCAAGTGTCACATAGTGGAGCGTCCACTAATGTTCCTTACAATAATCCTTATTATGTTCAATCTCACCAAACCAACAGTCAGGCAGTATAACATGTTATAGACAAGATTTAATAGTTTTTAGCATTATCCTACCTCACAGTTGACACCCTCTGTGTTACATGGTCCTGCTCCAGCACCTACCACCAAGGACCCTGGCAGGTCCACCTGTCTCGCTACCTCCTCCAGGTTGTATTTCTATCACCATGGAAACAGAAAAGTAGGCATATTGCATTTGATGAAGAAGGTAAGAGAGAGAGAGAGAGAGAGAGAGAGAGAGAGAGAGAGAGAGAGAGAGGGGGGGGCGGGGACACTGAAATGGGAAGCTTTACAACAACTGTTGGCCTATGGTAAAAGGGGGCTTAGCGTCATGATAACCTTGTATCTTCTACATGCATTTATCATTCTTAAAGATGTGGATGCGTTGCTTTTAAATATCAACAGCCCGACTGTTCACAATAGTAACATTATGCTAGGTCAGCTGCAGATAACAGGCATCATTTCAATATATCATCGGGGAGGATGCCCATTTATAGGATAGGGATCTGTACATGTATCTGGCCCATGGTTATCTAGTGTATTATCAAGTAGAGATAACCTATGGATAGGGGATATCGTTTAAGACCAGAATAGTGAACTGAGAGTTGGACGTTCATGTTTGCCCAAGGCAGAGATGCATTCTTTGATTATACGAGTTTATTTCAAATACAGTCCAAAATAGGACCGCGAAGAAGGACCTTTCAGAGAACCCTGTATTTCATCATTGTGGGCTTGTCAAAGATAAATATGAGTTACCTTGTCTAGCTGTGGTGTTGGTACTAGGTTTGGTACACCCCCGACATCAGCCAGTCTTGGATTACCACACAAACCTTTATGATATACAACACATCGCTGCCGTTATTGGTATAGAGGGTGGATTCAAATACTATGACATTTATTGTTTTATTTGTTAAAATGACAAAAGAAAGAAAATCTTTGAATCAAGCAGTGGTCTCCAATCTAGAGTAGTAGAGGAAAACGGGTTCATGTAATTATACTGAATTATTGTCAGAATACAACAATCTACATGTATATCTAAATCTGGCATGTTCACCTTTTTCCGCTAACATAAAGGGCTTCTCTGTGAGATTGGGGCAGTCGACAACGGACACTTGCACCTCAGCGAAGTTCTTGCTCAGTCCATTCTGCAAGACTTGATAAGAGAAAGGATTCTTCATATAAGGACAAAGAAAACGCGAATTAGGAGATAGATTGAGAGAATATAAAACTAATGGAATCCAGCATCATCACAATGACACTGGCATTAAGCCATTACTGTACTCGTCAGTATTGCACTAAATATGAATTGCATATTTATCCAATACTCCTAATAATCTGTACAGTGCTAGAGAGTATTATAACCTACCTTTAGCTACCTCCTCCAGGGGAGGGCAGTGCAAGGGGTGTTTCTCCACAGGGACTTGGTGAGCTGACATCTTGTCTGACAGTTGAGACTGGATGAGGCTACTACATGGACTACATAGAACTGTATACGTAGGAGATGCAAGACCAGTCTCGGACTTGCCCAGACTTACTATATACCGTCTGGGAGACTTGTTATAAATCCACTAATGTCGCAACAGGTTGAAGCAGGTGTTAAAAACTTACCTTTGCTGTATCATAACCCCAGTAAACACATGATATCATTCCTGTATGGTTAATGAAGACAGGTATATCTACATAGAATTACATGGCAACTACATAGTTTTGTTTGGTATGTGTACATTAGGCATTTAGTAATTACTAGTAAAAATCTACTTGTAGGATTTACACATGAAAAACATTGATAGAAATGTGCCATGCTGAAGCCTTGAACTCTGGACCCTTCACATACCACAGTGGATACATACACGGCAAAAATGGTGTTTAGATCCTAAACACAATTCTAAACATATTCTTGCAACGTTTTTGTAATCACATTAATTTCCTAAACATGTTTAGCCAAACAATGTGCTTAGCTCAAGTGTTTAGAAATCTAGGTGTTTAGGTAAAACTTTGTGCTTAGATATATGAATTTTTGTGTTTAGGTGTTTATGAATTTTTTTGTTTAGATGTTTAAATGATTTAATGGAGAGTTAAGGTTTGCAGATATATATATATATATATATATATATATATATATATATATATATATATATATATATATATATGCATTAAAAACAGATATATTTTGTTTGTTTTCTCATTTACTGGGGGGGCATCAGCAGGTATTTACTTGTCAAAGTCTCCAAAGATGTCAGTCACAGCTATATACATGTATATGTATTACACACTGCATCAGAATGAGAGACTTGAGAAAATACAACAGCTTGGCAGGAAGGACATTGCCTTATCTATTCCAGAATAACTTTAAATAGGTGTCAGTCATGGAGCTTATTGATTATGTTATGCTTATGATGGTGGCATAAGGTGAATCTAGTCAATTTCCTATAGCCCTTTCTATTCACATGACATTCTATGAAATGAAACCATGATAAACATGGGATCTAGGATCCTGGACCATTTTAGAAGAGGCATTACAGTGATTTAAAAAGAAATCTTCCAGGCCCACTATAGGGACTGGAAGATCGAGGCTGATGCAAGACTGGACCTTCACCTCATACACTGTAAGATAACAGAGAAACATCCAGCTCCCAAATCACTATGCATACGGGGGTCTCAACGATCAGGTACAATAAAGTCTCACTATATCGGGCACCTCTGTTTAAGTTAAAAATCGGTCGGTTCCTGAATCGGCCGGTTTCCTCAGCCAGGAATACAATGAAGTCTATGGCCATAATCTAATCTGTTCAGAGGGCTATCTGGCCGATAAGTGAGACAACTGACTTTTTGAGGACCGATATAGCCTCAGTCAGTGGCCGTACCTCAGGGATTCAGTCAGCCCCATGTCAGGTTCCAAGCTCATTTTTTTTTTATTTACATGGCCTCTCAGATGTTATACTGCGTGTAAAGAGTTCACTCATCATCTGCATATATGTGGAGGCAGGGTGACCTTATTTAGTATAGCCCCTACCATTTACATTTTCCTCTTTTTTTTTTTTTTTGGGGGGGGGGGGGTGGGTAAACGATATTAAACAGGACTGGGCATATCTAAAAATCCTGGAGCTAATACCGGAGTGGCTGTAGCTGAGGACCCGAGGAGCAATGGTAAAGCAAAAGATTAGAGCTGGTGTGGGTCAAAAATTTTCAGAAATTTTTTTTTTCTAAGGTACAAAAAAAAAGCCTTTTAAGGGAAACATCATAAATTCAGCACCTCAGGCACACCCCTTTTCCCAGTAAACACACTTACGTTTATTAACGTTCAGGGAATGTAATTTTAGGGGTCAAATAACGTAATTTCTGTACGTTCTCTGAACGTAAAAATGTAAGGTTTTTTTAGGTAACTGAACGTAATGTAACGTAAATTTACGTCCACAGAACGTTCTCTGAACGTGATATTTACGTTATATATATATGTAATATTTTCACATTATCTCAATATAAAAATACATTTTTCACCCATTGGGTAGATATCTAGTGAACATCATTGAATGTTTATATACGTAAAAGGATTGATGTGCATCTACGTAACCTTAGAGATGTAAATCAGCGTTTCTTTTACGTCATATGTGCAATGATGTATTATTTTTACATTACATTTCAATAGAATTTTTATGTTCATTTCCATCATTGCCTGATAGGTTTTTAATTGATGTCTACAGCAGAGGAATGTTTTTTTACATCTTTACACATGATATCATCCTAGGAATTTGATGTTTATTTACATCATGTTCTGATGAGATTTCAATCATGGCATTACATCTACCCATAATGAATTCTGATGGAAATTGGAAATTATGGTAATAGCTATGGTTCAACAAAATTTATCCCCATTGTATTTAAAAGAACATGCTATGTATATATCTGAACAGAATCATCCCTTTTCATTTTAGATAGCCCATTTCTATGAATAACAAGGACAAAGCAACACATGATTAACAGTTCAAATTATTTAATTAGCAGTATTTACTATATGTATTTTTAAGCCAAACTTTCTACTTCATGCAGAGGATAAGAAAAATCCTGCTATTTCTGCTGTTCCTAAAAGCACAAAGTAAAGTGCTTACAATGAAGGATAAAGGGATAATCATTATCAAAATATATATGATATCAGCTTTAAAAAGAAGATTATCTTAGGGACCATCCCTTAATTATGTAGGAGTATTTTCAGCTGAAATTCCAGGTATTTTGAGGTTATCAACCATCAGTAGTCATAAATACTATCTCTCTAATTCATGTATGGATATGATTGATATAAAACTACTATACAAAATAGCTTCTGAAATGGGCCCAAATATAATGTATGTAAGAGGGGGGAAGCCCCAATGCATACATGGTGAAACAGATGGGTGGGGGTAAAATCTTTGGCAAAATGTGCATATGCACTTAATGAATGGTCCCTTAGTTGCCACTGCAGATTAGGTACTTGCATAATTGGCCATGTCTTGAACAGGCCTTTTGGTAAAAGGAGTCCTTCATTGGTGCATGCTTTGGACAGCTGCATCAGGATTTTCCCTTTCCTATGGCATGAACATTATTAAACCTATTGCCAAAAACATTTCAGTTATGAATACATACACTTGTAGACAAGAGAATCATTTGGAAAGTTAGGGAACTATTGCAAGCCTACATCAGAGGTCTGTTGCCACCTTGTAGCTGATCTTCTTTATCATTATTTGAGAAGGGAGTAGGGGCAAGCTAAGTATTAATAGCTCCAGTATTTCTGTATTGCAGTAGTGGCTTGGTATGCATAGCTGTTGGACTTCCTCTATGGACACTATCTGTTCGGTAGCTTTTGTTTGAGGTTCTGATCAATGTTCATTGCGGCCTTTCAATACAGCTTCAATATAACCATCTATGACAGGCTTGCACTCAGGCAGAAGGATCTCTGCAAAAGAAGAACAATATATTAGCAAATTACAGTCAGTAGTTATTGACATTTGTCTCACTGCTTTTCTATTAAAATGATGCCTAGGCACAACACTGTCCATCTATTATATTCACCTACATTCATCTGAGAGATAGGTGCAACAAATTTTCATTTACAACAAACAAATTTGGCATTCCCAAATCATCCCCATACATTTCTATAGTAAATGGCTCCTTTTATAACGAATTCTGAATGGCTTAGATCCGGTTAATTTTGACTAGAAGCAACTTTCTTATAAGGAATTTATGTGAAATATTGAAGGTTAATACCTTTTGAAACTATTCTGTGGGCGGCAGTAGGGATTGAACACATCAAAAGGGTGTTAGGCTGTGTATAAGGGCTTCTCTACCCACCACTCTGCCCCTATGTGCTGCACAGGGTGGGGGGGATGGGGCTGGGAGAACATCAGAAGGGTGTTGGGCCGTGTATCAGGGCTTCTTTAACCGCCACAGTGCCCCTGTGGGTGGCAGTAAATGTGGAGAACATCAAAAGGCCATGTAAATCTATTAGGGCTTTCCCTAACTCGCTAGTTCCCTTTGCATGTACAGATACAGATGCAGAGCATATTTTTTTTTTTCGTGGGGGGGGGGAGGGGCGGGGCTTAGAGGTGAGACAGACATTAGTCTTGAAATCGACATTGTGGAATGAATATTAGCTTAAATCGACAGGAAGGGGATTCCTTAAAATCATCATTGGACATGGGAACGCCCCCCCCACCTCTTATAAAAAGCACCATAGGTGTAGAGGAAAACCTCTAAATTGTCTTATTTGGATACAACAAAATTCGTTTATAACGAATCTTTTTACTTGTCTCAAGGACTTTGTTATAATGGTATTTTACTGTATTAGCAGTATGGAAAAGTGGTCTGGTCTTCACAGGTAGGGTTTGGCCAGTGGTGGCAGTAGAAATATATATCAGAAGGTGGCAGGTGTTTAGCAGCCTGCAATGCATTTATCAAAGTGTATATACATTTTGATTACTCTGAGGACAACATTGTAGTTATATTCAGCCAATTCATATGGCCACGGGTAAGATATTGACCTGAAAATCTGGCTGGCCATCATCTGCCAATAAAAATGGATGATTTCTAGGGACTTTGATTCAATAGCTGTAGCCCAAAAGGGCTTAATTCAAATACAGTCGGCCCTTGGTTCCTCGAGCTCTTACTACCTCGAATCCCTCACTACCTCGATCCTTGACCTTGACTACAGACTTTTTCTCTCTATATTTGTATTCACTTCCTCAGATATCTTACTACTTCGAGTTCGGATGGATTTCCCCTATCAATTTAATAAAATTTCAGAGACCCGAGCTGTATATTTTATCAGCACAATTTATCACTTGTAACCACAAACACACAACAGCTTTCCCTGCTCTGTGAGTCTGTGGCAACCTCCCCTTGGTAGAGGATGGAGTGAGGTTGGTCACAATTTGGAATACAATACTATCCCTGTTACTATCAGTGAGTGGTGATGGCAGGAGGGATGTACAACCACTCTCTGTGTAAATGACCACAAACATTTCCCTCAACACATTAATGCACACAAGCAATGTTGATTCACTTAATGTAAGAGGGAATCTAGTACTGATAATCTTTTGACACACTGAATTTGTTACATATGGTGTTATTTTTACTCAGTTAGAAATTAAATGGTCAGCCTCTTAGTGTAGTACTACATGTACATAGAGTGGTTCTCACACAGATAGTGGTTGTACAAGAGGGAAGAGAGAGGAGTGTGGGAGATGGGGGTGTCGGCACTTGAAAGTGATGGGGACTGTTGTCATGGAGGCCATATCTGTTAGCAGTCTGGCATTACTGAGGAGTGGGGTGGGGGAGTAATTAAGAGTCTAGAGTTTAGTGTGGGCTTTGATGTTTGGTATCATTTCCTGTTATTTGGTTTGACACAAAGTGGGCATTATATACAACTAGATGACGACGGTGAGGGCATTTATTTTGTAACGTCTGAAGTGAGCTGCTCACGCTCTCTATCAGTCATTGCACTTTGAACCTTTACCATGTCTACATCACCACCAACAAAAAAGAAAAGTTCCCTCCCCCCCCCCCACCGCTCCCACTCCCAACCAGACCACAGCCACCCCAGTTTTATCTCCTCAGATAACTTGACACCTCGAACATTTTTGTGGTGACCGCTGATATTCGAGGAACCAGGGGCCGACTGTACACATAATCAATTTTACTGGACCTTTGGCATCAATTCATGTGTGATCCTTTGAGTATTCCTCACCACCTGGACAACCTTGGATTTGCATTTTGAGCGGTTACTAAATTAAATATAAAAGAGAATAGAATGAATGTACTGGCATGAATAATACAAAATAGGCAAGTGCTTATTCCATTTACCAACGTGAAAAGTTGAGAAAGGAAACTAAATGTAGTTTAAGTGGCTGCAGAAAAAAAGGCCATAGATTTGGCTAAATTGGGTTAATGGACAAAGTTGGCCCAAGATGGGAAAACCTTGGGCAGAATAGTCAGATTGATTTAGGTTGGGCAAATTGGGTCAAATCAGTTCAATATCAGACACAATAGGTTGCACTGGGTCAAGTAGAGCTGTTTAGACCCAATCTACCCATTTCAGACCTACCTGACATCTCTCTGGCCAATTTGACCCATCTTTGGCCAATTCAACCCTTTTGCAGAGGATTCAACCCAATATACCCATTTTGGTTAATACCACTCAATTTGGGCCATCCTGGGTTAATTTAAACACACTGGGTAAATTATACCGCTTTTCACCCAATTTATCCAAATTGGGTCTACCAGGCTCATTTTGCCCTATCTCTGGCCATTTGACCCATCTTGGCCAAATTTGACTTATTTTGACCAAGAATCACCAGTTTTGACCCAGTTTGTATTCCTTTTTAATAAAGATAGTTTCCTTTTTACAAAGCTATATATAGTGGTTGGATGGTTTAACATTATCTGCAGTAATACAGTTAGCGGCCATTGATACAGATAGGGGTTGTACAAGGGTTAATACACCTACAGAGTTCACCTAAACTGGACACACATGACATGGGCTCACCCTGGTAGAAGTATGCAACTACAGTGGGAGGACTATTTTTAAACACAGTTACCACATAAGTATAGGGTTCTAATAAAACCGTAGTGTTGTAGATTTTAATAGAATAGTAGAGAATAGACCTGTGAGACATAGCGCGGCAACTTGTAATCTTGTGTCTAGTGATAGAATAATAGGAAAGCTAACTTCAAAGGCAATTAAAGGTTGTACCATCTGGCTCACCCTGTAACTCTTGTGTTCCCTTGTACTACTAGGTCTACTACCGAGAAGTTCTGCCTGCCCATAGATGACCACTACAAATGGTAGAGGTGGGCATGTTCAATGACCCAGAACCATATGCACCAAGGACCCCAGAATGACTAGGGTTGTGTGTGGCAGTCTTACCAACCCCAACAGCATACAGCTGGTCACAACCCCCTCCCCACCAAACTGGTAACCCCCTCCCCTCTGTAGACAGGGTACACCAAGTTAAGCATTTGTCTCTCCATAGAGATTTATAGAGATTCTAAACAGTAAATATCTTCTTCAAATACAGAATATATGATCCAAATGTACCATAACCCCGTGAGATGAAACCTTTAGTACATATATTCAGCAATTTCAGACCACAGAATTATCAGATAAAGCCTACAGAGATGTATTGGTGAATCTTAATTTTGTCTTATGCTAATCTTCCATAGAGCTCCAGGAGCTGAAATGTCTAATCTAATCATAAAACCCAAACTAAACATATATCACAAAAATAAGTTATCTACCATTAGTACATACATATGCTGATAACAATGCCTCGATATTGTGCCAAAATAGTCCATAGGAGAAGAACAGTGAACGAAAATAGAAATCAGGGCTCCCCTATCCCTTACACCGTGGCGACTCTGAACCATTGACTAGTCTACAAGTCTCACTAGTAGGAGTTAGAGTCGCCGCGCTAATTATATATTCAGGTGTATATACCATGATACTCAAAGGAAAGGAATGGAGAATTGTGATAATGTACAGTGGAAATAATGAGCCAGTGAATGACATTATTCCTCGTGGATAAATGTGACACGATCTGCGAAAATGGGGCTTAGTGCAGGGGGTTCTAGGACCCCTTCTCCCAGTACATGCCACAAATGTATTAGGGCTTGTGATAGAAGTACTATTCAAAAAGATTGTTCAATATTGCAGCCAACAGGGCATACTGGTAGCAGAGATACCAACCTGAGATATAACCACACAAGTCATGAAATACTAGCAAAATACCTTATAAATGTTTGTGACAGCCTTTGTTACCAATGCACCATTAAAATGCAGAACTTAACATACAATGATGAGGGAATGGTGAAAAAGAGCAGATATATACTTACACTGTGTTGGTTGGTATGGCAGCCTGGTATATGCAGGAGACTGTTAGGTGTGGGCAGTGTTGTCCAGACTGGTAGTATTGGTGCTGGGAGTGGTCATTATGTATGGGGCTGGTAGGGGCGTGTTTCCATTTGCTTGACATCTATCTCATACTGTGACAGTAAGTTACATTTACCAACATTGCATATCTACATCAGCCATGACTAGCACAGTTTGTCAACTATACAGATTTTGTCAGGTAAACAATGACGGAGTTTCAAAACGGCTGGTTGCATATATAGGCACTGAACAGGGCCCTATCTCATTTAGGGGTTGCCATGTTTGAGGAAGTTAGATGCAGAACCTGCCATATTTATCAAAAAAGGTGAAAAAGGCCAACTATCAAGTCACAGCTTTGAAGAGGTGTCATGATGTACTGGGGGTGACTCCCTTTCTCTTTTATATAGTTTTCCAAAACACTGTTCCAAAAGTTGCACCCTTATCAGTGAGCAGAACTCAGCAAAAACACTACGCTTATCACAGGCAAACTTGTGCATAATCCTGATACACTCATTGTAATATGTATCTCTTTGTTATGATTGATTTTTATACTCCTTTACAGATAGATCTAATAGCCACAGCCACATTGCTGCAGCCTCCCCATGTCACAAAATGGCTTCTCCTGTAAGTTTATACCAGAGGTTATTTGCCTGCACCCGATGTATTAAATTTAGCTGACCAACTTTGCACCTCAATCACCTCTGTCACTAGAGGGAGGCCAAGGGCCAAGTCAGAATGATTGAGCTCTTGGGTACCCCCTAAGCAATAAACAACTATCATTTACAATGCTTATCCTTATGTTATAGGTGTGGCTTTGGTACCACACAGGTACCTATCATGGGTGGGGGAGTTTTTCATGTCATCTGCAGAGTCCTAAGTGCTCAGTATATTTTTATCATGTCCACAAGAGTCCTCAAATTCCTCAAATAATTACATGGCTTTGCATATATACATGATTGTGCTGTAATCAGTGGCAGTGTGCAAGTGACTTAGGGGATCTGGCAGCAGTGTGCCAGTGAACTAGGAGAGCCAGCAACAGTGTTCAAATGACCTAGAGGGTATGATCACAATGTGTTAGTGACCTAGGGGATCTAGCAGCAGTGTGCCAATGACCTAGAGGGTACGGCAATAGTATGCGAGTGAACTAGGTGGGCCGGCAACAGTGGGGTGTGACCTAGAGGGTATGGTGACAGTGTGCCTGTGACATAGGGGATCTGGCAGTAGTGTGTGAGTGACATAGGGGTATGGTGGCAGTCTTCCAGACATTATAGGGGTTACGGCGGTGGTCTGCTAGACATATACTGGTCATGACGGCAGACTGCGAGTCCTGTAATGGGTACTGTAGCAGTTTACAAGAAATATAGAGCAGTAAGACATATCGAGGTTACTGCAGCAGTCTGCGAGACATATAGGATGTATGGTGACAGTCTGCAAGACTGTACAGGTTACAATGGCAGTCGCTAGTCAACTGATGGGTATTGCGGCAATCTGCGAGACATACAGGGGGTTACAGTAGCAGGCTGTGAGATGAATAGGGGTTTTGGTGGCAGTTTATAAGTCCTCTAGGAGGTATTGCCACACTTTACAAGACATATATGGGTTATGGCAGTCTTCAATGCTCTAATGGGTACTGCAGAAGTCTTGTAGAAATATTTGAGTTATGGCAGAGGTCAGCGAGTCCTCTAATGGGTACTGTGACAGTCTGCCAGAGATATGTACAGGTTACAGCAGCAGTCTGTGAGACATGTATGGGTTATGGTGGCAGACTGTGAGTCCTCTAATGGGTACTACAGCAGTCTATGAGACATATACGAGTTACGGCACCAGTGTGTGAGACCTCTAATGGGTACTGTGGCAGTCTGCGAGAAATATAGGGGTTACAACGGAGGTCTGTGTGTTCTCTTATGGGTGCTGTGGCAGTTTACAAGTCCCCCTATGTATATAATCATGTCTCGAAGACTGCCACTGTAACCCCTATGTGTAAACTGCCACCATAACCACTATATATCTTCCATGCTGCCACTGTAACCCCTATACGCCCCCTAGAATGCTGTAACCACTTTATGTCTCGCAGACTGCCACAGTACCCATTAGATGCCTGCTGCTGTAACCGAAATATGTCTCACAGACTGTTACAGTAGCCATTGGAGGACTCACAGACTCCTTCCGTACCCCGTATGTCTTGCTGACTGCTGAAATACATCGCTGACTGCCGCCTACAGACTGTTGCAGTATCCCTAGAGGATTTGTACACTGTAGCCATGACCCTACGATTGTGTCCCCTATAAGTCTCACAGACTGCCGCCGTAACTCCTAAATGTCTCACAAACTGCTGCTTTAACCCCTTTATGACTTATAAAGCCACTTGTGGGTTTACAGTGGGCTAATGGGTATGCGTATGCGTATGCCCATGCCATGGTGTTTCTGGTTGATATGTCTCCCAGACTGCCACGGTACCCGCTGTATGTCTCAGACTGCCACGGTACCCCCTATATGGAGACCGAAGGCATAAATTTGCCACCACATCCCCCGTCTTCTATCATAAAATGATGACTATCAATGTATTCAATACATACCTTATACAAACTGTGTAAGGCAAATTCTTGCGTTGTTGGCCTTAGCCTCTGACAACAGAGACTGCATGTTCTGTTATGGCTGCCTGTGGATTGCAGTGACCCATAGACCCCTTCGATTTGGTTGGGATGGATGTCTTGCCATTGAAATAGTGTAGAACTGGCACTTTTCCATCATGTTTCTGCAGCCATGGCAGGGGCATGGGAAGCAGTTTCCGAGTGGGTGGGACCAGGGGGGGTTTTCTGCAATTCTTGACCTCCCTTTTCTTGACCTTTTGAGGAGTTAGCCAAAAGTGGAGGGGGGGGGGACATTTCCCCCCTGTCCCCCTTGCTTTCCATGTCCATGCATGGGCAGTACAAGGAGGCATATATACTGTGGAATGGTATGCTGATACATACTTTACTTCTCAGCAGCATACACAATGGTGGGCACCTGAGAAGTACCAAGGACAGAAGCACTTATATTCTCATATAGCTGTGTCGACCTGCTGAATAACAGCAGAGGTATTGGAGTCTTTTTAATGTCTGTGCCCTAGCCCTAACACCAAGGGTTATTATAAGCAATGTCATGATAAATTGCCTTTGGTGGTGCACAATGACACCCCCTTTGGTTTGGCTATTGGGGTATTGTGCACTCACCTGTGACCAGGCCCTTCACTACATGGCACAGGTAGTAAGCAGGGTGGGATCAGTTGGGCATGGTGATCAAAAGTAAAGTGCTGCCCCAGCAGGTATATTCCAATACCGCATGGAGGTCAGAGGCTGTAAAAACTATGATCAACTAAATTGATATTCTCACTTTATGTCAAGAGACTAGGTCAAACAAATACTCCTTGTTTTGGGAAATGAATATCACTCTCAGCCTCCCTCTATCTGTCTCTGTCTCTCCTTGTCCCTCTGTCTGTCTCTCTATCCCATGTTGCTTATTTTAAGGGAAGCATATCAGTATTTTTAACAGGGGGGAAATTGATTCATAGAGAGACAAATTTCCTAATTTTACCTTTAAATGACCATTATGTGTGCGGGCACTGACACATTCCTCTGTGAAATTGTGTAATGTAGTTCTCGCCATAAAAATAACCTTAGCTGTCAAAATGGCGTTAAACATCTATTACTCACTCACTTAAATGACCATTGATCAAGGCCCTCAAGGGCCCATGATTTGGGCAAAAAGCCTTTCCTTCAAATCATGTTCCTCATAGTACTCAAATTACATAAATTTACATTTAGGTACGGAAATAATTTATGTAGATGAAGGTTCAAATGATGCTTACTGAAGCCCCAACCAAAAAGGCAAATGACATGATTTTATGTTAAATGATGTAAATACTTTACATAAATAATATGTACAGAAAACGTTCAGAGAACCTTCTGTGAACGTAAATTTGCGTTGTTTTACGTCCACTAACATGGAAAAACCCTTACATTTTTACGTTCAGAGAACGTTCTCAAATTACGTACAAATAACGTATGTGCGTTTACTGGGTTATGTGGTGCATTCCTCTAGTCTCACTAGGTTACTACAAAATTCAGAACTGCGACTGAGGGTAAGGGTATGATCAAACCGAAGTTTGATCATACCCTTGGGGGTGAGGGCTGAAGGAGAGAGGCAGGTGGGAAATAGAGGGGATGGGGGTTGGAGGAGAATGGCATTAGGGATATATGGTAGGACTAGGGGTAAGGGCAGGAGGAGACTGACAGTAGGGATATATGGTAGGACTGGGGGTAAGGGCAGGAGGAGACTGGCAGTAGGGATTATGGTAGGACTGGGGGTAAGGGCAGGAGGAGACTGGCAGTGGGGAAATAGGGTAGGACTGGGGGGTGAGGGCAGGGGATGACAGGGTGTGGGGGAAGGGGAAGGCATACACCTGGTATGAAACAGGGACAGTGTGAGGTTGGAGAATGTATATTGGCACTTGGGAGACTATCCAGTTTCTAAAAGATTCATTCTGGTGACTTCTAGGAATGACTTCATATCTCTGGTTCTAGTCGGAATATTGGAAGAATTCTTTCATTGTTGGAAAGCCAAGAATCTGGGGAATAATACCAGTGTACCTGTCGCCAATTCCAAGACCACTGTCGCCACTTTTTGCCTACATGGCGACAGCTGCCCAGCCCTGATTATTAATACCCGGTAGTGTAGAGTAGAAAAGGATGAAGAACACTGGATATGTTCTGGGTGAAGTCTAAATCAAGGCTGCTTTATTTCTCTTGCATACACATTATACATACACTATACAGTTAATTGCTGGCGACCAAGATAGATAGGATGACAAAACCCTGCAAATTTCCACGTGATCCTGGTCACATTCTTTTGACCAAAGTGATATGATGTTGAGGCAGCATGTGTGGCACATGGTGCAATCAATAACATGAAGGCTTATAACAATGTATTTACACTTTGCATGAGATTGGGTCACTCCTCTTTATATTACCCTAATCCAAAGAAATTATAATGATGACACTGTCCTGCCTCAAACCCTCAATTTCTATACTACTAACTACACGTGGATCGGTCCCCAGGTGGGTCTAACTGCTGTGATACCTCGCGTATAAGGCACATCCTACGCTTGAAGCACACCCATAACTTGAGGGGATCCTATATATTTGGCGCACCTTGGGCTCAATTTAGTCCAATTTTTTTACCAACCTAATGTATGATATCCTCGCCTATAATATGCACCCCTAACTTTGGCTGTTTCTATAAGGCGCACTGCATATAAGCCTGGCCTTATAGGTATTATGGTACTCTTCTTGTAGCTCTGCATGGTATCTGTAACTCCTATTGCCATTTACTACATTTTCCTGGTATGTATACAATGACCAACACCATCTGCCAAAATCATTATTACTCTTTCATGTAGTCTGGAAAATAGTGTATAGGGGGTGTTCACACTTTGGTCTAATCTACTAAAGAGCTGGGTACAAAAAGTGAAAAAAAAATCAATACCCATTATCAATAATTCTCATTCCATTAGTTATTTCAACACATCAAATCAAGATAAGACATTCTGAATCTGGTAGAATTCCAGTCACATAGCTGAGAGTAGATACAATCTAAATAATTTATGGAGAATTGACTAACCACCCATCATGTATATTGGTGCCTCGTTGGTACACTGACTGGCACAATATTGATTTTCTTTAGTACTATTGACACAGGACATCAAGCTTCCCATATGAATAATACCAAAATAGGATGCATTACAGATGTAGGTCATCTTGGGTATGTAATTGCCGTTGTACAATGCGACTATAATGTGGTGTATAACAGCTTCAATTACTCCATGTTCTCAGATACCAATAATTATACACTTGGACTGTAGTATCCAATACAGACTGGTGCAGAACCAGTGAACGAGGCTGTATGTCCTTTTACATGAAAAATGAAACGATCATGGGTGTGGCTATTTTCACACACAACCGGAAGTAGACGACCTGGTTTCGCGAATTCGATGCATTTGAGGGGCAGGGTAGTCTCCGAGTGGGGTGATTTCTCTTTTCATGGGTATACTATGGGTTTGCATGGTTACCATTGCGAAAGTAATTTTTCTTAAATATGTAAACTATTGCCATGGTTACCAATGCAAATTAGTACCATGTCAACAATTGCTCGGTTGTTGTACCTACTTGCAGAACAGGTACAATTCTGTTATCTAACTATCTACTGTATGTCCATTTCGTGCTTCCACCTATCCCCAATGTACACCCCTAATTTCATAGTTGTGCCATGTACAGGTACAGAGCTACAAGGGAAACATCGATTGCCCGGGAAATGTTGACATGATTATTTTTGTAGCACAGGTGCAATTCTGGTATTTAACTATCTACT
Source organism: Acholoe squamosa (assembly GCA_949317995.1). Lineage (NCBI taxonomy): Eukaryota > Metazoa > Annelida > Polychaeta > Phyllodocida > Polynoidae > Acholoe > Acholoe squamosa. The sequence goes on along the minus strand of OX439041.1, from coordinate 57,683,789 downwards.
GTATGTGCATTGTATGCACCTATATATCCCCCATTTACATTCCTAATTTCATAGTTGTCCCATGTATAGTGACAGAGCTACAGAGGAGCATGTCAATTTTTGCCTGAGCAATTGTTGACATGATGTTTCCCATTGTAGCTCTGTACCTCTACATAGCACAACTTTGAAATTAGGGGTGTACATAGGGGGTATGTGGGTGCACAAAATGGACATACAATAGAGAGTCAGATAACAGAATTGTACCTGTGCTGCAAGTAGGTACGACAACCAAGCAATTGTTGACATTGTACCAAATTGCATTGGTAACCATGGCAACAGTTAACATATTTAAGAAAAATTACCTCTGCAATAGTAACCACCCACACCCATAGTATACCAATAAAAAGAGAAATCACTACTCCAAAATTTCTCGGAGACCACCCTGCCCCTCAAATGCATCGAATTCGCGAAACCAGGTCAGACAATGCCGGAAGTTATCAGTGTGACATGGTTGAGTGGATGTTACAGAAGTGAGGCACGGTGCCCATGGGGACACAGTTTTATAAAACATGAAATATTCATACACGAGTAGCCCTGCACCAAGGCAGGTCACTCTAGTTTATCAGCCAGACATCGTAGTCGTATTCTAACAACAGTAGTGAAGTGTTGATTGATTTGAGTTTATAACAGTAATATTGAAACTGCACATTCATGGACTGCACTTCATAACTGTGCTTCTACTGGAGCTGCTTTTTACAATTATTTGACTCTGGATTATGAAAGCAGTGAATGTACAGCCCTTCGTCTCCTGTAGGTAGGTTAACCTCGTCTATCTAGTTTTAGCATAGTGAGTAACATTGACATGCTATTTTATTCAATTGATATATATTCATTCAGGTTTGATGATAAGAAAAAGGTTTCACTCCCATTTTTCATGTGGGAAAAACCTTTATCCCTTACCATTCCTTCCCCTTCACATTAGATTGATGTTGTAGTCACATAGGCCAAATTTCCAAGGCATTCTAATCATTCAGTCCAACATATTTTCTTTAGAGTTGATTTTGCTTTGTCTACGTACTTCTATAAAATGCATTGTCACTTAGATCAACTTGAAAGCCCTTCTCTGATAGGTCTTTTTTTTTTATTCCCAAATTGATTTATTCCTCCCCATGTGGTTCAAGTAAGGTCCTCGTGACTCTCATTGTTTTGTACAAAACTACTCAGAGTAATAGAAAGTGTGGTGATTAAACAGCCGATTACTTCCATCACATTCCTCCTGCCATACAAGTGTTTTCTAAGTATGGTATACTGAGATATCAAATTGAGCACGGTGGCGAAATTCATCATTATTGCCACTTGTACTGGGCTGACCAATTGACATGACATGACCTCAGTCAGCAGTGCTAATCCAACGCCTACAACATGTATCGACACTAAGAATACAACATTAGGATCAGTAATCCATACAGGCTCCTCCATGTATATACAGAGTAAAATACTAAGGAGTGCTGCAATTGCTGAGGTGATAGTAATAATCAGTGCAGGGCTCACATTCTTTACATATTCCCCTGCAGTGACCATATACACAGCATTTATAGCTCCCGCCAGTATAAGAGCAAGGTATCCAAGGACAAGGTGCCCGGTGTTATATCCTGAGGTAGATGATACTGTGGATAAAGAACTTAGATCGAAAGTATGAGATGGGTGTTCAGCTCTCAGATCAAATCCTGGTGTAAATCCCTCTGTGAAGTCTAACCACGGCTGAACAAGGAAAATAATCCCAACAGTACATCCCACTAAGCAGCATATTATGAATATATTAGAACTTTTGTCTAGGAGTAGCTTGGACAAGATGGCTACTGATACAGCTGAGGAAACCAACGAAAATGACGACACATGGGTCAAGGGAACAACAGCCACAGCGTAAAATACCACCACATTAACTGCAGTAGTACAAACACCCATGATAACAATTGGCCGATATGATTCCTTTGGCAACTCAATTGCGTTGTTGGTAAAAAATAAAAGAATCACTGAAATGACCACTCCACCAATATAGCGAAAAACTCCCAACTGGAAATCAGGCACTCTCCGCTCCAGGAGCTGTACAGCTATACTTGATCCGGTCAATGTGACAGCATATATCAACATTAGAACACAGGCAACAAGCATCTTCTTTGAAATGGCCATCTTAATATAAATCTGCAAGATAATAAAAAATCAATGTGAATCTCCCTGGTGACCCCACTCATTGCTAATGGCGCTTTTCACAGGGCTCTTATTAACCTTTAATTGCCATTGGAATATGTAGATGGTGATCAACAATATTTTCCAATCATTCTCTGTGATTGCTTTGTCGTGACCAGGTAAAGCAGACTGCATCCATCTCAACGTATACGTATGGTAATTAGACACTGTGCACCAAGTTGATTTGACTAAACCTTTGATATATCATTCTATACACCATAGAGATAGAGCCCCTGTATACATATATAAATTCTCTCGCAATTTGTGATGGGTTAGGCTTATAGCATGAGTTACAGTTACTAATTATTACTATGTATGGCATAATGTGGGTCTCTGCGCAAACAAACCAATGAACTCAATTGACCTTTGGGTGGATGTCAGGTAAGGAGACTATGTCACCAATTGGTAATTGTCTATTAATTAAATACAATCATGTTCATGTAATCTATTCACCAGTGAGATGAATGAAATATACATCTAACCATGTATTATGTATTAAAGTTAATAATTTTGAGGGGTTCTTACTCATGGTAAAGCTATCTAACCACTAGTAGTACACTCTCAGTCCGCATTTTAATTCAGCTATGAATACCCCTGTAAGTAGGCTGTAGAACCATGTGTAGCTACACCACAATACACATCTAGTATGGGTGTTCATGCCTATACAAGGTAATACTGTTAAGTAGAATAAAAAGCGTTGCAATGTATAGTTACATGAGCGGGCTGACAGTGTACGTGAATCAGCTAGTTATAATCTACACGCAAATGTTGTTCAGCTCCTAGAGTTGCTCAAGTCTGTAGATTTTAATGTAAGGAAATTAAGATAAACTGAGAAAGAAAATTGAAAATATTTCTATAGTGAATCACTTTCTAGTGAATCTACACACAGCAGAGAGAAGAGAGGGATGGGGGGGTATAGTATAGTGCTGGGAGGAGAGCCCAGGGACTGTCGCCAGTCTAGTCAGCTCCATACTTACCGGTAATCAGTTTAGGATAGCTTTGCACTCTTGATGCTCTTTATATTTTCAGGGTAGTTAGCCAAATAAGTGACCACTCTGCTCAATTGGCTACCGTGGAAATCAATAAAAGTTTGTCTCTAAATTCCGAACATATTGGTATTGTGTACCTACCTTAATTTTATGCAGTGCACATACATATGTGCTATATTTGTTTGGGCCTTCTATTTCTAGGGTCCATCTTGGTGTGAGCCCCCTACCCCCCTAGTTCTGTTACAAACCCAGACAATAGCTTTTCTGGGTTCTGGTTTCGGTAATGGGCTGACAATTGAGGAGCCTGTAAAGTGTGACTGGTCCCCTTTTCAGTTTCCCTCTTTATACTGTTGGCATCCCCACATATAAATCTAGGTCTTGGTATTATAAAATAAATGCCTGGTACTACCTTGAATTACTGGCTGGTCAGAATCCAAGTTGAATGTATCACTTTCCTGACTTTTATATCCACCACCATTTTTGTTTTGACTGGAAGTGCCTCAGAGAGCAGGTGCAAAGGGAAGTGCCTAAGCTGGTTACTGTCAAGGCCCATTTCTTACAGTCTGACAGTACGTTCGACCCCTGGCTGTGTATCTAACAGAGTTCCGCTCTAATTAATATCTGGGGTTACTTAGTAAGGCCAGACCACGCGCTGTTTCTGGTTCCCATTTTTGGGCCGGAAGAGGAAAGGGGGTAGTGAGTAAGAGTGTGTGAAGAGTGCCCCTGCTGTGTGCATGGGGAACTAATTTAGTCCCCACTCTCCTTTGTCCACCCAGAAATCCTATATATTTTTTTACCAAATCAAGCCTGTTTTGGTCATTTTGGACCAAATATGACAACACTAGGGTACAAGTTGTATGTTTGTGCTGTTGGAAAAAAAGTTTTTAGTCCCCACTCTCCTTTGTCCACACAAAAGCACATGGCTGTTGTGTTGTGAGTAACGGAGTGGTCATTATATGTACAAGAGGGGAGGTGGTGGGTTTTCATGGACCTGGGAAAACTACCTAACAGCATTCAGATTCTTTTACCGCCCCTCACTAAGAACTGATTTTGAAAAATGAGCATCCCTGATTCAAAATTAGGTTATGGGTTGAACCAGACTACAGTTTATTATGACCGACCTGTGCAAGTGGGAGGGGGGGGGGACTTTTGCCTACAAAAGCTATGACATGTGAGGAGCATATTATATATGACTTTTAGTTTACTACTGAAGGAGGGCTAGCATGGTGATTTTCAAAGGCCCCTTTAAAAATGTAGGTCTTCTGCTACCGGGTACTAGCTGGTACTGTATACAAAAACAAGGGTACCCGCATCAATTACGTGTTTCTGCATGTGTGCCAATGATGTTCATGTTAGCAAATCCTGAAGCTGTGGTTTGGGTTTGCCAACAGGCAGTACATCCTCTTTGGGTTTTTGCCCCACTGAAAGGGGTTCTTTTCAAAATGCCCTGCCCCCCACTGCCAGGTTATGGGTTGGACCAGTCTGCAGTCGTTTTTATCGTGACCGACCTGCACAAGTGGGAGGGGGGGGACTATTGCCTACAAAAACTATAACATGTGAGACGCACAAAATATATGACTTTTAGTTTATTGTTGTAATATGTTTGTCAGCTTTCACTGCCATCTGGTGTCTACATAGAAATACTGTATGTTGCGCCATCTATAGGGTACCTTGTAAGGTGAGCATATTCAAGGGCCAAGTCAGAATGATTGAGCTCTTGGGTACCCCCTAAGCAATAAACAACTATCATTTACAATGCTTATCCTTATGTTATAGGTGTGGCTTTGGTACCACACAGGTACCTATCATGGGTGGGGGAGTTTTTCATGTCATCTGCAGAATCCTAAGTTCTCAGTACATTTTTATCATGTCCACAAGAGTCCTCAAATTCCTCAAATAATTACATGGCTTTGCATATATACATGATTGTGCTGTAATCAGTGGCAGTGTGCAAGTGACCTAGGGGATCTAGCAGCAGTGTGCCAATGACCTACAGGGTACGGCAATAGTATGCGAGTGAACTAGGTGGGCCGGCAACAGTGGGGTGTGACCTAGGGGGTATGGTGACAGTGTGCCTGTGACATAGGGGATCTGGCAGTAGTGTGTGAGTGACATAGGGGTATGGTGGCAGTCTTCCAGACATTATAGGGGTTACGGCGGCGGTCTGCTAGACATATACTGGTCACACTCTTTTGACCAAAGTGATATGATGTTGAGGCAGCATGTGTTTCACATGGTGCAATCAATGACATGAAGGCTTACAACAATGAATTTACACTTTGCATGAGATTGGGTCACTCCTCTTTATAATACCCTAATCCTACAAAATTATAATGATGACACTGTCCTGCCTCAAATCCTCAATTTCTATACTACTAACTACACATGGGTCGGTCCCCAGGTGTGTGTAACTGCCGTTATACCTCGTGTATAAGGCACATTCTACGCATGAAGCGCACCCCTAACTTGAGGGGATCCTATATATTTGGCGCACCTTGGGCTCAATTTAGTCCAATTTTTTACTAACCTAATGTATGATATCCTCGCCTATAATATTGAACAAGTAACCAATGGATAATTCATGACAAGTGTGTGTTAGTGAAGGATAATGACACGAAGCCTTAGGCCGAGTGTTATTAGCCTTTGCTAACACACACTAACCGCTAGACCACTGCGTCTCCTCCTTCAGCGCCCGTCTCGGCTTGGCTATATTTGAATGGGTCCCGCAGTTATGGTAGCGTACAGCCGCAGTCGTCGCCTTGCTGGGCTTTGTATCATATCCAGACGTGGTTCAAACCAGGCATTTCTCGTCAGTCTCTGTGGCACAGTGCATATGGAGTTGGATTTGGGATGTGAGACTGCAGGTTCGATCCCTACCCTGGCCTGGAATATTTCGTGGGTTTTAACATGTAACATATGACATGGAGGGACATGGATAACCTGCACCGGGCACAGGTTATCCATGGATAACCCACACCGGGCACAGGTTATCCATGGATAACCACACGCCTTACAAAATTGATGTTACAGCCTACAGGGTGTGCAATATCGACAGATATGTGGATGGGAATAGCCACCAAAAAGCACCCAGTAACCCAGAAATCTTGGAATAAGCACCCCTAACCTTGGCTGTTTCTATAAGGTCCACTGCATATAAGCCTGACCTTATAGGTATTATGGTACTCTTCTTGTAGCTCTGCATGGTATCTGTAACTCCTATTGGCATTTACTACATTTTCCTGGTATGTATACAATGACCGACACCATCTGCCAAAATCATTATTACTCTTTCATGTAGTCCGGAAAATAGTGTATAGGGGGTGTTCACACTTTGGTCTAATCTACTAGAGAGCTGGGTACAAAAAGTGAAAAAAATTCAATACCCACTATCAATAATTCTCATTCCATTAGTTATTTCAACACATCAAATCAAGATAAGACATTCTGAATCTGGTAGAATTCCAGTCACATAGTTGAGAGTAGATACAATGAAAATGATTTATGGAGAATTGACTAACCACCCATCAGGTATATTGGTGCCTCGTCGGTACACTGACTGGCACAATATTGATTTTCTTTAGTACTATTGACACAGGACATCAAGCTTCCCGTATGAATAATACCAAAATAGGATGCATTACAGATGTAGGTCTTCTTGAGTATGTAATTGCCGTTGTACAATGCGACTATAATGTGGTGTATAACAGCTTCAATTACTCCATGTTCTCAGATACTAATAAGTATACACTTGGACTGTAGTATCCAATACTGGTGCAGAACCAGTGTACGAGGCTGTATGTTCTTGTACATGAAAAATGAAACGATCAAGGGTGTGGCTATTTTCACACACAACCGGAAGTAGACAATGCCGGAAGTTATCAGTGTGACATGGTTGAGTGGATGTTACAGAAGTGAGGCACGGTGCCCATGGGGACACAGTTTTATAAAACATGAAATATTCATACACGAGTAGCCCTGCACCAAGACAGGTCACTCTAGTTTATCAGCCAGACATCGTAGTCGTATTCTAACACCGGTAGTGAAGTGTTGATTGATTCGAGTTTATAACAGTAATATTGAAACTGCACATTCATGGACTTCACTTCAGAACTGTGTTTCTATTGGAGCTGCTATTTACAATTATTTGACTCCGGATTATGAAAGCAGTGAATGTACAGCCCTTCGTCTCCTGTGGGTAGGTCAGCCTCGTCTATCTAGTTTAAGCATAGTGAGTAATATTGACATGGTATTTTATTCAATTGATATACATACATTCAGGTTTGATGATAAGACAAAGGTTTCACTCCCATTTTTCATGTGGGAAAACCCTTTATCCCTTACCATTCCTTCCCCTTCACATTAGATTGATGTTGTAGTCTATGTAGATTATCACATAGGCCAAATTTTTTCAAGGCATTCTAAGCATTCAGTCCAACATATCTACTTTAGAGTTGATTTTGCTTTGTCTACGTCCTTCTATAAAATGCATTGTCACTTAGATCAACTTGAAAGCCCTTCTCTGATAGGTCTTTTTTTTTATTATTCCCAAATTGATTTATTCCTCCCCATGTGGTTCAAGTAAGGTCCTCGTGACTCTCATTGTTTTGCACAAAACTACTCAGAGTAATAGAAAGTGTGGTGATTAAACAGCCGATTACTTCCATCACATTCCTCCTGCCATACAAGTGCTTTCTAAGTATGGTATACTGAGATATCAAATTGAGCACGGTGGCGAAATTCATCATTATTGCCACTTGTACTGGGCTGACCAATTGACATGACATGACCTCAGTCAGCAGTGCTAATCCAACGCCTACAACATGTATCGACACTAAGAATACAACATTAGGATCAGTAATCCATACAGGCTCCTCCATGTATATACAGAGTAAAATACTAAGGAGTGCTGCAATTGCTGAGGTGATAGTAATAATCAGTGCAGGGCTCACATTCTTTACATATTCCCCTGCAGTGACCATATACACAGCATTTATAGCTCCCGCCAGTATAAGAGCAAGGTATCCAAGGACAAGGTGCCCGGTGTTATATCCTGAGGTAGATGGTACTGTGGATAAAGAACTTAGATCAAAAGTATGAGATGGGTGTTCAGCTCTCAGATCAAATCCTGGTGTAAATCCCTCTGTGAAGTCTAACCACGGCTGAACAAGGAAAATAATCCCAACAGTACATCCCACTAAGCAGCATATTATGAATATATTAGAACTTTTGTCTAGGAGTAGCTTGGACAAGATGGCTACTGATACAGCTGAGGAAACCAACGAAAATGACGACACATGGGTCAAGGGAACAACAGCCACAGCGTAAAATACCACCACATTAATTGCAGTAGTACAAACACCCATGATAACAATTGGCCGATATGATTCCTTTGGCAACTCAATTGCGTTGTTGGTAAAAAATAAAAGAATCACTGAAATGACCACTCCACCAATATAGCGAAAAACTCCCAACTGGAAATCAGGCACTCTCCGCTCCAGGAGCTGTACAGCTATACTTGATCCGGTCCATGTGACAGAATTTATCAACATTAGAACACAGGCAACAAGCATCTTCTTTGGAAAGGCCATCTTGATATAAATCTGCAAGATAATAAAAAATAAATGTGAATCTGCCTGGCGACCCCACTCATTGCTAATGGCGCTTTTCACAGGGCTCTTATCAACCTTTAATTGCCATTGGAGTATGTAGATGGTGATCAACAATATTTTCCAATCATTCTTTGTGATTGCTTTGCCGTGACCAGGTAAAGCAGACTGCATCCATCTCAACGTATACGTATGGTAATTAGACACTGTGCACCAAGTTGATTTGACTAGACCTTTAATATAGCATTCTATACACCATAGAGATAGAGCCACTGTATACAAATATCAAAATAAATTCTCTCGCAATTTGTGATGGGTTAGGCTTATAGCATGAGTTACAGTTACTGATTGTTACTATGTATGGCATAATGTGGGTCTCTGCGGGCAAACAAACCAATGAACTCAATTGACCTTTGGGTGGATGTCAGGTAAGGAGACTATGTCACCAATTGGTAATTGTCTATTAATTAAATACAATCATGTTCATGTAATCTATTCACCAGTGAGATGAATGAAATATACATCTAACCATGTATTATGTATTAAAATTAATAATTTTGAGGGGTTCTTACTCATGGTAAAGCTATCTAACCACTAGTAGTACACTCTCAGTCCGCATTTTAATTCGGCTATAAATACCCCTGTAAGTAGGCTGTAGAACCATGTGTAGCTAGGGGGCATCCATTAATTATGTACGTATATTTTCTCAAAAAATAGACCACCCCACCCCCCTTGTTGCACTGTGTACGGATAGGGGTTATCCCCCCCCCTTTGTGTACATACTTTTTTACTAGACCCCCCCCACTGAAAGGGAAGGCCGTATTCTCCACTGTAGAAAGACATTAAATGCCCAAATGAATCTAATTTACACTTGTAATTATTAGGGACCAATACACATAATATAAACCTTCAATTGCTGTTTCCTTACAGGGTCCACTTAGAAAAATAACTGACCTTTGCCAAGATTGCTATTGTATATTCATGGCTCTGCAGGGCTTTTTCTATACACCTTATGCGTACACAATGAGTATGCTAAAATGGCCCTGGACCCCCTCCCTCCCCCTGTACGCACCTGTACGCATTTGGCCTGACCCCCTCCCCCCCTCTTGATGCGTACATAATTAATGGAAGCCCCCTTACACCACAATACACATCTAGTATGGGTGTTCATGCCTATACAAGGTAATACTGTTAAGTAGAATAAAAAGCATTGCAATGTATAGTTACGTGAGCGGGCTGACAGTGTACGTGAATCAGCTAGTTATAATCTACACGCAAATGTTGTTCAGCTCCTAGACTTGCTCAAATCTGTAGATTTTAATGTGAGGGAATTAAGATAAACCGAGAAAGAAAATTGAAAATATTTCTATAGTGAATCACTTTCTAGTGAATCTACACACAGCAGAAAGAAGAGAGGGATGGGGGGGGTTATAGTATAGTGCTGGGAGGAGAGCCCAGGGACTGTCGCCAGTCTAGTCAGCTCCATACTTACCGGTAATCAGTTTAGGATAGCTTTGCACTCTTGATGCTCTTTATATTTTCAGGGTAGTTAACCAAATAAGTGACCACTCTGCTCAATTGGCTACCGTGGAAACCAATAAAAGTTTGTCTCTAAATTCCGAACATATTGGAATTGTGTACCTACCTTAATTTTATGCAGTGCACATACATATGTGCTAAATTTGTTTGGGCCTTCTATTTCTGGACATACTATGGTCCATCTTGGTGTGAGCCCCCTACCCCCCCCCTAGTTCTGTTACAAACCCAGACAATAGCTTTTCTGGGTTCTGGTTTCGGTAATGGGCTGACAATTGAGGAGCCTGTAAAGTGTGACTGGTCCCCTTTTCAGTTTCCCTCTTTATACTGTTGGCATCCCCATATATAAATCTAGGTCTTGGTATTATAAAATAAATGCCTGGTACTACCTTGAATTACTGGCTGGTCAGAATCCAAGTTGAATGTATCACTTTCCTGACTTTTATATCCACCATCATTTTTGTTTTGACTGGAAGTGCCTCAGAGAGCAGGTGCAAAGGGAAGTACCTAAGCTGGTTACTGTCATGGCCCATTTCTTACAGTCTGACAGTACGTTCGACCCCTGGCTGTGTATCTAACAGAGTTCCACTCTAATAAATATCTGGGGTTACTTAGTAAGGCCAGACCATGCACTGTTTCTGGTTCCCATTTTTGGGCCGGAAGAGGAAAGGGGGTAGTGAGTAAGAGTGTGTGAAGAGTGCCCCTGCTGTGTGCATGGGGAACTAATTTAGTCCCCACTCTCCTTTGTCCACCCAGAAATCCTATATATTTTTACCAAATCAAGCCTGACCAAATATGACAACACTAGGCCACAAGTTGTATGTTTGTGCTGTTGGAAAGAAAGTTTTTAGTCCCCACTCTCCTTTGTCCACACAAAAGCACATGGCTGTTGTGTTGTGAGTAACCGAGTGGTCATTATATGTACAAGAGGGGAGGTGGTGGGTTTTCATGGACCTGGGAAAACTACCTAACAGCATTCAGATTCTTTTACCGCCCCTCACTAAACCAGACTACCGTTTATTATGACCGACCTGCGCAAGTGGGAGGGGGGGGACTTTTGTCTACAAAAGCTATGACATGTGAGGAGCATATTATATATGACTTTTAGTTTACTACTGAAGGAGGGCTAGCATGGCGATTTTCAAAGGCCCATGTAGGTCTACTGCTACCGGGTACTAGCTGGTACTGTTTACAAAAACAAGGGTACCCGCATCAATTACGAGTTTCTGCATGTGTGCCAATGATGTTCATGTTAGCAAATCCTGAAGCTGTGGTTTGGGTTTGCCAACAGGCAGTACATCCTCTTTGGGATTTTGCCCCACTGAAAGGGGTTCTTTTCAAAATGCCCCCCCCCCCCCACTGCCAGGTTATGGGTTGGACCAGTCTACAGTCGTTTTTATCGTGACCGACCTGCACAAGTGGGAGTGGGGGGGGACTATTGCCTACAAAAGCTATAACATGTGAGGAGCACAAAATATATGACTTTTAGTTTATTGTTTGTTGTAATATGTTTGTCAGCTTTCACTGCCATCTGGTGTCTACATAGAAATACTGTATGTTGCGCCATGTATAGGGTACCTTGTAAGGTGAGCATATTCAAAACATGCATTGGTGCTAGGTAATATTACAGATGTGCCAGTCAAACATGAGGGATGTGAAGAGTTGGGGGAAAGTCACCATGAGGGATAGGTAAAGTGAATGATAGGCAGATTGAGGATAGGTAGACTAATGGTAAGAATGTACAGAGAAAATTAGGTACAAAGGTGAGGGGTAAACTTTAATCCTTTAAGCCATTTGAGGGAAAACCTAATTAAACTCTAGATGTTTCAAGGGATAGGTAGTATGAGTGATAGGTAGACTAAGGGATAGGCAGTATGTAGGAGAGACAGAGCCATACACAGGTAGAGTACTTGTCAGGTTGAGATAGGCAGACATTGGGATATGTAGATTGAGGTACTGACTTTGATTAGCATGTTGCATCTATAAAAATTTTCAATCATTTTCAATATAACTTTTGTACATTTTTAAGATATTCTGATCATTAAACCTCCTTTTTAGGTACTTTTGGTCAAATATTCAGAATTAAGATCACAACTTTTGGATTCAGCAGGATTTTTTGGTATAGGTGGCCCCTTGTTTCCATTTGATATCACTCTGATAAAGATTCCTGACATCTCTATAAACCCCCTTATCCTACATAGGACTCAATACTGAACACAAAAGGGAGCCTACTTTTAAGGGGGTAGAGGGGGGGGGGCTGTTACACTGTGTCCATAGGTAAAGCTCTGAGTTTCACCTCCTATCTATAGAAGCTTCTTGGTTATACCCGTGTGGCTCAGCCCAATGCATAACTGACCTTTTCGACCTTATATAGTAGGCTGTTAGTATGTGACCACAGAAAAAGTGTTTACTTACATGACATGAACCTTTTTTTTTATTGTTCAGTGTATCCTATATGTATGCTCCTGTCACAAGTACCAAATGATGTGATAAACATTGACCTTTACCCACTGTTAAAAGTAGAATGTGAGTAAAATATATATACGCCTCCTTGTGACAGGTCTTGAAAGTAAAAGTGGCGCGCCTACTTTTGTACTGATGTCAGCTTTTTCTGGGAAATAGGTCAGTTAGCCAGGTCACATCCTTTTTCCACTGGCCACTAGGTGCCAGTAACGATATTCCATAGAAGAAATACTGGGCCAAAGTAAGAGGAGAGGTGATTAGATGTGGGGTAAAGGGTGGGGGTTATTGTCATAACGGGTAGTAATGTTTAAAAACCCTTTCCTCTTTTTCCCCTGTTACATGAAAAACGTGAGAAGTTGATACAATTGAACTTTATACCCATCCCTGTGAGCTGTCACTTATCAACAACTTTTTTCTGGAAGTCTTCAGAAGGGGTGCTATATATCCAATATGCAACATAAGACATTGGATTCGGGCCACAGCAACGCTTAGCAACCTTAAGTACCAGCCTGCTCCTCAGGCATGTAAGTTGGCTAAGTGCCAACTAACACAGCAGCTGGTATGCTATGGGTAGTCGGCACATAGCCGACTTCAACCCATAATTGTAAAGAGCTGAGCCATGATCTCAACACCCAAAATCTCTTTTTTTCATTTCATGTGAATGTTATCCTATGTGTGTGCATTTATTATAATTATATATATGACAGAGGTTACTAGTACATGTAACTCCCACCTGGGACCTCACTAGTCACAGTGTTTGGGGAGGTGTCCCACCTCCTGACCCCTGACACCCATCGGGAATAGTTGTGTAATATCATGCACAAATCATGGGATGCTGTCCGATGAGGGGGAGGGGGGGCATTGCACAGTTCTATCTATAGGCGCATGCTTGAGCTAAGGGGAATACTTAAAATGTCACGTGTGAAAAAGCAATCCAGCTACATGTATTCGTAGCCCATTCACTGACATGATCCTGGCTTGCTGGAGGAGCACTTGAGAATTGTGTATCAGGTCCATTGGATTGCTTTTTCTGTTAGAGCTGTTCCACTAGTAAGATTTTTCACCGGTTTTGATCGTCCAAAAAATAGTCTGGACCTGCGATTTTCATGGAGGTATGAAGATTGTTTCTGCAGGAAATTAAGCCCTCAACATGGCTTGTAACTCAAATGTCATTCTCCCAGACACAATTTCATCCAGACAATTTTGGTCATTTTTGGCATATTTTACCCCCCTGGAGCCCAAAATATGCATATGGAACCATTAAAACCCATATGTAATATGAAAATCTTATCCAGCCTGACACTTTGAGCCAAAGAAATAGAGGGGGGAACTAAAATTTGAAGAGTAGGGGCTGGAATACCTCCAAATTCGTCATATCCAAACCTTCTATGATTTTCGACCTTCAAATGGCTATTCCACTTGGGTTACCTTTCTGACTTGTCCTATTTCAGAAAATAAAGGATACAGTGTCTATAGAGTTCCATGCACCACTTCTTTCAACGTCCTACCCATTTACTACACACATTAATACTACCCATTCTTTTCTTTTTGTTGCCATATCTCAATACAATTGCCGTCTAAAAACAAGTGCTATTTATCAGTGCCTACTGTTTCATGTACTCCTCCTTTCCTTTACCATTAATTCATCCAATCTAACATAGAGAAAGATCCCCCCATGTGCTATAGTTAAGTTTGGACCTCCGACAATTTGCATTTTTCCATTGTTACTTAGTATAAAGAATTTTTTTCTAAGGAAAATGAGACATCATTGGCTTGAATATTCCCATTAATTATGTCAGAACCCCTCCTTGAACATAGGTCGTTATTTAGATCTGAAATCGATGATTAAGGTCTAAATACATTATAAACTATAATAATGTCTAAAAACACAATAAATCAGCCTTTTCCATAAAAAATACATAACAATATGGTGATTTTTATCATAGATTTTGATCTAGAAGGAATTTTCCATTTCTGTTTTCAGTTTTTGGTGAGTATCCCCTAAAATTGGCATCGAAATCTGAAAATTTTGATTATTGGAATGGTTGCCATGGCAACCATGAACAGGCTTATAGGTTGATTTCTTATTAAAAATGTACATTTTACCATCCGAATATGGGCTATTTCTAACGGAAATGGTGCATTTTAAATGAGACCATTGAATTCTGCATAAAGAATTAGCGTAAGGCCAATCCAAATTAAAACATTGGTCTATGGATTTCCCGCTCCTGATTTTCCTAAATGAAAATTTTATTTTTAATTGAAAAAAACTTTGTCTATGGATTCCGCCCGCATCTTTTTCTGGAAAATTAGTTTGTTTTTTTTTGCAAAGTCCTTACAGGGTCAACCAATAAAGATACAGCAACAGCAGACCACTCATTGGATAGGTAGAGGTCTCTAGATTTGAACATTTCAGTCTCTATTCTGCATTTAGCAACCAAAATACTAGTAGACATAAATTTGAGAAAAGGAGCAAAAAAAAAATCAAAAAAAAAAATCGCCCTCTTCACATCTTTGATATTGAAAATCCATAGACAAATAAATTTTTTTAGAAAAATAAAATAAAAATTTCGCCCTCCCGCTCCAGTTTTCAAAAATGAAAATCCATAGACCAATTATTTTATTTGGTGTGGCCTAATGTATTTTTATAATGATTTTAGAGTAATCTTGCTCCTCCAATGCCCCCTGGTGGCCAAATGGGGAATTAAAAATCCCCCGCAGAGGGGTGTTCTCCCTTGATGGGTCACATATATCCAATATGCAACATAAGACATTGGATTCAGGCGACAGCAAGGCTTAGCAACCTTAAGTACCAGACTGCTCCTCAGGCATGTAAGTCGGCTAAGTGCTGACTAACACAGCAGCTGGTATGCTATGGATAGTTGGCACTTAGCCGACTTCAACCTATAATTGTAAAGAGCTGAGCCATGATCTCGACACCCAAAATCCCTTATTTCATTTCCCTATTTTTTCATGTGAATGTTATCCTATGTTTCTACTATGTTTCTACTATGTTGCTAACATGATACCAACATTGGTGCTTTTTTTTAAAAAATACAAGCACACATGTGAAAAAATAACTTGAAACCTTTTTTTGTTTTTACAAATTTACTCATAAAATTTCACTATGTACAACACAGAATACCTGTTAAAACACACCTTTAACCTATGTATTTTTTACAAAATGGAAAAATGTAACATTTACCAAAATGTTATAAAAGTTTTCCAAATTTACTTGTATTGTTATGTATGTGTGCATTTATTATAATTATATATATGACAGAGGTTACTAGTACATGTAACTCCCACCTGGGACCTCACTGGTCACAGTGTGTGGGGAGGTGTCCCACCTCCTGACCCCTTGGGGTCAACCTCTCTCTCACAGTACCACACAGTGTCACACACCCCACAGGTAGCCATATTGGTTTCTTGGGTCCCAGGAGGGAAATATTTTTTTTTTTTTGTTGTTGTTTTTTTTAAGTAATAAATAAGGGGCTCTGTTCTACCCCAATTGTCCGCAAATATATTTTCTTGTCTCATTACTTGTATATCGCATCATATACCAAAATCTTTTTTGTAAAATGTTACAAAAATTTTACTTTTACACACAAGATTATTTGCTATGTACAACACTGAATCTGTGTTGAAAAACGGTTTAAATCTATGTATTTTTTCACAAAATGAAAGAAATGTAACATTTCACTAAAATGTTGCAAAACTTTTAGTCATGGTAGTCCATGTATCCATATGACTGTCCATATACTGTATCATCTACTACTACTACTACTACCTTGTACTTAATCCAGGATTATAACATCAAGGATACAACATACAACACTTTGGAACTTTATTTGCATCTATTTTTTAAACTACTTCCCTGTACATTGGTGGAAATCCCTTCAAAAATTTAGCAAAAAGTTAGCTCCAATTAAACCTGTAGGCTTCTACACTGCTCACTCACATTTAGGATTAATTTATAAACCCACTTAACCAGGAACACAGTATAAACATCCAAAAGTGTAACACAAAACTGATATACACACACCACAATGTCACATATAGGACAACGCCACTTTCAATGGTACTAGTGTTCCAGGATTAATGCCAGTCATTAAATTTTACCCCTACCTACCTACCTACCTACGCGTGTGTGAAAGATGGAGTAAGCACTTTTACCCCTGGAGAAAAAACATGCACACTGTTAAACGGCTTTCAGGAGCTGTTCCTATGTGCTGAGTTTGCACCTATATACCCTTACCTACCTAACCACCACCCCTGTTGTTTATACTACAGTGCAATGAGAGTTCATTGCTACTGTGGTGTTGCCATAGCAACCAAACTCATGTAATAACGTAATAAACCAACAGAGAAAACTTGTTTTGATAAATTTACATAAATTAGCATAAATTATCTCTCAGCCAATCAGAGCTTGAGAAAGTAGGTCACATGCACATATATGATCAATTCCGGTCTCAAAACTAGGTCACTTCCGGTAGCTGTTCCTATGAGCTGAATTTGCACCTATATACTACTGTCATGTATGAATGGGTTCATCCTTGCTAGACAGTCAGTCGTCAGTCGTTTTTGAAACCTCCCCAGCCGGGAGGGTGGGCAGGGACAGTGGGCCTCTAAACATCTGGGCCCAAGAGCATGAGAGAAAAATTTCTCAAAATCCCAAGGTTATTTCAAGGTTAGATGGAAAGGGAACAGAAAAATAAAAAAATAAACATGTATTTTTAAACCTGAGGATATGTAGAAAAACATAGAGCCAATTTAGTAAAAGAAATAACTCATTTAAAAAAAAATAGAGAGATGTGTAAATCAGGGGTCAGAAGTAGGAGGCCTCAATTGGACCTTTATCTTATCTCTTATCTCCGATCTTCTCAAAACTATTCCCGACTGACCACTGACTGTAGAGGTGCATGGGGTATAATATATGTACAGTGTTTGGAGAGTGTTGAGCTGCTCAGTCCACATGCAATCAACCCAACCAAGAGCAGCTTCCAGTGGTTCTCTATATATGAGCAGGAGGAGGCCTGCGGCAGGAATGTGGCACCGACCCACCCGGCAGCATTTCTAATCAAACTCCCAGGGGAAATGTCAGCTCCACCCCCAAAGTTAACCCTTAGCGCCATTTCTGATTAGAAAATTTAAATATTGATCATACTTTTGTGTATTCATCAAAAGCATACAACGAACCTGTTATCATCAGCACCATGCAATAGGCCTACATCCTGACATATCCCATTTCAAGGCCTGTTCTATCACTTTCATTTCTGGCTGTGAAAGGTTATCACGGGGTAGAAGAGGGTTATTGTACGGCTTCATTAGTTTATTGTTAACCCCGTCCAAATTTGTGATTGAACTAGGTGAAGCTGGTCCATGCCATGCGTACTTCTCACTGCCTGCCTTAACTTAGCTACTCCAGAGAGAGTGTGTGTGATACATGTACTCAGAAGGAACGCAAGGATGGGAGCCCTGTAACTGTGCCACTTTTATTATACTACTCACGGGTGTCAGAAAAGAAGGAGTTACTTTGGAAGCGATAGCTATACATACTAATTATCAGGATACCAGAGATATATGCATTAAAGAGATACATCAGATATTTCCACCTGGACCCATAGTTAAATCTAAGAATATCGATTTTATGAAACTGACTTCTTCTCTCTATGGGTTCACACCTCTGTGTACAATACCTGGAGGCATCTATAGCCATACCACTGTTTTTGTGATAATGCTATGCTCATGATCATGAACATAATGGGTTAAGGGGCACATACAGATAGAGGTCCCTGTCTCTACCATGCCTCCCGGTGAGGATGGGTCACGGAGGAAGGTAGTATTGGACCGACCCTTAATCCAATTTTCCAGAACAAGAACCTCCTGGCCGAGCACTCGCCGCATTCGCCAACTGCAATCAGGCGACTTTCCAGTCACTGGCATAAGCAAGACCGGCCTAGGGGCTTCCGCCCACCCACCACATACTCACCATGGCAGTCACAAAAAATCAAAACCTTTCTCTTTTGCTTTACAGCCCCGGAAGGAGTATCCTTGGTCCAAGAAGACATTCTTGGACGAACACACGCGAACCACGAGAAGTTACGACAAATCAGACAAGAGGGCATACCAGCTTCCGGTGGATCCAATATCGAGACTGATCTGGGATGAACAAGTGATTCCCCCTGTTGAGGACAGTCTGAATTACAAGGGCAGTAATATAGCAAAGAATTATAAGGAGAGCAGCATTCCCAACATCAACATTAGTGATAAACGCAGACATGGGCCCTCCACTGCCACGGTGGGCACTCTCCTTCCGCAGCTACAAGGCGAACAGACTTCGCGAAAACTACCTTTCACCCTGCTAAACTATGCCAAAAAGGCAGCAAAGGCATTTAAAGCATCTGTCCCCAATGACGTCATCAAGCCCTCGACCAATGAGAAGCTTCGAGACAGCGGCTACGGCAGCATGGTGGAGAAGACCTCTCGAACAACGACCTTTCCGGAAGTAAAGGATATAGACCGTTATAAGAACAAGCCTGCCTGTGTTAGCCGGTACCATGCCAAGTGTTATGATTCTGATGATGACTTGGACTCATCATGGACGCTACCCAGGATAGAAACGGTGCTCAAGTCAGAGGGGGTGGAACCAGGCAGTATTATGCACCAGATAGAGAAGATAAGGACACGAAAAAGCAGGTAGGTAGAACATTTAATGCATGTTTTGTTGTGATATGCTGCATTTGCATGTTCTTTTGCCAGAAATGATCAAAGTACTAGTAAAAGTCAAGTTATTCAGTAAGTTTACCTGCCAGTCTACAGAACTAGTTCGCAAATAATCGTATACATTACCCATGGAACATTATACATGTAGTTCACTTCACATTTGATTACTTCGTGTGTTTTTAACTTTAATGTATGAGTTTCTCTAGAAGGTTTTATGTTATAGGCCATTGTATTTTAATCATTGTTGCTCATTGCATAGGCCTAAAATTTACTTTAAAAACTTTAGCCTTCATGAAAATCGTTCAAAAGGCTTTTTCTAAAATCTCGTCTAGCAAGTATAATAGTATTCTTTGCAGAATTTTCAATAAAAGTCCGATTTCAGTAATGGGACATGTCATAACTGCCGATTTGATTGTCTTCAAATTTTTAACTTTGACCAATTAGAATCACCTCTGGTAGAAATGAAAGGTTACAGAACGTGCAGACTGCCATGTCGGAGCCTATGTTCATCCACACCACCCCACGCCTCCCGATGCTACCCAGAAGTGCTCCTAGTGCCTCGTACGTACACCATTAAGGGATAACATCCCAACCGTGTCCCGTGTCCCTCCCATTTTACACAATAATACTCTTCCTGAGACCTATATTCTGCAATGCCTAGATACTAAACTTTTACTGATGACGCTGGGAAAAGTTGTAAATTTTGTATCTTTTCTCATTCTTCTGTATCTGGATATTTCGAACTTCCTTCAATACCACCTGTTTTCATTTATTGTTCTTATTAAGTGCATTATATCCTGATATTCACTGCTATTTGAACATCGTCAATGCAGGACACGTTTTGGAAGTCAATGCCCTTAATTCAGAGGCGTAGGAAGCAAATCTTCTTTGGGGGGGCCCGGCGCGGGCACCATCGCGACCACCTTGAATTGTCGGCTGATGCGTGATGGCGTCTATATATGCGTATTTAGAATTCATATAGAAAAGTGATTTTTGGTAAATTTTGAATCTGACTTTAGGCTCAGACCCCCATTCTCCCTATGACATAACCATAATAATCTAAATTGAGATGTAAAGTTTTAGCTTCTTTTCCATTGTGTTTATGAGTTCTTGGAAAATATTGGGGGGGGGGGGCCCAGACATACTCAGGCCCCACCTCCTTCATGATTGGGGGGGCCCAGGCCCCCCTGGCCCCCCCTTTTCCTACGCCCCTGGCCTTTGAAGACTTAAAGTTGTCATATTGACAGAGGAAAGTCATATTTATTCTCCACTTGACCAGGCAAGGCTGTAGTTTTAGGAATTGCCTATCTGCTGATCCACAGTCGCCTGCATTGACGAGTCTTAGAGCTGCCGGAGATTTCAGTGTATAGCAGACTGCTTCAAATGCTTTGATTCTTCATCTTAAATTTCAATGTGCTCTGCTCTAGCCTGTAGGCAAGCGCCTGTGCAATGGATGCCATTCATCTATGTCAGCTGTCGCTTTATCAACACACAGATATTGAAAGTTTTATTCATGTACATAACTTCTCAATTTTTCATCCCATTCAACCATAGATAACTAAATATTGACTACTGTCAACAGGAGCAATCTGACGGGGCTGCAAGTTTATTTCTATATTATTGACTTGCTTGGTAATTGTATACCTTAACCGTTGAAACCTTAACAAACAATCCCTGAAGAATGAGCCCATGCACACTCAGCTTGTGACTGGTAATTTCATATTCTTGATGTATCATTCCGAATTATGTATTTCACATTTAAGAGATTATGATAATGAGAGAAGACTTAAAATGAAACAAATCCTATCACAAAGGAAGTTAGCAGAAGAGATAAGAAGGGCAGATAGAGAGGTGCTGCCAAGTCTTACTGATGACCCTGGTAATTTTATCTACTCTTATGTACTGATTTAGTCACCGATTAAAGTGTAATCTCTCCTTGCATAGAATTGGTCGATGTTGATTTATTATCGTAATCGACCAATTGGCTCTGACATTTATTTTATAATTAGCTGTCTGATCCCCTATGATTCACAGCGAATAAAAGATAATGTAGTCCAATATCCAGGGTTCTTTTGGAAATATTCACCACATAAATTGGATGATTGCATCCATTTCCCAACATTTACTTCCTATTTTAGGCAGCAAGACAAGAGAGGACATTGAGCAGTACTTTAGGGATATAGAGAACATAAGATGGATGTCTCAGCAGCAAATTGAACGTGGCCTCGTCTCAGGAGACTTCCCTGTGCCAAGGGTTTTGGTGCGCCAACCTCTATTAAATCACTTTAAAACATAGGTTACATTAAAGTAATGGGAGGAGTGCATGTGATTGATCTGATTGTCTGATTGGTCGATAGGAATAAGGGAGAAAAGAAAGTTGCTTTTACAATGAAGATTTGCACCATAATTGATAAGGATCGACGCGGTTCAAATAGCTATTTCGTAACAAAATCATAAGAAATGAATCTTCCCATTTCATCTTCAGTTGATTTCTTCTCAAGTCCCAGAGGCTAGTGGTCTGTTAGGGATCACAAGGAGCAACACTATTCTTCCAATTCTCTATGTAAGTTACTTTTGAACCAATTAAGACCAATTCACCATCTCTTTTCCAACCTTATTTCCAAATATAAAATTATCACAATACCTCATCGTATCTGCACAAAAAGGGCTTCCAAAAATGAAATAAGATACCTGATCAAGCTTTCCCCTTTAGTACAAATCTCTGCATTTTTAAAATGAATTCTAAATGGAGAGGTACATAGTGGAATTCAGACATTATAGACCTAGTCACCATAAGATTATACGTTCGAAGAATTCTAATCTTTATTCCAATGTTCATTTCTGGAAATTATCCATTTGGCACTATCCATTCTGTTCAGGATTACAATGATGAGACGTTTGGAGGTATCATCAGTAAGTTACCCTCATAATTATCTTGATACATATCCAACAATCTAATGGCACCAATCATTACTATTGATGGATAATGCTTGATAATGCATCTTTGAATATCATGTTGTAGTCATAATAGGATTTAAGATGTTCTTTATATACCGTCCCTGCATGAAGGCTTTACAAAGATTAAATCAGCTATTATTAAAATGTTAACTTAGTACTTAATTATGCAAACTTCTGATATTGATGTATCCCATAGTATTCATATAGCAATTTCTGCAATGGAGTAATAATGGCTAAGGCTATACTTTTCCTTACTCAGAGGGAATACGATTGAGACTGGATGAGTATAGGGAGGAATACAGCATGAAATCTCTACTGATCTACTGCCAGGTGGGTTGCACTTGCAAACACCAAGTATTAATGAATAACATGTGACATATACTGGGAATGGGGACCTTAATGCAGATCCTGTCACACATTAACGCATTCATAACTGTGCTAATGTAATCATGGTAATTTTGATATGCAGAAGGGTACTGCGTTCGATGTATCATCTACATGCAGAATCCACCTTGCCAAAAAACCTTGAAACTCTACAATATACACCCAGTAAAACAATATTGTATAGGAAAGTAGGATGTAGTGACCTTGCATTTTTCTATAGGGTGGCCCTGGATACATCTACTTCCTGAGGAAAAAGGTTATCACGAGGCAAAAGTTAGAAGGGCCCAAACACAAAGATATGTCAAAGCAAGTATTTTCACTGTTACTACTTTGAATGCATGTGATTTTTAACAATGAGTGATCAAACAGCAAGGAAGTGAGTAGGTTATACTTAAGGCATAAGAAATGCATAAACAATATAGAAGAGTACCACTGCTGTGGATCGGGGTATCGTATTGTCAAAGTTAACTGGTATCAAGCTTATGATTAAATTATTATTGGAGAATAACTATACTTCTGATGTATAGCAATGTAGTTATAATTATCCTATATACTCCTCCTTGTGATGGTGGACAGGTTCATCAATGAGTTGGGCTGTATGGTCAGTAAGCTGGATACCAAAGAGGCATACGTTCACGTAGCAGGCCCTGTGTATGACCATGACAATATCAATCGCATTAAGGTAGGTAAAACAGCAAGTAGAAGATTAGAGATGTAGATCTATATTTGGATCTGCTTGCAGCTTTAGCTATATAATATCTAGAGTGAAATGGTGATATTATTTAAGCCAAAGTTCATGGGCATTGAGCATAAAGGTTAAAATCACCAGTGGCAACGTTGAGCAATAATTCCTCTGGTGATGTTTTGTATAACTTAATAAATCCTTATAACTAGCTGGAAACAGAAGTCCAGCGTAACTGACAAATGTATTTAAAATATGTCTGCAGTTCATGGAGACTTTACGTGAAAAGGTCAAGCCAAATACTGTACACTTTGAGATATTGGATGAGGAAGATGAGCAAGGTAAGCCCTGGACTTAATTTTTTAGGTATCAGCTTGTGTAATTTGAATGCAATAAGATGAATAAGGGCTAGGTCGGGTACCCTTATATGGCACATAAAATCATGTATTTATAAGCTTTCGTATGTATAGCCCCAGCAGAGTCTCAAGCTTTGCGTCACGTTAGTGGCACATTGGGATCAATATTTCCCTCCTCTGGCCTCTAATTAACCTTTGCTCTCACTGACATAGTGCGTGCTTGTCTGTAATATGACGCCCAGGTGAGTCAGATCGTAATCAATCCTTTTGTTATGGATTTGGTGAACTTAAATATCAATACTGTGGGATTCCCTAATAAAAGCTATAGAGCATGCTCTCAGGGCCGATTGTGGGAATATATTTCCAATCAATGCTTAATTTATTTGATTGATGGTGCACATGTAATTCAAGTTTTCCGACTTGGTTGATATTGGGGTAATATACACATCATTGTCTCATTTGTGGGGTGGTTTGGGCGTGTTTCTTTGGTCGATAGGTATAATTTGGAACAACTCATTTTGTAAACTCGAGATTTTCAAGCCAATAAACCAAGCAGCAGCAATTTCGACGTGATACACAGGCTATACTTGGTTTTGCAGCCACACATACATATATGGGCCACATAACTCAGTCACTATTGACATCATTGATAGTGTACCTTTACATGTACAAAATAACATATTAATTCTGCTTCAGGGAAGGAAGTCATGAGTCTTTATTTTGACATGGAGAAATACCAAAGGTGGAAGTCAAAAGTAAGTGGAGATCCAGATCAACCCGATAAACAGGAGAAATCATAACATTCGGCAGAATTGAACGAGGTTTAAGTATATCAAATATACACATATACGAAAGGATAACAATCGATGTACGTGAAATGACAACTATAGGTTAATGTATCATTATTTATTTTCATTATCAGAGTTTCATAGACATTTCTTTTCATGAAGAACGATAACGATCATTGTGACATCACTTTTGTATTTTTCTATAAAATGCACAGATACCTATCGTGACATTATTCCAGTAAAGAATGAAACATATTTTACGTGATATTCAATGAACCAGCATTTACATTATCTGGCATATAAATATATTATCGTCAAACAGTATTATTGCCATTGCCATATCGATTCAACTGAGGCTTTTGCACCATATTATGGCACCATATTGAATGAGGTCGCCGATGAATGACGTATCAGCATCACTGTGTTAGCATTCAGATACCTATCAGAATTTCTTGTATTTTCACTTTGGTGAAAAGTATAAGGATTTCCCCCGACTGCATTTTTTCTATTGGCAAAAAGTGTGTGTTTAAAAATAAATTGCTTATTATTGTAAAGAGTCACTTTGTTGTCTTTCATTTTAAGATCCAGCATACTATGAAACAGAAATTAAGGGTGGGCTTTTTGGTTGATATGAGGGTATACATTCTACATGTTCATTGCGCTGGTAAGTATACATCAAAGTATACTGCAAAATCTAACTTCCACAGCTATACAAAATGCACTTTAGGGATTTAGAGGGTTCCTAAAATCGAACAACGACATAACGTGTTTGTACTTTTGTATACCATGCCAGCCTCACCACCAGATCTGGTTCTTTCTGGCACCACTTCGCTTCCAACTTAAATATTTTAGTATAATCTGACGTCTAACCGCAAAGGCCAACCTTCCATTCTCTTAGAGACTTGGTTGCGTGATAAAGCAAAAGGCGCCGCAGACTTCACTGCTTCCAAAGATGCTTCATTGTAAATCCCTTAATCTCCATCAGGTGAAGGGATATCGTTTAATCATAGGTACTCTTACACACATGGGGTCAGTTTTGAATAACGTCATTCCCAGTTTGAGTTTTCGGTACATAATGATTAGTGGAAATGACCCCCACCCATCCACAATCACAGAGGTCGGTGCCGAACCCACAAGACCCGGATCCCGAAAATCACTGAGATGCTATGATGTTATAAATGAATATTACTAAAACAATAATTATCTTACACTGGTGGTGGTAATGTATGAGTCCTCTTGGACCCTACGTCAAAACTCAGAGGGACAAACATCTACAAAGAATGGCTTCCTCCATCTCTAGAATACAGTAGAAAATACATTTTTGAATGTTGGACGGAACAGTGATTTGCCTATTCAAAAAAAAGAAGAAATTATACACCTATGGTTAATTCAAAACTAAGGTGATTGCCAATTTTGACCATGATCACAGTACAGCTCTCCCACGTTTCCAAATACTACAGCTACTATAATCCTAATCCCAATTAAGTCTTATCTCTGGAATGTATCAGAATAGAGATAAAAAAAGATCAAACAAATAATTTAGATATGCAGATCAGAAACACAACCAGAAGCATTGCCGGCAATGGCTGTACTGGCTTGAAACCACTAATAGGCCCTGTGGGTCTGAGGACGCTGTCATCCTCCAGTTGTACTAGGAAGGTCTGATTACTGTTTCCGGCGGCGTTCGTGGCGATCAGTGTATAGTTGCCGAGGTCGTCGACTGTAACATTAGCTATGATCAGTGCTGCCACCACCTGGTGAGTGTCTTCGTCAACTGATTCTGTGGCTGTGAAGTTGTTTCCCTGGAACATACATTATGCTCAGTATATCATTAAAGAATCAAATATCATAAAAGAAACTAGCCTAGTATCATACAATGGTTACGGTATAGCATCTGCAAGCAAGAATATTAATAATTATAAAACGGCTGCACTATAGAAGTGACCTTGAGTGCATTATAGGAGTACAGTGCATGCCTCAGCAAGGTCACCATAGCTGTAAACCAGTCAAGTATCATTAATTGGTCTAAAATACCTTGGTTGGGTACTTGATTGGTTGGAATGAAATGTACAAGGTTTTACAAAGACAATAGACAACTCCTTCTTCACATCTTGACTGTCTGTTGTCCTATAATGCACTCAGATGCATTCGTGCATTATAGGACAACAGACAGTCTCGAAGTAAAGAAGATCATTGTCTATTCTCTAAATAGAACATTACAGAGAAAAAAACTATCGTAAGTGGGCCAAGTAAAAATAGTATTACAGTTCACATGAGTCTACTTAGCAAAATAGGGTCGACCTGAGTCATTTTCAGTCAATTTTGAGGAAGAAAAGCAAAATATTCAGTCTGCCCTTAAAAGGTTTGTTTTATGGTACTTTTGAGGTAAAATGTAAGAAACCCTTTTCTTTAGATCTTCATATTATCTAGTTCAGCAGACATTTTATGGCCTTACAACACTATAATATGGATTAATTATTGAGCACCTCATCTGAATTTCTAGTGGTACAACAACAATTTTAGAAGGCTATATATGCATAACATTCTTTTATTTCCTTAAATACTGTTCTAAAATACATGATATGAGCACTTACTATAGTGTCGTTGCCTCTCAGGTACCAGCCCTGTGGATGCAGCCATTGGGAAGATGGTAGGCCAGGGTGCAGATTAGCCTGTTAATAACAATACAAATGTAGAATTCAATACATTTCTAAAATTTATATATATATATATATATATATATATATATATATATATATATATATATATATATGTGTGTGTGTGTGTGTGTGTGTGTGTGTGTGGATCAACACGGTAAAGGGTACTCCCATCTTAAACATCATGCATTTTAGATAATACCAGCATTGCTATCATCCAGGCATCAAAAACCATTGCTGGACGTGTAAACTAGTCGTGGAGTGAAACACCAGGGAGAGCCACTGTTTAAAAACCAACACTGCTGGTCAACTCAGTGGAGGATTTAGATTGAGAGAGGGGCGGATGCTATTCACATGGATACTATAGTAAACGGATTTGAGACAACATTTTCTTGCGAATACAACTGACATAACATTTCATGTGAATGCACATAATAGATGCATGAAGCTTATATAAATGGTAAATCATGATCATATATTGAGTCTGATATAGAATTTTAAAAACTGACCTTGATAGTGAGTGTGTTGGTTAGGTTGGTGGTCGTCTCATTCCCTGTACTGATGTTGTAGAACATGGCCTTTTCACAGGTGAAGTCCTCCTGTATCATCAAGCCAACCCTCACCTCCTCCAGGTTCTGAGGGGTGGCACACACAGGGCTATTCTCCATGGTGCTGTTGCCCTCTGTACCATTGGTAGCATTCAGGCCCTTCCACACGCCAGCCCAGGGCCATCTTGTGGTGTTGGACACTGCTTCTCCCATCCAGGACAGCTTGCAGTCACAGTGCAGGGGGAGGTCATTCAGGATAAGGGAGGTGAGATTAGGCCTGTTCATGAACAAGGTCCCATCCAGGGTTTTGAATGTGTTGTTGGAGAGGTTTACTTCCTCCAGGGCATTGACATGTGCAGGGAGGTGTTTCAGGGTGAACTCACTGATGCCCTTATTGTTTATAAACTCAAGACGCCTCAGGTTGTACAACTCTCCGAATACATTCTTCGGTACACTACTCAAGTCAACCATGCTGTTCACCTTAAGGACCTCCAGGCTCTTAATTCTACTAAATGCATTTTCCTGCAGGCTCTTGATGGGGTTCCTGGACACAGCCAGGGCCTTCAGGTTCTTGACCTGCTCCAGGTGGGCTACTGGAGGCTGCTGTAGGAGGTTACCACTCATGTCCACCTCCAGTAAGGAGTCCCAGTTGGAGAAGATCTTTACATCCATGTTGTTACTGAGCTTGTTTGAGGATATGTCTAGGACCTCCAGGGCTTTAAGGGTGGCTGAGAAGGGTCCATCACCCATATTGGTGATGTTGTTGTTGCTCAGGTTGAGAGTAGTCAGGCTTGGGAGACCACTGAACATGGTGGCAATAGCTATGCTCCAGATGTTGCCAGAAAGGTTGAGAATCTTCAGGTTAGTCAGTCCATAGAAGGTTCCTGGGTTGACAAATTTGAACTGATTCCCAGTCATATGTAGTTCCTTGAGATTAGTCAGACCTATGAGAAAAATCGTAGATTAAGTTTGGGCAAACAATTGAAAGATCATCTACTCTATACAATTATTCAAATCCCAACCATCTTGATCCCTGACACAATGAAAGCTGGAGGGTGTTGCTCCTATAGTAAAAGGAAGAGCTGTCTGAAAATGCCCTTGTTTCCAGTCCTTTCTTTTCATGTAGCTATAACTTGTCCCTTTTGTTGCTCACAAGTGGACATTCAAGTACGGTGCTCATAAGGGGATTTGAGTAGGTACCTAGTCGGTAGAAGTCAGTCAGTATAATATACTATAGAGTGTGTGACATGAGTAGGTACCTGATAGTGCAGCTCTCTCTGTTTTAAACAAGGCAGGTGACTTTTCAGACTAATGTGGTGAGTGCAAGTTGAATGGTGAAGCAGAGCGTGACTTCTTTTGAAAAGAGGGTACCTACTGACAGCTCTTTTTACCATAGGAGCAACACGCTCCTGATAACATCAGCCTGTTAGCCAGTAAATAGAAATGAGGATTCATTTCTGGAAGGTTTTCCTGGTGTGTAAGGCCTCACTCCGGGGAGGAACATGGTGGTGTTAAAAATAGAGTAAATACATATCATACACATTTATGAAATACCCCCCCCCCCCCGGACTCTCCTAGGGACTGTGCGCCAATGAATGCTGACATGTTTAGACCATTGGCGGGGTCATTCCATATGCAAGGACTCTGCCAGGAATAGTTTATAACTGAGGCTATATATATATATATATATATATATATATATATATATATATATATATATATATATATATATTAAATGGATAGTTACTTGGAATATATAGATAAATTATTTATACATAGTCTAGACACATTCAATCACATTGCTATATATTGTAGAGAGAGAGAGAGAATCAGAGAGGGAGAGAGACAAAGAGAGACAGAGAGAGAGAGAGAGAGGGAGAGAGAGAAAATCAGAGAGGGAGAGAGAGACAGAGAGAGAGAGCAATCGTGAATTCACAATTGGACATTGTATCTATGATTCAATCATGCCAATAGCACTGTATGCAGCAGTAAAACAAGATTTATAGAATGTTAAACAAGATGCCAGTCAATACGTATATGACATCATCTGAGTGTTGGAAATCACAGATATTTTCTACAATTAAATCTTTTTCATGATAATCCAGTGATATAACTGATGAATTCTTTTATTTTATAATTGTCTCACATTCAAATTCCAGAAGAGATATTGATAAACTCTTATCTCGGTACATACCATTGAAGGCTGATAGGTAGATTTCTGTGAGTTTTGTGTTGTCCAACACATATAACTTCCTCAGAGATGACAACCCTGAGAACTTGTTGCCTTCTATGGCCGTCATTGCCGTCCCAGTGATCCAGAGGGCCGTTGTTTGGGAGGGGATACCGCCAGGTACCGTGCCCACCGCCGCCCCGGAACACCGCACCTCATACCCACCATTCGCCGCGCCACAACGACATGACGCCGGGCACGCCAGAAGGACGGCCGGGCACAGCAGCAACACGAGCAGCAGGGAGATAGGAGCCATGGAAGGGGCCATACTAAAGATGCACTTAATCTTTTAAGAATTAAATAGAAGTCAATTTTTTGTCGAAAATGCCTTTTGTTTTCTATTTGAACAAGGGGATTTTAACTGTTCTATCTTTTCTTGCAAGCTGTGGAGAGAATAGGCCTGTGGATACGGTTCTTGGAAATACTGATTCTTGTGAAATACTTAGTAAATGAATCCTCTCAAATGTCAGTATATCAGTATGCAGTTACGTGTCCAGGATTTCCACTTTTTGCAGCTCTACTTGTCCCAGGTATTTTCTAGTGTTGGTATTCTCCTTTGCACCTGTCCAACTCCAACTGACCAGCTTACATTCATAACCCATTCATAAATACCTCACATAGGCTGACTCAAGACCAAAAACGTACAGGTTCTTATCTAAATCTGCAAATAAACCTCAGAAACCCCCAGCATAATTAGACGCCTACTGCATGACCATCATGCACCATTGTCCTTCCGGTACATCCCGTAATAGTTGGTAGTGGGTGGATCACGCCGCCTGCCGGAACGCACCCTCATCAGAATCGGCACTGATTAGCATAAATCGGATTGCCTTATCTTTGTGTAGGACAGGATAGGGTGGGACAGGTTAATATACCTTGTATACTAGATATGATTGTAGTTAAGAAAGAAATAATAATATTATATGGTATGTACGGCCGGGAAGTACTGTACTGTCCTATCATACAGATGTATAAACACTGAAACCTCTTTTATGTATATATACCAGGTGTCTTTAGGTAACATATACACTCGAAAAAAAATGTGTTTTGTTTTTAAACACTTTTACCTGTATTTAAAACACTTTCTTATAACACTTTGTTAAACACTTTTTTGGGGCAAAACACAAAACACTTTTTCACAAAGTGTTTAAAAATTCAAAAGTGTTTTGATTAAAATGTGTTTTAGATGAAAAAGTGTTTAAATGATTCTGAGAATAAAGTATTTAAGTTCAGAAAGTGTCTAAAATGAGCTCTAGGCAAATTTATGCCCTTGCTATTAATTTATTTTCCTTATAAACCCATGGTCCCAGTTTTAGGATTAATTAGTCCTTCCTACTGCATATTGTTGTCTCTCTGCAGGTAGAGAATATTGAAGTTATGTTGATAGCAAGTTGATGAATGTTGATCATCCAGTTATCAACATTGATTCTGTGCTAACCAGGCTTGGCCTACAGTCAAGATGAGTTCAAACACATTGATGCACAGAGTTGGTCAGAGAGTTTAGGACTGGGATGTATGTACTAATCCTGAATGTTACAAAATGGATGTTTATCAAGGTATTGAGAAGGTAATTTTTAGATATTTCCTTTACAAATCCATTCTAAGATAAAGTGTCAATGTTACATTCTATCAGGATGCTGTGTATCATTATAATTTATTCTTAAATTCAGACATTTGTGTCCATATGAATGTTACAATAGTACCATCATAGGTGGCCCCTGCCACCTGGTGAGTTGGATTGGAACCAAGTTTTAAAACACTTTTATAAACCTAAACACTTTTGCAGAGAAAGTGTAAAGTGTTTTAGGAAAAGTGTTTAGATGATGAAAATGTGTTTTACCAAAAAGTGTTTTGGTAAAATATGTTAAAACATATTTTTAGAGTGTAGTTTGTGAGCAATGGAAAGAAAATATAATGTGAACAAGTCACAGTTAGGTTTTTACAAAATGATTTCAATAGATTACTTCAGATCTTATTGTGAATATCACATACCCACAGTGCAAAAATGGTGTTTAGACTTTAAACATGTTTAGGTCTAAACACGTTTAAAATCTAAACATTTTGGTTCAATAGGTGTTTAGTTATCCATGTGTTTAGGATTTAAACATTTAAATTCTAAACACCTAAACAGTTACATTAAAAATGCTTACATGTTTAGACTGTAAACAGACAGAAAACTAGGTGTTTAGCTTTTAAACACTAATATTTCTAGGTGCTTAGACATAAAGTATACACCAGGTGACAGCTGTATTCTATAATTGAGCTTCTGCATGCAGTCACCTGGTACTGCTTGGTTACAATATGTTGCTCTATTCTCCTAGTTCACAGTTTCACATAATATATACATGCCGCTTTCAATACCTGCCTCGCTAGCTCAGAAAGGAGGACAAAGGACTCACAACCAGGAGATACCCGGTTCAAATCCCACCAAGGATCAATAAGGACACTGAAACCAGGATTGCACAAGCTATTCAGGAACTACTTACACAGGCATAAGAAGTTGAATATTCTGCTATTTGAAATCATTGTGTGTATGAAATAATGGGCTTTGAGATGTCTATATTTCTTTAAAGTGTTCATCAAACCACTCAGCTCTAGGGCTTAATACACCCTACAGCTGAGTAGTTTAATAAGTGCAACAAATGCAGGGCTACATAACCATTACAATTTAGACTGTTTGTAATCCCTTTATAAGCCCTACACCATTAGTCACTTAATAAGTGGGGCTGTGCCCACTGGGTAGGTTCACAATTTACATTCATATTATGATGTTAGTTAAATTAGACCATTCATAATTAAGGTAAAGATGGTGATTGGCCCTTTCAGTAATATTGTTGCGTCGACATTCATGCAAATATTTTAGAAAAAAAGAGAAGAAACTGCGATGGTGTATCTATTCTTGCTTAATGCCACCACTCACCTCCCCTTTGTCTATGGTTAAGTGCTAATTTGTAAGTGTTTTAGACTTCAACCGATGTCAACCGATGTCCAAACTTATTGGCTATATCTAGTTGCATTATTGACCATCTATTTAGGATTTAAACATATTTTTTTTCATTTTCACTTGTATGTGAATGAAATTATATTTGCTCACTATTATAAGCTCATTAGATAAACCTGTAAACAGTGTAATATTATGGCCTCATTACTAAGATTTCTGCTATTAACCTATACAGTGTTTGTAGGTATCGATGATATGATGATGAATGCAAACATGAAAATAACAGCGTATGGTTTATATCAGCATACGAATTCAGATTTGGCACTGCGTGAAAACAAACTAGTATGATTATATTGGTATTGTTGCCAACATTCATGATGAATGATAATGGACTAATATGGACTTGTGCAAGTAATGGCACAACATGACTAAGGCTAAAGAATCACTGACTTTATTCTTAGATGTTTAGATGCTACGTATATTTGAACCGTCTGAAGTTTAGGTGTTTAAGATGTTAATAGTTATATATATCATAGGTGTTTAGATATGAAAGAAATGCCAGGTGCAGCTCTGCATTCATGCACTTTCCACTTGCTGAGGGTTATACATCCTTCTGATCTATAAAATGCTAAAACCATAGTTATTTTAACCATATAGTGGAATGTCTATCGAAGAACGTTGAAACAATGATTTAACATATTAGATTTGTCAGTTGAAAGCTATATCATTGGGATTAATAAGAAATGCTCCCCACTGTGTAGTTCAAGAAAAGAGTAGTTTTATTCTGTTGTTCTAGCTCTACTACTCCCTATGTATCGTGGATAAACTATAGGGCCCCAGATGGGTAAAATCGACAAGGGGACAAGGCCACTTCTTAAAATCGACAAGGGACATAGGGTTGAGAGACAAGGGACAAGGCACCTTTCTTAAAATCGACAAGGGACATGGGCTTAGAGACAAGGGACAAGGCCACTTCTTAAAATTGACAATGGACATAGGGTTGAGATACCAGGGACAAGAACCATTTCTTAGAATCGACAATGGACATGGGACCCCCCTGTCTAGGGCCTTAACTATGTAAGATATTCTCAGGGAGTATGAAGTACTCTCCACGTTCTATAGATAGAGTAGAATTAGTTCCATATAGGTCTTTGGATACACTATCTAAACATGTGTATATGTCATGATGCTAAACACCATAAACTTAAAGCATGTCAGATTTAAACGTGGACATATCTAATTATAAACATGCGTACTTGCCACTTCAAATACCTAGACATATAGACAATATTACGGGAATCTAAAAACAATTGCCAATTAAAATATGAGGCTCGTCATGTTTAGGTTTCTAATGTCTGTTCAAAAACAGGACAAGAAAATGTTAGGCATTACGTTTAAAGCGCTGGTTCCACGGGCATAAATCGGTCGGATTAGCACTAATCCGACCCATTTTCTTCTATACTTTTGATATATTATAAATCGTCGGATTAGAGCTATTCTGACCGATTGTATGGCTGTGGAACCAACGCTTAAGCGGGTATTATACAAAAGTCCCAAAAGTATAGAAAAAATCGGACGGATTAGTGAAATCTCGGCCGACCGATGGCAGTGGAATAGCTGCTTTAGAGTCTCAAGCCCTTTTTACAGTGTAGGTTAGATTTTGGATTGACACAAGGAACTGGGAACTGGTATAATATCAATAATATGCCACTGTTTTTTTTCTGGTAGTCAAGTCAAAAAACAGATCACCTGAAACAGTCATATCGAGATAATGGTACTTGGTTTTCCTGCTCTGGTCACAAATACTGTAGAAAACTTGTGAAACTATAGTTATAAATTGTTGATGGGATGCAGATGGGATTCCTCTGCGCTTGCTGGGCTGGCCCAGATGGGTTAAAGCTGGTAAATGTCTGGGCCTGCAGATGGGGCCCAGGTGGGCTATACCATAGGAACCTCTTTTCACTGTATGTGATGGCTAATCTTCCCATCCTCTCATAGCATTTTCAATATTCCTAAACATATGTCTATCAGATTATACTTGAAAATAAAAAAAAGTAAAAACACAAAAACATTTTATTTTAAAGTATAATTTGATTGATAGCCATATAGAAATATTGTTAATGCTTTGAAAGGATGGGAGCAGTAGCCATCACATACAGTGAAAAGAAGTTTTTGGGCTAGTCTGCCTGGGCCCCATCTTGCACCTCAGGCATTTACCAGCTCTAACCCATCTGGGCTAGCCCAGAAACCCCAGCTCTAGGAATCCCATCTGCGTCCCATGTGGGTGTGCTTGCTGGGTTTACAGGTATTAAAGTTGCTGCTGCAGATGTCATTTCTCGATTTCACAGGAAGCAAGTGCTGCTGTAGAAGGCGACAATTGTAGTTTTTAAATGCCACTGCTGAAATTGGCTTTTAAATATATATGCTGATGAAGACCGCAACTGCAATGCTGCTGCAGTTAACAATTCTATGTATACTGATGTAAAATTAAAGTTACATATGACCTATTGCTGTAGGTGGCAATTATACATGCTACTGCTGAAGGTCGAAGCTAGAAGGTAAGGCATTGGGACGTGGTGCTGCTGAAGATTGTTGTTGTACACGATGCTGAAGATACAAGTATACGTATATAATAACGACCAAAATTTGAGTGCAGGTGCGCCCTATACATGATGATCCTGAACTTGAAGTCTGGGTGTGTATAGGTAGGGTGCTCCTTATATATGTGACCCACCCTCACAAAGTGGTACTGAAGTCGCACATTTAGAAGCCTAGTTATGGCCTTTTCAAGTGGTATAGTGTCAAAAATATCAGATTTTTCAAAATTGATATTTTATCATTTTTCTTACATATGGGTAGATATCTTTCAGAATCCTTGCTTAGTAAACTTGATTTAAGCTCCAAATGCCTAAAAGACATGGCTATAGTTGTCATAGTTATAAAGAATTACATAGGGATTATATAAGACTCATAAATCATTATATGTTTAATATTTCAATTATCTCAATTTAATCAATTTTTAATTGATCCGACTGAATTTACCGGCAGTAGATCTGCTGAAGACGACCTGGTTCAAATATACAAGTGTTTTATACCAAATGAAAGCTCTTGATGAGCTGAAAATGAATATGCCAATAACTAAACTTTTTGTATGGCCGTGCCGTCGGAATAGGGGGGACAGGGGGGCCATGGACCCCCCCTCCACAATCTCAGACCAGGGGGGCAGACTATATTTTGCCCCCCCCCGAAATTTTGAAACCAATATACACTTTTCTGTTGAACTTGGTCATTTGCTCACAATTTGACCAAAATAGCAGGACAAACATTTATGAATTTTCAAATCTTTTCTTGGGGGCATGCCCCTAACCCCACTTAAAATATTAAAGTGGAGTGCTTCACTTGCATGTGCTTAAAATTGTCGACGCGCCCCACCTGAACCGCGTCGCCCCCCTCCAAAGTCACCCCAGCAAATTATCGTTATCTGTCGCCATGATTGGTCATCAATGGTGACTCCTTTTTGAGTGATATCTCACTGCGCCACTGTGTGTCAGTCTAACATGGCCTGGCGATTTATCACAACAGTCACCAACATGATCTCACTCACTGCATGAGTATGTGCCACCCCTTGTCATCCCCCACAAAGCATGGTGACTTATCACCACCATCGCCAACATGGATCTAACTCACCACGTGAGTATGTGCCACTGCCTGTCAACTCTCACTCAGAATGGCGGCTTATCACAACCATCGCCAACATGGATCTGACTCACTGTGTGATAATGTGCCACTCCCAGTCAGTTCTCACTCAGAATGGCGACTTATCACCAACATCGCTAATATGGATGTCACTCGCTCTGTGAGTGTGTGCCACTGTCATCAACTCTCACACAAAATGGCGATTGCCATTGCCAACGTTGGTCTCACTCAATGTGTGAATTTGTGTCACTCCAAGTCAATGCTCTCTGAGGATTGCATCATCTGTCACTCACGCTCACTCAGAATGGCAACTTATCACCACCATTGCCAAAGTTGTTGAGACAGCACCACTGTTCAATATGTAGCCTATCTAGGAAGTGTGGGCATGAAGTATAAGTCCCATACGTATCAAATGTGCTTTGTTTCACACTGATTTCCATGTAATACTTCAGAGTTGAATCAAACAAGATTATATAGAGAAAATATCCATTGAATTTAGATAGAGGTATCTCTAAAATGAAAGCAACTATCCATAAACACGTTTTCTCTGGTTACAGGAAAAATACATAGGGAAGTATCTACATGAACACCTTGTCTGTGGTTAGAGGGAAGGTACATATGGCAATACCTTCTTCGGCAAAACATACTTTGATCTGGCAGATGTGAGGCTGCATGATTACCAATAACGATGATCATTAGCTTTTCATCTAACAAGTTGAGTGATCACCACTCTCGCCATCCATGGTGAACCTGAGCTATGACGTGGTGCGCGTTTCATCTAGCGAGGTGAGTGATCACTCGTTTCGCCATCCCTGGTGAGTGTGGGTGATCAAGATCCTCACTATCTGTGGTGAACCTGTGCTATCACGAGGTACGCGTTTCATCTAGCGAGGTGAGTGATCACCCGAGTGACCATCCCCCGTGAGTGTGAGTGATCACGATCCTTGCCATCCGTGGTAAACGTGCATTATGACGTGGTGTGTGTCTCATCTAGTGAAGTGAGTGATCACTCATGTCGCCATCCCTGGTAAGAATGAGTGATCACTCATTTCACCATCCCTGGTGAGGATGAGTGATCACTCATGTCGCCATTCCTGGTGAGGATGAGTGATCACTCATGTCACCATCCCTGGTGAGGATGAGTGATCACTCATGTCACCATCCCTGGTGAGGATGAGTGATCACCATCCTCGCCATCTGAGGTGAGGCCATTGTAATCACCACAATTGCTATTCCTGGTGATCTTGTGCTATAGCGACGTCGTGTTCCATCTAGCGACATGTGTGAGCCACTTCACACAGGTTGACGAGGAGTCACGACAATTTGCTGGGATGTTGCTTCCAACACCCCTGATAGCGCTTGTACGTGCGGCTGAAGCCTGTGAAGGTGGCAATGCTGGGGGTAGCTATAGTTCTTGCTGTTGCATGAATTAAGGTGACAATATAATGAACTGGTGCTAAAGGTGGTCGTTGTATGTGCTTTTCTTTTTCTTAACTTTTTCCCTTTTGCTTAGCCCTTCATCCACCCAGAAGTCGACTCATTGAAGCTCCAGAAAACTCGACGTACAACCACTCATATATAACCAACTCGGGTCAAATTTTTTTTCCAAAAATGTACAATTAATTCTCCCCCCCCCCCAAAAAAAAAGAAGAAAAAAAGTAGTCTCTCTTTCTAGCCCGAAACGCTCTTTCTTTTAGCCTATTATATTCTCTTCTTAATGTTCTTTCTCGAACACAGTAAAAATAAGTTCACTAACAAAATGGTGATTTACTGCCACCCGCATTGCCAGTGAATAACTGTAAAAATATAGTGAAAACCGGTTGAAAACTGTGGAGAATCCCTGTACAGTGAACCTTAGGAGGGTGAAACACTGTTATTATAGGGGAAATTACAGTTCTTTTAAATTACGCTGAATCACCGTTAAATTTTGCGGAGTCTCAATGCTAGATTTAGGGAATGTTTTAACAGTAAAGGGTTGAAATGGACGTTGAACTCCATGTATAAACAAAACCATAATCAGCTCGTCATGTTTTATGCAAGACGCAATAAGGCAATCAGATAGCTGTGGCATTGGAGACTTCTAGTGTGAGTAAACAAGAACATAAATGAGCTTCACAAAATAGAACTTAATGTGTTGTTTGGGGAAAGCAGAAAGATATTATATTGAGGTTCATTGTGACTTTCGTCCATTTAATAGTATACATTTGTACCATTTAATACATCCGTACCCCAGAGAGTATGCACGACCAGAATCTACGTTAAATACCCATAATGATTTTCTTTTTTAAACAAACAGCTACAAAGAACAACGATTTTATCAATTGACCTTGATACTATCCACTGTATTTTAACTGTAAAGCATCACGCATATAAGCAGCACTCTGCCGTTGGGAGAATGAGGTAGGCCGCACCTGGGGTCTGAAAGTGTTGCCATTCCTTACTACCGTAAAACACTGCAAGTAAACCGCGGCTTATAAACCATTTCAAAGTTTTATAAGCCGCGGGGTTGTTGTACTTTCTAGGAAATTCCTCTCGGTTCGCCAATGAGAAAAGTCAAACGCTATCAAGCTTTTAGTTGATGACAATACATGTACTTTACTACATCGATCCCGGGACATATAGATGGTGTTTCTCCATATATCACAGTATGGACGCAGCCTCTTGGTAGTAGCTTGAAGAATTAGAATGGGAATAGATAGAATACATGTCGGAGTTTCTTGGCCAGAACAGTGGACGATGGACGTTCAGGAACAGAGATAGCATATCGTCGCCTCAGTGCAACAAGGTTGTAACTGAACTTTTGGCAAAATTGAGCTGTCGTCTGTTTTAACCTCCATTGACCCTAACCTGCCTATGTTGAAAGTGCTAAAGCTCTGTCTATGATAGGTGTGCCTGCAGGTCCTTATGCAATAAGGTTGTGTCAACTGGGTGCTATGGAAAACTGCAGATACAACCTTGTTGCACTAAGGCGACGGTATCTAGGGATGTTACTATATGGATGACCGTTCGAATTGACAAAAATTGTACTCACAGTGCAGTGGTTAAAATGTAGCACATGTGAATACAAGTCCAAAGCAAGGCAAAATGCCCTTCAAAAGGGAAGGGGTGGTCAAGGGACAATTTTGAAATTTTGGAAGAAAGTGATGCGTTCTACAGAGAAAACCTGAAGGTGACAGGGGTAGTCTATGCAGACAGCTATAGATCACCAATCTCACTACCTAAGGCTGTCAAAGTGATTGTTCCTGGGTTTGATTCTCCCTCAAAGTCAGAAAAAGTACTTTTTCCATGAGGGCATGTATGCGCGTCTGCATGCAAAAGCGAAAAAAAAATCAAGTTGGTCGGAGCGCCCCCCCCCCATAAAGATTTCCTTCCTGCGCCTCTGGATGTGGGCATTGTCCCTAGTCTACAAGGATATAGCATAGAACCATTAGAAGAAAATCGATAAATGAAAGAAGCCTGAGTCAAGCAAAGTAACACAATCTAGTAATGATTAAATATATCTTTATTATAGCTTATGTTCTCCAAATTAACATTAAAGAAATTATACAATATACAAATACACAGTAATACCTTTGCAAACTTATCTTACAATAGGACTTAGGTCGAATGACCTGAGTAGTCTTGGTAAAATGTATGTACAAATCGGACGGTACTTGATGTATTAATTAGTATAGGGTCAACCATGACTTCCAATATGCAGTCATATATACCTACATGGTTGTAGTCACTGACATTATGGTACTGATATTCAACTGACAATGTAGACCAAAAGGATGGTGTGTCACAGGTAACCATATACTATACCTAGGCAAAAGGGCAGACGCTAGAGATTTTCTTTTCTACATTTGAGGCTATTACCCGGTCCACGTCATCTGTAGACAAACTTATATACTATATACAGTGTGATTTCCTGGCAAGTTTAGCACCATTTGGAGATAAGTACAGACCTATCATTGTTTGCAAGTTCCACTGTCTATAGGTTAATAACAACAGGAGGTCATTTCCTAAATAAGGCACTTCATATAATAATATGATCATGCACAACACAACGACTGCAAAGGTCAATGCTATTCCTATGGGTGCTTTGGTAAGTCTAGGAGGGTGCAGTCGTATAGCCTGTTAAGAAATGGTCTCCAGTAACTGCATAGTTTACACCGTAAATGCACATCCACCTCAATTAAGGCGTTATAGTTCGAATGTACACTATGTGAAACCTTTCATATCGCCAGGAATAATCAAATAAAGTAGGACCTATACGCTGCATTGTTACAGAATTGCACATACTTAATATATAAAAATACCTGCTAAACGTTAATTTTCAGTCCCAACTCAGTCATTCTCTACCACAGAGACTCAGACTCCTTATAAAAAAAGTCACCTATCACCAGAAGAAAGATCTGCAACAATATCAGAGTGGTAAATAATGCTTTAATAGTATGCACATCAGTCTTTCTATTGTTGTTATCCTAGGATCATCGCGCCTCGTATCCATATCCCAGGTTGGATCGTGGATAGATGCCGTTCACTCTGGCGTGGTAGGCATTATAGTCCAAGTTACGGGAGTAAGGGGAGGGCCTTTGCTTGGCGGCTCCCATGTAAGAGTCTGTGGCGTAAGGGTTGTAGGCTGAGTAGGAGTTGCTGTACGTTGTCGTCTGCTGGTCTCCCGTGCAAGACAACGGAACCGGAAGCGTGCCAGGCATTGTGGGACTGAGGACGCGCGGAATGACGGAAGGCGTCATGACGTCTGTCGTCTGCCCGCAGTCTGTGGAAGAGACGAGAGAAAAAAAGGTGAATACTGAGCCACATGATAGTATGCGAATAATTCCACCAAAATAGCTAGATTATAGT
Organism: Acholoe squamosa; assembly: GCA_949317995.1. Classification (NCBI taxonomy): domain Eukaryota; kingdom Metazoa; phylum Annelida; class Polychaeta; order Phyllodocida; family Polynoidae; genus Acholoe; species Acholoe squamosa. The sequence continues at coordinate 57,642,155 of OX439041.1, read as the reverse complement.
AAAAGCTTCTATCACAGGTATTACCACGAAAGAAATATAACGAGAGTAGATTTTTCTCTAGTATATAGGGTATACATGTATAGAGTTACGTCAAAGCTACAGTACGTAGAACCCAATCATGAGATCCTAAAGAAATATATCAACCGACTGTGAATTGAAAGCCTAGATTGTACGTTGGTTGATAGATTGACGAATAAAGGGATAGCAAATTGTTTTAATAGTTGTATACAGCAGATTACTTAATCGCATTTTTACGTACTGCTTCACATTATTGACTATAGAACACAAAGCATCTTCACAAGTTGCCCCTTGCTGCCTTTAACGGGATAGTTTATAAAGCACATGTTATACACACAAAGGCTGAAGAAACGGCCAAAGAAAATATACAAAATAGCATTATCGTGTGAAGTTACAACATCGCTGCGAATAATTCCTTCCACAAACACATTTTTCATGAAGACCTTCACAAAAAAACCTGTCGACCCAAGGCGCTTGAATTTCCAAAAAGGTTAATCTCCCTGTTGGTGTGATCTATACGGCACACAGTATTCCTGCAACTTACACCCCTGCAGCTGGTGGGGAAAAACTAGTTTGGAGGCATGGTATGGTGGTGACTTATGAGTATACTGATCTCTACCATGTAATAGAGCCAATCCTACACCTGAACACCCCTCACCGCCATGACACCTTACAAACTACGTCACTAATACGTCGTGACGTCATATAGACTGCGTCAGTAATCTCTCCTGACACTAACAGCCCCCAAGTGTCGGCCATCTTGGAGGTCAATGTTAGAGTGGGAGGGGGGAAGGAGCGAGGGTGGACTGATGTTCAGGGGTCAATATACAATTTGTCAGGGAGTGCCTGCCCCTCTGATCCTCCATGACATGGCGGATTGGCTACAGCTGAGCCGTATCCTAGTTAACGTTATATTCACCAGGGGCCGCCATCCAGGCCGGATATGACATATCGGGATTCAAGGCGATTCATTGGTTGTCAGAGCATCACGAGACTATGTGAGAAATGACAATAGTGAGAATAGCACCTGCGTTCATAAAGTACTGTATGATCATCAGCGCCACAGCCTTCCATGTGGGATCTGTGTGCAGCCCAGATGTGTGTTGTTTGTTGAAAATGTTTTACTCTCACATCCTTGTCTGTTGTCTACATTTTATAATGCCATTCTTTGTGTGCTTCAAAGAAGGGTGAATTTATATAGAAAAAAGTAGTGTTTGCAATAGTCACTTGTCATATTGCCTTAATCTGAATGGAATGAGGAGATCTACGAGATTCTGATATCGGATTTGCATTCTTGTCACCCAATTGTGAGAAAGGTGCAAAAACTTTATTAATAACCTTACCCTTTCTTGTTGTATTAAGCTATAGCTACACTTTGCATGTGTAATATTACAAAATAAAACCAACATCAACTTTTCAAAACATCGCAAATGACAGGGAAACCATTTAAAAAGAACTCTTTCTACGAGCACCAGGGTTAGGCTATTTCTAGATGATTTGAGGGTTGAAGTGTGGGCCTCGACCAGCGAATACTGAGGATGTCTGCACTACGGGTTTTTATCATGATTGGGTTTAAGATCAACTGTCTTTCTCTCTATTTCAGTCAATATCAATGATGTTACCTTGTAACAAAAAAAAACACACATCGGTATTCTCATGCGTAGAAGGGCGTTGTCCGTCCTTATGTAGCCAACGACCTACAATAATTTGTCAGCAAGCCGTGGGTGGTCCCGCGGACGCGCGCGCACATCGAACATGGCGGACGGAAGTGACGTCTGGGGGCAGCGTCGCGCGCGCCTCCTCGCGGCGTTGAAATGAACTGCAGGTGGTTTGGACGAGGATTGATGGGGGTGGGAGGTGGGGGATGATCTCAGCCATGCACATCCACATGGAGGGGTGCGGCAATAATGATAAGAGGAGAGATAATGCATACATGGGTAGCGACACCAAGGACCGTCCAATGTAAGCGTTCACTAGGCTGGTACAAGAGGGTATTGTTCCACCAAACATGTGACAAACCTAGGGCCTAAATGTTCGAAATCTTAAATTAGACTCAAATCAGTATGGGTAAGAGCCTCCGATACCGCTTCTACGAACATCATAGCCGAGGTCCCATGCAGTTTCCACGGGAAAACAAAAGTGGCAGAGGTTCTTGTGAATATCATCATAGATACTCTTATATGGCTGGATTCAACTTATAGTTTTAATGGAACAGTGTCCATTGGTCTGGCCATTTTATGTTCATCTTGTCCACCCCTACCTCTGCCCCTCCCACATTTAATACCAATTCTCAGTTTTACCAAACCTTGCTGGCAGGAGATGATTTGGGAACACAGGGTAGAAATGTTCCATGTGCCCAACAGTGGCACAATCGGGGTATCCTGATTCCTCGTGGAGGATTTGTTTTCAGGCACTTCCCCCTCGATGCCGAGCCTTACTGCGTGTGTTGTAGGGTCATCTATCAAAGCTAGGGTAACCGAAGAGGTGCACTGACAAGCCACTATAAATATTAGTCCTCCTCAGCTATGGCATAAACCCTCGAAAGGAAACAAGACTCATCGCCAACACACGCCCAGCAGGAATATTTCCAGTGCCAGAGGTGAAATGCTAAATATCTCACATCATTATTGCAGTTTAGTTTAATTTAAGGAATTGCATTATCTACCATCACGAGTATATATTGACATCGATATTTTGGCGTCAAAATAATGAGAAAGTATTTTCAAATTCACAACGCATTTTAATGTTAACAGGGCAAGAAGAGGATGTTAGTGTTTTCTTTGTAGCCAATATCGGTGGATTTTATATTCAGAAATGGTATTCTCAAAATTTTAGACTTGAGGTGGGCCCTATCTAGTATACGATCCATGATTGATTCCAACATTAGTAGATTGCCGCTCTTATCTCCTTTAAATGGATCAGACTTCCCAAGAACTGTGCATACATATAAAGTATATAACAAATAGGCACATGTATATATGCACCAGAGAGGTCAATGTAGTCTCAGGAGAGTCTGCGACCGCCCGTGTTTCCGATTACAGCGACAATAAAAGCAACACAGGCGGCATGGAGTTTGTCAGTGGCGGCAGGGTGGGGATCAGGTGAACTCCAGTACATTAATCAATGTCACAGACACATACTTCGAACCAGCGAACAGTCCATGGGTGGGAGGAGACAGAGCATAGGAGAGAGAACAGAAAACAGAAAGAACGGGATAAGAGAGAAAGCATTGGGGGATGGAGTGAGGAGGGGGCAAAGAAGAACTATAAAATTTGGGGAGGCAGCGAGAGATAGAGAATCAGACAGGCAGTCAAACAAACAGAATCAGGGAAAGCGAAGCCGAATTGACAATATCTATATGGAGAAATCAATATACGTGTGTTTACCAACCATTACTAAATCTTAATATTCATGCAAGATACTGGGGCCATTGTAGGAGTCCTTACATAAAATTTAATCAGACTAATGGCTAATAAAGAAACAGCATAATGACGAAGAAAGGAAATCATGGTTAATTTAGAACCGCATAGTTAAAAATTCTCTATACAGGATGGGACACAGGAGGCTGCTGTGACCAGTCCTATCTTCACGTCCTCTAATCTGTTGATCCTTTGGAGATAATGTCATAGATCTCCGGGGCTAATCCATCACCTAGCAAACAAAGGGGTGACAACAACAAGAAGGGAATTAGCAGTGAACTGGTGTCATCAGGTTGTATTGTCATCTAGGTGAAGGCCGCCACACTGGTCAGTAGGCACTGGCACCAACAAGCACTTCCTAAATAGGACTCCTAACGGCTACATGGTGATGCAGCGTTAGTGTAATTATTTTTCCTCTGTTGGCCTACATAGCTTTTGGGCGAAAATAAAATACTAGTGATGTATCTGGGCTTAGCCACTATTATTTTCTTGTAGATATACATTTTCCCAATAATTTAGGGCCATGGCATGTGGTACAATGCAAACTTTTTTGCTATAGGCCTTATAAAGTGCGGACATACCAAGATTTGTGGGTTTTGCAGTGAATGATTTCAACAAATTCTGTAAATAAATAGAGCCCCCCCCCTCAACTTAACATCAAATATCAACCTAAATAACACTGAAATCGGTTAAGTTAGTCCCTAAGGATTAATTCTATGCCTGCTTTGCCTACCCACTGTCAGATTTTAGACCAATAATCATTGTACACCACCCTTCAGTAATGAGTTACAAAGCGTCTCCTGTTGCCACCTCCCGTCAATTGGTGTACTGCAACCTGGGACTTCCTAGTGGAGAATTGCAATCTGAGGCTATTTGAGGGTAGGAAAAAAAAAGAATTAGCACCCCAAACTAAAAGGTCACTCTGTCAAGTTACCTTGAACAATCTTTTTTTTTTTTTTGCTCTAATCATTGCGTTTGGAGAGAAATATACAGTAATAATCAGGGCTATTATAAGTTCAATTTATTATTTCATTTGATGGACCAAGTGATCTTTGCACATGCAAGATGCGAAGTGGTTGGCCTATAAGCCAGATTTAGGAATCACCAAAAGCTGCCTGTATACCCCTTCCCTTCTGGTGGGACCCTTGTCATTTTGATGGATGGTTATTGGGTGTTAATGATGCTGTATACATCATCTGGATCCTCAGTCTGAGGTCTGGTTCCATCAAGGCTTTCATTGTGTCTGAGACATGTCGTATTGTGATTGTGTTAAACACTGCAACACCATCCAACCCAGCTGTACTACCATCACAGTTCTACTATTGTCTTATACATGTCCAGTTAATTCCAGCTTTTTTGTTCTATTTAGACAGTCATTGCGCAAATGTATAGACAAAGGTTTTCTATTGTGGACAAAGCAAGGGGGAAAAGGCCTATGTCCGTCCAAAGATGGCCTCCAATTTGGGCCCATTCACCTACCATTTAAAAGCCGTTAGAGATCCACATGAGACTCACTTGGATGCAACTATTGACATGCATGTAAAAAAGAGGACTTGTCAAGTGGTCTGTGAACGCCCCTGGGCAGACGACTTTTGGAGGGGTTGTAGAGGAGTGGGCGATAATGGGGTCTCTCAACGGGTGAATGAAGGAAAGACGTGCCCCGCCCACATGATTAATGATATAAAACAATATTTGCCAAGCAGGCACGAAGGAAAACTGGCAAAGAAACAGGGGAAACTCAAAGAACTATAGCTATAAGGGACAAAGAAACTGAATGCAGTGATTGAGAGCTTGTAAGCCTATATATAGTGACCCCATGCACTCCAGATTGCCTGTGGGAGGTTGTCAATTGAAAGAGCTTTATACAAGTATTCTTGTTTTTATATGAACATCTCACATACCATTTTGTCCTGGTGCCATGTTCCGTTTCCGAGCAATACCTATGAGTTGTAGCGAGCTTGGTCGGTGATGAGAGCGAGGCCGCTGTCCCGGATTGAGGTGGGTGAGTACCTCCACAACACTGTTAACACAAAAGAAAAGACAAAATACATGGGTCAGGTCGCCAAAAACCATTAGATTTCATGTTTGTTTGCCCATTTTGAGCTTTGATGGCTCTGTACTAATAGATTGTGAAGCAATATTATTCTATCTGGCCATATTTAATAGAAAACAGTTAGTGCTATCAGGGAAATGCAAATTAACAACAATCCATCAAGTATTTCTTGAAATATGGTGTCCCAAAGCTGAAAAAGTGGACAAAAATGCTGTTTTAATAACTTTCTGCATATTTAACAGCACCCTGTTTTGGTCTCTTTAAGTGGTGAAAGAATTGTGTTTCTATCATCATTTGTCTTTGATTGACAGTCACTTGAAGAAATTTATACTGATAAAAGTCTCGGATGTGATGTCACATCCGAGACTTTTATCCATAACACAAAAGCTACGTGCTGAATGATGGTAACTAACACACCTCTCCTTTTTGGTATCTAAATAGAAAGTATACATGTAGTCTTGTTGCTTTAAGAGAGGTATTCCATATACCTTGATGATTTCTTTATTTTCTGTGGCCTTGAAGTTTGCTTTATTTAGGTCTCGGACGTGACAGCATAGATTTTTCGATTTTGAGCCCTAAAAATTAAATCGGCTGGAGAAAGTCAGTATAAAAGAGGTTTCTAAGTAGGTGAGATGCCCTTAACAAATGTAATATGGTTATATAAAGAAACTATGACTTTCATTTTTCTGTCCTTAAAATCAGAAATCTGATGGTTTCTGGCCACCTGACCCACATTCACTTTCACCTTTTTAATTTTCAATCTAGAAATAGGGAAAGTGTACTGACAAAGACTAGATAAAACATGTCATGGCGTGAATATTGAAATCGATATATGAAGCTGGGCATTTTAATGTCAGTATTAACTGTGCAATCTGATCTGTGGAGAACATTCATTCATGCATTCTCATCGAGCCAACTTAAAATAATGACTGTGTGTTTTTCAACGGCCACGATGAAAAGCATTTTCTAATTTAGAAATAGCTTCATAGACTCCTGTCTGGCCTATAATTCAAACTCATTCCATCTTTCTTTTTTTCATTTTCCTACAGCAAACCCTATATTTATACCAAGTGGGCCTCGTTATATAGAAATAGCGAGTCTCACATGCACATGTTCACGTCTGGTTGAGATTCCTGACGTGCGGGCCCCTTAAGTAGCCAGCCTGCTCGGATTAACCTATCACCTAACTAATTAGGTGCCTCAAGGTAACTTGGATCCTACTGCGCATGATCAACATGCCATCCGCTATGCATGCAGGGAATCTGGTGGCGCCCCCTAGTGGGATATTGAGGAGATAGAGTGGGCGTCCCATTACGCTGGTTCCCTTTGCACTCTATATGCACCTTGTGTATTACTTACCAGTCATCAGGATCACAGTCCCGGAAGCCCTTAGCGAAGGGATTACTGGCGATCTTTAGTTGCGTGATCTGCAGAAAATTAGGTAGACATTATTATTCACATATACATTGTTTTTGCATTACAAAGCTCTTATATGTTACTGCAAAACTCATTTACTAAAAAGCCCACAAATAGTATATTTCTTGATTTGAAAGTTTGATTTCGCTTTGCTTGGCCATGTAGGAGGCAATTTACAGTTAGAAATTGAATGATCATTGCATTTTGATACTTTATCATGACCCCTCAACATGAATTGATAATTTTGTGGATAATGTAATGTGAGAATATGCAACTTGTACTCACTCGATGATTTTGATAAGCAGTGACAGCCATGAATTTGGTCTCTGTGAAGTTGATGGTTTTGAAGTTCTCTGTTTGTGATACGTCCTCTGTTTTAGGATTTACATAAACCACGTGGAAACGAGGTTGGTATTTGTGCATGGAATTGAGAATAATCTGAAAGTACAATTATTACAACATGTAGAAGCAGTTTGAAGAAATCTTTAAAGCGAGCAATTGGAAAACATAGCGTCACAAAAGCAAATGTGTGTTTCAAATCACATGACTGTGAAGTAGCCTCTAAGGCTCTAAGATTACGTGTTAAAGGAACATGCATAATTTGCCTTCAGTCCAGACTCGGCCTGGTCATAGGGTTCAGAAACTGAATCTCGGTGTTTCTCCCCCATTGAGCTTCTATTTACCAGATGTATTACCTTTGCTTACCATCTGCGTCTTGGCTTTCACACAGCAGCCATTGCTGGTAGATAAGTTCTTGGTGGAAATTTGTTATTTTAGGGAGCTACCCTGGTGATAAGACAGGTTAGGGCTAATTAGCATATTGCCATGACAACAAACTGATCTTCTGAGAGGACATTAGGAACGTCCTTTGTGCCATCTCTTGGCTACTCACTGACAGATGGGTAAAAGATGGCACTGTAATCTGCTACAACGGTGTCCCAAGTCTACCATGCGAGGGCGTGACGATAACATGGTGACGTCATGACATGACGCAGATGCTTGTCGACAACTTGGCATAACGCACGAGTTCAAGTCGTGCAATGGTGCAATGCATACTCCCCATCTCCCATCCCCTGTACAGTAGAAATATCCTTATGAATATTCTCGCTAATTTAGATATAAGCTTGAATTTCCTGTAGGACCTTATCATAGTTGCCAAAACCCAGGAGTAGATAGATAAATACTTTTCAATCACAGCATTGGTAAGCTACCACAAAAGTGATATAATACTCACGTGGCCATTGTCGTCCATGAGGTTATTGGTCAGCTTCAATTTGTCGAACGACACGATCTGTTTCATCCACTGGGCGCCCTTAGCAGGGGAGTCTGGATGCACGTGGATGCGGCCAGGCATGTGGGGGTCAGCCTTTCCTGCCACCACCCACGACGATGAGTGGAACGAGTAACGGTAGCGTTTGTCGTCCACAGGAACAAAGTCCATCATCAACATGTAGTCACAAAGGGGGTCGAGGCCAAACAACCGCACCTGGAATGTCGGGAACATCCGCCTGCAGTGATAAAAAAAGTAGATTTTTCAGAATTATAGTTGAATGTAAATGCCTCCATTGGGAAGAATCATCGCGTTGTTGTTTATAAAAGTTTGGAAACAGTTTAGGCCCAATTAAAAGAGAGACCATGAGGGGCCTCGCAGTGGTCCTTTTACTTTTTTTTATCTAAATATATCTCTTCTAAACGTCTTTCCAACGCATTTTCTCTATTCTAGATATTAAAGAAAAAATACAACATGCCAGTATCTGCTGCCATGAAAAATGCTGGAATCAGCTGGAATAAAGACGATTTATAGAGTGGATGAATGCATTTTTCCTGTCCCATTTCTCATTACGGGTATTTCCATCCCTCGGATCTTTATTTTCCTAGGCTGGTCTCAACAAACAAAGATCATGTTGTAAGATTGGTGACGCCAGTTTCTCGCAATTGACTTTCAATCTGGCACTTTCAACAAGTGTGGCCTGTGCTAAGAACCTAACAGATGTTAAATCCCTATTGTTCCTCCATTCAGCCATCTAAATTACTCAAAATGGTAGTAAAGTATTGTTTTAAGTTTTCTGTGGTGTGGTAGACCCCAGTGGAGGTCACTCAAAGATGACGGATAAGGTCACGTTATGTCAACGCGAACCAGTGAGACTAGCACTGCTACGAGAGACGCCTAGCGACGAGAGATGACACAAGGTTGGAGTTACGCTACACTGCGAGGCAACCAGTCGTGACCTCAGGATGAGGAACAGAGAGACCGCACCTGCTAAATGACAGAAAGAGACACCATTCTGATACCACCATTCATCTTCAGTGTTAACAAACTAATGATAAAACCATGGTGGGAGGGGGGGGGTCTGCAAAAGTGAAAATAATAGCGGAGGGCATGGATACAGCTCCATCTCTGAAGTACAATAGATAAGCTCCTACATTCTTGGAGTAAGCAGTGGCGGATTAAGAGGGGGGTGCGGGGGCGCCCCCCCTTTTTTCCATGTACTTAAGAGGTTTTTTACCCTAGAATTTGGCCAAAATCAGAGGCTAAATGAGGGGCGCCCCCTCCCCCTTTCAAAATCCTGGATCCGACCCTGGTAAGGTTTACTTTTATTTCAAATTAGCAATTTGTGGGCCTAAATCTGAATATAGTGGGCATAGTTAATTCCACTGGTCGTTTAATCGGTTAGACAAATTGATTTTGGATTAGAGATCAAACGATCCTCAGAAAATCATACATTTGATAGCACGCATCTAATTTCTTTGAATCCCAGTCGATCAATGATCAATGTATCGAACCCCAGCTTATAGATAAGTATATGACCTGCAACCTGTTTCCCTCCTCTTTGTTTATTTTGTGAAAGCAAAAACTATCAGAATGAGCCCAGGTACAATTTATCCCTAGATATTAGAACAATATTACCACTATTAATAAACCCCAATCTCTGCTCATGTGAGCACATGTTGTCATGTGGACCTACACTTGCCACTGCCACGCCCTGCCTCTTCAATGCAACAGAAGAACTCCCAGTGTCGACAACCCCCTCTGGTGGCGTCATGGGACATCTGTAAAACGTGATGCATGCTGGGAGCACGTGCAGCGCGTGCATGCGCGGTGGTGGGCCCGAGTTGTCCTGTCAGTAGACTGGCTGCAGTCCCTGAGCTCTCCTCCCAACACCACTATACCCCCATGCCTCTCCTCCTCTGGCTGCTGGGTTCATAGATTCACTGGAAATTGATTTACTAGAAATATTTTTAATTTTCACTTTCCCACCTTATTTCAATTCTCTCATACCTAAATCTATGGACTTGCGCAAGTTTATCCTGTCAGCAAAGCTGATACAGAGGAGATCGGAGGGTCTTCTCCAGATGGGGGCAACGTGCAGATATGACAGTATGGACAGCCCAGACAGGCCCTATACCCCGTTATCTCTCCATTGACTTGTACCCATGGATATCCGGAGCCTATTTGAATACTCAAGATACTCCCATAACATACAACATGGCTAGTGGTAATTCCTGATTTCCATGATTAGGTATGAGAGTTTGCATATAGAATGCAAACTTTTAGAGGATATGTGCCAAGATTAGCCATGTTACAGACCTTTTACATTTTGTTTTTAAACATTGTAAACTGCACCTTCATAGATGGGAACGGTCTCACATCATTGTGTTTGACCAAAGCAGAGCTGTCCATGTTAGCATGTTATGACCAATTGCAAACTGAAATCGGCCATACAGCATAACATATTTATAAAATTGCCAAGTGGTTTCATCAGTGGTTTCCATATTTCTTGACTACTTACAATTTTCAAATCAGCGCTATATATCTCAACACATGATTCTCAAATTGATTCAGGGATTCACCAGTGGTTTCCTATTTAATGACCATTTAGAAACGTATGTCCATACTATGTCGTCACACCATACCGTTAACAAGTGGCTGAATTGTTGCTTTCAAATTTCCTAACCACTTACGAATCCGAACTCCACCATCACATGAATTTCAGATTGCTAAGTGGTTCCAACAGTGAGTTCCACATCCAATGACCATAATGGCTTCCACATCAACACTACATGGTCACATGAAGTGGCTTCATAAGTGGCTTCCGTGATTAGCAAACCTAAACTGATGCTACGTCATCATATGTTTCTGAAATTATCAAGAGGCTTCATCGGTGACATCTATCTATTTACAAACTTGAGACAATACTATATTGCTGCATGATTTTTGGTACAGTGACGCAATCGTGCAGCAGGACTATTATAATCCAAAATATGTTAATGACAATTAGAACTACAGATGGTCAGTACAAAGCTGGCAATACATGTATAGTGTCGGTCTGCTTCCCAACTGCCTCTATACCTTCTACATATTTCGAAGGTGTACATCATTTGGAGTTGCTTGCCGCATAGCGGCCGGGAGCGCAGCGACCGTAGCAACTTCATTATGTTTTCGGTTTTTCAGTGACGTCATGGTCACCTTGTGACGCAATTTGTGACGTCATACGTCGGCCGTGACGTCACACGTCGGCCGCAGAGTGGCAACTTCTATCCGTGGTCCTTGCTACATTTTTCTTGTTTTACCTAAGTATTCTTCACAGTATATATATATTCTTGTATATGAACACCATACAGGGGCCAATAGAAATTTAGACTAGCACTTGGAAGCAGATGACTTTCAGACCTACGTTGACTGAACCTACTGTTGCAATAGCCCTATTCATCAAGCAGTGATTAATGACCATCTCACGGTCGGGCTGACACTGCAACTCTCGTTTTTAAAAGCCTAGTTTTCTAAATGATGAACGACTCCACGTGAAGCCAAGGATAATCCAGGGACCATGTTTTAGTCGGTGGACACGCCCTCCCCTAGTCAGGCCCCTAAACTAGAGTTCTCTCCGACACTGCTGCCCTCTGCAGACAATGGATGGCGTTGTCTGTGTAGTTACCATGGCTACCTGATACCCCACTCTCAATGCTTAGGAATAAATGGATGTGACGGGTGCTGCTGTTTCTCTATGTTCTTGGCATTTTGAAGGGTGGTTCTGGGTTTGAGAGGTAGATTAGAAGAGGGCAGGGTGTTTGTGGTAGACCAACCCCTAGTGAGAAGGGTTCTTTGATGTCATTAACTTAAGTGTAACTCCCTAACAATTTATGCACTGGTAGTTCAGCTTATTTTGCGGAAGCTATATTTCTTGTTGAAGCTGTAGGCCTACTTCATGCGATCATGGGGCTTATTACTGTCTTTAAGGTATATGAATAGGTATATTTTGGAATTTCAAACGGAGGTGGTTACATGGTTGCATTTTTATGTCTTATAGGTAGTCCCTTCACTCAATAGGGACTATTGTTCTAACAATTTTTATGCATGCAGAATTGTGTAGATAGGTCTACAGTGACTTAATGATTAACTTAATGTCAGTAAGCCGTGAAAAATCTATAGTTGAACGTCTCTGGAATCTTGTCAGTAGAGGCCTACATACCACACTCGCTAACAGGGCATCCAGGGCCACTGACAAACGTTCCCGCCTAATTCAAACCGAGCCTAATACCGCCTAATGACCCCAAATGTCGTCTGCCACCCACAAACAAACTCGCGCGGCGCTGTTTGAAGCGCCCTCTGTCGAGTGTCATTTTTCTAAGGAACTCCAAGATGGCGGCGCCCATAGTTCACCTCGGTTACCTTATTGGTCGTATCGGCGCCGAGACATGGCGGCAGGACGGTAGGCGGGGACCAGCGAAATGGCAGCGCATCTGTGCACGTCCGTAAACCAAACGAGGTTGGGGGACACTCCTATCTGTGCGAAATACCAGGGAGGAGAATGGCGGGGGTGGAGAGAGGTAGTGCATGTGGTTCTGCTTTCCACTGATAGGGGGGTTTTCACTCTTGAAGAAATATTTATCCATCAATATCTGGTGGACCTCCCTCTCTACATGAGTACCAATTTCCTGTTAAAGGTATGATTATTCAACTTAAAAATGCCTATCTGCAAACAAAAACAGAGAAGCTACAAATATGGACTTTCATGCCTTGTCAGCTGACCTGTAATACATTGGTCAGTTGGCTTACCACAGTGACCTGTATGGTGTGGCATTAGGGTATTAGGGCATTAACTGAAGATGACCTTTGCCCGCCCCCCCCCGTGCATTCCCCCTTCACCTCTCACCTCTGCTTGGGAGGTAGGTACAGTCAGAGAAAGTGGTAACAGGTGGATTGGGAAGCAGAGCATGGTCTTACATTCTGAAGATGCCTCTGTGACTCGGGATGACAGAACATCTCGTCAAAGAATCATAACAACACTCGTCGTCACTACTTAGAAGGTCGTAGAAAGGTTTCCGTGCTGAACTCAGTTATGCACGTGTTGGATGCTCAGTTCTAGAAACAGTGTTTGACAAACTGTATGCCTTACTCCTATACCCTAAATCCGGATCCCAACTGATATGCTTGTTGTCTGCAGTAAAGTAGTGGTAGACAAATAATAAGACTCATCATTCAATGCGAAATGCTTTTTATCTGCTTTGAATTTCCTATCTGTAATTATTGTGTTTTGATTACTTGAATACTCGAAGGTAAATCTTATTCATCCACAACAGGGCATCATTTTTGTGTTTGCCCACAGATCAACGTTGGGAATGGAGAGAAGACCCCAAAATGTCTAAAGTTATCTGACGGATCACTGCTGCCAAGGCATCGCCACCCCCGCCGCCGACGGTAGGTGAGCTGCTCACCGACGGTAGGCGGCGCGGAGGTTGGCATGGCGCCGTCGGCAGAACCCGACACTGGCGGCAGGCCACACGGTTCACGGAGAGGGGGCAGGTCAGTGCCGCCACCCACACAGTTCCGTGTCCGGTCCCGCACACACCGAGTAAGCACGAGTTGGTGAGCAGAATAGGTCAGCGCAGTGGGCCAGTTCTTAAAGTCGCGCCCCCCTCCTTTTGCAGATCCTGGATCTGCCAATGCTGTCTCTTAATTATTGTTTACCAGGGGTCTCTTGGGGCTTTTATCACCTTTGAAGTAGTAGGTGGAATAATATATTGTTCATTTACCCTTGGACGAGTACCGCCATCTGATATCCGCTGCATGCTCTGCAATGTTGCATTGTGCTGATCAGAATAGACATATATACAACACATATAAGTAAAGTCTCCTTCAGTACACAGTAAAGATAGCGGAAGTGAAGGGATGGATGGGTTGGTTGCTCTTCAGTTTGAACAAGTAGTATCACCTCTTGTAGCTCCTCTGGTTTGATAGAGTATAGCAGATGACGAGCGTAAAACTGAGGACTGACGGTAGCCGTCCGGGCGGCGTCAGGTGAACCCCATCCCGGGAGTGGCTTCCGGGTGGCTTCCCGCCTCATACCCACGCAATGCGGGCTGCAGCGTGTGTGGCTTCAGTTTTTGTCACCCATTATCAGTGTACATGTCCCCGCAGGGTAGGATGAGTGTTAATCAGTGCTTTTCTTAATTCTGTACAGACTTGGGGGTATCTCGATAGTGAAGGTCATCCCCTGACTGTGTCAGGTAGATATATTTTTTCTTCATATAGGTAGACATCTGTTTTCACCAATCCCCTGGACTGTAAACATAATCTTATTTCAACGATTGCGGACTTTGAATATACTGATAGGTCTGCATTCTATCCTCTGAAATTTTATTTTGAATGTGGCTCATATTTCATTACTTTTTGTTGTTTTTTTTTTTCGGGCATGGCTTCCATCTGACCAATATCATATACCATTTGTAGGTTACGTTTACGTGTACGTTCATAATCATAGACTAATATTTTAGTGATAAGCATAAGGTGTTTGGATATTGTGACAAATCACACGTGTTCAAGTGGCTTCTCATGTGGCTTCCTACTTACATATACGTGTCATTGGCTAATATGTAACTTATAAGAGTAGTAACGCGGCGCCCACACTAGTTTCCATCACATATAATGCTTCCTCCCAAAGATCTAACATGTCTCAACATTCAAGTTACTTTTCATGTGGCTTCAGCAGTGCTCAAAGGATGTTGGTTTTAAATTGCTTATTAACGCTGGTTTAATACTACAGGCATCAGGTTCCATGAGGTGGTTTCTAGACTAATGCTTCTCGTAGCACTTCACACACGATACAGTTCACATCTATGTGAATATGCCTGAGATCTGAGAAAGCCAAAGCAAAATGTACGCTGTTGTCAAGGTCAACCCTTTCCATACAGCTACCATGTATGCTACTTTAGGGGCATGTGTCCTTTGCGAGTTTTCACGTCTAATGCCACTGTTGTGACACGTTAAGTTCAGATAAGAAACATATCCTACACATGTATATAGACCAGCAGGCACTTGTCCATGCCATTCAGCATCGTTAGTCATCTACTGACATGGCAGCATTGACATAATATGACAGTCACACACTTTAAAGCATCTCATAAGAAATACCTTTGTGTCATGCCTCATCGTCCTCAACACGACCTCTCCCAGAGCCTGGAAATGTGACTGTTACATAGTCAATCCAGTACTTTTATTGACTGGGTAGCCCATGGCTTCGGATTCGACTATAAAAAATGTCCGATTTGAATCTTATTACCCTGCATATCACATGTATGATTTGCACACCTCTTCAATTATTGCCAAGTAACTGATAAGGGACGCCATAACAGAGGCGTAGGAAGCAAATCTTCATTGGGGGGGGGGGGGGGGGCAGCGGGTCCCCAGCACCATGGCCACCTTGTATTGTCGACTCAAGTGCAATAGCACCTCATAAAAGTAATTTTTGATGAATTTTAGATCTCATTTTAGGCTCAGGCCCCCATTTTCCCTATCCCGTTATGATAATGCAAAGATTTAGCTTCTAGTTCAATTCATAATGAATTCTTGGCATTTTTTTTTCGGGGGGGGGGGGGCTAGACATACTCAGGCCCCACCTCCTTTATGATTGGGGGGGGGGGCCCCCTGCCCCCCTTTTCCTACGCCCCAGCATAATCATTATGCTTTTGTAAAGGCTTACCGTGAAAATACAGATAAGGCATGTACACTGAATGCTGTGAGTTTTTTACAGAACACCCACAGGAGAGTCATATACTCATATTAGCAGGGACAGGGTGGTTGAGGCAGACAAGGGTGGGTTAGTAGACGAGCCTCCTGGCTGCCACGACTACTCACATCATAAATCTGTTATGACGGATGTGCCCCCTCTCCCCTCTCCTTGACTCGTGATGATACATCTCTGTGGTGTGCGCGGCACCCTGCCGCTTGGGGTCAGCCCAAGTCGACTTCCGCCAATATGGCCGTCAATGGGCCGTAGCCGCCAGAGGGCGCGGCGAAAGTTAGTGTTCACTTAGCTCTCCAGGTGGAGAACATGTCAACGGGACATCATGGGTGCGAATTACAGAGGGGGTGTGGGGCGGTGATTTATATGGGGTGGAATATGAAGATGAAAGACAATCCGGAAGACAATACAATAAGATGGGATAGGAAAATGGTCGATCATACTTCTACCGTCTATTTTCAGTTATTTTCATATCGCCTACAAAAGTAAGATAATACGGAACTTTCTAGGCTATGAACAAGTAATTAAAGGTGATGTATATGAACGACAGCAAAGCGTTTAAGCCATTCACCCCACCAAATATAAATGTCCATAGGGGTCCCCCTTTAACAAAACGATCCTTGTAATATTCCGCCATCAGTGTTGGCCCTTCACTTTTAGCCCTGTCTACTCTACATGCAGCCATACCACTGTCTGTATGGCGTCTAGTCAAATAGGAAATCATGTGTCCTTGTTAGCTTATCACACAAATCACCTCACTGTAATTCCCTGCCATAACGCAAGCTATGGGAAAAGTTAAAGTAAGGTTCTACTCTATATATCTATATTTGTGGTCATAACAGCCCGGCTGCCAATAATAACAGGGGTGTCGGAATAGGGGGGGCCAGGGGGCAGACTATATTTTGCCCCCCCCCCAACAAAACATTTTTGGAACAAATATGCACTTTTATGGTGAACTTGGTCATTTGCTCACAATTTGACCAAAATAGCAGAATCAATCTAAATTTTCAAAATCTTCCTTAAGGGCATGTCCCTAACCCCTCTAAAATGGTTAAAGTGCTTCATTTGCCGTTCATTTGCTGTGCTTGAAATTGTCGACGCACCCTGCCTGACCCGCATTGCCCCCCCCCCAAAAAAATTCACATTGCTTCTGTAATACTTACTGACTCTCCCCCCGAAGAAATAACAAGTATGGCCTTATATTATATATACATCGTTGTAAAGGGTGCTACGTCACCTATATAAACGTTTTTTTGGTATGAATGTATATATAAAAGTATACATTATTTTTTGCTTTATTTTCAGAGAGAGATATAATTTAGGGGCATCATGGCAAACATGCATGTGTGAAGGCCGTATTCCCCAAGTTTGCGTTTGCCCATCATTACTCAGTATAAAGATTGAGATAAGCCTTATCTTAACCCTCATCATAAGACAATGTTGAACTTTAACCTCCCCAAGCAGAAGGAGGCCTCTCCTGCCCTAGCCTGGCGCCCATCTCATCAGCCCTAGACTAGGTTTGTCATCCATCATCACCTCTGTCTACAACTACAGTTATGTTACAATTCCCTTTGGGAAGCCATTATATATTCATGTGATATAGTAAGCAAATCTTAAATTGTCAGTATATCAAACATCAAGCTATCTTAGGTGTGTAACTTGATCTGAAAATCAATCCAGAGAATACCTTATTTGATTTGGGAATCGAAGGGAGGGATTGATGAAAGTACCTTGGGCATGGCATTGTGTCTGGTATATTGGAATATTTCAGACAAAAAAAAAGAAAAGAAATACAATGGTTTTATTGTTTAATCTTGTATGACTTGATTTCTTTCACTATCGGTGACCCTTTCCCACTCAGTGTGATGTATAGATACCACTAACTCCATATGACACACCCAGTAAATGTCTCAGGATGCTACAAGATTTATAGAAGGGTCGTCTGACAGGCATGTGGAATTTGTCATATGGGTAAATAAAGATTTAATATGACGGAGAATTGGCCATCATCTGAGGGCGTCATGCTGGTAGGGGTTAAAAAGAGTTATATTTCTTCTGAACAGATGACTGCAAGCACTGGTAATTCAAAGAGTCAGAAAAATATGAAATCCAAGAATTGCTGTGGGGTGTGGATGTATATAAATTCAATGGATGTCACATGTGCATATCTT
Organism: Acholoe squamosa; assembly: GCA_949317995.1. Lineage (NCBI taxonomy): Eukaryota > Metazoa > Annelida > Polychaeta > Phyllodocida > Polynoidae > Acholoe > Acholoe squamosa. Next base: position 57,624,055 of record OX439041.1, on the reverse strand, counting down.
CTACACATGTTTTGAATTCTGCTACCAGATGTAAGTTTAGATTAGTTTAGATTTTTTTGCACGTTTAATGCCAGTTGCCTTTCTGATAGTTCAAATAAATTGTCACGACTGTGCAGACCTACATGTGCAGTCCCAGGTGTGCAGTGCAGGGTCCCTGTGCTTTGCCCATGTCCATGCACCTGTATCTACCTGTCTGCATACCTGCCTCCAGTACATGGACGCCAATAATCCCCTCCTGTGACCCTGCCAGTGCGCAGGCGCCATGTCATGACGTCACACGTCGGCAGTGCTGACACCTATCACGTGCTATTATCTCATCTAGTTCACTGTTCCTCTGTGTTTTCTCTACTCCTTGTACTGTTACATATTGGCCACTAGCTGGTCTGGAGCTGGTTCCAGCAACACGCACTGATAAGAACAGATAAGATGGGACCAGCATGTCCCTGGAAGTGGGTGTTAACCAGGGACAAGGTACCCATCATGATATGTCTTAGTGTGTTTTAGCTCAACCAGCGAAATTCAAGATGGTGGCTCCACTAGGCCTCCATACTGAGTCCTATAGCACAGGAGGCCGGTGTAGCACTGTCAGGGCGTGATAGATGAGGTGTAGGAGACGTCCTAATCCACTCACTAGCAGACTTTTTAATCCCTACAGATAGGCAGTTAATCCATCTAGGAGATAAATAGGTTTGCGTTGGAGAGCTGATGACAGAATGTGCAGGTATAAGGTGCATACTGAAGTTTTGGTGGGTCACCTTTACCTCCATTTTGGGACTGGTTTTGATTATTCTCATTATATTAGAGTAATGCTGGTGAGCAATCAAATTGAGTCCTCATCATTAAATTTTAGGTCAACATTGTCGTGAATGGTTTTTTAGAATAATACAACTTGAACTTCGTATATCCAGCTAGCGGGTCTATGAGTTGGCTTGGCCAGGTCAATTGGTTTTGACATAAAGAGAAATTAAACAATTCACCCGGGACAATTCCTCCTGGAGGTGCACATGGGGAGAGGGTCCTGAGCCGTGGCCAGAGCCGGGGCAAGAGCTTAGCCTTAGGGACTACGGCAACTCTAGTCTATGAGGACACGTTTTGTACTACATGATAATAGCCTTGTTACACAAACATTTTATCTACTTTATCTTTTACTTCAAAATTCACTAAACAAGGTCATTAATTTTAACCTCCCAAAATGGATTCTGGTCCTTAAAGGCCACGATGAGGACTGATGCACACAAAGGACGTCGACAGGTATTCAGTATGACTTACAAGACCAGTGGGTATATCAGTAAGTAGTTGCTTAATATCAATCCCATACACGCCACACATGGTTCTAATAAGTAGAGCCAATGTACAAATACACGGATAACAGGCGCACATATCATGTCATCTAGTATTGTCTCAGCATTGCCCATGTACTTTGTTGAAACTGGTTTCTATAACAAGTAAACACACAAATGCATCGTTTCCGACGTTTAGAACTTGTATCAGGCTGACATATCATAGATTACAATTTGAGATTACATGAAGATGGCTTTCTTTTTTTTTTTGCCAAAACACCCCAAAACAAAATAAAAACACGCACAATCACTCTTTTATTCTTAATTCTATATCATGCCCTGCTTATTTCTAAGTCACCACTCCCCCCGGAACAAACCTCTATATATACAGGTGACACTTTGTCCTGTGAGTAAGTTAAAGGTCAAGTCTTTTGATGTTGTTTATATGTTGTGCGCATTATTAAACTGGGCAGACAAATTTCCCTGCGGATGTCCTCAGCACCATTTTCCCAAAGAGTAATCACTCACTGGGTCCGACACAGGGGTGGCCTATCCATCCACGTCTAGCTCCATTTTAAAGTGCTGAATCAATGTCATCTTGATAGAAACCTGACCAACAGAAGTAACACTTGCTGCAATCGGCTGAAATCAGAGCCAAGTCTAAACCATGTCTCAGCTCCTGCTTCCAGTCCAAGTCCCTAATCACATTTATATACACTCCCAGATAACTAGACTTCTTTTATGGGGTCTATGGAATTAGCCCCATCCATCTACTGCCCAGGCTGTGTCAGTGTTAGTATTAGAGGAAGAAGGGTGCTAGTAGCAGTAATGGTTCACAACATACTGCTCCTATATTGTAACATAGGAGCAGCTCGTGCTGAATCGATATTGAGCAGTTGGAGGGCCTGGAGGCACCTGACCCCAAGGACCCTTTGTTAACTACCCTCGGCTATTCTGTATCTCTGAGTCTACACTGTGATCCGTAATACATGTATGTATAACATGGCACACTGGGTACTACCCAATCAGCAATGGAGCATTGGGCCATGCTTGTCCATGCATGGCCCAATATAAGCCGATATTGGCCCAATGTATCCTTGCTACGTGGGTACTGACCTGTACTTACTTCTCTCTTTTATATTTTTACAAACATAATGATGTTGATTGTAAACGTCCCATTCATAGACTCGAGGAAATAATCATTTCTTTCCCACTGTAGACATTAAAAACAATCAGGGAGATCAATTGGAATAATGCTTTATTTCATTCTTACACATCAGGGGACGTAGAAGCTCTGTAAGTTAAATTCCACGATAAAAAGTATTTTCCCCACTTCATAAAAGGACTGTTCTGACTTTGTATTTCTAAATCAATGGTTACCAGCGTCTTTATAGATGAAAAACAGAACCAGGTTGACCCACCACCAGGCGAGCCCCACCAAAGGCCTGCGGGGCGGGGGACATGTTAGAATGGAGTTGTTAAGGGTTAGTTGTCGGTTGACAGGATCCATTGTCATACCTGTCACGTGGTAAGACTATCAGATTTATCACTGACGGCTCCAATCTCAGACTGAATGAGGACACAACACATGAGCCTCCAATGGCCCCAGGCCCCATGCACCCAGTATTGAACGAGCAACTCGCCTTTATTATGAGAGCAACTCCATTGTGATAGGGGAGCTCTACTGCATAACACAGCACAATTGCGATGTGAATAGGATGAATCGCCTATACCAATATGGAGATGCATGTTTAAATGAAGAGTAGGTCACAGGCAATGGGTTCTTAGTACAAAATGTATGCCAACGCAAATGCAATGTCCACAAATGGAATGCTATGGATTTGCAGACGTACATCTGACAAAAGATATTAGTAACGGACTGGCTGGTTGGGATCCAGGAGAGTTCCTAAAACTGTCATTTTCGAAAATTCCCAATCATTTCATGGAAGGGTCCTATCCCAAAATGCATCAAGTGCTGTCATTTTGTTGTCTATACAACAAATTTGTTTGGTACTGTAGAATGTGGGCGTGGGCAGACATGTGGACTGACTGCTATCACTGGACATAATCATTACAAAGTGCTAATCCGACATGAAGGCTGCCACTCCTCTCCTGTGGGTAACTTAAACCGAATAGCAGGTTCACAGGGTTGAGGAAAGATGGAAGGGGAGGATCTAGTGTAATGAACAGTAGGACATGAAAGATATGTGCAGCTTGTATACATTGTACCCATATATCCATCGACAATAGTTAGACGTAAAATCATAGACAAATGGCACAAAAGGATCTTCTTTGATAAAACAACATTACAGAATTAGTTTTGTGGAAGGGGAGATATGGAGGGGAGAGAACCAGAGGGATAGAGAACTAAGGGGCGGGACAAGACGATGTTTAGACAAGAACAAGGGGATATGTAAGAATAGAAGATATATCCATATTATTGACAGGGAGAGTAGACTATAGGGAGACCAAACACTGCAAACAATATGTGCAGAGAGAGAGGAGATAGAGAGACAGAGACAGAGACAGACAGACATGCAGACAGGCAGAGACAGAGACAGGGACAGTCATACAGAATGAGACAGGTGAGAATGAGAAAATGATGAAAACTAGGAGTGGAGATATACACTGGTACTGTTATGGTGTGACGGCCCACAGCAATGCAGGCGTATTTTAGCTGTAGAACCTCTGGCTTGACTCACTGTCTCTGCCCAGCGAAAAGCACACACTAGACAGCTCAGTTACCATGCCAACTGATGTAATCACCTACTGGCCCACCCTCTTCATTAGGGGTCTCCATGGGGTGATAATTCGCCATAAATCCCACCAGAGGTAAAAAGGCAGGATTGAGGACGTTGGGCGTGAACAGACCATGGTTGGTCCTCAGCCTGTGAATAAATCAGCTAATTCCTGTTTTACTAGCAGCAAAGACACGAAACCAAAATTTAAGGTTAAATACTGGGGAGGAGGTTGACTGTGGTCAGTTTTTTTTTTCTCTCTTTACACTTATCTAACTGCGGCTTTATAACAAGATATTTTATAAAACAGAGCATGAAATCAGATAAAAAAGAAAAGAACATTGAGACACGAACTTCTAAAGCTACCCAATCATTGACACTAATGCTGGACTCATGGAGTGACATGCAGCCCCCCTCCTCACCTTCATAGAGATGCACATCGGGGTGCGCAGTATGGTAAAGCACCGCCTGGGGCACGTAAGGCCTAAAGTATGACCACCTTACAGGAGGACCTACCGCCCAACACAACCTACACACCAAATATACCCAGGGTATCCAACAAAAACAAGACTGAGAACCTACCACCAGAGATGCACGGCTGAGTAGATCTGGAGTCGTGCTCGGCATGGCCTGCACAGGGTGGATTGTGGTTGGTCTTCGTGCCTGGATGTGTTTGTGGATGCTGACTCAGTCATGAAGGGGGTTAATTCTGCCTGACATAGGGCTATTTAACGGTGACCAGACCGTGTCAGGGAATACAGCCCAAGGGGAGTATGGTGTTGGAAATCGTGGGATTATTGGGCTCTCTCAAAATGATCTAGAATTAAATTTAGGGTTCTAATGCAGATAGTGGAAAGAGGAAGTCAATGCCAAACATAGTAAGTAAGCCCCCTTTTGTCTTTTCAATCCTAGCAGGGCAGGTAACTAACATCCTGCCAAGCATATACATGTATTATAGTGAAGCCCTTTTCATATTTTGATAGTTTACCATCTGAATGCAGGTAACGTTTACAAATTGCTTTGGTATGGATTCACTGTAGTATCTGTACTTAAGACTGCAGAGCCTTTCCTCTGGTTTTGGACAGACTATAGTGCCAAATGTACTACCAAAGGGCAGTGAGCACATGTTTGTTTGGAGTCTGTACAGAGTCACTGACGGACTCACGGCCAGGGCAGGGTTGGGGTAACCATGCATGAAATTGGCAGGAAAGTAAGCCGAACAGGGGTGTTGATGGTGGTAAAATAATCTATCGTTGTGAGACCCGAGTGTCCGTCGTCGGGTCACGTGACTGTGTCGGACATGCGGGCATCTGGGATGGACGCCCATGATGATTATTATGATGGGCGATATTTTATTTTTTCACGTGATGATTTCAGAACTCAGAGACACAGTAATAAGCGATTTCTCCTATGTAAAAGGATAAGGTCATCGTTGTATGGGCGTACCAAACATGGCCTTTCCTACATTCAGATAGAGTTTGTAGGATAGCTATAACCAAGGACTTTGCTAGATCAATTGTAAATGCAGTCAGGTCTGCTGAGATAAACAATAATAGGTTGGTGGAAGTGGTAGGAGGTAAATACATGTATATCTCAACATGCCGTGTGGATAAGGTCTGGTCAGCTTTCACCGTATCCTTTCTTTGGGGACCAGAACTTCATGTTTCTGTTTATACTCTGCTCTATAAAAGGCAGATAGAGGAAACCAGGCATTGGAAATGGATACCATACTGAATAAACACCCTGTAGAGGGGTAAATACAATGTGTATTCTATGTAAGGTCGTATAGGCTTAAAATCTATGCCAGTCTAAACTTCTATGATAAACCTCTGGAGGTCATTTCTTAATGCTGTACGATCGCACATAGACCTTGGACTTGAAATGCCAATGCTAGTCCTATCAGAATTTTAGTATGATTTGAAGAATGCAGTCGTAGTGTGTTTAAGAAGAAACAACCCATAGGATGTAAAAACAAAAACACGAATATAAAAGGCCCTAGGCTATTAAGCGCATTTGAATAATCACTTACTTTAAGGCAGCTCAGATCAGTAAATAGGGTACACTTTGGTTTTCAACTGCATGGCATTATTATTTATATTCTAAACACTACATTAATGCATACTGTGATGAAAACCCGGGGATGTAAAGCAACCTTCTAGATATTTTGGTGATGCATAGCTTATGCATGCATGGGTCAATGAAAAATCATTCCATCATATATATCAAATCTGATAAGCACCATCCACCAATCATAAACATTACTATGAGAGGACATGTTCTAAATCTCACTATCTGTAACACGTTCGCGTGTTGCACCAAGTGGCCTCCATGGTCTGCCCAAAGAGCCTGTATGGGATGGGGGAGGGCGTGAGGTCCTCAGGTTACACGGTCTCTGCCCACCTCCACGCACCCACCCTCCCCTCCCTCCAGGGTGGGTGAAACTAGCCAGTGATCCTCCATCGTGACAGTTTATGTCACAGTTTCCTCCCCGGGCTCTGGGTGTGAATTCCTCCAGCGCGAGGCATATATCCCATGGGGAATGTGCATTGAGTCAGGTAGGCTCTGATCAAGATTATATAAACTATGTACTCACCACCTCATCTACAAATGTAAAGTCTCTATTAGATCATTAAGCAGGGAAGATAATTCAAAATTCATGTATGGCAGCACCCTTGACTCTTTCAGGGGCAACCATTTTTGAATGTATGTAGTAACACTGAGATTATATTCTAACAAGTGGCATATCATTCTGAAAATAATTAAGTGCGACATCCCTAAACCATACCAAAGCTGTTACAATAATTATCATTTAGGTGTCCCACAAGCTGAGGTGTTTCATTAAAACACTATTTTCAGGAGATAAGTATTCCATAGTTCTGTATAATGTATAACCTGACTGAAGCCTTTGGGATACGGTCCTGGGTCATATACATGGCCACTCCCCTCAAACACCATTCTACTTCTACCCTCGAAGCAGTATATACTTTAACCAGGGATGGGTAATGTCACGTCACATAAACACACACTTATTAAAGTTAAAGGCTTTAAATGGCTGCTCTCTGAGAAGTTGCTGTCGTCGCACGTATATATACACAGGCCCTATATATCTGTAATGTTTGAGGCAAAACTAAAAGATCTAAAATTATACTGTCTTACTTGATTCCAGGATTTAAAACATGCTGTACCGAGTAATACAGGGCTTTTTAGAGTAAAATGAGAATACACTGAAATCAACTGGCAGATCTGTGATATCTAACAGGTGAGGGAAAGGGTATATTGCCCTGATTAATTCAGTGCTCAGTATCTTTTACAAAAGGTATGCTTCACATGCAGTGGACTCATGGTACTCTAGACTAAGGACACTGTATATATGCCTTCTTTTGGAAATACGCTTTAACTCTTAGCCAAGTACCTTTTACCAGCTCTATAGGCCTTTACCGATATTTGTACTGGTATCGGAGAGTTTAGTATTAGAAGTGTTTATGTAACTTTCTTTTGAACCGAAAGGTTGATATATAGGAGGAAGTCAAAGAGGGTTGGTTGGCAATGCACCCCCATGCAAGCTGTCCCATGTCCGTCTCGGCAAGTCACCGAACCATTTAGATACACTTCACTTTTAGTGCCAAGGTCCCACTTTAACTGGGAATCACCCCACTGTTGGGGCCAAAAACAGGCACACAAGTGTTGGACGAAACGACAGAGCAATTGACCCGTCCCTTGCTAGTGGCAATCTAGGTTTTACTTGTAGTAGGGACGCCATGACACTGGCAGGGACGCGTGACGTCTCGTGTGTGGTCTCGGGAGATTCCCCCAGATCTCGGCCGCCAAACGCAGCAAAATGTTGGCTTGACTATCTCCGAGGGGCAGCTCACAGCGCAAAGGGGTTTTACAGAGACATGTTTCTGTTTCATTTTTTTAGGCACACTCATTGACTGATATCTATGAAAAATAGGCAACAGGACTATAAAAGATATGCAATACATATGCTATGTATGCCATGAGAGTAGGAGACGGGGTATTGTTAATATTAATTTTGATATGGGGCCTTTTCAAAAGCAGTGCATGGGATGTGCACAGCGGTCTACACGGGGCATATAAATGGAGTAGAGTATAGCGGAATGTTGACGGGGGTCTTTTTCATATGTCAATTGAATGCTTGGACGTAAAATTCAGGTTGATTAAGTGGTAAGGTGGCACAATACAAATTCATCACCTTCACACAGTTTGACACTCTGTCAACGTTCGCCTTAGACATGAGGAAAGGGGACTTTTCCTAAGATACATGATTTATCGTCCATTACACCCAGGAGCCAAGCAGTGCTGATTTCTGTGGCACAGACCCATTCCTCAATGTCCCCTCTGAGATCCAGTCTTTATCTATACAATGAAATAGAAGTGGTCCTGTGTCAGCTTGAATTCCTCCTCCTTTCCTGTTCTTTTTACAGACAGTATCTGTTTTCGCAGAGTGGGTTAAAAGACCTGGTGGTGTGACCAATGTTAAAACTATAGGGATCTCATATAGGGATCCTTATGTGTTTTTTTTCTATATCTAAAAGCTGTTTGGTTTTATTTTGAGTCAGACTTTTACACACCAAGTAACTTGGCCTCTTGTTGCGGGGTCACTTTAAATCAAGACTTAAAATCTATTTAAGAAAAGGCAACACAAATTGTGCAACATGATATATATTTTTTTCGAAATCAATGCAACTTAGAAGAAAAAGCCTTTATTGGAAGATTGGCAACACACCCCAGATGAATTAGCAAATGCATTGCACTTGTTCGTTCGTATGTTCTTGCTGACTGATTATAGCTCACTCTGCAGTCAGCACCTGGCGCTCTCACATCTGTAGACTCTAGGTCTAGGAGTCAATTCCCAAACACTCTGGATTGGAGGGGAGCATTTCATTTGTAAAGGAATTGCAGTACGGTTGCAGTTCACTGTAAGTTGCAGGTCCATGCTGGAAGTGGATTGTGAGGATTCTGGTCATGATAATATTCCAGGAGTAACATACAGACTTAATCATCATAACACTATAACATACATTGAACATTTGTTATAATGTGCATGCTGAATACCTCATCCAAGCCATGCAGACTCAACTCCCCTTCTCCAATACACACATCCCCGACTCGTCCCATCTCCACATCGACCTGCGGCCAACACTCTCTCCACTATTTTTGTCACAGACATTCTCCATACGTAAATATTTCCGGCAGCAGCAGCGCCATTCGGCGTGTTAAAAGCTCGCCCCCTGTGCCGCCTTTGAGGCGGTTATCTTTGCTTATAAGATCTGTAAACGACGCGTCGTGGCGACAAGAGGCAAACAAAGTTAATCCTGGAGCTGGTGTGCTATAGGACCTAGGTCTGGGCATGGCCCTACCACCAGCACCCGCAGACACTGATGCTGTAGAGTCTGGTATGAGCTCCTCTGAGTATTCAGGTCAAGTGATTTGTTTGGCATGATAATTACATGCATGCCAATATATGTATATATTTGAACAAGTATTCCAGTCGTTACTAGGGAGTGTTCTTTGTGGCCGTTTTTGCTTTTGTAAATTGGGGATTAGGTATGAAAGTTAGAGATACCTTAGTAACTTAGATACCATAAATGACAATATGTCTGCAATAGAAGCCCACGTTTTCCAGCATTATCACACTACAGGATACTACACCCTCATCCACAATATAATACCTTATCCTTGGCTAATGTAATCTTCAAATTTCTCCTGTAAACATGTCATCACCCTAGCACCTCATTCAGATGATGCTCCACATATCTCCACCACCATCTGCCCTTCCATTTCTCTCTCCCTCCCAGAGCCCATATCCCACCCATTCCACCCTCTTTATGTAACACAATCTTGACTTCAAAGTCGCGCCGCCACCCCCATCAAAGACCTTCACAGGGCACCTGACTTGGTGCCATGTCGCCCAGTTGGTGTGTGCCGTGGTTTACCCATAACACCCTTTGCAGACGCCGCTACTGTCACTTCCGCCGCTGTCCATGTTTATGGCGACAGAGATCTGCGCATCGCCGACTGTGCAGGTGCGGAAACAAAACAATACGCCATCTGTCGTCGTTTTCGTGGATAGCGAGGTTCCAGAGACGTGGCATATGAAAGATGGGTGAGTTATTGGATGTTTTGCCATCAGCAGCAGGCTTTTCGTTGTAAGTGCTAAATTTGAGCAACCTATTGTGAAAAGATGAGCTCATCTCCAGTCGAAAGGAGACCAGCTCACGGGCAGAGAGGAGGTCCTCTTCTACACAGACACTCCTAATCAGACGCCGAATCTAATGGACCAGGCAATTCCATGCATGGCATAATGATTGAATCTTATTTGACTACGAACGATTCTTATCACATGATGTAATTTTGGGCCTGAATTCATTTTCAACTCATAATCCTTGCCCCCTATGGATCACACTTGTTATATTAAGGTAGAGCCATATTTGAAGCTATGTAGACTAGACTCATTTGTGCATGCCACTCATGGCCTGCACATACCTGTTTGGGTATCGTGTTGTAAAATTTACTTAAGGCGTTATCTCTTCCTATCCTGTATCCTTGGGCACCCTGGAGGACCAAGTACCTCTAGTCTCCCTGATGAGGGTCTCCATGGTACCTAATGAACCCGTTAGAGGGCTCTGTCATGATTCTAGGGGCAGATAATGTCCGCTGACGCGAAAGGCACGTTGGGGGCGACGGGTTTCCGCTTACAGCGAAGAACCCGGATGACCCCAGGGAGATCGCTCTCCATGCGGATTCTGCTGACCCCATTGGTCAATTCCTCTCTTGGTGCTGACAAGATGTATCTGCTTGGAGAGCTGCCACGGTCATGATGTAAGCGGAAGTGGACACTGATGGACGACGGGAAAATAATGGCAGCATGGAGGACTTGGATTATCGCTATTTTTATCGGGTGGAGGGTGATTAGCATTCCCTGGAGAAGTTTGGGGAGTGTAAGGGATCTGGTCCTGGTTATGAGGGTGCTGGAGGCAACATATGGAGGATCCTGGAGCTTACAAACACTACTTGCACGGATCAACGTGATCCTTGCTTTTGAACGATCTTCATACAGACATTGCACTCGTCTATTAAATTCCATTCAATGCAATTTAATGTAACAGAATCCATCACGGAAATTAAATAAACGTTAGCATTCCAATTACAGTGGCGGATTTAGAGGGGGCGCGGGTACTTAAGAGTTTACCTAACTTTTTATTTTTTTTTTTATCCTAGAATTTAGCCAAAATAAGGGGCTAAATTAGGGGCGCCCCCCCTTTCAAAATCCTGGATCCGACACTGGATTACAAGAACAAGATGATCAATACGCTAGTGATAGGTGGTGATCCAGCGCTTTTATATAATATATTGCTCTTTATTAGATATAACGGGAGGGGCTTGAGGATGCTCTTGCCCTCCATCTCCAGAACCTCAGTCAATCTCCCCATGTATGTGCCGACCCAGAGTAAGTGCTACCCGGGTGCTACATTTCTCAGACCCACAGGTCCTTCTCTGTCCATAGAGGCATGACATGTTTCAGCAGCTGTGTAAAAATAAACAAAGTCACTATCTCTAAATAAACAATTCACTACACCTGTCTTTTTCAGAAAGTGACCTGTAGCATCCAGCCTCCCGATAGTATCAGGGTTTGGGAACAGAGGGAATTATAGTCTGGGGATAGGACAATGAATGTGTTTAGGCATGCATGTATATTATACTGGGAGCCGAAAGCAGGATTATTAAGGTTTAAAATCAAAATACTTTTCAACCAAAGCTAACAAAATGAAAATCTATAAAACATTTTCTAAAATCTCACAAAAATCTCTAAACTAGTATCTATAGATAGCATGGCTTTAAAGACTCGAGGGAAGACTACGGCTCGTAGATGGCCCGTAACTCGGATTTTTGTTATTTCTTCTTCAGTTTTCTACTAAGAAATGTATGGACATAGGCTCAAAGATCCTGACAAATAATGAGCAACTCATTGAAAATATGTAGATCATAGAAAGACTAGTGTGAAGACCATTGTTTCGGAAGGTCTCCTATAAAAGCTTAAGAATGTAGTACCCCCTACAAAGATCACTGCCCCCTCCCATATAAATTTGCTTCCGACGTCTCTGTAGTAAAACGAAGCGTCGAATGGTTAATACTGGTCTCTAAAGTTAATAATTTCCCCGTCGAGATTTACATGATGCTTTACGTTGCAACCGTGACAAAGTGTGAACAAGAGTGTTGAATAATCATATCCCCAACGGTATATATACAGCCCCGTCCATGCCAAGTCCCTACACTAAATTGACCTGTCCATATCATAAGCGTGTCACTTCGGCCAATCTTGACCAGACCTGACCATCTTGTCCAAGCAGAACCCACAGATAAGTAGCCCTGAATAGCCCCCTAGCGGCTCTTATCAGAACTCCCTCTGACAGCACGTCATGGGGACGTGTCACGCTGACGTATGGGGTATGAGCAAGTAATTGCAATTTAACACCTTAATTGTCGGACCTGGACTCATAATGACTTACATGTGCTCGTGTCAAGATTGGGTGTATGGTGCCTTTATTAAGAACTTTTTTATTTCTTTTTAGTTAGCCAACTTGCTCTCATAAATAAAAGTTCTGTATGATTAATATGTGTGATGCAACCTTCCTAAGGTACAAATAATCACAAATTACATCAAAGAGCATAAGTCCTGCATATGAAAAAAAAGATGGAAAATGACATGATAATGATAAAAAATATATATATATATATGGCCCTATCTGACCATCTGCGTTTGATTTTGCGGGGGCGTCGGTCATTGTGCTTAACAACGGGAGTTCATAACACAAGTCTACATAATGTATCCCCGAGCAATTTGTTATGACCAATAGGCCACAGTGGCTTCTGTCTTTGGACAGTTTACTTCTCTGAACAATTTGCTGCAGCCAACAGTGGCTTCTACATACATGTAAATGTAACTCTGAGCAGTTTGTTGTGATCAATAGGCCACTGTGGTCCCTGGGACAGTGGTGTCCTCAAACAGTTTGCTTCAGCCAATAGGGCATAGTGCCTTCTATCTTCAATATAATAGCCAGGCCAAAGTGGCTTCTTTGAGAAGTTTGCTGCAGCAAATGGACCAGAGTGGCTTATATATTAATATCTCCACTACAGCCAAAATGCCACAGTGGCTTTTCTGAACAATTTGCTGCAGCCAATACGCCACAGTGGCTTCTCTTCGCAGTGTGCTGCAGACAAAAGGACACATTGGCTTCTCTGGACCAATACGCCACACTGGGAACGTTTAACAATTACGTCACTGCTTAGGAGGTGGGGGGGGGGGGTCTTTGGGTCCCTCTATATGTTCCATACAAAAACAGTGACAAGAGGGTGGGTGGGTCCTGAAAAATGCCTAAATACCGGTGACATAATTGTTGAACGTTCCCTTAGGTTGTGCCATGCGTTGGCCGAATATAATCCCAAGTACTGTAGTTTTCTCCCACTTACCACTATACGCGATAATTTTGCTGGGAGATACCAGGTGTGACATGCTGGAGGATGCTACCCTGTGACTGACAGCCTGTGTAATGCGGCCACGCCCACAAAATGTCCAACTGGCAGCTGACGCCGTCCCCAGGGTAAACAGGGGCGTGATAACCTAATTAATGTTTGTGTAATTAATTAATTAACATAAACACTTCGCCCAACCCTCACTGAACCCCTTGACAAGGCGTGTCAATAGGTTTGAGATAGGTTGGAATGGATTCTTTGCTGACAGGTTATCTGCATGAAATGTGGGGATGTGGCACTTAAATAGTGCAATTACCTAATTTATTACCGTCCTTGACACTAATGTTTCACTTCGAGAAAGATGACAGTGTCTCTATATTCTAGATTTATTTACCTTATAGAAATTAATTGATTTATATAGTTCTAAGATATTCCGATTGCATGTGATTATCTTGTGATTGGCTCGATCTAGTCCTACTGCTTCCAAATGTATTTGTTTGAGAGGAACTAAAGCTAAATCGATCACATTCTGGTAGATTATACCATTGCTTTACAACTATGGCCAACTTAGCACTGACGGACAAGTCACCTTTTTAAGTTTCTATTTCCACGTAGTAACAAAATTCACAGTTCTAATGAACATTCCTGCCACAGTGGGATTCACCTGAAGCTATCCCAACTCGACCAGGTGAAAACAAAACTAAATGAGGGGGTTCATGATAAATTCTGCCTCCCCCCGCTCCCCCCCACCCCTTCCCCAAGTGTGCTACAACTCACCTGCCGGCCTTAGTGACGATCATCTCGGTGCCTAGGTGGTCAAACTCGTCCCACAGGTCCTTCATCTCCAGCTGGGTCTGCATGTTGTACAGTTTGGGATGAAGTGGCTTCTTCTCCTGACTCTCTCCTCCAGCGTTAGCCTCCAGTAGCTGCTGCTCCCCGGAGGTGGCCGCCGTGTTGCTGCCGCCCCCGCCCCCACCGGGAGATCCTCCTGCCGTGGAGGAGGATGATCCTTCCTGTGCACCTCCTCCTGTAGATGATCCACTATCACCCCCTCCTCCAGGTCCTCCCAGTTTACTGTCCACTTCACCCCCTGGAGCTGTGTCATTGCTGGAGGTGCTAGTGGTTGGAGGAGGGACGCCTTCTTGTGTCTGGCCACCCTGGAGCATGGATCCCACCCTGGAGGAGGCAGTGTCCTGTCCGGAGCAGCAGGAGGACCGCGGGGCGAGGGTGTCGTAGCCGGCACTGTCCGGACCGGTGCCGGAGAGGCGCGGCCCTGGAGGACAACCCGCGGCGGAAGTCGTGGTCGAGTCGTAATAACCATGTCGGCCTGTTCCCGCGTTCAAGATACATGCTGAATGTAAAAATGAAACAATTGAGAATGGACGTGCTGTTACGACCTTGATATTTTGAAATGATGAATAAGCCTGTAGGCAAAATACTATAAGGCGTACACTGCAGGTTGTTGTATAGAACAGCAATCTGTACCCAAACATCATGCAGTGTTTGGAGGTACGGAGATGAGAGAGTTTAGGTTTCTAAGCTACCGGTAGTTGTTTTAAAGATTTGGTGTTATCATATCAAATGACATTGGATCTTGCACAGAGCTAGAGTACCATTTATAGGTCGATTATTATTTTGACTAAATCCAACCAACACTTCTTCCATTATATTTTCTTGAGTGCATTCATTTCTGTTCTAATTATTTCTAAATAATGCCCTTTGCCTATTTTCCTAGTCATATGTAGCTTGAGATATGAATTATCCCCACCATCCCCACGGCTCCTCAACCCCAGTAAATTCAATCTCAGCATGTACAATGCATCCGCTCTAAACATTTTAAGTTAGACAAATTCAATCCATCTACAACACGACATCAAGAAAGTCCGATAAAGCAATAACAACCATACAACGCAATCACACGCTGCATGGATCCACTTGCATTGTTCAGTAATATTTTAAAATTTTATAAATGGCGTATTAGGCTAGCGCCAGAGGAGTTTTCTCAGCTGCAGGTGTATGTTGATTACCAGGTTGAAACATGCAAAGTAATGAAAATTGAATCGAATAGACCCCGGGCCCAAATCTTTGCTTGCTTGTTTTAGAACCACACACGCCAAGTTTGCGACCTAGGATAAGTGTTGTAAATTGTTGCGCATTTCTCTCTTCCTTTTATTTTATGTGGACGCATTTTCAATGTACTGTAGAATTTGACCCCAAACTTTGCAGGCCAAAGTTACTGAGATTTTTTTTTCTCTCGAATAGCATCCACAATACAGCCCCCTTTTATTAAGATAGATACAACATAGGATACCCATATGTCATTACACCGGGTTTGTGTTATTGATAAGATTTCACAGCGGAATGACTAGATAATGATTCTTTTTTTCCTTTTTACATGTTGTCAATGTTATTTCATAGTTAAGCTGTCACTGGCACCCTGTTTTGAATTGAAAAGCTGTTTCAATATTGAAATAATTGATACCAATTTTTTGTCTGCAGCAATAAGAGTCAGTCTTCTTCACATCATATTAAGTTATATTGACTTTCAAAGAAGTTTCTAGCTGCGATGCCTATAACTCACCTTCCATGCCCTTGATGCCTGGCATGCTGCTTCCATAGCCGTTCCCTCCATTCTGCCCTCCGGTTGATCCCCAGTCGTAATAGCCACAGTCGGATCCCATTGTCCTCTGTCCCCCCGCCACATGTCCTCCCCCACCCTGGAGGGGGTTACTAGAGGATCCAGCAGGACCAAAACCACCCAGCCCCATCCCTGCCACTGCTGCGTGACTGTAACCCATGCTGGCTAGCATCCCTGGGTCCAGGCCTGGGTCTGACATGAGGGCGGCTATGCTGAAGGCGTTGGCGCGGGCTGAGAGGCTGGCAGGATCCATAAGGGGAAAACAGCCGCTCGGTCCCGAGTCCAGCCGCATCCCGGCCGCCGCAGCCCACAACCGGTCTCCGCTCGTACCCGCCAGGGCCTGGCCAGAATCGACGGCAATGGTGGCGTTTGAGGAATTAGGGGCAGTTCTACCCCTGGGCGATTAAAAAGATTTTTTCTTTTTTATTTTACAAATCCTGTAAAGCAACCTCCTCGAATAGCCCTGTGATCTCACGGTCCCTCTGAACGTTTTCCGACTGGTATACAATACAACAATCTCTAATTTGGCGAGTATTGCGTCGTTAATCTCAATCCTTGTTTTCCCAGATCTGTTGCCAATCAATAGGAGTCCACGATCTGGCGATTGTGTATCTCAACACCTGATCCACAGAAGATCTAATGAGTAGAAGGCTGCAATACTTGAGTCACTGACACAGCACTTCCACTTGTGGACTGAGTTGCTCACGATCTGCTCAGCCTCAGGAGTAGCTCACTCCCTAATGATTTGGCTAATCACAGGTTCCAAAGTACACTTTCCTGCTAATTATCAGTAATTAAAGGCTGTGATACTGACTGTAATAACCAGCGTAGTTAATAAATGCCGCTAATTTAACAAGGTAACTACAGGATACTTCAAAGGACCTTCCTATCGGCCCACCTTTCAGCAGGTAACTCCTTGTTCCTCCTGTGTGCTACTCTAACTGAAGGACCCTCCAGCTCCCATGAGAAAACAACCCTCCCAATCAGTGCAGGCGGGAGATTGTGGTCAAAGACCGTGGAGGTAGGGTATCCCACTTACTGGAGGAGAGCGGCTATTGGCTCCGCCTCTACCAATAGGTGTCTGTTGTCACCTCTCCAGGGGTCGCCATGGATACCCGATGACAGGGTAGAGTGACGGTCCTCAGTGATGTTTGCTCCAGTGTCTCTCTTGTCTCTCTATACTGGAGGCTTGGTGGTCCTATAGCACACCTGCAAATCTACACTCAGAGGTTGACCACGGCCAATTACTGACCTCAATAATTAGATTAACTCGTTAGATGGCTTATGGGGGATGCCACACAAGATGGTGGGTTATCCAGGGTGGGCTGAGTTTGTTCTCTAGTGTCCTATGTCAGATTGGCGTGGAATAGTACCAATTAATTCCTGCTCAAAAAGTGGTGGACAGCGTTTGAGTATAGGATAATATAAATTGGGATTGAAAGAGAATGTCATAGGATCAGTGAGAAGGTACTATATTCCCTACAGGTGATCCTATTGGCACCTGCTGCTTCTAACTGCAAGGTCTCATAGAGCACCAGGAGGAGGGAGTCTTCCCCAGCACCGACCAACAAGGGTATCACACTGTCACATACACAGCAGGGAGTAGGCCTCCTGCTGTGTACTGGAATAGCTGCTCCTAGGGTGGCCCCTTGTTCCTCTAGGGTGGTGGAATCCTTTATAGTAGAAAGTAACCTATGGATTGGATGTGAAAATATATAGCATAATCAGCCTCTTCGGATATAGGTAGGTGCAGGGCCTTCACATGTGTTTTGTCACCTAGGTTGATGATGACTTGCTCTAGACGTCCACCCATGCATTGGTCATGTATGGTTCCTCCAGGGTCTGTCTGCTCCACACCCAGCCCTCCTCACAGAGTGCCACATAACCAGTTCAACCCCACACTCTATACACTGTATAGTGAGCAGCTCAACTCATCCTCCAGGGACCTGCCGCACTTTTGCTGCACTTGACTCCGTACCCGTGCTTACGCCATCAGCACGGTGCGAACAAACTCACGTGTGAGGGATCGCAGCTTCCGGTTTATTCCAGGGTGGGGGTTCCGGTTGTTAGGAGGGCTTTTTTCAAGGGCCGCTCTTGCCGTCACTTTAGGCAATGGTAGGTACACACTGAGGATTCACACATTTGATGGCACGGGTATGGGCCGGTGGTATGGGCTTGGCTCACATAATGCCTGTAGCAAATAATGCTTTTATCTTATAGAGACATATTTAAAGGAAGATGTGCAGGAAAATGACATTGTGTCTGTTAATGAGTCAGCAATGACTGCAAACATTAGGCCAAAAAAGTTACATAATCCAAAAAGATCGGATCTATTTCAGCAAGCCATATTTTTGGCATTATACACACCGACCTTGATAATTGATACGGGCAATTGACTCACAGAAACTTCCTTTTATCTATCATATTAGTCAAAAGAAAATAGATGAAAAGCCAGGGCAAAATTGTTAAATGCTATACTTGGACTCAAGAAAATTGTCAACGTATTAGAAATATAAAAGTAATGTGAACAAGGGGGCATCTATTAATTATGTACGCATATTTTTGCCCAAAATTGACCCCACCCCAATGTTGCACCATGTACACATTTGGACCCCCCCCCCCCCCACGCGTATATACTCAAACCACATTGAAACGTTTTAATCAGGTCAATAGCACCATCTGTATAACAGTTTAATCAGGACAATGGCACAATCTGTATAATGGCTTAATCAGGATAATAACACCATCTGTATAACGGTTTAATCAGGACAATGGCACAATCTGTATAACGGTTTAATCAGGACAATGGCACAATCTGTATAATGGTTTAATCAGGATAATAACACCATCTGTATAACGGTTTAACAGGTCAATAGCACAATCTGTATAACGGTTTAATCAGGATAATAACACCATCTGTATAACGGTTTAATCAGGTCAATGGCACAATCTGTATATAGCGCTTTCATCATGTCAATAGTACAATCTGTATAATGGTTTATTCAAGTCAATAGCACAATCTGTATAACGGTTTCATCAGGTCAATAGCATCATCTGTATTACGGTTTAATCAGGACAATGGCACAATCTGTATAACGGTTTCATCAGGTCAATAGCACAATCTGTATAATGGTGTAACCAGGTCAATAGCACCATCTGTATAACAGTTTAATCAGGACAATGGCACAATCTGTATAACGGTTTAATCAGGATAATAACACCATCTGTATAACGGTTTAATCAGGTCAATGGCACAATCTGTATAACAGTTTAACCAGGACAATGGCACAATCTGTATAACAGTTTAATCAGGTCAATGGTACAATCTGTATAACAGTTTAACCAGGACAATAGCACAATCTGTATAACAGTTTAATCAGGTCAATGGTACAATCTGTATATAGCGCTTTCATCATGTCAATAGTACAATCTGTATAATGGTTTATTCAAGTCAATAGCACAACGAGGCCCTAATTGTAGGGACAATCTCATTTGAAATGCACGGGTTTTGTCAGATCGCTGTATATTGATAATTAATAGGGAATTCAATTTAACAGCTTCAGCTATAGTTGGTGAATTCCATGCCTACAGGAAAAGATCCTGACCGATAACCCGGGCTGATACCCCTATAGTATAATAGCCTAAGCACCCTTTCCACTGCCTTTCCAGCACACTCCTAGACTGGGGTAATCAGCTTTCCCTGTGAACTCCACAAACTGATGGCCTGTCTGGCCGGGAGATAGAGATTAATTCCTGCACAAATCTGTCAGGACAAGCGTATAATCAGCCACCTATATATCAGGCCAGAATTAACCCATCGCTCTTCTCTCCACTTGTGCTTACGTCTGTGCTTCCAGTGTTTCTTTTACACGTCTGGTGGGATTGAGGTGAGACATTCCAACCACCAAGCGTCCATACATCAAGCAAAATAAAAGTCACAGTATCCAGTATAAATCTATCTTCTACAGCTTCACATATGAAGTATCCACAAATCAACCCTCAGATCCTGTTTTACTACATTTTGTATATAGATCTCTTTAATAGTTATGGCTCCTCGAGGATTGTAGAAATGGAGGGAGTGGTGGGTATAAAAACTGTTGGTTAGTGCTTGGATGTCTCTGTAAGGAGATATGGGTGATCTTATGGTGAGATATTGCGGTTACTTATGAGTAGGCATGTTAAGAGGGGATATAAATAAATGATACTCTGTCTTGAAGTACTGGCCCTTGTGATGTTCAACACCGTATTTCATGTTGTAAAGGGTACATATGAAAAATAAGCACTCTCTCAATTAGTAATGCTGGGCAATATACTCCTGACGGCAAAGAATAACAGTTTTGATATCAGGCAACAACAATAACAATTTGTAAAATGAATGATAAAGAGGCAATATTTTAGCAAGATCATATTAGTCTCTTTGAAGATGATGGATGATAAGGGATGTGTGTGGTGGGTTTTGGTTGTCAACTGTTAATGATGGGGGGTGCAGGCACCATGTGCTTCAGCCAGAATGGTGTAGTACCACCCACCACCTCCTAATACCCTCCTACGCCTTGCTGCAATGCTGCAAGTACTTCACTGCTTTGGTTTTGCCGCTTCCACTTGGACGGAGGATCCTAACGTTTTCTATCAGAATTTGTTGGGAGTGTACAGCAGCGCCCCCGTGTGAGACGCGGGTGGCAAGTGGCGGGCAGCGGAATGTTTGTATACAGTCATTTATCAAGCCGCTAGGTGTCAGCACTGACAACCTATGCTTACCACGTGCCCCGACCCGCCCAGAACAATGGCGTCCCGTCGTCACGTGACGGCGTCCCACGCACGGCGCGCCGTAATATGAGACGCTAGTGGCGCCCTCTATACCTCTCAGCTATACCACAGGAGCGTCTCAAGAAAAAGACTAACTCTTGTCCCCCAAAGAGCAAGTGTGGAGTTAAACAGACTATATAACCAATGCGACCCATAAGTTTCTATAAGTTCCTCAGACCCGATCAAGTCTATTCGACTATTGGCATTCTGAAGACGGACCTACGTCAACACAGAAAAAAACACAGTCCCCACAACGTGAATAAACATATTACTCCGCGCCGAGCATTAAACCACGCACGAACCGCCGCTGGTTCACGCATCTGCCGCCAGCGTCGCGGCAGATCAAAGCACTCCAGTATGAGGAGCCCTACTCCGGTCCCTACTCCACAGGGTGGGGGTGATCCAGCGTCTGTTTCCCGGTTTGTTTGCTTCCAGGACGCCATTTGCCAACCAGAAAGGTAAGAGTTGGCAATGGCTTCAGGTCTAAGTTAAAAAATAAGAAAAAGAATAAGGTTGCAGCATTCCACCACAGTCCCTGATGAGATAAGTGGGGAGATCACTTACAATGAGGGAAACAGGGATAAAACTCCTAAAGTGTACCCCCAGGGAGGGGATTCGGATGGAGGGATAATTTAGGGACCATGGAGGAGAGTCAGTTTGGATCAAACCAGTCCAACTTGAGGCAGACCCTACGGCCCATGTGGAGGTAGGAGGAGAGACTGATCCCTTAGCCCGCCCACAGCAAGACATAGGGCAATTAATATTATAAGAAACCCAGGGTGTCTGCAATTATTAAAGCACACTCATCTGCCTGTGTTGGTTGCCTGGTCCATTTGTTCAGAGGAGAGGCTTGCAGCCACATGTGAGGCACTGTATGCTTGTAAAACCTCCTGGAGAACATAAAAAAACTGAGTGAACCCTATCATGATTTATTAAACCTAGACAGGTTTTCAACAGTACCTTATGATAAATGAGAGCATGTTGAATACCCGAATGAAGTTTAAAAGTATTCTGGTAATAAGAAATTAATCAATGATGTAAATTGTCCATTTATGAAGAGAGCTTAGATGTATTGATTAGATAGTCATGGAATGATGATCCACACTTTCATTCGTACATTTTTGGATGATTTTCCTGGGTAATGGCTTCATTTCCGATACAAGGCTAATTCAACGCACAGTACATAAAATTACGTTTTACTTGACAGATTTGTGTAGACTTCAAAGCAAAGCAGCAATAACCTTTCTACACATGCCAGATTACAGCTCGAGTAACCATAAATAGGTAAACCCAGAAAATAGGGTTTTATCTACTCAGCATCAACTCTCGGCGCTGATAGAGCTGCTCAACATTGTCATTGACAGTTCTAGAGGCACAGGGGCCTAGGGTGGATGATCAATAACCCTCCTACAGGATACACACGCACAGTGATCGACAGACACGTGTGAGTCAAGGCATGCCAGGCCACCCAGGACGTCTCTCCCCTGGGCGTTGAGAACTATGATTATTAATTAGGGAAGTCAGGTATGAAACGCTCCATTTGTCCGGACTCCTCCCCACCAATGTAACGTCCATATTTCCACCACTCAGATAAAGGTGTTGATGGCGGATTCATACACCGGATGGCGCTACCGGACCACCTCAGCCGACACGCGTAGGGATACAGGACGCCACTGGGGTCATATGGGCAGGGCGTTGAAAACAGGGAATGGTTGTGTGTTTGTGTGGATGTGTGTACTGGAGGGGGGCAGGAGGTAATGCTGAGGGGGGTGGGTGGGTGGTGGTGGTGGATCCCAGGTGTTAACGTAAGGGGGGGGGGGGGTGAAGGGACTGGGGCAGGTGTGGGAGACCCAATCCCTGCATTTTGGGAATAAGACAGTATCCTATAGACATTGTGTCAAGGACACTGATATAGATGACCACTCTACTTACTCAGTACCACTCGAGTGATTTGATTTGATTACACCAAGGTACACAGCTTTCGCCGCAAACAGCGGTAAAACCAATACAGTTAATCTATATTGTGATTATATCCTGAATTGAAGACATTCGCCAATTCTGATCCTTTGCCACCAGATGACCATTGTGTATACCCCCGTACATGTAAGCATTTCTCCTTATTGGAATAATGATTATAATCTTTTACAGCAAACTATAGGAAACCCACAGGTACGGTTCTGCAGCTGTTTGCCTCTCCTATGGATCTCGTCACAAATCTGAAATATACGCTAGAAGTAGAATATAAACCAAATAATCTTGCCCTTAAAGATCTTTATTAGGAGAAACAATGTCGATTGAAATTAATGATAGTGGGTGTCGTTATATCTGAATGGAGGGGAATGATGGCGGTCACAAGTGCATGTACCGGTATACATGTAGGTGCACTGGGTAGAAAAGCCAACCCTGGAGGAGATATGTTGGGGGGGGGGGTGTTGTCAGACTTAACAGGTGAAAGGATCATTCGTTGTGGACAGGGTGAGGAGGGACATCCATGCTCACCTGTATGTATTATATTCCACCATTAATCACCTCCAGCATCCTCCAGTATTTACCTGAGAAGTGACTCCGTCAAGCAGACCGCTGAGTGCAGATAGACCAAACTACATAAATCACCTCTTACTCAGGAAAAAATGTGAAGATTCTAAAAAAAAAAAAAAAGAATTAAAAGAGTAATAAACAATTTTGATCTTTTTATCGTATATAGCAAAGGTGAATTAAAAAATGGATAAAGGAGAACAAGAAGAGAAAGAAGAATACTAAGAAGGATGCGGAGCCCGGATGCGGAGGAGGGAGTGAAGGGATACATCTCTATGAAGACGATGGAGGGTATAGGGAGGATCGGGAAGGGGATTTGGAAGCCATAGGCACATGGATTATTGATTGGTTCTGCTGCAGGAATAGAATAAGATCTTATGGTTAACATTCCAAATGATACTTTGTTCTCACGATTAGTCTTTCTTTTTTTCCTCAATGTTTTGTCTCTCCCCTTCCACTGCTCTGACATCAACAGTAACATTGCAGGGTAGTTTTGTAGGTACAGTCAAAGTGCTATCATAGCATGCTGTGATGGAGAGAGCTTCCACTAACATTGCTGAAGCTGGAATGTTATGCTTATTGAAATAACCTCCAGATGATCTATCGCATGATGTACGATTAATAGGTAAACCGATAAACATATGTAATGTATTTCTCTCAATGCTAAGATGTTGATGGTGTATCGAATGAAAAGATAGTCATTGTGCTATTCTTGCTTGAAACAGGGGTGTTCCTTTTACAAGCTTATATTGTAAAGATAGAAGCTGATAAGAAACCCGAAACCAATCACTCTAACCGGTAAGAAAGATCTGTGTGTAAGGCATAACTTCAATTTCCGGACACGTGTTTCCATGACAACCAGGATGTTTTCTTCAACTCCCAAAGACGTTTGAGACAGTTCCAGATCCAAGTGTCTGTCATCTGGTACTAAGTTATAAAGGCAAGTCCGCCATTTTAACATTCATTTGGAGTCTCGCCTCAGAAAGAAGTAATGGCATCATTCAACACAAGGTAACCATGGCGACTACCCACAGAAGCATCCCTTACGCCACCTGGAGGGGTCCGTTAGACCCATGGCCTCCATTAGGCCTATACTGGCCAACTTTGGTGACAAGTTATAGTCTTATGCGGGGTCTTATGTCAACTTAATATAAGTCGTATTTTTGTAAAAGCTCTCATCCATCTCTGTATTCATTCTAAAATGAATTTATAATGGTCTCATGCATCTAGGCCTAACTTACAGCAATAGGCATATAGCACATCAAAAGTATAGCCAATATAATTCTGTCCGAGTCTCATAACCCTAAATTTTTAACCTTGCTAATACTTTGTGTCACTGAGCACATATCATTCGGTCGGTAGCAATCTTGCCGTTCAGGAGCACCTTTAGGAATTTCTTCAGACATGTATACACGAAATTTTGGATGCATATAATGCTCTAGAGTGATCACAACAGCAAAGCAGTCATGGTGTGCAATTTCCTGAATCAAAAGACACCTTAGACGTTCTCTAATCACATCTGTCATCAACGATTATTGTCAGTGGCCCATGGTGGGTAATTATGATAAATTTAGAAGGCCACAGACCGAGGAGAAACGCCATAATAAAGTTATCGCTGGGGCGACACCGTGTGGGAATCGGAGGAACTGCGACAGCTGCGTTTGTCGTCTGTTGCCCTGATCTCGCGTTATCTCGTGCACTGTGAGAGTCTACGGTTTCCTCTGCGTCTCTGATCATGGTGAGGCCGGCTGGGGAAACATGGCGCTAGTTTTTGGCGGCTGAGTTGGGTTTAAATTAGAGACAGACTGTCATGGGCGGAGTGCTGAAGGAGTCAGGTTGCCACCAAAGATAGTGATCTGTGTGGCAGGCTGCCGCTGTTTGTTTCTCCCTGCTGATATCAGATCATATCAAGACAAATTGATTCAGATTCGTGTTGGCCCACCCACAGACAGTTAGTCATACCTCACATAGCGACCCTGCCCACTATTCACCCCCCCCCCCCAAACCAATAACCCGTACCCCACCCTCGCCCCCAAAACATGCAGCCGCACTGAAATAAAGTGGAAACCCTCTGCTCTCTAATAATGTTCTTAAAAGATGTTTATTATATACTTTACCAAAACTTTCTGCCGTCAGTACCACAATTTCAAGAAAAAAAAAAGAGATGGGCGTTTCAGATATAGGGGGGTATCATAGAGACCACGTTTTCAGGGAAAATGGGTTCATGTTCGCTGTGAAAAGATTGTTTTAAACTATTAACGAGGGTGGTGTCATCTGTAGCTTTTGAGTGCAGGAGACACCGGGGGATGGAATCACAAGGACAATACAGAAGCCAGGTGTGTGTTCCTACTTCATTCATATATGACTGAAATTACCTATTATCATCTACATGATTGTACTCCTCATTTCTCACATCGATATTACCCTGTTACTCCAGATCAGTGGTGGATCCATGGCAGTGACGGATCCTTTTTGTCAGTATAGTTAAGAATTTAATTACCTTCTACCCAAAATAGGATATTCAACAAGGGGAATGTCCCCTCCTTTTCAAAAACCTGGATCCACCAGTGATACCATTGCTTAGTTTCAAAATCATATCAGACTTCATTATACTCCTTTAGCAAGGGCTTCCCTAGCCCACTTAAAGGAGCTCTGAATCGGCTACGTCCGCCACAGTGCTAACGTCGGCGGACGTAGGTCCTCGATTCAGAGCGCCTTTAAAAGGGTCTACTTCTCATCTTTCCTATCCCCTCAGGATGTGTGTGGTGCACATATGCGCGGGCACTTACACATTACTCTGTGAAATTGTGTAATCTAGTTCTCGCCATGAATATGACCTTAGCTGTCGAAATGGCGTTAAACATCTATTACTCACTCACTCCTTTAGCATCACCAGGGCCTCACCACAACACAACTACCGTATTTCCTCGATTATAAGCCGGGGCCCAAATATAAGCCTGCCCTGATTATAAGCCTGGTTAATTTCCCACTTGAAATCAATACAAGCCCAGGCTAATAATCGGGGATATACGGTATAACCCCATATCCCCCATGAGTTCCCCCCCCCCTGTACATGCCCTATAGTCCGGCACAGGTGGAGGACCTATACTCCAGCATGCCTCACAGCGGGGGCCTAGTTCAGGTAGCGGCCACTGGGGGTCGCCCCAGGTGTTCCTGGTATTTTCATGGGGTATTTCATGTGTCAGGTTTGTTTTTAGAAATAATAAACGTACTCTTGGATGGAGGATCACCTGTCCCAGGTTTGGCAATAAGCCTCATCTGGGGGGTCTTTCCAATGGTTGTGTATATCTCCTGATATATGGTATTTGCATATTTGACTTTTTAACCCCCTCCCCCTGAAGACGTTGCTACCCTGATTGTTGTACTATTTGTTATATAATGAATTAGCCACAGAGCTTTCAAATCATTGAAAGGGTTGGTGGGAAGTCACGCTAATAATAAACCATACCGGTATAGATTTTTTCTTTGATATGATGGAACTACCTTGTATACCCTGGAAGAAAATTACAGAAATATAGATACAATTATGTCATGTGTTAACTACAGCAAAACTCCACACTGCCTAGCAATGTAGACTCATTTAGCCTGCCTAGCCCATTTAAACATACATCTATTCAATTAACTTCCGCTATCAAAGAATAAAGTGAAAACTACACAGAGAATAATAAAGGGAGTCAAAAGGGGAGTTCAGGCTTGCCTTCAGATTGACTCCCCTTTCTGGAGAAAGGGAGTCAACTGACTCCCTTAAGGGATTCCAGGTTTTGCCTTCAAATTGACTCCCCTTTACTCCAAAGGAGAGTCGGGGTCACCTTTGACTCCCTTCCAAAAGGGAGTCTAGCATATGGTTGACTCCCTTTCTGCAAGGTACAATCGTTCTAAATATCTTACATCTTCACCCATATTCTCTAGATATAATGTGTAATGCCTGCCATACTTCATCTTGTACACTTTTGCACTGAATTGTGAAAGACATAGCAGGGGATATGTGGAACTTCCCTCAGTGTACATTAGTTGAGATAACAAAGCAGTTGACTGATTGTGGGTTTAGCTTTCTGATACCTGCACAGAATGGGTGTCTAAAGCTTAGGAATATATTTAAATTGTCCATATATCTTTTTGTTTCTGCACTGTATTTCATTTTGGGGGTATGTATAGTTTCTATAATAATTGAATTTTGTCAATATAAATTTCATCGTCATATATTCTGATCGAAAAAAAGATGTGTGCATCCAGATAAATCCTCTTAGGAGATAGTGCTTCCACCTAGTGGAAATTATCTGCCTGACTCCCCCTGGCATACTCTGACTCCCTTAGGGAGTCCAGCTCACTTACGACTCCCTTATTTTCCACTGACTCCCCGGGACTGACTCTCTTAGGCCTTGTCAAAAGGGAGTCAGGATCTTGTGACTCTGAATAAAAAGGGAGTCAGATAGCCTAGAAAGGGAGTCAGGGAAGTATTGGCTCCCTTTTTGTACCCTAGACACTCTTTGTGACTCTGTTTATTCTCTCTGTGTACTAACATACTGAATTGAGAATACATTATGGAATTCCACAGTGGAATCCACTCTCGAAGCCACATCACCCATTAACATATTCAAATCTTATTAAAAAATCAACCATTTCATTCATCAAAATCGTATCACTCTGGAGAATAGGGTTTTATAAGAATCGATATACATTTTGACGAGAATGTGTTTATGTATTTTCGCCTATTATTTCAGTTTTACTCAATATAACCTGCAAGTCATATTGGAGATCCCCGAGTCAACCAAAAACAAGCAAAATCAATTTTGGGTAGTGGTAAAATGGTAAAATAAATTTCATTGTATTGCTCATCTAGAAAACCAGGCGTGGGGAGAATTATAATCTACTGTTATTTAGATAACTATATATTGTGCAAAGGGGGAGGGGCGACCTCCAGTCCTGACAAAAAAACACTCAGTATTCTATAAAAAAAAACAAAAAAAAAACTGACCGCACTGATCTCAGCATGCAAGTCGGGCATTTATTTATACCTTGGCCAAATGAAAGATAATCAAATGTGCTGATTTAAAATAATGATCTTCGGATTAGCATAATTGATATTAACATCGAGACTCGAGCAAGTCTCTTTGTGGGGCAACCCAGCTTGGACAGAGAATCTCATTAGTCTTCTGTGTCAGAGGTGAGGAAAAATATTCAATAAGACATCTCTAGGTATATGTTATGTGCATGTATGTGTGTGGTCAGCTGTTGTAAGATATACTGTGTGTGGCAAAATGTTGTGGGCTTGATATTCACGATAACGTTGGGATTTCCCATAAATGTGTTCTCAACCCATCATTCTCTGAAATTTATATGAATTTTATAACCCAATCTGACATACAAGCTTCCACCCCTCACTCTTTTAATTTTTTTTATATATTTTCTTTTATTGGATTAATACGTCAGCCATCTGCAAATTCCGTCAACACCTACCAATGTGTTCTTACATAATTCATACTCTGGTCTTGACACTGAAACGGGGGGGGGGGGCTAGTGGATGGGGGTCTCGCAAGGTATTTTTGTTGTTGTTGTTGTTGTTGTTGTGGGGCAAAATATTTTAGATACTTCAAAGTAGGAGTAATTCTTTTTTCACTTCATTTCTTAAGCCCTTCAAAGAGAAAACCATCACACCTTTAAAGGAAATAAAATTGCATTGTATTATTTCGCACAAGATCGAAGTCCACTTCGAGTAAGTGGAATAAAGAACAAAATGACTCAGGTTTGGGAAAATAGATCTTCTGCTCTCTTGGATACATAGACCAGGCATGCATGCCATCCCTAGAATCTACCGGACATGGAGAGCAGCCTGGAGAGGTGTGCATCCCTCATCGTCCTTGTCTGTCGTCGCCCCGTACCTTAAACCAGTAGCCCAGGCGGCTTGCAGGGTAGCCGGCGTGGCGGGCGGCGGAGCGGAGGTCCCGCGCGCAACACAACTTTGATATCAAGATTCTCCCTTGTAATAATCAGGAAAATCTGCCTCCGATCAGGAACGCTGCACATCAAAGCGGCGCCGTCGACTGGTAACGTCAACGGCCGCTGCTAATGGAGAAACCCGGCCCTGAGTACGTCAACGCGGCAAAATCAAATCTGTAAACGCAGCAATAAATCCCTGTATTCCTCTCTGACGTTTTCTGTATATATGAAACCTGTATCTGTGTGTGGGGAGCACAAGAGCAGCTCCCAAGCACAGGAGCTGCTCCCAATGCTTCCAGGCCTCCTGGGAAGAGTTGCGAGCTGCTCACCCCTCGCTGCCTACAGACTCAACCATAGGCATGCAGATGAGGGGACGAAGCTCTGTTGGCACAGGATGTAACTCTTGACGTTTTCCTGCCGACGTCAATGACGTCCGGCGGTCATGTCCCATTGACAGGCCTCTGGAGTTGGTAAAGTGAGGTGATTATTGGTTAACCCGTGAACATCTCTTCTCTGTCGACAAAAACATGTCATGTCTCTGGGACATCCCATAATACCCAAAGTCTACTAGGCCACTATCGGCAAAATAGGCCAATACATAAGATTTGTATGGTCCAATTGCCCGACAGATGCCCAGTGCATGGACTTTGGGCATATTGGATATTCTGAAGGTCTTACACCCGTATAGGAAAAAGAAAAAAATATCCATATGTATACAATCATCTCAATATTTGAAATCATCCTGTCACCATAGGGGGTAGAAAATGTTCATAAGCTTTGGGATTTATCGTACCAATAAAGTGGCTCAGGGATTTTATGTTAGAAGATCAACCATTGGTCAAATGGTTGCTTTTATACGACCAATGACTGTCCTCTGCAAATAGGGTAATGCTCACCTTCTTTTTGTTCTTATTAAAAAAACAAATCTATTTATAGAGGGGAAAGCAATTTGCTCTTAAGTGTAACTGGGGTGGGGAGGATTTTTCGAAGTTTCCATTTTAAAAGGGAAACAAAAATAACCCGACCCAGCTATGAGGGGAAGATTCCCGGGGGAAGTTTCAGACTTGGAAACCAAGACGGCTGTTTGATGGGCCTACAGTCGTAGAAGCAAACGGTGCTGCCCTCAGTGATCACTTTGAGAACTAAGACACTTGAATGAAAAGTTTTGTTGGTCACTATACCAGGGTCACAACACTGGTTTTGTTAATTAAAGGTTACTACTAGAGTAAATTCTTCTCAGGAAGGGTCACTATTGACAAAAGTCCATCTCAGAAAGGGTCACTTTTGGCCAAAATCCCTCTCACCATAATGGTTGTTTTATAGGTCCAGCCTCACACCCATTTCAAAACAAATTCCAATGCCCCCCTCCCCCATTCGAGGGAGGGGAGATGGTAAAAAAAAGCACATTACAGTTCGAATTGTATGAAGATGCATACCATATGAGGCTGAGTAGTGATCTTCATCTAAAATCAGGGAATGTGTGAAAAAGTTGCCCCCTCCCCCACTGTAAATGGAGGGGTTGAAATGGTTATGCGTATAGTGGTTCCCGAAGATATGTGTGTAGTGGTTATTGTAAGATACACCTTTGACCAGTGATAATGGCAGATGTGAGCAGTTCTATAGAGTTGTACACTATATATAACAGCTGCTGGGATCTAGGGACAACAATTATGTTAAGGAAGCCACTCTGGAAGCCACATCACCAAAATTCTACACAGGCTGCGCCAGGCTATTTACAGTACATTGCTTTTATTTTTGGAAAACAGCAAGGGCTGATGTTACTGTAGTACAAATCCAACGACCCTACAGTAGCTTGCTGTGTTCGCAGTACAATGGACTTTACTGCCTATTTACAATTTGGGCTGAGAGTGTATACATGTCTAACTGCAAAATTTGCCTTTTGCTGTTTGAATTTTTTTCAATATCTTACCAATTTGTAGACGAATCATTGGCATCATTATACCCCCCGAGGTGAAAAGAATTAGGCCCAAAGACCACCCCCCCCCTCCAATAGGCCCCGGCAATATAGGCATGCACTTCTCCTGCATGCATTTATTTACATTCATACATTTCGATTTACATGTACTGGAGCCAGTTTCTGATCATGCATAGCGTCTTGGCGCCAGACATATTTGATACAATGGGTATTCAGTCGAAGAGAAGAAAGGCCAAATAAAAACTCACCAACGGACAGATTGCATGGTCTATATCAGATTGCTATGGAAACGGTGGCCCACGCCCTCTGCACAGGGGTTCAGTGACAAATACACAATGACAGACCCATGGTGCGAGGCGACTGAAATGATTTATTACGAGCATAACGACATGTTTGGGTCGTAATGGCATTCCCTTGTTGAACCGCTAAAAACATTTACATGGGGCATGCGCACACACTTAGTCTTGGAGGGTGTCCTTGGGATGCTCAAGGTCGGGTTACAATAACAGCACATTAGCCGCGCGCAACACACCAACGCAAGGTGACTGCTTTTCATCTGTCAATGCAAGATTATGTTTCAGTAATCAGAGTTTGGGTCCGTTCCGTCTAATAGTGGCATTAATTACCTGACAGGGGAAGGGATCTGTGTAACATCAGATAGAGGAAGAACGTTCCCGGTGTCACCTTATGGACATTGCAAGTAAGCATGTGCGTTCGATCAGGCGCGTGGATTGTTTGATGGCAGACGACAATTTGAAAGGTTTTCGCGCCAAAACAGGAATGGAGAAGTTGTGTTGGGGCAAGAAAGTTGTGTATTGTGGTCATAACATGCAGAGGTCTGTTCATAATCAATAGCTCTAACATTCATTTAGAATCTATGGGGTAGGGGTATCACGTCGTGCAATATTTGACTTTGTGATCTATGGATCTTTCCCCTGGGGGGAAAAGATAGAGATGCGACGAGGGAGGTGGCAGCCACCGGCAGCCACCTCCCTCAGGGGCGTAGGAAAATGGGGGGCCCAATAATGAAGAAGTTCCCTATATAAGCCTATATAAAAATATAGCGCCCCCCCCCAACCGAGACCCCTGGCCCCCCCCCCCCCAATAAAAAGTTGCTTCCTACGCCCCTGTCAGGCTGTAGGTTTTACTGTTTTTAATGAATAATGCATTGTATGCTTCTATATTTAGCCTTGAGACTTAACCTTGCTTTTATTGCATTTCTGTCCCATAAGCAATGAATAACACCATTCTCTTTTGAGTAAGTGTTTTGTAGTAGCATTGATTCCCACCCGATGTGTATCATCTGACACATTGTTTGTTGTTCTACAACCGTGCAATGCCCGATTTTGCCACCGATTTTGATGTGTACCAGAATGGTCGGCTAGTTTTACAATCGTCTAATGGGATTAGGCCCTAATACGAACATGTACATGTATAGTTAAAGGTTGACTGAATGAGCTTATATATTGAGCATAGGTTGACTGAATGAGCTTATATATTGAGCAAAGGTTGACTCAATGTGCTTATATATTGAGCAAACATCAAAACCACTCCATTCACGTTGTGCAATTTGCTCAATAAAAGGGTTGGCATGGTTAGTGCCAGTCGGCAAATGAAAAAAAAAATCTAAAAATGGAGGTGCGCCGATCCTTTTAGGCCGCGCACCCTCCTTCTCTACATCCCGGATGCGCGCCACGTACTGATCGTTTCAAGATATTTTTGCCGCAAAAGGTGAGGCTCCATTACGCGATTTTTGGTACAGTCTCACCTAATTTTATCCCTATAGTATAGGTGTTGATATTCCTAGATTGTAAACATGAGATTCAAAATTGTAAACATGAGATTTTAGGGGTTATTTTATGGGTGATCTCTCTCCTTGTGTGGCATATTTACCAACTAACCTGCACCTGCATAGACTCTGTGATTGGGTGGGAGTTCAATATATAAACATCAACACAGCAAAATATAAATAACAACACAGCAGTCACACAGATCGTAGGGTCTTGTACTGTAAAAATCAAACCTGTCTGATATTGAGTTGCAGAGAGTCATCAGTGTGAAAGTCTGCAATATTTACATTAGGTCAACTTGATTTAGTAAACAAAAACATCTTTTGGCAACAAAAATGTGCCTGAGATTGTACACAAAGCCTTCCCCACATAAACGGAAAGCTCTCTCAATCTTCTATTTACACCTTGAAATATTAACAAATACCACTCTATAATCTGTGTTTGTGTCTGCTTTTGTGAGAATAGCTCCAATTTTCAGCAAAAATTGCGTAGTGGAGCCTCACCTATAAACATACTCTGGAAAAATGGGGGGGTGGGGGTGGCGAAGGGGTATACTGCTCTTTTCATTGTTTTCCAAACGCACCAGTCTTCATACATCTATGGCATAACATATAAAACAAGGAGCCGCGACCCCTTTGTAGATGTATACCCCCTCCCGTTGGGAGGGGGTATAACATTCACATTGCCCCTTCCTTCCTTTCCAATCTCTGCACACTATTCAGGTCTATTCATGCACTTTGATTTTTTAACACGGCCCACATATGCATGAAGGACTTTATAATACCATTGAATCAGTACATGTAGTTAGCACACTTTTACTAGCGATGTTCCTGAGAAACACCACATTTCATAGGCTCCCCTACCTCTCTTCCACTCACCCGATACATTACCAGCAGCCTCCCCTAACCCACATAAACCTCAGCTAATTTGCCATTATCGAATTCTTCCTCCCGATACCTTATCAGAAGACGCACCCCTTGCCATATGTGCCACGTAAACCAGAAGAGAACGGTAGGCAGCTGGCTGCAGTCAATGCTGTCACGGCATGGGCACATATAGGCAGGGAAGGAAGTCTGCAGCAATTTTCCTGATTTCAGGGATTTTTAGGTCCCAAAGACCTATACATGCATATAAAAAAATCAATATTTAGATCGGTTCTTACCGAGCATTTCAGGGATTTTCAGGGGTTTGCTGTACTATACCCCAAATCTCCCATGTGCTTTTGTTTTACTCTCTCGTAATACACTCATGCCTCTGTAAACCGGCCACCTCCGTTTGAGATGAAAATTAGCTGGTTCCTGAATCGACTGGTTCTCTGAATCAGCTCTACAATAGAAATCAATGGTTATAATCAAATATGTTCAGAGAGATTTGTGGCTGAAAAGTGAATCAGCCGAATTTTTGAAGACCGATATATCGAGACATGACTGTACTCTGCTAGCCTATAGCGGGATGCATTTTCCACCAATCAGATAATTTTCATTCACTGAAAAATTTCTTATGTGACAAGTGGTGCACATCTGATAACTTTTTGTTAGCGATACCTCGCCTTTAACCAGCTCCCACAATATACATATTCAGTTCTGCATGCTCCAACTTCATTTGGTCGACACTAGTGACACTCAGTCTTTGGCCCCCAGATATGGAATTTTCTATATGTATACGCCGCGATAAAAATATTTTGATGACGTGTGTGTTATTTGAGACTGAGCATACACTGTAAAAAAAAGAAAGGTGTTTAGAGTGTGAACACAATTCTAAACATTTTCTTGTCCCGTTTTTAACACCTAAATGTGTTTAGCCTCGTGTAATGTGATTAGGTATCCAATGCATGCATTTAGGTCTGTCTTTAGGTTTTTATAAAGTGTTTACTATGTTTATGCTTATGTCTTTCCTTGGGGACTTTCCATGCATGTGTTTAAATCTGACATGCTTAGATATTGGTCCAAGTGTCTAGTGTTTTGCATTATGATATTATATTTAGATATGATATCCGCATTGATATTGAACTTAGATAGATCAACTCATTTATCTCAGGTGGGTACTTCACACTCCCAAAAATATCATGTTATATGTTATCCACATTGGGGAGTAACCCCATGTAGAGTCAGTACAACAGAATCAGTGAGAATGGCTGAAAGTCTCGGGGGAGGCACTCTGAGGGTATATGTATAGCGACTGCCCCCCCCCCACTGCCCGTGTTATCTGTGAGAGCTGAGGTTTGACCGCCCTATGTTTTGTTAATGGCTTGACCTTAAAGCCCCTTCCCACCCCCATAGTATTTCAGGGCACACTTTTGCCTGTAAAACACAGTTTTCACACCGCAGCAGCTGAATGTAGAGTTATACTCAAGTATCAGCTTTAAAAACCTTGAGCTGACCACCCTTGAACACATGACAGTGCTGTCATCTAGTGTGTCTTTCGAATCTAAACACCTAAACATATGTTGATATCATAAACACCTGAACTTCAGTCTGTTAAAATGCTAAACATCTAAACATGTTAAGCAGTGGCGTTTAGGCAATTAAAACAAAAGTGTTTAAATCGTAAACAGGTGGCCATGCAACTACCTAGCCAATATAGGAGCCTGGACCTATCCCTAGTGGATTCACCATTTTGAATTTCGCTGGTTCTGCCAAAGGTGGCAAAACACACTAATAAGGTATTCTTTTAATGGGTACCATGTCCCTGGATAACACCCACTTCCAGGGACATGCTGGTCCTTAGCCTATCAGCTTATCAGTGCAAGTCGCCAGAACCAGCTGCACTCCTGCTTACACCCATTAGCATAGGCTGTGTAAATTTAAACACATTTAGACCGAACATACTTAAATCCTAAGCTCATTCTTTACACTGTGACATTGCTAGAAAATAGTGTTCATTTCAGATAGAATACGTGCGAGGAAATCACATTTGTCATATTAGGAGTTAGTCAGTGTGCATTCACGCATTAAAAGAACCTAACCATAATCCTCGAGTATGGTCTGGACAAATACCCCGATAAATACATGTACCATACATACAATGCTGCCCAGGTAACAAAATGAGGTTATTTCAACGTTAAATTAACGTCATTTCCAGGTGGAAAAAAACCTTCAAAGATGGTTCAGCTTAACTCCATTTTGTGGACTCAAACCAACATTGAATAAATGTTAAAAAAACGTTGATTTAACACAAGAATTCTCATGGCAATATGCATTATCATGACTTTGGATTAACCTTGAACAAACCTCATATTGATGCCTGTGTATTAGCATAGGATTTTACTTTATTTTTGCTTTTTTCTGATATATTTCATTGAATAGGATTCATTTTCCCTCATCTCTTGATCCTGCAATACTACATGAGTCCCATTTTGCAATGAGACCATGCACCTCACCCGTTAGAGGAGCAGTCTATTAATTCATACAAGAAAGATAGAAAGGTAATAACTTATTCAACTTATTATGCTACAATAAGGGTGTCGACCACACTATTTACCATATTACAGGACTATTTCATGCATTGATATATATTTTTTGGTTCAGGTACGTATCTAGACATGGGATCTTTATGATAAGATTGATACAGCAATCACATTATCACCTTTGTGATTTTTATTAGACAGATACCTGTATGCATCATCCAGCCCAGTCCTATCATAACATTTCCTGCCATCTAGTGATTTTGGAATCATAGAATAATGTTCATTCAACGTTTTTCAAACCAGTTGAATTAACATTGTTTTGAGTCCACATTCTCAACGTTCATCAAAGGTTATCTGGAAAAACGTTATCTGCTGAACATTCTTTGAATGTGAAACCAACATCTATGAAAAAATGTTTTCTTAAGAACCCCAAATCAACGTTGAAACGTTTTTCAGCAAATGTTAGCCCAACTAACCATCAGTGAGCGTTGATCAACGTTCACTTAACGTTTCTTGTTACCTGGGTGGTGGGGGAGTGTGGACAGGCACTGCAGACAGCTCAGGGCCGGGATCCACCTCCCTGTCCCACCGACCAGATCGCTCAGCTTCCCCTTGTCTCGATCTGCACCTTGGAGGCCGCCCGGTCCCTGATAGGTCCATCTATTACATGTACATATATCCTATATAACCCTTCCAGTTTCCTCTTTTCTATGTCATCGGTAACGTGATTGTCTAGAAATCTGCTTCCTCCAGGATTTCTTTGTAGGATGAGCATACATGTTTACAAGCCAACTGAGTCGAAGGTTATCATCCATGGATATCCGCGTCACAATGGCAATATGAATTACCATCGATAGATTTATAAATAGATGGTATTATAGATAAATTGATGAAAAATCTGAAGATTCACATACCTTATTATCTCTCATTCCTCTCGCTACACATCATGGAATTCACGCCTAAAAATGGTATTTCCGACCGTTCGAAATGTGTTCATCTTTTTCTCGTGTTTCCCTGAGGAACCTATATAACAAAGTTCATCCCTGAACTAGATCAGGGTAACAGCATCTATTGGTGATGTAGGAAAGAAGGAGACTACCTGTGTATGTATAGGAGGGTCTTGCCAAAGGTTGACGATGAAGAACCTCTATTTTCTCAGAGAGTATATCAGCACAATGTGGTGCTGGATGGTGGCGGTGCTGTTGTATGGATGGAGGTGGTAAATACTTATTCGGAGGCAAATATACATGGCCTTACTTGTTTTCACAATATTGTCAAATGTTTTTATGTGAGATGTAATCAAAACGTGTAAGTTTTATCTTAAGGAGTTGACAGTAACTTATTTAGCAAAAGAAAACGTGCACGTTTTATTTTTTGGTTCTCGTTTGCTTTCTGGCAATACTCCCCTGTCCAAGCCCGGTGCATTACGGCGTCTACGTAAGGTGCCGATAACGCGTCACACGTGTTTGTTTTCGCGTCTGCGCCCCTGACACTGATAATGAATTAATTAGGGGTGAACCACTTAATTGCCGATTTGTCCGTAATCTGGCAGTGCCACCAGCATCGTCATCCAAGAGGCATGTCTGTCTGACTGTCAATTCTGAGCAAAAGTCAAAGTGCCAGAATGAGATAAAGTCAGCGTCACCGTGGGGCGCGGTCGCGGACTTGGACGGGCGGTCGGACGCGAATTCAAGGGGAGCGGCCGCGACAGGGACGCGACCAAGGTTATGGGGAAATTTAAAAGTCATTTTATTCGTCTTCACATAATATAGGTAGAAGCGGTCTTCCATAATGATATAGGGTTTAGTATGGAGGCCTAGTGTGTCGACCATTGCTTGAGCTGGGACCTGGTGAGATAAGCACTGATAAGAACCAGCATTATAAGAACCAGCATTATGGGTATACCAGATGTATCAAGATGGATTATTAACCAATCAGATAATTCCCTGCATTCACTGCAGAATTTTTTGGGTACATTATGTAATACCTGGTACCCATCATGCTGGTTCTTATCAGTGATTATCTCACCAGGCGCCAGATCAAGCAATGGCAGTCTCACTAGGCCTCCATACTAAGCCCTATAGAATAAGCATGAATCTTCTTTGAACTTAATTTTGGAATATCATTCGTACCCAATGCAGTGTCGGGTCCACAAATTTAAAAACGGAGGCGGGGGCACCAGTGGAGAATTTCTTACCAGGATCTTCTAAGTCAAGTTTAACATTAGAAAAATGAAAATTTATCTTTAAAAGGGAGGGGGCCGGTAAGCGGCGCCCCCTATAAATCCACCACTGCAATGAACAGGCGGAAAGAAGTTCAACAAAGTCCACAACACCCGTCCATACATTTATCTAAAGGGGAGTGGTGAGTCAAAACTATAATTATCTGAACTATAAATAACTAACTTCACAGTCCATATCTTCAAGAGATGGATAAACAGAGAAAATGTTTCTGGATGTGGCCCCAGAGAGAGAGAGAGAGAGAGAGAGAGAGAGAGAGAGAGAGAGAGAGAGAGAGAGAGAGAGAGAGAGAGCTGCTCAAATCGCAACGAAAACCCCATCGGGACGCACTTTGCTTTTCATATAATATTATACATGTACTTATAAACACTGTTTTGGAGCTCCATGGAGGAAACTCAAGGTAGCAATCATTAGCATGTATAATTCAGGGATCACACAAATTGAGGGGACAATACCAAACGGTATATACACGTAATCGACTTGAATACTTTGAGCAATCAGTCGCGAATGCTGGGTAGGTTACAATACAATGTACATGTATGGGGTCTGTGGTCATGGGGGGGGGGGGGGGGTAGGCTTCCCAGTCAGGCCTTTAGACCAGGAAATATATGAAACATGCTGAAGGCTTAACTTAGTAGACAAAGATATCCTGATGCTGGTGAGTGCACACAAATCTTTTCACACAAAGAATGACCAAGGAACAGGTCCCTAAACCTTATGTCTCTTTTGGAAACGGTCACTTGAGTGGCCATCTTGCACTGTAGACTGCAGTGAGGCGTGTACGCGTGTCATCGGCGCCTGGCTCCTCCAGGGTCCGTGCTGGGTCTTGGACTGAGGGTATGGAAGCCCTTCTCCTGGAGGAGATTCGACAGAGGGCCTCCTTAGCCGATAACCAGTAGCACCAATAAAGATTAAGTGGGTTCTCCCAGCGTAGGCTACAAGTATCATTAGGCCTTTTCAAGGCACCATGTTAAAGTCCACACAGAGAGAAGAAATGGAGTCACAGTGACTGCGAAACGGGAGTCCAGCTTGTATCACTCAGATGACCCGGGCAGATGACCCCCTTTAGGACTCCTTTTTGACTCTTCAGAAATACGGAGTCAATATACTGACTCCCTAGGAATACAGAGTCAAGGTTGTTTGACTCTCTAATTTGACTATGCTGTGAATGGAGTCAGGATATATTGAATCCTTTATTGAAGGAGCAATTCATGATGTAATTTAGTTGGTACTTCAATGTGTATTCCAGGGTAGAAATATACCATGGCTATAGATGATGTGATACAATGCTGTAGCTATGTGGTTATACATCTTTTTTCTTACTTTACCTTAGTCATCCAGGTCGTTTGATATGACTAAAGAAACATACCGTAAATCCCCGCGTATAGGACGCGTCTTATGCACTAGAATTACATAATCTGCATCCTATAGCATTCACCCTAACTTAGGGTGCGTCCTATAGGCGAGGATTTTCTACTATAGAACAGTACTGAAATTACCAAAAATTGACCCTAGGATTGTCCTATATGATTTAGCCTAAGTCAGTGTGCGTCCTATACGTGAGGGGCATCCTATACGCGAGGATTTACGGTACTTTGAGTTCACATTCTAACCACAGAAATAGTGTTTTAGCTGTACTGCAGATTTTGTTTACCTATTTCACAAATTTTAGCATACCACTTATATTTCACGAGTGAACAATTGCTAGTTTTATGATGTCCTAATTCCAACCTCCCCAGATGACTAATAATACCGTAATTTCTACCAAATGAAACACAATATGATGACCAAAACTGTACAAAGTGTATTGTGGGGCCCTCTAGTGGAAGATCTGTACTGACCCTCTTTCTATTTGTCTGACTCCATGTCTTCTCTGTGTGTGATAGTAAATACGGAGTTGGCTGAGTTAGACTCCACATTGAGCTGCCATCCCTGTGACTACCCCTCCTGGAGTCCAGCATTCTATGAGAGTCAATTGAGTAGGACTCCATGGTACAAACATGGGGTTCAGCAATTGGGAGTCTATCACCTGTGACTCCTGGGAAAGGAGAGTCAATATAGAGTCCTGCCCAGCTGACCCCCATTTTGACTCCATTCCCAATGCTATATGACTCCATTTCTTTTCTCTGTGCACGTGGTCTGTTTGAGTCACTAAGTTACTCAAGTGTTTTATCAAGATTTACTCTATGGATTTAATCTCAGTGACACTTCAAATCAGAACTTCCACCACCATATTAATTTCATATCAGCAGATATTACATCCTCCTGTCTTCATCGTGCTCGTCATGGTGCAATGTTCTCAGACTCTCTGTGGAAAAAAAAATTGCTCACTACTTTAGAGATACATATGTCCAAATACACGACAAAGGACGCCATGTCTCACAATAGAGAGGTGTCCCTCTCGAATATATCTAGAATTGAAAATAAGTTAGAATGTTTCGATGTTTCCGATTCTAAAACTTCACTAATATGAATAACTAAAGTATGGAAGCCCACAAAGTAGTTAAAGAATCATATACAAGTACATTCCCTTGGACCTTGACCAAGTACACCCGGATATAAATGCATATACATGTATCATATTTGTCTACACCTATTCACAAGAACTGCACTCATTCCTCTGATTCAGCTGTTCTTCCCTCATCATACCCTCGTTACAAATCATCTGTGATTTCAACCAATGTGGTTGTCTGACATGGCTGTGGTCGATGCTGTGGCAGCTGTGGGAGAAGTTTATATTGGTTTACACCAAAACAACTTCATTCTCTCACCAAACCTCTTGTTAGTCATTACCCAAAAGACATATTTTCTCAAGGACGGTATCTCACAGTCGAACAAGGAGTAGCTCACACCAGCGCGCACACAAGTTGGTATAGGTTACATTCTGTCCATTTCTGGTCGCCGCTTGTTGTGAAAACTGTATACGGACAAAAGGAAGATGCTTTTTTAACGAGAAACTGGCCAGCACGGGTTGGCCGGATAGAGTGTTCTCCAGTGATTAGTATTATTCTCTGGGCCATGATAGGCATACTAATTCTACAAGAATTCACTGGCGCATATATATATATATATATATATATATATATATATATATATATATATATATATATATATATATATATATATATATTATATAGGAAGATTGCAAAGGCAGTAACACGAAACTCCTCTCTATTAACCCGTTATGTAAAACTCCACCCAGTATCCCTAAACAACCCAATTACAGAAATTCAATTTCAATTTTCAAGGTTTTATTGCGTCTTAGCCGCTAGGCATCTTACTTTAGCAATTCAAAAATGGTCAGTTCTGTCAAACATCGATATTCCTTCACATACATAAATTAAATCAGTGGCGGATTTAGACGGGGGCGCGGACCACCTCCAATTTGCCAGTGCTCAAATGTTTATTTGCATATGTTGGACGCTAAAATTTGTTTAAAAACAGGGGATGTGCCCCCCCCCCCCTTTTTGTGCCGCGCCCCCTCCCTTTCGGCCGCGCCCCCTCCTTTTGCGAATCCTTGATCCGCCATGTCCACCATGAAGAGATCAATTGTATTCACCATGATCTGAAGGTCTGGACATCTTAGTTATTGATATATCTGGACATTCACCTTCCCTATCATTATATTGCTACAAATAATTAAGATGATAGGCCTATGCCCCTACCATTCAAATCGTTATATCACTGGTCAATTCTGGCTGGTAAAATGTCATTTTCTACAGACACGTTTATTCATTAAACTTTGAGCTTTGACATAAATACCACATAAGAGCACAGACATGCTCTGATAAAAAAAAAATGAAGTTGTTTCTTCTGGTAGAGATCCATCAAGTTGATTAGAACCAGAGATAGGGCCATTTTGTATGTAACTTACATGTTGTAGGCCTGTGTGTGGTCCTCCTCTGTGGTGAATGTACTAATTTGATTAGCGCTATATTTGCGAGGACACACACAACATCAAG
The DNA here is from genome assembly GCA_949317995.1 of Acholoe squamosa. Classification (NCBI taxonomy): domain Eukaryota; kingdom Metazoa; phylum Annelida; class Polychaeta; order Phyllodocida; family Polynoidae; genus Acholoe; species Acholoe squamosa. Next base: position 57,581,271 of record OX439041.1, on the reverse strand, counting down.
CGACCCGAAGATAAAAGATGGGTTCTGCCTTTGACCTTGCACTGACCTTGGTCCAAAGCTGATTCAATTTGGGCCTTGACGACAGAAATACCGAACTCTGGGCCTCTACCGATTTCTCGTCCCGTCAGACGAGATTAGACGAGATCGTGAGTCTCGGGCAGCCGGGAAGTTGATGTGTGGGCCCAGGGAGATTCTACATATGTTCCTAGCTAAGCCGAGAGTAAAATGTTGGACTGATGTTGGTCTATGGGAGAGGGAGGATTTAGTCTGTCGTCGCGGCTTACTGACACCAGATGGCGTATTGTAACGGGAATGTGGCTGGCCACTGGGGAGCAGACGAAAATTGGATGAAAGCGCGGGAAGGTAAGAAAATGTGCTGAAGGGTGTATGCTAGGATAGTGGAAATACACAAAAGATTGTGTGGTTAACACTTTGTTGTATCAGTTTTATGCCGACAGAAAACCCAGGCAATGGCGACAGAATATATCAGTAAGATGGGTAGAGATCCGGGTTAGAGATAGACTTGAATGTGTCTTCGGGGTCAAATCCCCTCTCCTATGTCTCTGATGGTCATGGTGTGTATAATTTATAAAAAAAATATCAATGTTATGATTGGATGGTTCGAGTATGAAAAAAAAAATCAAAGTTTTCCCGAAAGAACTGAGATCGCATCTAAATTTGAAATTATTTTACATAGGCCCTATGGTAGTTTCAATTGGACTCCAATGTGCTGATCATCATGTTTTCCCTTCAGGTTACTATCTGCAGGGGCGTAGGAAGCAAATTTTTATTGGGGGGGGGGGGGGCAGCGGTCTCGGTTGGGGGGGCCTGCTATATATATATATATATATATATATATATATATATATATATATATATATATATATATATATATGGAACCTCCTCATTATTGGGGGGTGGGCCCAGGCCCCCCTGGCCCCCCCCCCCTTTTCCTACGCCCCTGAATATGTAATATCATCTAAAATGTTAATTGTTAATTGTTTAAATTGGGTCAGAAACTTACAAAATACAAAATAATACACCCCATGCATATCAGCAACATTGCAACAAGGCTTACATGAGAAAATATGATAATACACAGAGGCATAGGAAGCAAATCTTCTTTGGGGAGGGGGGCAGTGGGGCCCCACCTCGACCACCTTGAATTGTCGGCCTACACATACCTATATAAAATTTGTATAGAAATGTAATTTTTGATGAATTTTCGATCTGATATGAGGTCCAGGCCCCCATTTCCCCTCTCTCAATACTAGATCTATATCAATCTTATTTGAAATGCAAAGTTTTAGCTCTTGTTCAATTCATTATTAGCTAATTTTTGGCATTTTTTTTTTTGGGGGGGGGCAGACATACTCAGGCCCCACCTCCTTTATGATTGGGGGGGCAGGCCCCCCTGGTCCCCTCTTTTCCTACGCCCCTGATACAGTCACTTAATTGATACGCCACTAACTTTAAAACGATGAAGGTGGCAGCACTTAACATGCAATTACATCAAACACAATACTTACTCTCGGGTAGGCCCACTAGTCTAATATACATGGAATACATACCCCTTTGTTTTCACATATACAATAACATATACTAGTATATAATGTAATGTGGTGGCGGCGTCGGGGTATTCGTGGCTCCCCTTAAGGTGACTTCTGTCAACTACATTTTTCGTCTCTCAGAACAGAACAGGAAGTCATTTCTCAGACACTAAGTTTTGAGCACCCTCAAATCGTACTGACCTGGCCTGGATCGGAAGGGAATTCTTGATATTACAGGGTCAATCACTATGACTGGTGCAGATATAGAGGTAAAGTGCATGCATTTGAATAGGTAATCATAGGTAATACATAATCACCCAGGGTCAATCACTACGATTGGACTGGATCGTAGGGGTGGTGGAAATTGGAGGGAGAGGGGTAGGATCGTAGCTTTTAAGAAATGGCTAGCAGGTCTCGTGAATGAAAGAATCCTTGTAGTGTAGCCGAAGGTGTGGGTGATTAATTTTTATTTGTGTAAACCCCGTACAAATGGTGGATATAGTAAGAGAGTAATGAATGGGCTATCGGGCACCGAGTTCAGTGTATCGTAGGATATCGTAACGAGTGATTAATCAATAAATAATCAATAAATAATCAATAGAATATCAATAAAAACAAGTTGAAAACAAAAATCCTTCCCCGGGACTCGAAGCCAGGTACATAAACCTCGTCGCCCGGCAGCGGACAGCGGCAGGGCACACGGCGAGAAAAGCTTCTCGCGGCTATGTTTGTGTATAATACACCTCATCGCCTGGTAGCGGACAGGATTTACCCAGACCGGGACGCGATCCATGTACCTCTCACGGCTGAGCGCAACGTGCTAACCGCTAGGCCACCGCGTCTCCTCCTTCAGCGGCCGTGTCGGCTTGGATATATTTGAATGCGTCCCACGGTTATGGTAGAGGTCAGCCCGCAGTCGACTCCTTCCCATATCATATCGAGACGTGGTTCGAACCAAGCATTTCTCGTCAGTCCCTGTGGCGCAATGCATAGGGAGTTGGATTTGGGATGTGAGACTGCAGGTTCGATCCCTACCCTGGCCTGGAATATTGCATGGGTTTTAACATGTGACATATGACATGTAAGGTGTGCTGATATCCATGGATATCAGGCACTAGTGCCTGTTATCCATGGATATCAGGCACACCTTACAAAAGTCATGATGCATGCATCATGGTGTGCAATATCGACAGGTATCAGCATGGGGATATCCAGAAAAAGCACCCAAAATCCAAGAAATCGTGTAATAAGGAAAGAGAACGATACTGCTACATTCTGGGGATACATATATTTCGGAGAATCTCTTTTTTTTGTGTTGATTCATATAGACCATAATCTGTGGGCTATGATCTGAGTAAATCTACGAATTTGGCAGTTGGAAAGGCTAATTATTCATTCACAATAAGATGTCATGTGAACATTACAATTACATGTACCTCAAATAAAAAGAAAACGAAACCACCTTTCCATAAAGGTATATGTCCGGGTATATATGCAACCCTGTTGGATCCTCGAGCTTAGCTATCACACGTTTATTTCTCAAGGTGCTACGACTATACAAAGCCACTATGCGATTTAGTACAAACCCTGCAAAATTGCAATCACACTGGTCGATGATCGTAGGAAATGAGGTATCGTACGAGTCCAAACCCTAGTGGCCCCTAACATTGGGTTGTGCATATACCGTAGTGGCCTGAATAAGCGCCGCTTTGAATAAGCGCCGGTCTTGAATAGGCGCCGGGGGTACTGTAGCATTGAAAATGAATTATTCACTATAAACTAAGTTTTGAATAAGCGCTGGTCTTGAAGAAGGGCCAGGGGTAGAGGCAGCTTGAAATCTATGAGCGCCCGGGCGCTTATACAGGCGAATACGGTACATGTAAATGCACCATTATGTCATCCCGTGCACAGAGAGAAAGAATGGAGTCAATCCAACAGAAATAGAGTCAATGAAGGAGTCAGGGGATATGAACTCTATAGTGACTCTAGTGAAACAGGAGTCCAAGATGACTGACTCTATTCTGTTCTCTGCTTGACTACCCTTAAAGGGGAAACTTTCGTTAGTGTCCCAACGAGTTGGGTGCCTCCTGTGAAGTTTGGCCTGGCTGGAGCCATTAGAGAGTGGGGTGGTAGCTGGAGCAGCTCAATAAAATGGCCAGTGACCAGACAATAGGGAGTGTGTGTCAATTGATGGAACAGCCAGATTTCAAAATTTTGATAGTTGGGAAAAATTTAAAACTTGATTTCTGAGTATTTTATTTATCAAAAGTACTTGATTTTAGGTATATCTCTCAAATTGATATTCCCATTGCTATGCATCTTATAAAAAATAGCATTCATTTTAGACATAGATATTTGGGATAACTTGACATATTTAACCAGAGTTCTTGACTCCACCATATATGAGACCCCCTGTGGGTTCACAGGCTGTTCCATCTTATTTATAGTCTCCCCTCCCAGCCTGGTGGACTCCCTGTGTGGAGTCAGATGCGAGTCACACCTGCTTGACTCTCTACTATATAGAGTCAAACATGGTTGACTCTCTAATTCAGTGTTGACTCTATAACACAGGTGGCTGCTGCTTCTCATTACCTTCACCAGAGGGCCTCGCAATACAGTTTGGATACTTTTGCACATTAGAGTGTGTTTCCTTTAGTTAAATTGTGGGTATCATTAAACATCTAGAGATGGTAGTATTATAAGTAATTACACAACAGGCACTTCCACACAATTTAACTATAAACTGGTATGCTTTACTCCCTAAAATATCCCAAAAAATTCAAAATGAGGCATAGACACCATTTCCCCGGTTTATGGTGTTACCTCAAAGCATTCTGAGTGCTAGGTTATTTCATATAGAAAATTTATAACTGGGGTAGAGATGCATCTAACTAATGTAAATAGATGCATCAGCATCTTGTAATATGGTGCATTCCTAGGAAATATTTAAAGTATGAAGACCCCAAAAGGAAAATGACCTAGGGGTATCTGTTGTTTCAATATATAGTGCAAGCAATCCTGACTCCACTTCATAATGGAGTCACAGTGGAGATTCCAATAACCTTGACTCTGCGTTCATAAGGAGTCAATCATTGACTCCCTATTTTTAAGGAGTCACAAAGGAGTCACAGAGGGGGTCGCCTCAGTGATAGAAGCTGGACTCCCAATTGGGAGTCAAGGTGACTCCATTTCTTTTCTCTGTGTGGTAGGATGTTGAGAAAAGTCCTCCTGTGCACATTTAGAATCCATACCTAATCACAAAATTATGCATGTTAATTTGAACAACATGGCAATAATATCATACAATACACCAACATCATGGTATCCTACCTAAAGCTGGATCGATTCGATGCATTTATACTATACACGATTTGCAATCAAGTTATTATGGAAGATACAAATTGTGACTCGCATGGCTCCGTATGCCAATCATCCTAGCAGTACAACTCCAAATACACAATGTAAACCTTTCAATAACTTAAATGAATTATAGCCTGACAGTACTATCTAGGCCTAGATTAATGTTTGTTAATATTGGTGCTATGTAGACATCCGCACCAAGTCCATATAATAAAGGGGACCTTTTATTACAAGCATGCATTCTTCCGATCGATGAAGTTGTCTCAAATGATTGCCTCCAATAAGCCTTAAGTCATCTTCAATTAGACTTGTTAAATATTTGCACCACATTGAAGCCACATCATCTATGTTGCATTACTTAGTCTTGGCAAAAGACCTCGTTGATAGCCTCTTTCTGGTATCACCTCAGAAGGGGACATAAATCTGATCTCTTGGACATGTGATGCTGACATCCCATCACCCATATGTCATCAATTGGTAACATGGGTGTTTTCATTGCCACATTATACATGGTTGATATTACGTCCGATTATATAAAGAAGTAAGGCGGATGTGTGCTCTAAGCAAGACATATAGTGTCTTGAATTGCCCATTTTAGCCTACTTTTGGGCGACGGATCTTAGCATCCATATAGATATATCATATGATAACCTTCTAGGGATGAAGATGATATGAGGACTTTAACAATTTGGAACATGTTAACACATAACTCATCACCAGCTTTAACAATAAACTTAACATTAATGCAAAAATCGTAAACCCACCGCAACATTTCTATTCCTTTTAAAAAGATATTTTTGTAGGAGACGAGGGATCTTAGCATCCATATAGATATATTATATGATAACCTTCTAGGGATGAAGATGATATGAGGACTTTAACAATTTAGAACATGTTAACACATAACTCATCACCAGCTTTAACAATAAACTTAACATTAATGCAAAAATCGTAAACCCACCGCAACATTTCTATTCCGTTTAAAAAGATATTTTTGTAGGAGACTGTTAAATTAGTTTTGACAATATCCTGATAGTCATTGCTTTCTTTTTTAATAATCTTCTGCAGTGTATGATTTCTTGTAGAACGTAGGAAGAACACAGTTGCCGAGGGAATGCTGAAAAATAGAGGAAAGATGCAGTGTGCAAAATATGAAATGTACATTGAAGAGTCAATCCCTAACACTATTAATTTTTCATTGCCGATTGTCCCTAATTCGCGATGAATTATTTGTTTATTACATGCAGTTGCAAGAAACATACATATAGGTGATGGTCCACTATGGGATATTGCATGCAACTGTACATGGCATTATGTTATAGATATTCAGCCAAATGAGCATAATATCTTTCTTTCTAGTAGCCATGTTCCTTCCCAAACAGCAATGGAGCATTGGGCCATGCTTGGACCAATATAAACCAGTAGAATAGCTCAATGTTGGCATGTTTATATTGGCTACTGGGAGGCTAGCTTGACCACTGGCCCTAAATTGGCCCAAGCTTGAAAATGGTTATATATTGGCTATATGTTGGCACAGTGTTGGCCCATCATTTTGATGTCATAAAACTGGTTTAATATTGGCCCAATGTCTGATTTTCAAATAATGGTTCAATAGACATGCAACAAAAAATGATAAAATGCCCAATGTAATTTTCTTTATTGTCATTTAGTGTTCAATGTATATAGTTTGTACACATGGAGTGGTCCTTACAGACATCTTTGTAGCAGCTGTCTTTCAACAGCCTATATGTCTGGAAAGGCTGTTAAGTATCATGAAGATTAGAAATAGCCATTTCTCCCATTGAATTGAAGGTCGACTCAATCTTAGCCCCAAAAGGAAAAGAAATGATACAAACTGTTATATGTACTAGGATTTAGGACTTTACCATATTTCATTACCACAAATGAGATGTCATCATGTTACTCCTGATAAGTGGATCAATGCGGTAAAAGGTACGCCTGTGAGGGGGTGAGCGGGCGAACCTTTTACCGTGTTGGTCCATTTACTCTTGCCTAATTCATGCAGAAGGCTAATCCTTTTTTGAGTCATTTTTGTTATCAATGAAGTCCTTTTGAGGTCATAACTTGTATAGTGCACAGTGTACTAAATTTGTAACCCGCTGATAAGACATTGCCTGAGTCGTCCTATCAACATCTTTTCACACAACATTGAACCCCCTGGTGGACATCGTCTCGTCAATATTTGGCCAATACTGGGCCAGTGCTCAAGCAAGCATTGGCCCAATTTTAGAAGTCATAATGTTAGCCCTGTTCCATTTCCTTACAGATATATAGCCTGTTGAAAGGCAGCTGCTACAAAGATATCTACAAGAACCACTCCATGTATGCAAACTGTACACACTGTTTACTAAATGACAATTAATAAAATGATATTGGGATTTAATCACTATTTACTATATTGAGCTATTATTTAAAAATCAGACACTGGGCCAATATTGGACCAATGTTATAACATCAAAATGATGGGCCATAGATACAATCTTAGATAGTCAATTTGATTGAAGTACAATGTTGCTCAGAATAAGAAATAAAGAATATAGTTTTTAAATTCCCACACCACACCACCATCACCCCAACCATTTATTCGAGTACGGCTTCTCCCTGAAGATATAAGCTTCGTAGTTATAGATGTTAGAGCAGTTGATGCCTGTATTGACACTTCTTGATATGACCATTGATAAAGTATATAATTATGTGCTCTGAATTTTTCCCATTTTACTTTTCTTCAAATTTTTCATGACCCCTTTTCAATGCAATTTTACTTCCCCAATGTAAACATGTATTTTGACACATTTATGACAATTATTCGTACTAGTTTTGCCATAATAATGACCTGGATTGTATAAGACATAATCGTAAAGTAGGCCCCTGGTGGGAGAAATTGTGAGATCAAAGTGATTAATTTCTTTCATCAATGAGAAATGATGATCTAAAGTCATCTGCATTGACTACTTTTCAACAAGGCTAGGTCTTCTGTGTAAGTTTACATGAAATAAAGAACCTGAATCTACAGGATATTGTGTTAGGAAATGTGACGATATTCTACAACTTTGACCTACCCAACGAGTTCATGTGGGTTAGATCCGCCATAACTTGACCATTCCCGTCCAAATAGATTGTCACAATTATGTAAAACTTAATTTTTCTGTGTTCAGTTGTATCCTATAGTGTAGGTACTGAATTTTCTAATAATATTTGACATATGCCGCACACAGACCTCACTCTGCAAGGTGCTACTACCTGGTGGCCATGATGTAAAACATCCATCTCAAGCTGTGGCTGGTGTAAGAGTACAGGTTTCAAATGCCATGCTTGTTCTGGGCTTTTTCTCTCGATATCTATCTATTCGATTCTTTTATTTCCCATTTGATATATCTATCATATCAATATCTGTATAAATGCCTCACATTTATGTTACTTTTATGGCTATCACTATACATGGTTTTCCAGTATTCTTTGGGTTGGGAAATCAAATTATTAACTTGGGAATACCAACTTTTAAGTGGGGGGAAACGAAATATCAAATTGGAAAAACGAAATATTTTCGTTTAACGAAGAATAAAGTTGGGATTGCAAAATATTAAGTTGGAAAAACAAAAGGTTGAAAAACAATTGTGTAGAAACAGCACCCACGCCTGTTTGAATTTTGAACATCCAAAGATGACTAGTAAGTACATTTTACTTACAACTAGTAAGTACATTTTAGTTCAATTAATTTGATAAGGAACAAAGTGAAAAGGTGTAGTTCCACAAATTGCACGTTTATTCGCTCAGTTCATGCACAATATAATTACTTTGTAGACACTAAGACTGTTCAATAAGTGTATAATCTTTTCGGTAGTAGCCCTCTCTCTCTCTCTCTGCTCTGCTCTCTCAATGCATTAAACAGATCTCTTTCTCTCTGCACTCAATTCATTTAACAGTATATACCAGGAGTATACGACTGCAACTCCTTTATCATAATATGGTAATATTTCTTCACATCACATTACTTTTATCATGTAATCTAATACAATAATTATCACAACAAAGTATATGATTATCATTTAGCACATTTCATTGCTTATCAATGCACTATATTATGGCAGGGGAATCAACGTAGGATAACATATAATATTATCATATCTTTATGACCATATATTATATAGCATATCTTTATATAAAATGCTATGGGAGTTAAGATTCAGTTGACATCTTTCTAATTCGCAATTGTAATATTTGTATTGCATAAAGATAGGGCTTGTTTTGTTCTTTGTGCATAATGTCTCACACTTAATGCACATGTGCATTTGATAATCTCAGCTAAGATCTCTAACAATTCAGTAGGGGTAGTTCATTTCACAGCATAGTTCAACACCATTATATCCCATCTATGAGATAATATATTTAACATGCAAAGGCACATGGCTGTTAGAATCGGCACATTACTGGTATACTTAGCATTGTCGTTAACTGAATAGCATTGCGATGTGATATGCAACATACATGCTGAATAAATAAGGATAACTACTCTATTGCCTCGCATATATGGCGCAGCTGATACAGGAGGATAAATTCTAGCTGCACCTTACAAAATCTGCCTAAAGTCTGGGTGCACCTTACAGGATATTAAACTTTTATTACTTAACTGCTCAAAATTAACTTATAGCTGCACCTAATAGTTTTTCTTTCAACTCAAGGTGGACCTTATATACTTTGTAATACACAGACAATTGACTTGTGACATTGTATTCAAAAACTGGTACAAGTACCATATCCAATTACGCACAAGGCAGAATGGGATGTGACCGCGCTGGGACAAACCAATATATATATATATATATATATATATATATATTATTTATTTATATATATTTATATTTATATAGTCTATTACATCTTTAAGTGCTTTATATCACGGATATCAAATCTAAGTAGCATGCGTATTATACGCTGGAATAAAATTGTACACATATCACACTGTCTGGAATGCTAATCAGAGCACCACAAAGAGTTATCAATTATCTTACCCTAAGGTTGCATAGCAAAAAAATACACTGTAAATGCCTACTAACAACCACACCCGTAATGCCCCATTTTGTCCATAGGCTACAAAGAGTCCACATGGGCAATTTTATATATCAATGTGACAAAGTGCACGCTGTGAATAATCTTGTTGAGATTTGGTAATGTGTGTTCACCTTTACCGACAGATTCTCCCATCCAATTTGACCATAAGTCATTATAGAGCTTTCTCTAAGTCTAGAATAATAATTTAATGCACTATGCCCATAACTATTCTGATGCCATAAATTACATTACGTAGGAATGTCTATATTAGATACAACTCCTCACTTAGCTAGTTGTGGACCAGTGTAATTCAAACTGTTGATAAATTTACAACACTTTATTCATGCTCTATCTGTGGCTACGTACTGTTTATACGAAGGTTAGACCTAGACATGTTCTGTAGTGCATGTGTGAACACAAAACAAAGATAATACGGAACTACTTGGGTTACATTAAGATCCCAATCTACACTTGTGTAGCTAATGAGATTCCATAGGTTTTACGACCTAAACAACAATACTCTAACATAAAGTGTGTTTAACCCTTTACCTGCTTCTATGCATCATGAAAATGCAGCATGACGAATCCACCAGGGCTGCAGCATGTGACACGCGACTTAAATATGTCTCTTAATTGAAGAGATTTTATGATGTTTTTCTACCTACTGTAATCTCCCGTGTATAAGGCGAAGCTCGCGTATAAGGCGTATCCCCAACTAAGAGAATGCAATTCCACGTATAAGGCGCACCTCTAAGGGCAGATTTTTGTTAATTTAGTACTGTTCTATAGTAAAATTACCCCCCCTATAAGGCGCACCCCAAACTCAAGGCAATGTCCCTCCCACGTATAAGACTCAGCAGCATTTTGTTTGGCGTATAAGACGCGCCTTTACGCAGGAGATTACGGTAAGAACAGGTGTGACTCCAATATGTGTACTAAGGAAATTCTATGTTTTTTTTTTGTTTTTTTTTTAAACACAAAAACAGCTACACAAAAATAGATGTAACTCAAATGTAAGTGTAGTCAAGAGATTCTACAATTTGTTTGTTACATAAGAACAGGTGTGACTCCAATATAATGCAGCAATGTAAATTGCTGATAACTCGAAAAGTGAAAAGCCTGTGATTGGCTCCCAGGGGCCATCCATAAATGACATCATGCAAAATTTGATCTTTTTAGACCCCCTCGTTATGTTTATTGCCAATTTTGCAATGCTGAAGGTATATGGAAAAATTATTTCGCCATGCCTGGCCTGACCCCCCCTTCCCCCCTTCAGCATGACGTCATTTGTGGATGGCCCCCATGAGTTGTGCACTCATCCTGTTGCATCAGCACTCCCTCACCCAGGTTATTCGTACCACCAAGCCACTATTCGCATAACTCCCACCAAAACTGCGCTATTCGCACATTTCCAAAAAAGGTGGGAAAGTTGATACATGGATCAACATCATATACCTTCACCATTGGAGGCAAAAAGAGTCTTATGGCTGCCAACCAACTGAGTCTGTAAAATATTGACAATATCTCAAAATTTACAAAACATGGTAATGAAATACCTTTTCCTGCAAGACCCCTACACCTCCTCCTTTAATAGCACTACAAATTCAGTAAGTAATTCTGCCTCTTTATATAAAATTTCCATCTTTTTTAAAACTTATTTGCACCACCAAAATGACTGAAAGTGCGGTGCCCCAGGGTGTCTCCTTATAACTCGCTTTTTGAGTTAAATATGTATACTCGCATTTAAACTGGGTTTCATTCATTTCCCCTCAATACAGAGATTTCCTCCTGACAAATAGACTCGAAAGAGGTCCAATATGTCTGACATGAAATACTACTTTATGTTAAAACAGAAATGATTCTGTTGAATGGCATATATTTTTCCAAGTTTGTGACCATCCCAAATCTTGTGTAGAACGTTAAAAATATGATATGGAATAATCTACAATGACACAAACAGAAAATAGTGTTATAATCAAACTCATTCCCTGAGCCAGTGATTTACATTTGTTTAAATGAAAGGACACCATCAATAGTCTGCACATATGTAATATTACATTTGTAAACCAGTCTACTATGTCAGGATTTTATAATATCCTCTGCCTGACACATATTCATAATTTTCTTGGGACTAGTACCGTAATCTCCGGCGTATAAGGCGCGTCTTCTACGCCAAACAAAATGCTGCTGGGTCTTATATGTGGGAGGGGCATTGCCTTGAGTTTGGGGTGCCCCTTATAGGGGGGGGGGGGTATTTTTTACTATAGAACAGTACTAAACTGCAAAAATCTGCCCTCAGGGGGGCGCCTTCTACGTGAAACACCCCCCCCCCCCTGTGAGTTGGGGGGCGCCTTCTATGCGAGCTGCGCCTTCTACGCGGGAGATTACAGTACATATACATGTAACATACATGTACACTGATTACACCATGGCGACCACAGATGCCATCTTTATCATTGTGAATTGGGCTTCTTCTGTTTCTCTAGACTTCTAGGCGTGAAGGCACTTAAGATGTTGAGAGCAAGGGTGAGAAGGGCCAAGAAAATGAATGCCATATTTACATCCAAGGGGAAGCCTATCTTCACTCCTTTTGTAATTGACCATGCGAACATGCTCCCAGAAACAACTGGAGCAGCCGTTCTGAAATTTGTGAAAAAAATAAGTATTGCATATGGGTAAAATAGCTACCTGAAATCATCATTTACAATACGTTTATCAGTAACAGACTGGAAATGTATACAGGTTATTTTCAAAATGTCAAAAGTCATGGATTGGTATGGACCTCGGCAGTATCGGGTCGGTTTCACATTTCAGCCATGCCTTGCAAGTCGGGTACAGCTGTACGTTCAATCAATAATTAAAAAAAAAAAAAAAGAATCAATCAGGCAATTTTACATGTTTGTGATCAATAACAACGGTCTGAGTCTGATTTTGTTTTCTTTTTTAATCACACTTACCTTCCAAGGGCTGAGAAGGTCATGGCGAGCCCGTTAGCAGAGCCTGCATCTTTTGGTGTGACAGAGTTATTGATGAAGAGGCTGACAGAGGAGAAGGATGAGGTAACACACAACTTCTGAATCCCCATCATAGTCAGCAGCAGAACCCACAATGCCACCGTCCTGAATAGAATAAAAAAGAAGTGAAGATTATAACAGTGAATTACAGAGTACAGTCACAATAATGCATTCACTTCTGTCCATCTCTCAATTCTTTCAATCACTATATATATATATATATATATATATATATATATATATATATATATATATATATATATAATATACCTTTATACCACAGTGGGCACGGAGAAGAAAGGATTCACACCTGTGAACTGCATACAGCCTATGGGACTATGGGATAAGATGGATATATATAAGACTTAATTTTTAAAGGAGCTCTGAATCGGCTACGTCCGCCAAAGTGCTAACGTCGGCGGACGTAGGTCCGCGATTCAGAGCGCCTTTAAGACAGATTTGTAAGGCTGCCTGCAGGATATAATATCACTTACAGATTGATCCTCGTCCTATAACCCCTACATATATAGTAGTTGCCCAATGGACAGGAATTTAGGTCATTTTTACGTAAAAACTCATCAGCTCTCTCTCTATATACATTTTGTATATAGGAAAACAGGTGTCATTTGGATGACCCACTGGGTTACATACTCAGCTACCACACAGTGGCCTCTTTTTTTTTATGTTGGATGGCTGGTAATCACAGGGATATCTATTGGAAACTGGCACCCAAACTCACAAAATCCATCACATATTCTCATTCCAAATGATATATAGCAAAATAGATAAAGGAGTTCAAAACCATACATACTCGTCATTGAGGAATCTGAGGCAGGGAACCAGAGCTGTGACGATGATTAGATATACCACTGACACCTGGAATACCTGCAACATAAACGATAAAACATGTTCATGTTTTAAATTGTAATAGGGATGTAAGTCAGGGTGCAGGAAACATTCTGAATATATACATACAAGTTCTAAATTCATCCTAAAATTCTACAAAAATAAAAAGAGATCTCAGAAAAGAAATTTGGGAAATCTGTAGACTTACAAACCTGTTTCATGTATTGAGAATACGGCAGTTTGTTATTTTCTTTCTCTTTTCTTTGTGTGTCAATTGATATTATCACACACATCACATTGTCAGAACATAAATTTCTTTATCAGTGGCAGCCTTGACTTTGTTTACCATCAACGATTGATAAAGAAATATAAGTATGTATCCTAATTCTACTGTGCCCATAATACTTACCCGCATGGCCCCAAATCTGGCAACCACCTTTGGGTAAAGGAAAACTTGTATAAAGAGAAGACCTGTTGATGAACCACCAACCGCCGCCCCAATCTTAGCCGCACTTAAACCTAAGCCACCTATAAGGGTGCAGGGATGGGAAACATGGCATGACTTAGTAAACTGTACACTGTTCATCATTATTTTAGCAGGATACACTTATTGTATTTGTAGGATATACAGTCATGGATGGAAAATTGGTGGAAACTACTTAAACCTAGTTAACCTTACTAGCTAAGTAACGTAATGTGCCACGTAGAAGACACAGCGCGCGTAGAAGACGCACCCCCGAGTTCAGGAAGGTCTGGTTCGCGTACAAGACGCAGCCTATACCTCTGAATAGGTTTTTGCAAAACCCCACGTATAAGACGCACCCCTAACTAGAGGAGGATGGCCCATCCACAGGGCACAACCCTAAGGCCTGGGGATTACAATATTAGAGAAAGGGTGTATTGGCTGGTGATATAATTTTTTTAAATGAGATGTGATCAGAAGTAGAACTTTACTTTAACACTACCGTAATCTCCCGCGTATAAGGCGCGTCTTATATGCGAGGTTTTAGTTCTCCCTGGATACACAAGGGGGACATCAAGACCTTTATTTTGATATGTTACACTCTCCTGAAGTCCTGGTAGGACATAAGGGATTTCATTGGGGTCCATGGGGCACTAGCTACACATAGCTTTTTGATTTTTTAAAAATCCACTCAGTAGAACAAAAGTTATAATTTTTTTTATTTTTCTGATCAAATCCTAAAACTCTAGGTGCGCCTTATAGGCGGGCAGTGCCTTATACGCGGGAGATTACGGTACCATCAGTTTCTTTTCTCTATTTGAGTATTCCATCAATGTTCTGGCATGTTAGGCAATGAATATAAATCATCACATTCTCTAAACATAATTTTAATATATTTTCTTTGAGTTATCCAAGCTCCTCTATATCTTCAATCATATTGCAAGTGTATTGTGGTGGCAGCTGGTGTCAATTCTAGGAATCATTTGTCATACACTAGATGGCAGCTCTCTTCTATGGGAGGAGTGTTTTTTTCATAATGCTACATCTTTCATCCTCTTGATTAGAAGGTTATGAATGTAATTAATAAAGCTGTCAGCAAGTGGGGTATACATACAATCATTTCCAAACACTTTTACGGTATGCTTTATTTATTTATGAGTACATAGAGCACCATGGTATCAACTACACCTTTTCTTTGGTTGAAGCAAAGACATGACCAGTAGCGATGTTAGGAGCCCAATTTGTACTTCCCTTTAACCCGCGTATAAGGCGCACCCCAAACTCAAGGCAATCCCCCTCCCGCATATAAGACCCAGCAACAATCTGGTTCGCGTATAAGACGCGCGTATAAGACGCGCCTTATACGCGGGAGATTATGGTACTTGTCAGATATGGCATGGCTTATATGTAAGACAAACCTCATGTGTGTCTGTCTAAAATTTTCCAAAATCCAGATGAGCCTTATACATTAGGTAAACTACATTAGATTAGTATAAAAGTGCATAAAAACTTAGCCACCGTGCACCTTATAGCGTTGTATCAAAGATATGGTGTGCCTGATATGCAAAGAGGCTTTATATATGCAAGGTAACACAGAATTCACTTTATAGTGTGCCAAATTCTTAAGCTCTATGAGTACTTCAACCTCTGAATATAAACAGCTGTGCACCTGAATTCAGAAATCAGTATCATATAATACACATTTTCTACCTTAATTTAGCTCTTATTTGGAAGCAATGAAAGCATCACAAACTTACCAAGGCGATGTTCTGTAGATGCCCAAACTATGAAGAGTTCCTCAAAGGCCACAACGACAAAGGAGATTATCGTATAAAGAAGCATACTAAACACGACATCCCGCTGTCTGAAATGGAAGAACACCAAACAACAAATATATCATTGCTGATCAATCAGATTTATTATTGTACTGTAGTCAAGATTCGGCAACATGTAAAAATATCTTTTAGTTTGCTATTGACCTTCACATGCACATATATGACACTATATTTAGAATAAATGAACACACCTGAGTAAGCGGCAGATGGTCATCTCTTTCAGTGCAAAGCAACAACGTTTATGTGGTTTCTCTTCTGACATGGGGCACTCAATCTTTATCACAGGTTCTCCTCCATTTTCCTGTACCACTCTGGTGTCTCTTGGTTTGCTATTAGTTTCCATGAGGATAGTTGTAGGAGTCTCCTTTAAGCCATTACTCTGTGGTGGCTCACCATTCTTGATAAGATTTGGACCAATTGGTATTGATTTGGCACCAGTCGCAGAATGTAACGACACCTGTGATTGGCTGAGGACATCATGTGATGCAGTTAAAGGTTGCCCTAGCCCATAGATATCAGAGATATCTTCATACATGGCACTAGCATGTAGGTGACCAAGGCTCTTTGAGAAGGCACTCTTACGAAGCACCAGTGGAGACTTCACATGCTTACTGGAGTCTTTGCCAAAGGCACTTCTTGGGGTGTTGTCAAGGTGAGTTGTAGATTTGGCCTTAGTGAGGGAAATCTGCACAAATGCACTGTCAAGGGGAGATTCTTCAGGACTTTTGGCGACATCTTTATGAGAGTCATCGGGATGCTCAAGAAGAGCCTCAACAACAACTTCAGATTCCTTGTTTTTTGTTCTGCAATGTAAGAGCTTTAATGATAGTGAAATTCTGTAATACTGAATGGAGCTGAGAGAACATGACAAGGGAACTTTTATGGCCGTTTCTTAACATGCAACGCTAAAATAAATTCAAGGCACTGTTGTCAATAATGTTTCAAATATTCTAATCCCACCTATGATTTAAATGCATTTTCTAGAACTTCGATCTAAATGCAATTTTATATCTAAGATAAGGTTACAGTGAACAGCTACCTTTCTGTCATTAAATGAATCTTAACATCACTGACCCTCTTGGTTCTAACGTCTCTGGTAGTTTCCACCATACAGCAAAGAAACCGATGAGGCTCATGAAAAAGGCGACGATTGAAGGTAACAGGAAGGGGAAAGTGTAGAACAAGGTGCCCTCTGGGAACGCTTCTGGGTATTTCTTACTTGGTGATGACAGAAAACCTACAGAAAGGA
Source organism: Acholoe squamosa (assembly GCA_949317995.1). NCBI lineage: Eukaryota > Metazoa > Annelida > Polychaeta > Phyllodocida > Polynoidae > Acholoe > Acholoe squamosa. The sequence goes on along the minus strand of OX439041.1, from coordinate 57,563,884 downwards.
GAATGGTGGATATTATTGTATTGTATGAGAAACTTGTAATGAATCATTGACTGAGTGGTTAAATGTCTTGAAATAACTAAAGAAATTTCCCGTATAAATATATATTTACCTGGAAATTCAAATGAGCTTAGAATCACATTTTCTAAATATATTTAACTGAGAATTGAAAAGAGTTTTAAAGTTAAATTAGAATATTGGCATTGTCATTTTGTTAGCTTCCTCAATATCTAAAACCAATGAGAGATAGCAAATACATATCTCATGTATCTCCAGGGAGGTTTCAAGAATAAAATCATTGTCATTGTCATAATGTACTTCATACATTTACCGGTAATTTACAAGTGTGGGTGACACTTACCAGAAATCAATGGACCAAGGACAACGCCGCTGCCCCAAGCTATGGCAATTCCTGACATTCCTGCTGCCTGGTTTGTGTCATCTGAGATCTCATACAGAACTGTCTTAACTGTCCCAACCAAACCTGGAACACATTTTTTTTTGTATCATATTTACTTCATACACTTGTTTCTTATGCATGTTTACTGTAAATATTCAGCTCTTGCAAAGGAAATTACAGCCATGTTTATTGTCCCTCTGATATCTAGCATGGATACACTAACTAAAATGGGATTAGTTTTGTAGATTCATAGCAGGGAAGGAATGGCAGCCATCCAAAAACTACAAACAAGAATATTAACACTAATCTAATTACATGAATGATCAGATACTAAAGGAACTTGAACTAAGACGTAGAGCCTGATATGGACGGGACGTCGCATTGCAACGTGACGTTGCCTAGAAACGTTACCTAGAAACATGACGTTGCCTAGTAACTTGATGGCAGGGCATTATCCTCAGGGCATTATCCCGGGACTAAGCCCTGTCAGCCTCGTTTTGGTTAACATTGAAGTCTATGGGATCAAAGTGACCTGTGTACTTGCCTATGGTAGAACCTAAAATTCCCTCTAAGATGATGAGTAAGGAGAGCTTACCATTGAAGAGTCCATTGATGAAGCGCATGGCAACTGCCATGTAGATATTGGTTGAGAAGCCAAAGCCTATGTTGGTTACACCGACTGCTACAGTGGTGAGTAACATGATCGGTCTCCGCCCGTAACGATCAGACATCCAGCCCCAGAAAAAACTGCGAATCAAGTTACAATTACTGGTGAGTCAGTTCATGGTACTTATACAAGGTAAATAATTATTTAAGGACCGATAAAAAGAACATTACTTATAGTGGTTATTAATATTGCCAAATATATGCCCACTCTTTGATGACATCAAAGTATAAATCTCCCGTACTAGAACAATGCAATCAACATGGTTGGATACTAACACTGCTTGTTATAAACCTATGGTCTGGACAAGTATGATCTGATAAGTGTGGTTTTCTTTTTTGAAATTTAAAAGATTGAAGATTAAAAGTAAAAAGTAAGTGAAATCCAGTAAAGTGTTTTTAGAATGAGACATTACCTGCCGACCGTCCGTCCAGCAAACATTCCTGCTGCAATGAATCCGGCATAGTACCCTTTGTCTTCCTCTTTGTAGCCAAATTCCTGATGGTCAAACAGACTGAGAATGTAAGCACAAGTCAACACTAATCAACGCTTATGGCATATATTCTATATATTACAACTGCCCATTGATCAAGAAGGGGTACAAATAATTAAGTCGCTATAATGGTGGACAGTAGTTACTTACATAGGCCACACTTATACGCGGGGGTATTTTCTCCTTTTCTTTTTGGTTCTCAGGCCAGATATCTCTCTGTTAAGTCATAGTTCACACTTGCTACCCACACTGCTTTATAAACAAACGCCCAGGTCCAATTCCCTTGCAGATTAACTGGTCATTTACATATACCGTAATCTCCCGCGTATAAGTATCTCTTGATGTCCACAAGGGGGACATCAAGAGATTTCTTTTGATATGTTACATGCCCCCTTAGTCATAATAAGATATAAGGGGGCCCAGGGGGGTCCGGGGGGCTCAAGCTACACATAGGTTTTTGAATTTTGAAAATTCATTCAGTAGAACCAAAGTTATTAATTTTTCATTTTTTTGAGAATTTTCCAAAACTCTAGGTGCGTCTTATACGCGCACTGCGTCTTATATGCGGGAGATTACGGTAGTACCAACATATGTATATCTCAATATAACAAGGTAGTCACAAACGTATCATCAAACAAAGTGGCATAACTTACTTTCCGTGTTCTTTTTTACAGATGTACAATTTTAAAGTTTACATGACTTATAAGTACAAGTATACACCAGTTCCTCATTTTCTTGTGTTTCTTCTTGGATTCAAGATAACATAGTTAAAACTATATACTTACCAGTACCATGTCAGGCAGGAAGGGGAACAGGAAGGTGATGGAATAGGCACTACCAAACTGGAATAGAAATAATCAAAAAGTTTAGATCTAGCCAATTTATCATTCCCCTTCCCTTACTCTCACACTCCCTCGCTCTTGTTTGATTTCTATCTTGTACACTTTAAATATTTACCCTGCTTGTCCTGTGCACAGTTAGCAAATAAACAAGTTTAATATATTGATCTTCCATTCAGTGGTCACTAAATTGTAGAAAACAACAACTGAACAACATTCTCTAGTCACAAGGCCAATGCCTATGCATGCATAATGGTAGACACCACGGCTCTAGGCTACAATGATTTAATTTCTAGTACATACCAGTGCTATAACCACTGTAAAGAGTACAGGGTAGTTAATAGGGGATGCTCCCTCTGGGGCTAGTGAGAAGAAATTCCGGATGTGCCTGCAGCATGCCCTCCGTTTAGATCCTGGCTCCTTGTCTGTCATCTTGTCTTATGAAGAGCTTCTTTAGAGAAGTCCTATTGTAATGTAGATGACTTGGGGGCTTTGTCTCAGGTTATGAAGGGAATCAGCTTATAGTTTCTTTTAACGTCCGTATGTGGATACAACATATATCCATCTCCGCTGTAATGCATGTAGATGGGTTTTTCGTACTCCAGTTTGTCACACTCTGAAATGAGGATGGTTAAATTTGTTATAAAAGTGAAGAGTAACTGACACAGTTGTCTGAAAAGGGTGGGGTCCATAATTTACATAAGCCTATTTTCTCCTCAAAGGTTGGAGAGTCTGGATCCATTTCCAACGCCCTCCTGTGTCTGCCTCTATGTATGAATATATCGGTTAACCATTTACTCTGCTCCAGACTGCATCTTGGGAAATAGCCTACATGTATATGTGGCTATACCCTGATCAATACAATGTACAAACACCAGCTTCACTAGACATCCTTCTATGTAACCCACACTTAAAACCTATTTAAAATGCATTCAACCTGTCCATTTGTAAGAGGGATGATATCTATTTGTCCGGGCTGTTTTTTCTTAGTTCTTAGAAACAGCCGCTAAGGAGTGTTACTGTATGAACAAGAAAGTCTGGGGGCTGGATGGATGGATGGATGGATAGATGAATTGGATGCATGGATGGATGGATGGATGGATGGATGCATGCATGCATGCATGCATGCATGCATGCATGCATGCATGCATGCATGCATAGAGTGGGTGGCTAGATAGACAGATGGATAGATGGATGTGTGTTTTGGAGATCCACGGATGGATGGATTGTGGAATGTTTGGATGGATGGATAGATGGAGGATGGATGGGTAGATAGATAGATGGATAGATGGATGGAAGAACGCAAGGATAAACAGGTGGGTGTGGGTGGATGGATTCTTTTTTTTTTCTTAACTTTTTTTTTTTTGTTGATAAAGCAGGGAGAGAGGGAGATAGATGTTAGACAGAGATGGGTGTGTGTGTAAAAGAATATATACATGTAGAAGCATAAACTTTGTTTGTCCTTTCCCCCTTTTATAAATTCTGACATTTAATTTCCGTGCATGGCAGGCACCATCAGTTTTTGACATACACACCGTGACCTTTATTTGTCATGATCGTGACACTTTTATACATACATGTATAATAAACTGTCTCATCATCCAATATTCTTAATACGTTTCTCATATTCAAAGTGTCTTGGGTGGCGTATGTGGGCCAAAAGCAAAAAAGGGGCATCACGCATATCAGCCGTAAACCAGGGAAATACAGATGTCTCTGCCTAAAATCAAGGGTGGTAAATGAAACATTATACTCTGGAGTTTGATGCATTAAGAAATTTAACAGCCTGGATACTCCAGTTAATACTGGTAGGTTCAAGTAATGTTATCAATGTGGCAGTGGCGGATTTAGAGGGGGGCGCAACTGTAATGTGTTTGGCAAATTCACCAGACTACCTATTGGCAATAAGCCAGTTGTGGACTAACCAGTCATGCCCCAGTAACTGACCCCTTAGACAGGAGTTAAACTCACATAACAGTCATCCTGGCCGTGTCCAAAGTCCAAGGGCAACCAAATAGACTTCTCAATCACATATTATTTGTGTTTCCGAGTATCTATCTCCCAAGCACCTTAAATACCATCGTAAACAGGCATTTTTCTCTATCATCAAATAGAATATAATTCATCTACCTTTCCAAATAACCTAAAGCGAAAAATGGATCCTGCATTGCAAATATACTATACAACTGCATATACCGAACAATCTTGAGTACAAAAGCCGCACCCTGACTTTGTGGCCTTGATATAAGCCACTCATGGGGCTCCAAAAAGATGCCATCCATTAATATTGTGATAGTCGCTCTATGCAATACCCTACATGCAAGGCGCACCCAGGTTTTGGAAACGCCCTTTAGGCCAATGCAGGCTTCTGAATTCCATACAAGCTGCTTACACAAGGTTTTATGGAAGCGCCTTGGGGATATCTATGATAGAGGCCCCTTGCAAGTAGAATCTTGCATAGAGCACCTACTTTTATCATTGTATTAGTAGAGTACCCGCATTGCAATTACCCGGTAAGCATGGATAGTGAAACCATAACAAAGGCAAAATAAACTATGAAAAGGCAATCTGCTTCCAAATCACTGAACAGGTGTTTGGACATAAATGTGTGGTGGACTATTATCTTGCCTTGTCACTGTTGCCAAACTTACATCGGCACATCAGTTTTTGCTGATGTAAAATCGCAATGGTTGATGTAATACCATCCAAGGGCAGACACTAACAGTAACACTGGCCCGGTGGCCCAAGATTTGCAAGTATTTTTTCTTAGATTCCCAGTGAAATTGGTCATTTGGGTCTGCAGAGTATTTGACAATATATTGTGGCATACAAGACTGCTGGCTAGACTGGCCCAAGGCCCAAAATGTTAGTATTTACCCTAAGCTGTCATCAGACATTGGCCAACTTGTGACAGTCATTGCCGGGCCTGCAGACTTCAGACCAACACTTTACTGTACAGCAAGCATCCAAGCAATTTACTACGACAGGAGCACTGTACGGACGCTAGGTCCGTTGATATTAGATATAGCATGTGTTAAAGGAGCGAGGTCTGTGGGAAATACCATCACACAGACCACATTGTAGAAACACAGTAGTAAAACATCTACTGTAATACCCCGCGTCTAAGGCGTGTGTGAGGATGTGCCCTCTGGTGCACCTTGTAGGATAAGCAATTCTGTGGTTTAAGAGTGGCGGGGAGGACCAGGATAGTTGGGGGTAAAAAGAGGGACAGGATACATGTACAACGGTAGATATGTGTGTTAAATATGAGAGACGTGTACAAATATATACGATTTCATAGACCTTATATTACCCACTGATGATCGTTTCATTTTACCACAAGTGTTTTATCATACTGGGAGAAATATCATTCTCATGACACATCTCTGATAACATTGAATAAATGTACCTCCCAAAACCCTATCAGTAACCTGCCCACTATTGTGGCTTACCTGTATTTGTACTGACTTAAATATGATTTATATACATGTATGCATGTAGCTTCTTGTAACTTGGAGCGAACCATACCAAATCTTAACGTGGAAGTCACGCCTTCTACGTAGGGATAACTCCAAGTATGTTCCTGAACTTATGATGTTACTCCCCCTTATAGGGTGGGTAAGACTATCAAATTTGCTTGAACTGCTCAGAATCAAGCCCAAGTTAAAGCATTTGCTCCAACTCAGGGTAGACTTTTTATAAGAATCAGTATAGATTTAGACTCTACCCTTATGCAAATTACATGATGATTTGAGGTAATAATGTTATGTTATCGAAAATTCTGGTTAAAGTAGAAAGCTAACAGTCAGTGCAGTAGTTCTAACTGACATAAAACCTCTCACCTTAATCTTTCAGTATCAAACACGTACTAGGTATAACGATGCTCGCTAAATGCATACACGTATAAGAGCAGCTTGGAAGCCTTAGTCTACCTTTTGAGGCCGTCGTACGCAGCATACAGGTGAATGTTAATTTAAAATGAACTACGGTAGATCTATACTTGCCAGTATATATACAGAGTCGGGGACAGGTGGATATGGAAAGGTGGCCAACTGGGACATTGCATGCCGTTACATGGGAATAGACAAACAATCATTCATTGATAGCATAGCCAGCAGCATCCAGGAATAGCAAAAATAGAAACACATAGGGGCATTTCTGCTCCTTACTCATTGTTGATGCTGGTGTACTTGATCTCCTGAGGCACGGTATTGATGTGTGTGAAGGGAGTGCTCAGAAAGGTGACTCATTGAGCACCTTGACGCAAGTCTTGTATTTATGTATTAAATGTATGTAAACAATTGGAGCTGAAACACAAGAGTCAGCATTCCATCACCACTCCTTCTTTATTCTTGATTCTATTTATAGCTATGACATGGTGGGTGGGATGGGTGGGAGTTGGGGGGGGGGGGGGCTGGAGGAGGAGGGGGGCGTTTGCTACTTCAGTCAGTAGTAGATTTAGACCCTACCCTGATTTCTTTCTTTGTTTCTTGTCTTTTCTTTCTTCCTCCTTTAAATTAAATCTATTTAAACACTGCTGAAGTACCTCGCGTCACGGAGCTCTGTATCTATATTCGTGCTGACACGTAAGCTGCGGCATATACGCAAATCTGAATCCTACTGTGCTTTGTAGAAACCTTAAATGTTGGGGACTATTAGTACTAATGGCCATTTTTTACGCCCCCCCCCCCTCAACCCCTCCCTCCTGTTGATAAATAATGACCACTCCCTAAGCCCTTAGGCGTAGGCTCAGGCTTAGCATAAAAGCTTGTGGGGATAGGGTGCTATAGGGTTGACCAAGGATGCATTATCAACCACTGACAAAATTCCCTCCATTCACTGCATAAACTTTTTTGGCTACATTATGTAACACCTGGTGCCCATCATGCTGGTTATAGCACATTGCTAGTTTTAAGGGAATCAGCTAGGTGGCTCATGGAGACTTGGGCTAAACCAACATTTTACCTCTTTGAACAGTTTACTTTGGCGAGCTCTCCCTCATTAACTATATGTAACTATTATCTCATATTTAGATCTATGGATAGCAAATACCTGACACTTTAACAAGAAAAGCTTCATATATGCAGTACTGAGGAATTAAACTTTAAATGTTATGTAAGAGTACATATGTAAAACAGGCTGAGTGCAAACAGGCCATTGTCTCCCTATAATGTTATAAATCCCCTCTCATCACACCTAAATTAAACTAGACAGCAATTAAAAGATAGAGGAAAAAACATGTAACAAAGTAGTACCTGTATGGGGATCGTAGTTTGACTGTTCTACCTTGAAAAACATACCATCAATTACATGACTACTCCTCCCTTACAGCATGCCTGTCTCATACACCTACTGAGCATATTTTCATGATGGGTTTATGGCCTTCTCTATGAATGGGTCGCTGAGAGAATGTTTATGTCGCTGAAGACTACATATACTGTGTGATTCTAAGAGGTGAAAGTGAAAAGTGGATTCCTATATAAAGTAAATGGAAAATACTTATTCCATAACAGACACCCCTCCACATATCAATAATGGGGGGTCTGTTATGGAACAAGGCACAATTTTAGATACGAAAAACGCCTTGTTCCATAACAGACACCCCTCCACATTTTAATGAAGGGGTAGATAAGCCCAACTACCAGTAACCACCTACACGTAGAGCAGCGACTTATATTAGCGACCTAAAGCAGGAGTATATATAAGGGAAAGATAACAAACTTAAATCATCCAAGGGGGAGGGATTCCCCCAAAAGAGGGTCTTTTGAAGGGGCATATATAGGAAAAAATGGGGCTTGGCTTTTTTTTTGGGGGGGGGGGGAAAGAAACAGGGGTAGATAACAGAGAAGGGGGCCTGTTATGGAACAAGGCACAGTTTTAGACACAAAATATGCCTTGTTCCATAACAAACACCGCTCCACATTTTAACGAGGACTCCCATGACTCTAGGATCATTTTCATATTTTGACAAATACCAGTCAAGGCAGGATGCACAGGAGGAGGAATCAATGGCTATTTCTCTGTTATATACTGACTAATTGTTGACAGATTGTGAGTAAATACTGACATGTATTGATGATTGCTGACATAGAGTGACTAAGTACTGACATATAATGATCAATTACTGACAAATAGTGAGTAATTACTAATAAATATTGACTAATTGCTGATAAATGGCGAGTAATTACTGACATAATTATACTGACTAATATCTGACAAAGTGTGAGTAATTACTGTCATATGTAGACTACCGTATTCTCCCGCATAGAAGACGAGCTGCGCGTATAGGACGCACCCCAAACTCAGCAAAGGCATTTTGGCATATAAGACCCACCTCTTAGGGCTCAATTTTGTAAATTCAGTACTGTTCTATAGTAAAAATACCCCTCGTATAAGACGCACCCCCAACTTGAGGAAATCCTATAAGACACAGTAGGGATTTATTTGGCGTAGAGGATGCGTCTTATACGCAGGAGTTTACGGTAAGTGTTGTTATATAATGACTAAGAACTGGCATATATTGACTGAGTGCTGACAAATAGTGAGTAAATACTGACGTATATTGATTCATTTCTGACAAAGAGTGAGTAATTACTAATATAAATTATATTGAATAATTGCTGACAAATAGTGAGGAATTACTGACATATATTGACGAGTTGCTGACAAATAGTGAACAATTAATAACATATATTAACTAATTGCTGACAAATAGTCCATAGATACTGACATATTTTGACAAATAACAGTCAAGGGAGGATGCACAATTGAATCAATGGCTATTCCTCCATTATATATTGACTTATTGCTGACAGATTGTGAGTAAATTTATACTGACATGTATTGATAATTGCTGATATAGAGTGACTAAGTACTGACATATATTGACTAATTCCTGACAAATTGTGACTAAATACTGACATATTTTGACTAATTGCTAACAAATGGTGAGTAATTACTAACATATATGGACTAAGTGTTGTTTTATAATGATCATAGTCATGAAAATGATCCTAGAGTCATGGGAGTCCTCGTTAAAATGTGGAGCGGTGTTTGTTATGGAACAAGGCATATTTTGTGTCTAAAACTGTGCCTTGTTCCATAACAGGTCCCCTTCTCTGTTATCTACCCCTGTTTCTTTTCCCCCCAAAAAAAGCCAAGCCCCATTTTTTCCTATATATGCCCCTTCAAAAGACCCTCTTTTTGGGGAATCCCTCCCGCTTGGATGATTTAAGTTTGTTATCTTTCCCTTATATATGCTCCTGCTTTAGGTCGCTAATATAAGTCGCTGCTCTATGTGTAGGTGGTTACTGGTAGTTGGGCTTATCTACCCCTTCATTAAAATGTGGAGGGGTGTCTGTTATGGAACAAGGTATGGAAAAGTACCAAGATACTGGATAATTATGCTAATTATGCAAATAATATGCACGGATATGGAATGTTTGGTATCAATCTGGGGTGTTTCATCCCCCTAAACAACATGCCCCCCTAAAAAATTTGTTTCGGAAAAGAATAAGCGAAATAATTTTTTTAACTAGCGGCCTTTTCGGCCTGAGCCAGTCCACATGCGCCCTACCTCCAGCCAAAACCTATCTGTTTTAAGTGTCACCGGTGAAAAAGGGCAGGTTTGAGGAAGGAATGGATCGAAATATAGGCATTTTTGGGACGCGGGGGCAGACCCCAGTCCAGGCACTGGCAGAGAGGTCCAAGAACTGGCAGTTTTACAAAATCAATTGTATCTCCCTTAATAATAGGAGTTTCCCATAGTGTGACCTATAGATAAAGGGTAGCTCGAGCTGGCGAACGTCATGGCGGTCTTTATTTTCAGATCTGCACAATGGGAACAAAGTTATTGATACTTTTAAGGACAAATAAATGCATTGGTGCATCACGCTGACCTTATGGAATAAAATGACAGGTGATCCAAGGGTCTCTCGCGGCTAATAAAAATGTGTAGAGTCTATTATACCAACCTAGCAATATTGGTGCAGAGGGGGGGGGGTCTGACAGCTATACTATTACGAGGTGATTAGGAGGAGGGGGGGGGTTGCATACAGGTGGATGTACACGCCCTAGAGGGGGGGGGTATTGGGTGTCTTTTATGGGGGCTATAGGCGAGATATAAGTGGGTAGGGCGGGTAGCTGGCTCCCCAGGCACGTGTATGAACGCCTATTCATTCTCAATGGCCACAGAGGGATTTAGGTAATTGGATGCAATAACTCCTCCAAATATAATAATGCTACATGATTGGGGCTCCTAATATGGGAATGGCACGCATTTTTACGGTCCCAAGACTCCAAATAAGCCAATGACATGCCACTTAGAACTCCTAATATAATAAGGGGCATCATACTTATGTGTACATGTATATACATTATATATGTAGGTGGCCTTTAGTGGGTTAATTATGGGCAGGCAGACGACCGGACACTCCAAAGGCACGTGTATGGACGCCTTTTCATCCTCAAGGGCCACAGAGTGATTTAGGTAATTGAACGCAACAACTCCTCCAAATATAATAATGCTACGTGATTGGGGCTCCTAATATGGGAATGGCACGCATGTTTACGGTCTCAAGACTCCAAATAAGCCAATGCCACGCCACTTAGAACTCCTAATATAATAAGGGGCATCATACTTATGTGTACATGTATATATATATATATATATATATATATATATATATATATATATATATATATATATATATATGTAGGTGGCCTTTAGTGGGTTAATGGAAGGCTTTCTCGGCTTCATGAACCCCAGACAGCAATGTACAACCTCCCAATTAAGCATGGCGCCACCCACTTCAGCACATTGATTACCCATTCATAGCTAACTGTAAACTCTGTAGGCACCTGTGACAGTGAAACCAAAACAAACAGCGACTTATATTAGCGACCTAAAGCAGGAGTATATATAAGGGAAAGATAACAAACTTAAATCATCCAAGGGGGAGGGATCCCCCCAAAAGAGGGTCTTTTGAAGGGGCATATATAGGAAAAACTGGGGCTTGGCTTTTTTTTGGGGAAAAGAAGGTTGCATAGTTCATATTACATACAAATGGATGAATTTGTATGTAGGCACCTGTGATAGGCAAACCAAAACAATCAGCGACTTATATTAGCGACCTAAAGCAGGAGTATATATGGGAAGATAAGAAACAAAAATCAAAAATCTTTTTGATGACTTTCTGTAAGTTTGTAATAAAGATCCTAATAGCGACCTAATCTTCCACAGTGCTTAATATGAATAACATAGTGTACTTCAATTGAATAAGGCTTTGCCTTTAAGCGACTTATTAAAACAAAATTATATGAACCATTTAACCTTCTTTTCCCCCCAAAAAAGCCAAGCCCCAGTTTTTCTTATAGAGGCCCCTTCAAAAGACCCTCTTTTGGGGGGGATCCTCCCCCTTGGATGATTTAAGTTTGTTATCTTTCCCTTATATATACTCCTGCTTTAGGTCGCTTATATAAGTCGCTCTGTGGGACACCACAGAAAACCAGCTATTTTTGGCATGTCAGTTTGTGTACTTATTGTGGCATATATACTCCCGTTTTAGGTCGCTAATATAAGTCGCTGTATGAAATGAACAACAGGTAATTAGTGTGCTGAATGGGATGGCACCATGTTGGGATAGAAGGATGTAAATTTCTGTCTGGGATGACGGAACCAATCCAAAAGCAATCATGGGGCAATTATGTGAGTTTTACTGGAGTTGACATGCATTTATGTGCATACATTCATGACCTCCTCTTTCAGCATGCATTCTTGTTATCTATAAATATATATATGTACATATTTATAATGCCATTTATTACGTATAGATTCCTTATTTTACATAGCGACCTAATCCAGGATTAGGCCGGGTTTATTTAGTAGACTTTATATCTAATAAAAGGATTCTGACATACTTATCACTACATTAACTACCATAAGGGCAGGAGGCAGGCATCTCTGATGCAGCCTATGACGTCACAGGAGACCAAATGCACCCCAGTGGGTATTGTAACGCACACCCCATCTCTAGATTAATGCTGCTAATAGATGTCTATATGAATGGTGCTTGCCTGTTTATTTTTGTTATTACCGTAATCTCCCGCGTAGAAGATGCGGTGCGCGTAGAAGACGCGGTGCGCGTAGAAGACGCTCCCCCAACTCCTGGTAGGCTGGTTCGCGTACAGGACGCATCCAACCCTCCTGAATCGATTTGTAAAAAAAAAACCCGTACAAGACGCCCCCCCAACTCAGCAGGGGGGGGGGGGTTCGCGTATAAGACGCACCCCCCACCCCCCCCAAAAAATTGAAAGAAATGTTAAGTCTATGCTGTCGTCGGCCCATGTGTTCCCTACACCCCCGCAGGCGTGCGGACCATTCCTCGGTCTGCCGCGGCGCTAGCGCTATGAGTCTATGCTGTCATCGGCCCACGTGTTCCCTACACCCCGGCAAGCCACACCGCATTGTCAACCTGTTGAGTCTATGCTGTCATCGGCACACGGTCGGCGTCTTCCCCGCCGAGCAAATCTACAGCGACCAGTCTGCCGCGGTGCAGGCTCTATGAGTTCAAGCTGTCATCGGTGCACGGTCGGCGTCAAACCCGCCGAGCAAATCTACACCGACCGGGCTGCCGCGCTGCTGGCTATAGGAGTTCAAGCTGTCATCGGCACACGGTCGGCGTTTTGCTCGCCGAGCAAATCTACAGCGACCGGGCTGCCGCGCTGCTGGCTGTATGAGTTCAAGCTGTCATTGGCACACGGTCGGCTTGAACCCGCCGAGCGCGTCGACACCTCCCGGTCTGCCGCGGTGCTGGCGCTATGAGTTCAAGCTGTCATCGGTACACAGTCGGCGTCAAACCCGCCGAGCAAATCTACAGCGACCGGTCTGCCGCGGTGCAGGCTCTATGAGTTCAAGCTGTCATCGGTACATGGTCGGCGTCAAACCCGCCGAGCAAATCTACACCGACCGGGCTGCCGCGCTGCTGGCTATATGAGTTCAAGCTGTCACCGGCGCATTTTCCCAAATGAGATGTTGGAAAACCCCGCGTATAAGCAGACCCCCAACTTGAAGAAATCCTATAAGACGCACAAGGCATTTGTTTGGCGTAGAGGACGCGTCTTATACGCGGGAGATTACGGTAGTACTAAATAGGCCCACTTTGTTATCCTATTTGATATAATCATGTTAAGCTGGCCGCAGACGGGCCCGACTGGGTCGGCCAATCCTGACGATCGGCAGTGTCTGCGTGGACGTCCGATTGAGTCTGACAATATCAAACATGTTTGATATGCCTGATCCGATCGGGAGTGACTTCCTTAGATACCATCGAATCTGGCCCATTTGCAGTCGCCTTTAGAAGTTTTACTTATACAATTACAAACATTGCATAAATAATGCAGCACATGATGCATATTGTGTTCTGTGACGTCATAGGCTGCATCAGAAATGCCTGCCTCCTGCCCTTATGGTAGTTAATATAGTGAATCATTTTACTAATTATAAAGTCTACCAAAAAAAAATCATGAAAATAGGCTGGTCTTTTCATTTAAAACTAATTCTAAAACTTTCCACTTGCAAAGTACCAATTGACTAAATACTCATGCCTTAGAGTATGCCTGTCTGAGCTATATATAGCTAGAGCACTACACTGTATAATTATAATAACATGAAATATATCACCACCAATCATCCTTAGGGGAACATCCAATCAACCACAGAATAGCCAATCAAGATAGTGAACTACCTAATTAAGACATGTCTAGACATGAGATCAGCACTTGTTGATGAAAATACACATTTACAGCTGACACAATGTCTCACACCACCCAACCTGTTATCTATTAGACTATTTAACTTTACAATAGACTTAAAAAAAAATTCTTCTAACCATAGGTTTTTGCTCATATTCTTGGTTTCTACTTCTTTATCTATTTCCTAATGCCACACAAACTTGTAGTTAAAAAGCTTCATTAGTTTTGGAGATAATTCTACTATGGAAGTCTATGGGTAAAACACAAACTTCCACTTTCCCTATACACTACCCAAAATTGAGCCACAGACTTTTACTCAAAAACAAACAACATAATGAGTGATTACTCCTTTTTCTTGCCAACCCCTCTCAGAAAATTGGGAACTAACGTCATATGCTATTTATAGCTGCAATGTTACAGTGAGGTCCCCAATTACAATGGAGAGGTACTTAGGCTTATTAAGATAAATGGGGCTGTGTATAAATAGTGTGGGGGTTTCCATATCGTCTGCCGCTCAGAGAGCTCTGTACGGTGTGGGATACTTATATTGGCAAATGTTTCAGTCCTGCAGGAGCACTCTCTGCGCACCTCTCATGCATTCAATCCTTACTCAACCCAGGGCTTTTGACAGGATTTTTTGCAATGCGCCAATTGCACACTTTTTAGCAAATACAATGCGCCATTCTGTAAATGAATGGCCATTCTAGCCATTTAAATGCGACATTTAAGCATTAAATGCGTGTATTATGCACTGCGCAGCCCTGTCAAAAGCCCTGTCAATCCTTCTAAAAATTTAGATATACATACATTCAACCCTCCTTTAGCATTGCTGAAAGTTTGGGGATCCTACGATTATTTTAAGATAGGAAAAATTGAAATTTATTAATCCAGGCTGAATTGTGCATGGGCAGGATGCGACACCAGTAGCTGAAAGGTCTCGTAATAGAGAGGAGCCGGTCCCTAACATCATATGCCTAGGGACTGGTTCGCAGGTCTATGTATAAATGACGTCATGCTTTTTTGGACCATTTTTGAGCCCCCTTCCCCCCTCGTCATGTTTTTTGCCAATTTTGCAATGCTGGAGGTATATGGAAAATTAATTTCGTCATGTCGGGCCTAACCCCCTTCCCCCCTCCTGCATGACGTCATTTGTACACAGCCCCCATGCATGGGGAAGCTTACCACCTTTATGATTTAGCAGTCTTATTAAGGGGCCATCTACAAATGACGTCATGCTGGAGGGAGGGGGGTCAGGCCCGGCATTACAGAATTTATTTTCCATATTCCTTCAGCATTGAATAATTGGCAAAAAATAATTGACAAGGGGGGGGGGTCAAAAATGGTAAACTTTTGCATGACGTCATTTATGGATGGCCCCCAATCAGTGAATCATCATTGGCATTGTTTAGAAGTATGGTAAGGGAGTGGTCATTATTTATCAACAGGGGGGGGTAGTGGGTTTGAGGGGGGCGTAAAATTTTCAGACCCCTCCCGAGGAGGGGGGGCTAAATTTTGACCCCTCTTGAGGGGGGGGGGCTAAAAAAAAATCACCCTCTTTTTAGCAAAAAAGCCAGCGCACTACTATAGATCAAAGGGGGCGCAAAAGATTTTGACTGTCGTCGATGGGGGGGGGGCGTAACAAATTTAGAAAAAAAAATAGAAAACCCACCATCCCCCTGTTGATAAATAATGACCACTCCCTAACCAATCTGTCTCTTTCTAATCTAAGACTAAGCGGGCCTCCCTAGCCCACTTAACAGGGTCTATTTCTCCTCTTTCCTATCCCCCAGGTAGCGAAGTCAGCCAAATCTGGCTGCCCGCTCTCCCTATCTGTCACAGTGCTGAACAGGTGTTGGTAAAACACTGATTCTGAGGGTTCTACTGGGCAGAATTACTTCAAATTAGTATCAAATTGAAGAGGAAACCTATCTCTATCTCACTGGTAAAGTATTTTGCTTCTCTCACATAACTTTTGTCTCATCATAATGGGAAAGAATTGGATGATTTTGTAAATTCTGTCAGACCACACTGTAAGGGTGACTAGAACAGACATGCACTTATTGCAGAAATACATAGTTATTGTCCTTTCTAGACATAGCTAGGCATGATACAATGTAATGACCTTGTGACCAACATTTAGACCTACATTTTGAGGGGATTTGTGCACCACACACATCCTGGGGCCCAGGATGTGTGTGGTGCACATATGCGCGGGCACCGACACATTCCCCTGTGAAATTGTGTAATGTGGCTCTCGCCATGAATATGACCTTAGCTGTCGAAATGGCACTCTAAGACTAAGTGAGCGATCACTCATTCACTCACTCAGACTTATTACCACAGGCAATGGCATGAGAAGGATGAGTGTAGCCTGTACAGCCTTTGGTGTGGGACACAGTAGAGTAGACAGGCACTGTAGAGTAGTGTAGACAAAGATTGAATGAATCATCATTGAATGCCAATGAATGACGTCTGATTACTGAATTCTGAAAGTATAGCACAAAGGAAAGGAGATTAACTTACGTTCTTTTGAATGGATCTAGGACAAGTACCACTGTTGCACACTATTTTAAAGTGCTTGTATCTGGGGTTTATAGGTTAAAGAATGATTTCAGAAAACGATCTTCATTCTCATCTGATGAAAGTCAGAGCAGATTTTGCAAGAGTTGCACGCTTTCTCTGTGTGCTTGCGTAAACAACATAACAGTGGCCGCTTGAGCCAACAAAAATTGAGTAGTGAGTTTTGTGAGTAATAAAGCGGATAAAAAGTCCAGAGATTTAAAAATGTTCGTGATTTAAATCTATAATAACTTTTTTTGTCCCGAAATTTCTATTCTAGTTAAATTGTTTGTTTTTCATTTTGATTTATTTTCATTGATAGCTGTGGCCAAGACATATCAAAGATGGCTGCCTCTGAGCTGTTTTTGGTTCTGTGCGGCCTTGTTTTCTTCCCATTCACGTTCTATTTTTTAATCTATTGTCAACGATGGATGTTAAAAGGCAGTCAAGATGATGCCACAACATACACCGTAGCTCTAAGGTACTACCATTCATTTCTTTCATCGAATATCCGTGTTTGTTTGGAGGTTTGTTATTGCCGAGCGATAATATAAGACCC
The DNA here is from genome assembly GCA_949317995.1 of Acholoe squamosa. NCBI lineage: Eukaryota > Metazoa > Annelida > Polychaeta > Phyllodocida > Polynoidae > Acholoe > Acholoe squamosa. Next base: position 57,546,622 of record OX439041.1, on the reverse strand, counting down.
ATCCGTAAGCTATAACGTTGGCAGACCGGCTGCCCCTTATTATACTACCGGTACTCCTGTCTACTGCCTGGTATACGGTTCATCTTAGGATTTCAATTTCACTTTTCAGAATCGTGTCCATGATACAGAGCGCTGCTTCCTGTATATCTGGCTTCATAATTATCTCTTCGTGTAAGGACGTGTTATACGACAGGTTAGAGTCAAAAGACACAGATAAAACGTACCCGTATATCAAATAATAATTAATATCATGATATGAAAATTGTGACTGAACAGTCCACAGTTCTCTTCTCTTTCTTGAGAAAGTTCCCCGTCATGTTGTCAACATTATTTAAAAGGGCGTATTAGGGAGTGATCATTTTTTTAACAACAGGGGGGGGGGGGCTGGTGGGTTTGCGCATGGACGTGCACAAAAAATTCTGCCCCCCCCCTCTTGACAGGTCAAAATTTTTTCGACCCCCCCTCGGGAGGCGAAAATCGTGTGCGAACGTGCCCTTTTAACCTATAGTAACACGCAGGCTTTTTCGCTGAAAACAGGTGAAATTATTTTGACCCGCCCAGTCAAGGGGGCAAAATAATTCTGACCCCCCTGGTCAAGGGGTTGAAAAAATTCTGACCCCCCCTCAAACCCACCAGCCTCCCCCCCCCCCCGTTGTTAAAAAATGATCACTCCCTTAGCATCGTATACATGTATTTTCAAATAGTGTGTCCCGGTACTGGAAGTTTCAAATAAGCCAATATCTACCATAAAAGATCTTCATAAATAATCAGCTTGAGGTTTATGATAATTCTAAAGTTGAGAAAACCTTAAATTCGTCTATAAAAATGATAACCACATACTTTCACATTTTACCGCTAATTTTCATATTAAAATGCAATATCAATTGTTCTTTGATGTAATAAAAGCTTGAGAAATGTGTTGACGTTAGATTGAATGACTTTTAGAAGCATGGAATTATTATTTTGCAGTCACTGGTTGGCGTCTACATATGTCTGGTTTGGAGTGACATATTTCTATTATGACACATGGGCCATGTACGTCACACACTGGTATCGGCACCCAGAGCTGCAGGAGCTGCCCACTCTGCACACTGTGCGCATCTTCATGCAGCGACAGCCGCTGATGATGGTTCACCACCTTATCCTACCCCTCATCTACCTCCCCATCATTGTGGTGAATATCATATCATAACAGAACATAAAAGCATGTTTATGATTGGGATATTCAGCCCCAGTTGTTACAAATTTGTAGACGCTTTTCTATGACTATTTTTAGGTTTAAATGTTTCTTAATTATACATAGCTCCTGGTGATACAACAGTAGGACATTCCTCAGTCTGTTTAATCTAAATGCCATACCAGACTAACCAGGTATCGATGTAGATTAGTATCATTGTAACAATTATATTTCTTGTAAACAAACAACTTCCTCCTTTGCAGTATTTCAGACGTGGTATCGGTGACTTCTTTATCGGATGCTTCTACTGCATAGAACTTGCAATACCATGTATTTCTCTACGTGCTGTTTTACTAAAGGTAAATTATTTTTCTAAGTTGAGTCAAATATATTCAATTTCTACCTACATGAAACTTAGTACAGCGTTTCCTTTGCGAATTGTATTTTCATGAAATTTTCGACTTAAAGAAGCTATTGCTAGATAACCAAGCAGAACGAAATCAAAGTGTAAGATAATGTGACATTCTTAAAGGGATGATGTCACATTCTTAAAGGAATCTTCCTTCTCAATACAACCAATACGGGTCATTCTGATATATATATATATATATATATATATATATATATATATATATATATATATATATATATATATATATATATATATATGCTTTTTTTCAGTTGGGTAAGGAAAAGTCGTTATTGTATGCTGTGAATGGAGTTGTATTGATCTTGACCTTCGCCAGCTGCCGTGTTCTCATCTTCCCCTTCATGTACTGGAGTTATGGTCTACAGAAGGAACTCTCCATACTCCAGGTGGGTTTAAACATACTCTGCCCCAACCCTATTTCTAGGATTGGAGGAGGGCAAGCCCCCCTGCACCCCACTCCCACCCCTCTTACTATTCCCATACCTTGAATGGCATCTCATGATGAATTTGAATAGTTGCCATTTCTAACTCTAAATGCCTCCATCCTGCAGGGATGGAAGTCTTCGGGTTTTTCCCTGATTTCAGCGATTTTCAAATTCCAAAGTCGTTTACATTTCTGTATAGAACCTATATTTCAGGGGCTCTAATCGAGTATTTCAGGATTTTTGGTGCTCAATGACTTCCATCTCTGATCCTGTAATACTTGTGAAAATACTTTTTATCGGCCACATGCAAATCGGCAAACGCCTAATTGAAATCGTTGGCTTCATTTCCAAGTTATGTTTCTTTGAATTTTGTTACAAGATCTTTATGTTTAATACTTGTACCTTATTGTTTTCCTTCCAGGTTGTGACATCCATTCCTAAGAAGTGCAATATTGGCTGTCTGCTTCTGCTGTTACTCCAGGTTTACTGGCTCTATCAGATGGTCGCCGTCTTTGTTCGTACTGTGTGGACTCGCTGGATTCGACCAGCACTGTATCCATGTGAAATCAAATCATCATGAATCTCACCCAAAATCTGATCAGTGTTAGATAGAAAACAATAATACTGTAATACCTCACGGATAAGGCGCAGCTAATGTATGAAACCAACCCTCTCTATGTGCCTTATAGAGGTTGATAATGCATCCTGCTAGCTGTCTATACGCGAGGTATAACGGCATACATATTTCTATTTCAAACCTTCAGATGCATAAATCAAAAACTTAGTTCATTGTGAAGTGTAAAATTGTCCACACTAAAGTGTAGATTTAAACTTCATTTGATAATAACTGGCAACGACCAATATCTGTGGTGGATATGTATAAACGCGTACCACTATGTGGCCAAATGCTATTTAATATAAGTATTAGTCGCGTGAGTGGCAGAATCTCATATGAACAGAAGTCCCATATTATGTTGAGACTATCGGTTTGGCACCATCAACTTGGCAAACTGTGCTTACGACGTCGCGCAACTTGTGAGATGTGTGTGTCTCTGATGTGTATCTCATAACGACATAAGCAAACAAAGCAAGTACAAACACTGTGATCTCAACATGTAATGAACCTGTCATATTTATACCTTTTCCTATGTATAGAGAATCAAGGAATAACAGCACTACCGATATAATGTATGTAGGCAGTTCAAAGACCAGACCTATAACGTATGACTCTACTATTCAGTGGCGGATCCAGGAATTTGAAAAGGAGGGATCCAGGAATTTGAAAAGGAGGGGGCGCCACTGCTATTGCCTTTTTGATATCGAAATCAGGTATATATAGCGATACACGTATATCTATTGGATTGAGAAAGATAAATATATATGCTCACTCTAGAATTTAAGAGTTAATGCTGGGGTGGTGCTTTCCCTCCTATGTACATGTATCTGCCCTGGGTTATAGGAGTTGATAGATCAATTGAGACAAGTGTCACTTTTTTAAACGACCATTGACATTGTTCCATAGTTTAGCTGGAATGAGGGGAATCAGAAATGAGTTATAGCCTTATGATAAAGTCCAAGCGGACCGTGTAAGCCCTTTCAGTCAGTGTGGCGACTCTCATAGCTGAAACAAACAGGTCTAAGCACCATGGGGATTCTAGCAATCTGGGGGTACACTCTGACAATGGTGGATACCATGTGCATGCATCTTTGAATATGGTACCGTTTTAGTGGAGCAAAATGTCCCCAAATTTTGTAAAAAGAAAAAGAAAAAATAAATAAATAAAAAACTGTTCGCAGGATAGCAAAATACACCCGCATATGGTCCCATAGCCCAAAGGGTACCCCTTTTCTGGTGTACGCACATCATTACTATAGAACCTAGGGAACGCAATATGTAACGTGTGGTGTACTGTAGGGAACTTCAGTGCCTTTGTACATGTATGTGGCTCTTTATTGAATGGTTATAGCCACTTATGCGATATATAATCGTGATGTATAAATCGTGACTGTGTGCCAAAAAGATGCCATTATCATGCCATGGCAGCATAGATATTCTAATATTAAAATTGATGGTGACACCTTTAATCGAACAATTACCATAAAGCCCTGCGTTTACGCTGCAGATTATAGACTATTTTATGTGGCATATAGACCCATCCTGAACCCAGGATACAGCTTATAGTACTTGTGTAGTTGAAAGTTAAAACCCATAGAAAGTTTTCGGCTTAACACAAGGTTTTATCGCAGGAAAGATATTGCATGAGGATCACTTATATCTCATTCATTCAATGATGAGGAAGACTTGAATCTCAATTATTGGCCCAGGTCCTCCTGGATCATTGACGGCGGGTTTTCAGCATTTTTAGTCGATCAAAATGGCTGACTTTAAGTAGGAATTGCTTATACGTGTACAAAGAAGGGGTCTATAAATTATGGAAAATTGATGCATGTTCCTTAGATCCTTGTCTTTCTGTTGATGGTAAAAATTCCCGGGAAAAAAAATTTTACCTATGAAAAAAGCTGAAGAAAAACCCTGACATGTTTGACTTACTTTCTCATAAAAATGAGGCTCCATAGGATTACATTGGGCGATCAATTTCGGCGGTGGACAGGGGGTCGACATAACACATTGACTCCTATGGGAATTGGGCAATTAAGACGTTTTTTTTCAGCAGGTAAGGTGGGATTTTCTGTGGAGGACAGGTCAAGACCGTTGGTATATGAGTGTGTAAATCGAACCACCATAATTTTGTTATGTCGACCGCCTCACTTCCGGTCTGGAGACTTGACGCATGTGCGCAGAGTGACCGGTCGTCAGATTTTATTTTTTTAACAGTAAATTGAGGGGATATATTCGATTAAATTTGATATATATATTGCCAAAGATGTATGGCTTATATTCAAAAAGCCATTAATTTCAAGTCAAATCGATAGAATCTATCATTTCTCTGTTGAAAATGCTACTTCAGGTGTCGCATGCAGAATGTCGCCACCATGCAAAATGTTTCCAGCGTTCTCCCAACAGACTTTGCAGCCTCTAAATCGTATGGCACTGGGATTGAAACATCTGCTAGGAGAGTGATAAAGTTTGCTGAAAGGTAGAAACCATGATAATATCCCTCTCCTCTTATAGAAATTGAAGAAACAACCCTAATGATACTGCCCCTAAACCGTAGAACTATGGTTAATGCAAGGTGTTAGTTGAATTTCCTTAGAAACATTTCTCACGGAGCGACATTTTGCATACTACACCGGCAAGGAGGGGTCACGCATGCGCACAGAACATGAAAATCCAAAATGGCGGACAGCGAGACGATCGACTCACGGTGTCATCGAAACTGCTTGATTATAACAAAATGGAGGAGAATTACATGGTCTCATGCCTTTTTATGGTTAATATGAACCTTATTCAACACCTGCTGGTATTATTCAACACCTGCTGGTATTGTGCAATGCTTAACTCACCAGGAGAGGAGTTATCCGCCAATGAAACATACAAGCGATAATGGGTGCATTTTCCATAGGCATAAATATTGACGACTTAGACATACTGTCACTATTTATGTCAACAGTTAGGTAGATTTAATTTCTATATTTTTTTTTATGATATTTGGTGGAAGACCTGGGCCATAAGTGCTCTATAGCATGCGTTCAATTTTTAGGATTACTAATCAGTAATTGGTTATGCGTGCCTTTAAATAATGGCGAGGCTGGCTTGTACCTTAATGACGAGGATCACTTGTATCTCAGTGATGAGGACCGTTTGTAACTCAATGTTTCGAGCATTCGTATATCAGTGATGAGGACCACACTGATCGCTTCTATTTTGATGATCAGGGTCACTTGTACCTCAATGCATTGTAATACTATATTTGTGCCTAACCACATGCGCTTTGATAGCCTTAGTGATAACTGCAGTAGATAAAGAATTGGTTTTGACGCCATGAGTTAAGAGGTATACAGATAGAATTATACTTTTGGACTTATGTGTGAATATCACAGATTCTCATATTGATGTGCCGTTTAATTGTATTCATTTTTATAGTATTGGTGTTTGAGATTATGTTTCTTCGTATAATGTATGTATCAAAATCACATTCCAAGAAAAAGTGTTTGCAAAATACTCTTATGCAGTTCCGTGATAAAACCTACTTGCTTCATTAGAAAGAGATAAAGGATGTTTATGAGACATATGTTTTACGTTAGTATCTATTTCTGTGTTATGAATTATGAGTACTAGACGTTCTGGTGATAGTTAAGAGTTTAAACATAAGATGACTGTACATGACCAACATGATGCGTGCCATATACAAAATACGGGTATATTGTACGTGCCATATAGATGTGTTTTGTACAATATATTGAATGATATATATGTTTATCAGGTCATTCTGGTAGGTAGACAAATATTCCCGAGAGTTGTGCAATTAATCTCTATACATTGAATTTGTAACTGTAAGCCATAAGTTTATTTCTTGGTATTGTGAAGGGTTATTTCCCCTGATCTCAGCACTATTATTTTAGGTGACGTGGATCTACATGTACATATAACAAGCAATATCTGAGTTCTGATTCGGGATCTTTGAAACTAACCTACTGGGAGTCATATTCCTGTGTGATTATTACCCACCTTTATTATAACAGTACATTGGTCCTACTATTAAAACAAGTGGATTTCATATTCTGCTAATAGTGAATTTGTATATTTTTTCATAAGCTTTAGATATTGTGTCGATCGACGAATAAATTTCTAGGACGAATGCAACTGACTTGTAATGTCTTTTTCAGTTTGTATAATGGAGAAAGGGTGTATAGAAAATGTGTACGGGGGAGGGGGCATGAAAGGGTTTGCGCATTTGAAAGACCCTAAAAGCTCCAGCTGATTTTATCATGAAAAATGCAATATAGAGGCGAACGTGAGACTTGACTTTTTGCACTGGTGATTTATTTTAGGTATGAAATGAATTTTACTAGATCAAAGCATGTCTCATCTCCTCTTTCTCTTCTCTGCCTTCAGTGCTGCCTTTTCTTTCCTTAGTTGTTCTTTCTGTTGGTCCATACGAAGCAGGACATAGTTGTAGCCCTTGTATGATACAGAGATGCCGAATGCCAATATAGCCATTGTAAAGTATATCCTCCACTTGGCCTCAACTGAAATCAAGCAACGATCGTGTATAGGAACTTATTCATAAAGATTAGTACATAAGTACATGTAATTGAGGGGGTGTGGATGGGGGTCCCCCATGTCACATGTCGATTTAAAAAAAATGGCCATGTCCCAATGTCAATTTTAAGAAATTGTCATGTCACCATGTCGATTTTAAGAAATTGTTCATGTCACATTGTCAATTTTAAGAAATTGTTTATGTCCCATGCCAGTCAGTCGTCAGTCGTTTTTGAAACCTCTTTGGCTGGGAGGGGGATGCGGGTATGGACAGTGGGTCTCTAAACACCTGGGCCATAGTGTGTGAGAGAAATTTCTCAAAATCACAAAATCATCTAAAGGTTGGAAGAAAAATAAACAGAAAAATCGAAAGTAGACAGGCATTTTTAAACCTGAGGATGTGTAGAATAATACAGCCAAATTAGTAAAGGAAATAACTCCTTTTATAAAAATTGAGATTTGTAAACCAGGGGTCAGAAGTAGGAAGCCTCAATTGGACCTTAATTTATCTTATCTCTTATCTCCGATCTCAAAACTACTCCCGACTGACCGCTGATGTCACTAAGCCTAAAATAGCCCATGTCGATTTTAGTGGTCCACAGCCATAATTGAAGAACCGACACATGCAATAAGGTGACTGATAAAGGGACATGGCTATTTAAATTTAAGCCTGGGAAAGAGGGACAGAGGGGGCGGGTCTAGGGTCTCTTATTGCATCGGAACTGAAATGTTTTTTGAAAAGGCCCTCCTTTTTTGGGTGCTTCCCCTTCATCTTGTCCCTTTTCTTCACCATTCGCTTGATTAGGTTTAGTACGAGCTCAGGCGGGGCCTATACTCACTATGGTTTGCATTGTGCACGAGACATGGTTTTTGAACGTTGTCAAAACGGTTTGTCAGAAGTGGGGTTCGAACCCACGCCCACATTCGTGGACCAGAACACCCAGTTTACACCTGTGTCGCCATCTACAGGTAAGGTTTATCACCTTGAGTCTGGCGCCTTAGACCACTCGGCCATTCTGACAGATAACGTGTGCTGGCTTCCTCTTGATGGTCGATTATATTACCTGAATGTTATCCTTTGTTATCTCCAACTCTTCTTATATATTCCGTGCCTTTCTGGGGCCCTTGATGGGGGGTCCCCATCATGGCACAAGGCAGTTTAAAGAAATGCTCATGTCCCATGTCACTATGCAAATACATGTGTCACTAGTGTCACTAACATAGTAAAATAAATATCAAAAGGCATCCCCCCTCTTTGCATTACACCTTTATGAAATAGATTTTTTTTTAATTAAGGACTAGGTTCTGGTAGCTTAACTTTGAAAATTGCAAAATAATATATAAAAAGTCCATGAAAAAAGTGAAAGAAGACTTGTCATTTGTACAAGAAAAGTATAGGGGGTTTGGGGGCAACCCCCAGAAAAAAATTTGAAGATTGCAACGCTGAGATTTTCTCTAGGCTTTATTTTTCATGATACTATAAAGCCCCATGTCACATGTCGAATTTAAGAAATGGCCCTGTCACCTGTCACTAGAATAGCCATGTCCCATGTTGATTTTAAAAAATTACCATGTCACAATCTCAAATCCTCGGTTTTTATATATCTAATGCCTCTCTCGTTGACCCTCTCTTTTCCTGTCTATTCTATACCTCTTTCTCTTCCTCTCTATCTCATGTCTCTCTAACCTCTTTTCCTCTCTATCTCATGCCCCCCCCCTCTCTCTCTCCCTCTCTCTCTCTCCCTCTCTCTCTTTCTCTTCCTATGTATCCCATCATGCTTCTCTTCAGCCTCTGACCTCCAGGCGGTATTGGAATATACCGCCTGGGCCAGCCCTGTACTTTCGATCACCATGCCCCCACTGCTCCCACCCTGCTAACTACCTGTGCATTACAGTAAAGGGTCTAGTCACAGCTGGGTGCACAATACTCCAAGAGCCAAATGAAAGGGACTGCACTGTGCACCACCAAAGGCCATTTATTATGTCACTCTGATACCTAGGGACTATATATAACTTTGCTAAGGCACCTGCAGGAAGTAGTAGCATATATTGCCCTTGGCTCCTATATATGATATTGCCTTCTGGCCTCATGGAGTGTATCTCATGCTTAACCTTGTAGGTGACACATACACAAGGCCTATGCATAGGTCAGACATTTAGTAAGCTATAGCTTTGTTCAGTAGTATATAGACTAAACTCTTAGGGAACGTTCAATAATTATGTCACTGGTTTGTGGCAGGTTTTAGGACCCCCCACCCCAATGTCACTGTTTGTCACTGTACAATTGTACAATTTAGTTTTTCATTTTGGCTAAATAACTTCCCTCTATTAAGCACTGTACATGGGAGTTGTTTATTGGTGAGGGGGTGGCCAAGGCCCAAGAACCCTTACTTGGCCCTTGGCCTTCCTCTGCTGAAAACAGGCATCTAAGGCTGCCCATTTTATAGCATCATAAGTCACAAGTGATGACCGGTCCAGGCCCTAAGTATGGGCCTGGATTATCAAGGCTGGCTTCTCTCTCTCTCTCTCTCTCTCTCTCTCTCTCTCTCTCTCTCTCTCTCTCTCTCTCTCTTCCTGTCTATCCCATGCCTCTCAATCTCCGTGGGTATCCCAGGATGCTTCTCCCTCTCATTGTCTGTCCCATGTGTTTCTCTATCTTCCTCTCTATCCCATGCACCTCTCTCGGTCTCGGTCTCTCTCTCTCTCTCTCTCTCTCTCTCTCTCTCTCTCTCTCTCTCTATTTGCATATACATGTGCATGTATAGGCTATAAGAACTTCCCCCTCTCTCCCTCACTCCACCCATCTAAGCTCTCTCTCTCTCCCTTTCTCTCTCCCCTTCCTCTCTATTTATATCTACCGCCTTCCCTCTCCCTGATTCCGGGGTCTGATTGCATCTCCGTTCATAATGTGTACCATAATTTTAGATAACTCTGTACGTTATAAATGGCATACGATAGAGATGACAGGCAGGGGCGTAGGAAAGGGGGGGGGGGCTGCCCCCCCCCTCAATCATAAAGGAGCAGGGGCCTGAATATGGCTGGGCCCCCAACCCCCAAATTAGCCAAGAAGCTAAAACGTTGCATCTCAAATTAGATTAATACAGTGATGGGATAGAAAAAAATGGGGGCGTGAACCTCAAATCAGACCTAAAATTCAACAAAAATTACTTTTCTATGCAAATTCTATATAGCTACATGTATATAGGTGTCATTGCGCTTGAGCCAACAGTTCACGTGGTTGTGGTGGGGCCCATGCTGCCCCCCACCCTCCCCATTGCAATGGAGATTTGCTTCCTACGCCACTAAGATGTACTTACCCCTTTCTGCTGCTTTGAGTTTGTTGACTGCCTTGGTGGCCTTCTCCTCTATCTGAGGGAGCTGCTGTTTGCCGATCATCTCCAGGGCATTGTTGTGGTATTCCAATTCACTGACCCTTGACTTACACTCAGCAAATTTAGTCACCTGCTCCTTGAGAGCTGCATTTTCTTCCTGTGCCACTGTTGGAATATGGAGGTTCAGTTTAATTAACAATAATCTAATTAAAACATAAATACCTTAGGGAGTGGTATTTATTCATCAACAGGGGTGGTGGTGGTGGGTTTGACGGGGGGGGGGTGTAAAAGATTTTGACCGCTCTTGACCCCCTGATTTACCCTCTTTTTAGCAACAAAAAAAAAAGCCTGCACGTTACTATATATCAAAGAGGGGCGCACATCCGCGCGAAAACCCACCACCCCCTGTTGATAAATAATGACAACTCCCTAATACATGCATAATCATTTCAATGCGCTAGTGAATAGTTATGAAAAACAGGCTTGCATTTTATGCCAGAACATTTTACTTCCTACCTCATGTCCCTACCTCTGAATTTCTTTCTCTCCTCTTTATTCAGTCTACGTTTGGCAGTGTTGGGCTGGACAAAGAGCGTCAAGAGTACAAGGACAATTGATACCAGGCACCTACAAGAGAGATGGAGGACCTTAATGGATAATAAATCACCAAGGGAATTAAGACGTTTTAGCTCATATGTAAACAGTGCTCTATATGACAGGCGATTTAGTCATTGTGAAAGAGAGGGACCTACACAGAAAAAAAAAATCTAAATATCTTAGGCTGTTCGCCTAACATTTGTTGGAATTGCTAAGGCAAGTTGGGAGTTTGCACGTTGCCAAACCACCGAAGTTTACGCCTAACCCTTAGGAGAAATTAGGCAAGTTGGGCATTCTTCCTAACTTGCCTTAGACTTTTTCACTAACTACATGGACTATTTCAATACCCATAATACCTATTCTTTTATTTTAATCCAAACTCCACATGGATTAAGACACCCAGAATAGAGCCTCTCTATTTGAGAAACAAGTTAAATGCTTTTTATCATTTTCATTTGAAACCCCTGAACTTAGTTGTTCGGGGTTTGACTCATAGGGCCATAGATGTGGATATATGAGAAATTTGAATTTCCAGAGAAAAGGTGTTTCAATTCTTCTTCCTTGCTCCATCAATAACATAATAAACCTATAGGCTGTATTCTGTTAAGCCCTATGCCAGGTTGAATGGTGAAGGCTTTATCATGTCAATAGTCGTTAGAAGTACCATTAATTTAACATTTGTAGGCCTTTCCATGATAGACACTTCACATAATAGTCCTTATGCAAACCACACTGCCACCTAGTGTGAAGAAATCTGCTAACCCTTAGATAAAACTACCCAGCAAATTGTCGTCATCTGTCGCCATGATTGGTCATCAATGGTGACTCCTTTTTGAGTGATAACTCATTCCGTCATCTTTCGCCACTGTGTGTTAGACTCACGTGGCATAGCAATTGCTATTCCTGGTGATCTTGTGCTATAACGACGTCGTGTTCCATCTAGTGACATGTGTGAGCCACTTCACACAGGTTGACGAGGACTCACGACAATTTGCTGGGTACTAACCCCTTAGACAAAAAGACCGCTTTTCTCTCTTGGCTAAATCAAGCCAGCTTGCCTGAATAGGTTAGTGAATACAACTAACACGTTAGTAAAATATTACTAACATGTTGGGTATTTTGCCTAATCAGTGGTTTTGTCTAAGTTAAATTAGTATTTACTAATTTGGATTTTTTTCTGTGTAGGCCCACCCGTCTGGGGACTCCTCCATTTTTTCCAACGCCAGTACTACATATTGTACATGTGTCAATGAACAATCATGTAAAGAGATCTCTTCCATATACAGGCGTAACCTTTACCATCAGCAACAAATTAGACCCACTTACAAGTATTGTGTTTCTACCTGAATAGCTGAATATGCAAACATACCTTTTTGTTAGGTCCATCTTTAAGTATTTCACTCAGGTATTACACTACTACGATCGTCTGCACCAATGGGACTCACTGAAGCAGACTGATAGGAGGCTATGCGAAGGAAACATTTGGTTCCGTTGTAAAGAAATGATATAATAAAAGGAAAGGGAAAATGGATAAATAAATAATAAGATAAAAATAAATACCCTCTTTTCCCTTGATAATAGGGGTGGGAGGAGTAGGGGCATAAAACAATAGCTTGCTTACATTAAGATCGTTTGGATAATGTTGTGGTCCCTATAAACTTGTATTTCTACATTTGGCCTATAGACCTTGGCACGTGGCCATGTTCACAACAGGTGGTTTAGGATACATCATGTAGACGGTACCTCTTATCTGTAGCTTACCGTGGGCCTAAAACTAGGTAAACTAGGTCTCTGTATCTTATCTCCTTGCCTTGAAAACGGAAATCGGAATCAACTATTAGTCCTAATATCATTTACATTAATATTTCAAGTATTTTTTAGCATAATTTCGGCATTTCCGAGGCAAGGTTTAGACTGCTTTGATATCAAAATTGATCTATGCTGGGCACTTTTTCTTTTGTTCAAGGGTGTATTATATCTCTTTGATCCTTGAAAAAGAGGTCCTAGCATTTTTAACCATATACCTGCCCTCCATCCAACTCTATCTACTAGCATATCTACTGCATAGATGGTGGGTAGAGGGGGGGGGGGGGTAGGGTGCGTGACTTGAGTATAGGCCTAAGCAAGGGGGAGTGGGTGTCCCATTGCGTGAAGGGTGCAAAAGAAAGCGGGGCGGGGGGGGGGGGGCTGTGTGCGTAATTAATGGATGGTCCCTTTATATATACGTAGATGGTGGACGTCGACCCCTGAGGGAGTTGGAAATAGGACTGAAGTCTGGCGATACGTCCAACAGCTGGCTCTATGGCTTAGTTGGCAAAGCGCCTGTCTAGTAAACAGGAGATCCTGGGTTCGATTCCCAGTGGAGCCTACTTTTACTTCCATTGAACAGGCATTTTCCAGAATATGAACTAGAGTGCACCAGGGACGACACTGTACATGACCCAGTCTTGGATTCATGTCGTAATATGAAACCAGAAACTGTATGTAGCAGACAGGAAATTTGCCTACCTTATACAGTAAAACTAAACGAATTTTATTAACTCAAGTCAAAATATGGCTGGGTGATTCGATGTGGGAGACCAATCTAAAATCCGATTAGTGTCTGAAATATTGTATCTTTGCGTTTGAAACCACTTTCATGCATGCTTTGATGTGAAAATGAAACAGAAAAAGTTCTGGCATAGAGCATCATGCATAGACTATGCAACTTCTTGAGATTATTATTCTTTTTTTAAACATAAAACACAAATACCAGGATATATGTATTAACTGAATGAATTTATTCCTCCTCTTTAGCACATATAAACTGTTGTTTCCTATATACATGTACAGACAACGCATTCACTCGAGTTGTGTAGTGTCTGCCGATAGACATAATTACTATGGGCAATTGATTGTTCATACATCGAATATAATATAATAGAAGCCACTTGGTCAATTTCATTAATTTGTGTATAAGATGATCGGTTTACTTCATTTTTACAAACAAGCCATGTAACAAAGTCAAAAACAAGTTAATTCAGTTAAATTCCCCAACAGTCACATACCATGCACAATTTGATGAGCAAATCATATTATAATTTCTGTACTTTACAGTTGTATTCAGCCTATGTATTGTATTGCAAACCTTCCCAATTCTGTGTAGATAGAAAGTTTTCGACGTTGGGATATGATAGCAACGCAGTCAAAAGCTCTATACGCCTGCTGATAACATGGAAGCCCAATAGTAATTCATAAATGACGATGAAAAATGCCTTTTGTCCAGCTTTTCAATTTGTTTCAACAGATTGGAATCAGATTTTGAAGTTGAGTTTTGGGTATAGGTAAATCGTTTTCATGTCTATCCCAACTTTATTCAGAAATATCACATACAGCATACTCGATTTCTTTATGGTGTTTGTCTTTTCTCTTCTGATTTTGAATTCGCTCGTGGTAGTGCTCATCTTTTTAGAGGACATGTATAAAATATATGAAATATAACATCAACCATGTCTACATTACAATAATTTGGCAGCTATTCACAATAAGGCACTGAGCATTAATTGCCCCTTTACTATCTCAGGTCCCTTACCATGTGGGAAGGTTTTTTTTTTACATTTACAAACAGTAACAGTTCTATTATAATTATCACTTTTTAAAGTCTGAAAAGTTTAGGCCTATTCTGAAGATTTAGTATAATTCATAATTTGCATGTTGTTTCATATGGAATTTCTAAACTTAGAGAATTCAGTGTTCAAACTTAAACCTTTATCTTTTTTTAAGGTATCAATATCCCTTCCATCTGAATTAAATCCTAACTTATTTATAAGGTTACTTACAAGACATTGAATTTGTGGCATACCATCGCATTACTTTCCATAAAATCTCCGACGATACTTACACAATGAGACTACTTTCCGCAGGCACGCACAATAATGTCAATGTATATCAATGTGCAAACATTATGTAATAAATACATATACATGTGCCAAGTATATTACATGTATACAGAACTTTCACAGTCAAATAACTGCATTTGATAAAATACACTACTTTGCGTGGAAACTGTAACCTCATTATATGTACAAAAGCAATGACTGTACACTTTCTGTATTATGTACAAAACCAGTTAACAATCTGAATCTGAATATTACACAAGGCATAATCAACATCTACAACCAATGGATTTCATCATTCAATGATGGCAATAAAACAGTTTTCTATGTGATATCTGGGATATACCACTACGCAGATGCATACATCAATTACTGATACAGTATATATACATGTACATATATTTGTACCTCTTGAATTGTAGTTGGATTTCCACTTCTGACCGAGCAGTAAGATATTTAAGGTTTACTCAATGTTCATTCAATGTTCCGTGCAATCTAGGTTATGTATATATCCCACAAAATTCAATGTTTCAGTTCACTATATGCGACGTCAGTTTGTACTAACCTTTAGTCTGACACATTTTATTTTGGTCTCTTAGATACTTAGTTCAGGCTTGAACTCTTTTTTCTCAATTGTGACTTTATATCAAAACAGTTTCAAATTTCCTACCAGAATCGTACACGAGCACAAATTTAGACTAAAACTATTTAGACTATATATTTCAAGCACCAGTCTATTCAATTCCACATAGCTACATACAATTCATTCACCATTCAGAAATCTAAAAGACACGGAACCTAATGTGGCTTTAAGTATGAATACAAAAATGTTATTATATGAAAATACTCTTTTAAACATCAAACTAGATCTTATTATCAATCACCTTTAAGCTGGGTATTTCTTAAGGAATTCTATAACTTATTTTTGATAAAATATTTAAGTCTTATATATCATATTTTACTGGTCAAAAAAGGAAATATCTGCAAGAAAGCTATCGCACACCAGGTTTTAAATTCTCTCACATCACTGACCATTAACTAGTACCCGACCATATTTACTCTCATAATATACTCTGATATCTGAATACATTCCACGTCACATATGAACTATTCCCTAACTGAAGTGTTAAATAAGCTGATAATGAGTGAGCTGCACATTATATATGTGATTCTACTTCTATAATGTACACTATATCGTACACAAATGATTATTTACACGCATGAACGAGAAGCTTTACACTTTGAGAGTGACATAGAAATGAGCTGCTGAACAGGCTCTTTTAGGAAAACACTAGGTGTATCAATACAATATATAAGTTAATATCTAAAAGAAAACGTTTTTGTATTCATTTCAATATAATATATCAGTTGAAAACACAGAACTCTTTTACTGGAGATAGAGAAAACACAAGCTGAAACTATATAAATAACAAGACAAAGATGTCTCTCTTGGAGTAGTGTTTATATACATACATGTATACTCTATCTACTCTTGCTGATATATATATATATATATATATATATATATATATATATATATATATATATATATATATATATATATATATATATATATATGCATTCTTGGTTAATAATTTAGAAGATACTCTTAACAATCTCAGAGTACAAATGGGAAAACCGTCCCCACCTCAACACTACCTTGCTTATACTGGCGCCGTTGCCATACTTGCCTCCCCTCATTAACTTCCATTGATAGGGTAGTCCCAAGGAGATCATTGTCATCAATAAACAATAATGCATCATCACCATGGTACCACAGGCTTCCTGTAGACCCCCAGAACTCTGGAGGTGCTTCACTCTCCAGGCCTAAGTCCAAAACTCCTAACATATGTTATAGAGTCTACTGGAATTTTCCAGTAGGGGTGGAAAAGACAAGGTTTCGACTCTATTAGTCTCATCAGGTGTGTTAGTGAGGTATACAAGGCATGTGAATTTTTCACAGTTAGCATCTTAAATAAAAAATATAGATACTCCTAACAGGGTAAACCTGTTGCAGTTCAGCTGGTGACATTAGTACTACTGAGCATGAGTCAACAGTCATTTATTTCATATAGAAGTAGCCTTTTTTATACCTGCGACCTGGCATAAACCTCAATATTGTCCTTAATTACAGGAGGCAGCAGATTGTCAAAATAGAGACTGTGCAGTTGATGAGGAAGAGCATGTTGTTGTAATATCTAATAGATGATCGCTACACTCAGCAACACCTAGCAAATGCTCCTGGGGGGTTCTCACGACATCCGTTTGATTGACTCTCTCTGCCGGCTAGTCTATACTTTCCACTGAAGATTATAGCAAGTTGACAAGGCTTTCCTGATTTCACTGTAGGTCATATTCTACTGTGAAGTCAATTATTCTTGACAACTATACCAATCAGTGTTTTTCATCATCAACTATTTCCTAGACTAAAGCATCATTTAGAATGACACTCACACATCTGAACATAACTACCGTAATCTCTCGCGTATAAGGCGCACCTCGCGTATAAGGTGACCCCCAACTCAGGGAGTTCTGTTTCTCGTATAAGGCGCACCTCTAAGGGCAGATTTTTGTTACTTTAGTACTGTTCTATAGTAAAAATACCCCCCCTATAAGGCGCACCCCAAACTCAAGGCAATGTCCCTCCCACATATAAGACTCAGCATAATTTTGTTTGGCATATAAGACGCGCCTTATACCAAGAGATTACGGTAATCCAGATTTTATTTCAGTTCAGTGACCAGCAGAGAACAGGCAGCGAATGGTGTGGTGAGGATCTCAGAACGTTTGCTCGTCATCGCAGTCTTGCGTCCAATGTCCAAAAACTGCAATAAATGAAAATCCAAGACCTTAAGCATTTTTTTTTTCATTTTTTTTTTTTTTTTTTTTTTTACAAATGTAGCTACTAAACCTGCTTACCTGGCTATTAAACATATAAGGTAAAGTCTATGAATGTCAACAGATTAATTTCCTGAAATATTCTAATGAATGATGTCCAACTTAATACTTTCAAAGTGTCTGCTCTCTTTTCTTTCTATATGATTTACTTTTTATTCTTACTTCCATATTTACGTCGCATTATGATTTATCTTTTGTTTACGGCATTACAATCTTAAAACATGGGGAAATGTGATTTATTTCAATACACTTCTGGAAACTTGTACTCTACTTTTAGAGTAAGCTTAGCCAGACAAAAATATATTTGGAGCTTGCAACAGCACAGATTACAGCATAGTAAACCACAGCATTTGACTCTTTCCAATTAAAAGCCCTTCATAAACATGTGCAGATAGATGGTTGGGAAAATGGCTGATGCGTGAAAAATGTCCCTAGGGTTTAGAATTCCATCGCCTATCATGTTGCTGCCATCTGTTTAGGGGAGCTATTGCAATGCCAGTTTTGTGCAGAGAACCTTAATATTTTACTCACTAGATCCTTATATTGTACTTTTTGGCAGCCATGCATATTTTTTTGCAACCTAAATTTACTGTTAGTCATTCTTGGTATTCAAGGGAATATTTGTCCCATTTTATAGAATGTTATACTTTTATTGGACAAATATGTTCAAGGCAGCTTGTCAATAATTTGGAATACCTTACCCCTGTGATTCTCATTCTTTTTCTGGGTGAAGGTTTAAGAAATGCAGAAGTAAATACTAAGTAACATACTCTCTAGGGGAGAAAGATTCTTTAGAACAATACAGTCCAATAGGTCAGAAACTTTATACAGATAACAAGTACACTAAGATACTAAAATCTATAAATTAACCTCTACGTGATGATTTCTTCAGAGACTACAAAGACTGACATTCTCAAGTCGGTACCAAGGATTTCTTTTTAAACTCAGCTGCAGTCTTTCCTTTCTTCACATTATTGCAACAGTTCCAACCTACCTTCACATATAGTGCAGTATGGTCGTTCTTGGTGTCTTTCATTGTGATATGATGTGGCAGGTGGACTGTCTGACATGGCCTGTGTGGGGCAGTCGTCTGTGTCATGCAAATCAAACTGGTCGCAGATGTCACAGAAGAGTCTTGGCGCTGACTTGCGTGGAGCACTGGTAGGAAGTAAGATAGTTAAGAAATTTAAATGGGATACAAACTGGGGATATTCACACATAAATCCAAGGGACTAGGGGTTAGACCGTGTGGTATTGAAATCATATGCCTGAGTTAGCACTAAAAGGATTTTCGATCTAATTTTATCTTAATTATACCGGTACCGTAATCTCCCGCGTAGAAGGCGCGTCTTCTACGCCAAACAAAATGCTGCTGGGTCTTATACGCGGGAGGGTAATTGCCTTGAGTTGGGGGTGCGCCTTATACGCGAGTTTTTCCAACATCTCATTTGGGAAAATGCGCCGATGACAGCTTGAACTCATAGCGCCAGCACCGCGGCAGACTGGGAGGTGTCGACGCGCTCGCCGGGGATAAGGCCCACCATGCGCCGATGACAGCTTGAACTCATATAGCCAGCAGCGTGGCAGCCCGGTCGCTGTAAATTTGCTCGGCGGGTTTGACGCCGACCGTGTGCCGATGACAGCTTGAACCAGCACCGCGGCAGACCGGGAGGTGTCGACGCGCTCGGCGGGCTCAAGCCAACCGTGCGCCGACAGCATCGACTCATAGAGCCCTCACCGCGGCAGCCCGGTCCATGTACGCCGACCGTGTGCCGATGACAGCTTGAACTCATAACACCAGCAGCGCGGCAGCCCGGTCGCTGTAGATTTGCTCGGCGGGTTTGAAGCCGACCGTGTGCCGATGACAGCTTGAACTCATAACACCAGCAGCGCGGCAGCCCGGTCGCTGTAGATTTGCTTGGCGGGTTTGACGCCGACCGTGTGCCGATGACAGCTTGAACTCATAACACCAGCAGCGTGGCAGCCCGGTCGCTGTAGATTTGCACGGCGGGGAATACGCCGACCTTGTGCCGATGACAGCTTGAACTCATAGCGCCAGCAGCGCGGCAGCCCGGTCGCTGTACAATAGTGAGGAGGGGGGGTGAGGAGGGGGGTGGGGAGGGGGGGGGCGCCTTCTACGCGAAACAGCCCCCCTGTGAGTTGGGGGGGGGGGCGCCTTATACGCGGGTTTTTCCAGAAATCGATCCAGAAGAGGTACGTGTGCCTTCTACGTGAAAAGGCAATCTCTGAGTTGGGGGGGGGCGCCTTCTACGCGAGCTGCGCCTTCTACGCGGGAGATTACGGTAGTCAACATCACTATAACTATTAGGATATTACCTGATATAATCATCCTCATGCTTCCCATTGGTGATATCGCCAGCCTCCATCGCTTTTAGTCGCAAGGTCAGCTCCTCGTTCTTTCGCTGCATGTCGACAATCACAGAGTTCAAGAAGTCAATCTGGAAAGATAAGACAAACAGAAATTCATATTTATGATATATAAGATACATAAAGGATATAGTCAGGTACTGTAAAAAGGAGTATGGTTTAACCATAAGAGGCCCGAAAGCAAGATCTAACCAGAAGAGCCTCAAAAGCGAAAAAGACATAACATGCATCATTATTTGATTTACCTGACCATCAGCGGCCTCCTTCTCCTCTTTCATCTGTGCCATAAGAGGGTCGCCGGTTGTGTCAAGATGACTGAGGATGTTAGCGTTCTTCTGGGAATCTGCTGTAGTCCGCTCCAGGTTTTGCACCTTCTGCTCAAGTACTTGCTTTTCCTGTTCCAGCGTAGAGAATGAAGCTGCCCGACTTGCCAACACTGCCTTTTCTCCTTGTGCAACTGTCAACTACAGGGAGGGCAAAGTAGTTTAAATAAATGAAGGTTAATCTCTTTAGTTTCCACTATGTTTGGTGATAGATCATAAAGACTTCACAAGAAGTGTGCTCTGAAATCTGCTTGCGAATATGGTCATCACTTCGTAGGGTGACTGAGTAAGGTCTATAAGAGTGTAATGGCCAAAGTTATGTGTGAAGATTTGCTATCACACACTCTCACTCTATAAGAACCAGTCATCTACATAGACTAAATAGAGTTAGTGATTGAAGAATGTCCGTTTCTATGGTGAGTTACCAATATAACCTGGGAGGTGAGTCAACTAACCTCATTTTGAAGTCTATCTACATCCCGTTCCTTCTGTTCTAGTAGGAGTTGTGTTGTCTCGAGTGTGTTCTGGAGCGAAGTCTTCTCGATTTCAAAGTTATCATCCTTTCGTCTTTCTCTGTAAGTCATATCAACATCTCCTTCATTAATATAATTCACATTTTCAATATACATTGTTATCTGACACAATACATGCATTTACTAGGAATGATATACATTTCCATATTTCTGACAGAAGGTCTTAATACACACGTGTACTTAATTATGGTTGAAAAATACACAACCTCCAGTCTGCCAAAATAAACTTAAACTTTGGACCTCTAAATCGACTACTGTGTAGACTTAATGTATATGTCTTCCATGTCTATGATAAATGGGGCACTGCTTTTCTGTGTCTAATATGCGAGGTGTCCAGGCAGGGGTGGCAAGTGTGGTGAATTTAGCTAGTGCTCATGTAATGGTCTTGAGTTGCAGTTGGGAAGGATGGTCCACTTTTGACTTTGCAGAAAAAGGCTTTTGCTAAATGAAGCGAGGGTATTATTATTATTATTATTATGATTCTTGGTCTGTAATGAGTTTTCCCCCATTGGACGAACTTCTAAAAGCCCCTAAGCCCTCCCTAGTTTTACAAGGAATCATAACGTCACATCTAGCAATTGCGTTGTTGTGAAATTCTGTACAGAAGCATGCTTTGCATTTTGTGATTCAGTGAATCTATATTTAGATAACGACGACACCAAAAACAATGGTCTCACCAGAATACCTACTGAATACAAGCAGTACACTAACTATATAAATGTCAAGAGGACACTGGACATGATCCAAAGGATAGTCATTAGTAAATACGATTTAGTAGAGCAGTCGTAGCTCTGGAAGCAAAAATGTGGGCACAACCTATTGGTGGCACCATTGTGACTAACACTACCATTCGACAGACCCAGTCGTAGCATCTTATGCAGTGTCTCTCAGAACAAAAGTCAATTTCCTGCCTGGATTAGTAGAAGCTAATGATTCTGTTATTGAATAATGCTTTAAACATCCAAGTTCAATCACCCCACCACAAAAAAAGAAATCATCTGTATTTACATCACTTTGGAACATGATAATCAAATATAAAATAAAACCATAGTGTTGTAGATTTTAATACAATAGTAGAGAATAGTCCTGTGAGACATGGCGCGGCGACTTGTAATCTTGTGTCTAGCTTCAGTTGGTGAGACAGATAGGGCATACTATCATCTGGGCTTTTGGTAGTATATAGCACAAATTCAACCTAAACTACCCACTGCAGCTAAGTACTAATAGTCTGTAGACTGTCCATTCTGCATGCACCTCAATCAGCTGCCACAGGGACCTGTCTTATTCAATGTTCAATGACATAGTCAACAGGTGTGTCATTATGAGTGTACACTGTCTCAGATTGCCAGGAGCCTGCTCTGCCCCCCCCCCACACACACATCCAACTGCCAATCACTTGTAATAGTCTGTACCTCGTCACAGGCCAGTGGTCAGCAAGCCGGATCACTCCACCTCTCTTTAGAGGGGGAGCACAGTGTAAGTACCCTGGTGTACATACATGTTTTCAGTGTTCCACAAAATCATTTATATAATGAAAGGAGTAATCAAATTAATCTTTCATCACCAATAGTAGATACATATTCTGAGATAGCATTATTTCAATGTAAACTAAAAATTTTACACAGAAAAGAATGTAGCAGTTCCACAAGGTGGCCTTACACTTCAACCTCCTCTGATTTACAAAAATGCACATATGGCAACACACTTTAGCACTGATTTCTCCATAGAGATCTTTGACAGTGAATACTTTGTTCAAATATAGAAAATATGATCCAATTGTACCATAACCCACTGAGATAAAACCTGTACTACATATATATAGTAGTTTCAAAACGAACAATTCTAAAACAAAGGCTACAGGGATGCATTTCTGAATCTTAAAATGCTCTAATGCTAATCTGCCATAGGGCTCCAAATGATGAAATGTCTTATCTGCGAATAAAATCAAAAGTATGAGATATATTCTGAAAATTCCTTCACTGACAAGTAAAGTACACACACTGTTGTTATTACATTAGAATAGTGAGCAGGAATAGTCCATAGCAGAGGAGCCACAAACAAAAATAGATTGCAAAGCCTCCCTATCCCTTACACCGTGGCGACTGTGAACCATACACTAGTCTACTCCTCTCACGAGTAGTACTCACTAGTCGCCGCGCTAATGAATGAAAATGTACATAATCCTAACATATAGCTATGATTACATCCCACGAACATTATACTTATTCAGAATAAGTTTAAATTTCAACCACTAAGTATCCGTGTATCCCTGGGGTTAGAGTGCTTTCTCTTAACTACCTAATGTCTGAACACCTGTTTGTAATGCAACTGGGGTAGATTAATGGTGTACATGAGAAGGTTAGGTGAATGGGCAAATGTGTTAAGTTGATGCTTGAATTTCCCAATGTCCGAGCAGAGATTGCTGGGCAGCATGACACATAACACAATGGCAGGCAATGAACAACATCTAAATTCTCATCATGCTTTCTTGTACAATCTTATCTACTCAATTGTGTAGCAAGAGTAATTCTTCTGTTGTTGTTGATCTATTAGAGTAAATTTAATCTCATTGTCCACCCATTTTTTGTACGTACTAAATATTGGAAATCACCCATATGAATTTCTCTTGCTATATTATGAGGGTGATATATAGGTCTATAACATCACATAGTTATCTTACCCGCTGTGAGAACGAGAAATGAAAAGGGTACCAACAATGGGAGAGATTAAGTCACAGGGCTGACCATCATACCTATATATACATATATGCATTATGTTTTCTACATGGAACTACTTAACAAAAGTTACAAGACAGTCAAGACTATCATTTCTGTACGGTGAAAGGACAACATAGCGGTCTTGGGCATAATTGTAACTATTTGCGTTGCCATTCTTAGAGAGTTTCCACTCTACTGTTCAGAATTGAGAGATTAATTTTCCATACATTCTTTTTTCCCCTAGATAATTTTAAGTGTACTCTTCATGAATAAAGTAGAAATATAGTGAATTAACTCTTGACACCAACAGAACAGAAAGTATGGGTTAAACCTACCTTGACTTTAGAGCTTCTAGTTGAGATTTAAGGGTTGCATGGGTTACATCCAGCTGCAATTGAAATACAAGAAAGCATTTTAGTCTTTTTTTTCCTCAATGATATTTTGATCATAGCATTTAGGGGAGTGTTGAAGTGTAGGTACAAAAGGTGGCTATATACTCACTGCTTGTTTCTCTTGTTGGACAGCCTTGAGCTTAGACACTTGTACCTTTAGCACTCCCCGCTCTGTTTCAACCATCTTCAATCGGCTCTCATACTCCACTGACCTCTGCTCAGCTGCAGACCTGAAGGTTGAATACTTGTGAAAATTACTATTTGAAAATAGAATTTTCTCCACTTGTGACGTCATGAACATGTATTTGGCATAAAGTTTGTGTATCACTTTGACCTCAAGAAACTGCTAGGTGAAAAACTATATGATGAAAGCCGAAGATTAAAGTTGTAGACCGATTGGTATCACCTCATAACACTAATGTATATCTCAACTTAAACATATAAGTGATGGTGACATTCATGTAGACTACTTCAGTGAAACTACAACTACCGTATTCTCCCGCGTAGAAGACGCGCTGCGCGTATAGGATGCCCCCCAAACTCAGCAGAGGCATTTTCGTGTATAAGACGCACCTCTAAGGTACCAATTTTGTAAATCCAGTACTGTTCTATAGTAAAATTACCCTTCGTATAAGACGCCCCCCCAAATTGAGAGAAAGCTATAAGACTCCCCAGCATTTTGTTTGGCGTAGAGGACGCGTCTTATACGCGGGAGTTTACGGTATGTATCATACTTACAGGTCCTTTTGCAATTGTTCCACTGCTTCTCGCTGTTGTTCACCTTCTGTTGCTTTCATCCCCAGTGTTGCCGTTTCCTTCCTGAGCTTATCGAGATCACCCTTCAGTCGACTGACTTCATTGTCCAATTGGGTACACTTGCTTTCTGCAGTTTCCTTCTCTTTCTGCAGCTGGTCCCTTTCTGCCATGACAGCATCATGCTTTGCCTGACCCTCCTTCTGCTGTCGCTCAAGCTGTAAAGGGGAAATTTGATTCAAGGCTAAGATATTGACAGTAAAATGATAACCTTCCTGACCCCCTTTATATAAATGCAAATCTATCAATCCTAATTAATCAATCAAACAGAGCAGAAAAAAATATATCTCCTAATATTTATGTATCATTCCATTAATGATATCATTAGCAGCCAATGTAAGATGGCATTTTTCACTAGAATTAAAAGAAAAATAAAGTGTACCATATTACAGAATGTGTTAAACATGTCAAATCAAAGTGACATAGTGCATTCAAATTAAACAGCAACATATAAAAATGCCATACCCATACTTTTTGTCTTTGGAAAAACATGCATAACGTTTAAACAGAAACGGGTTAAGAAGGGAAAGTTGCAAGCTCCGCCATATCAAAGAAGTGAGGAAATATACACAATGAAAGCATCTTTGGTTAATTATCATAGGATCCTGAAATAAGAGAGTGGTTAAAGATGAACATATATGGGGCTGCTCTCTGTGTTTGTGCATGTTGTACTTTTCCATGTCTGTTATTCTTTTTCATTTGCATTCAGGTTTTTTATTTCAAATTTCTACTGAGGACAACCCCTCTTTGAAAGTTTTGTCTAGAAATTATAAATTATCTTAACCGATATCTCTACCAATCAACACCCAGGAGCATCCATACCTTACTTATCACTCATCATATGGGACCCAACCTATTGACTAATACATGAATGTACCTAATGTATTGGCTAGCATATCAAACCCTAACACTAGCTTCATCTACAAAGTCTTGCTCCATCCACCTACAGCAGCGATTGTTTAAGACTTGAGTGAGGGCCTCCTATTGCTCTATTCTTGTTATTTTGTGTTTTCGAGACACTTTAATATATGGAAAATACAATTTCACTATAATAAAATCAAGTTGTATAAAAGAAAACCATTTTACCAAAAGTGCTATTAAGATATTTTCTACCAGGTATCAGCAAAATGAAAATATTAAGAAAAATCATCATGGCTAAAACATCAAGCCATTTCTGACTTAGTATTACGGTACATTAAAAAAAAATATTTGCACTTAATTAGATGCAAACCTGATACCAAAGAGCAAAACATGCATAACACAAAAAGCGCCTGTTATCATTTCCAAATAAGTTAAACTATCTAAAACTTAACATCTCTCAAATTGATTTGTTTACCAAAATGTAAAAGCAACTAACTTTCAACGTGCATTAGATTAAACAAAATTAATTCGTGCAGTAACATAAGTAATGCTAAACTAGGCTTGTCATCTATAATCTATAGATGTTAACCAGAGTGCCTTCTCTTTGATACCAACATAAACCACTATGAGTTTGAGTCCATGCTAGGAGGTAAAGGGATGGCCAGCTTGCCTAAGGGAACAACCAGCACGGAACAACAGGCTTTCTCCTTTGGCCATAACCATGGATGATTATACCAACGAAACCCATGCCATGCAGAACGCTCTAACCTCTAAGTCTTGCGCCTGATCACTAGGGACTACAGTACTGAGAGCCTCCACCCCGGTCAATGCCTCCTCCAGGGAGTTAGCATTAAGACTTGCCTCAGTCATAGCAGCAGCTGCCTCCACCTTTTCTGTCTCCAATGCAGTAAGCTTCTGGACCAAAGCAGTTTTTTCTTGGGCTGTAGCTTCATCTAATGTGTTGACCTTTAGACTTGCCTCTGTTAAAGCAGCATCCCTTTCAGCCTTTTCAGCTTCAAGCACTTTGATTCTTTCACCTAGAGTCCCCTTTTCCTGAGCTAATGTCTCTTCCAATGAGTTGGCCCTCTGAATTGCTTCAGCCAATGCAGCTTCTTTATCAGCCTTTTCACCTTCAAGCACCTTGACTGCATTAGATAACATGTCTTTGTCTTTTTCTGCAGCTTCATTAGAGGAAGTGACCAATTGAGTAGTCTCTGCTAAAGCAGCATCCTTTTCTGCCTCAAGTGCTTTAATCCTTTCACCAAGAACCTCCTTTTCCTGTAATAAAGCCGCTTCCAAAGAGGTGGTCTTTTGGGTAGCTTCAGCCAATGCAGCATCTCTCTCAGCCTTCTCTTCTTCAAGAGCCTTGACCTTACTGACTAAAATATCCTTTTCCCGGGCTGCAGCTTCTTCGGAAGAACTGACCCTTTGACTAGCTTCTGTTAAAGCAGCATCCCTTTCTGATTTCTCCTTTTCCAAAGCAAGAAGCTTCTCAGTCATTTCCTCCTTCTCTTTGGTTGCAGCTTCCTCCAGGGTAGCGAATTTCTCATTAGCCCCGACTAATGCTGAAACAGTATCTTCCTTCTCTCCTTCAAGAGCCTTTACTTTATTGGCTAAAGTTTCCCTTTCTTGTACCAAAGTTTCTTCTAATGATGTGACCTTCAGCAGTGCAGCAGACAGAGCTGCTTCACTTTCTGTCTTTTCAGTTTCAAGAGCACTAACTTTTTGAGACAACATGTCTTTTTCTTGG
Source organism: Acholoe squamosa (assembly GCA_949317995.1). Classification (NCBI taxonomy): domain Eukaryota; kingdom Metazoa; phylum Annelida; class Polychaeta; order Phyllodocida; family Polynoidae; genus Acholoe; species Acholoe squamosa. Next base: position 57,518,947 of record OX439041.1, on the reverse strand, counting down.
GAAGCAGCTTCTTCAGAGGTACTTAACTTAGCACTAGTCTCAGCTATAACTGTCTCTTTCAGTGCAACTTCCTCTTTAAGAGTTTGAATGTTTGTTTCCATAGCTTCTTTCTCCTTAGCAAAGGCTTCTTCTAGAGTGGCGATCTTATTTTTATATTCAGTCAATGCTGTTTCCTTCTCTCCCTTTTCTGTCTCAAATGTGATGGCCTTGCTTTCAAAGGTCTCCTTCTCCTGAGTTAAAGATGTCTCTAATGAACTGATCTTTTGAGTTGCTTCGGCTAAAGCTGACTCTTTTTCTGCCTTCTCTTCTTCAAGATTCCTAACTTTAGTCATTAGTTCTTCTTTTTCCTTTGCTGTAGCTTCCTCATAGGTACTGAACTTACGATTAGCCTCAGCAAAAGAAGCCTCTCTTTCAGATTTTTCCTTTTCAAAATCAGTAAGATGCTGAGCAGACAGTTCCTTCTCTTGGGTTACAGCTTTCTGCAATGAGCTGATTTTCTGTTTAGCCTCAGCTAACGCTGCATCTTTCTCTGCTTTCTCGCTTTCATAAGTCTTTATTGTGCCTTCAAGGACCTCCTTATCTTTCACAATAGTAGCCTCCAAGGAACTGGCATTTCGTTGAGCTTCGGTCAAAGCTGCAGACATATTTGCTTTCTCTGTCTCGAGATCTTTCACTTGATTAACTAGAGATTCTATTTCTTGGGCAGCTACCTCATGAGAGGAGTTTGCTTTTGTTCTTGCCTCAGCTAAAGCTGCTTCTCTCAATACCTTTTCATCTTCTAAAATTTGAAGGTGATTTGCAAGAGATTCCTTTCCATTTGCAACACTTTCCTCCAATGAGTTGATTTTATGTTTAGCCTCAGTTAAATTTGCTTCATTTCTAGTTTTCTCTTCTTCAAGAGTTTTGACCTTTGCAAGTAATGCCTCCTTTTCTTGGTTTGCAGTTTCTTCAGATGATATAACTCTTTGTCTTTCCTCAGCAAGAGCAGCTTCTTTTTCTACTTTTTCATTTTCAAGGGTTTTAATTTGATTGATCAAGGTTTCCCTTTCCTTTGCAGCAGCTTCTTCGGTGGATGTGGCCTTAACATTTGCTTCACTCAGAGATGCTTCCTTTTCTGATAGAGCCTGTTCTAGAGATTGGATGTTTTTGGTTAATGCATCCTTCTCAGTCGCCATAGCTTCCTCCAAGGAGCTAAACTTAAGATTAGCTTCTTTCAATCCAGTGTCTCTGTCTGCATTTTCTTCCTCAAGCAATTTCACTTTAGAAGTCAAGGCTTCTTTCTGCTGATCTAAGGTTTCTTCCAGAGAAGTGGTTTTGAGATTGGCTTCAGCAAGAGATGCCTCCTTTTCAGAAATTACTGCTTCTAAAGATTCGATGTTCTTGGTGAAAGTAGCCTTGTCAGTAGCCATAGCTTCCTCCAATGAGCTGACTTTAAGATTAGCCTCTTTCAAACTAGCATCTTTATCTACCATCTCCTCCTCCAGCAATTTTACTTTGGAGGTCAGAGCTTCCCTTTCCTGGGCTAATGTTTCGTCCAGAGAACTTGCTTTAGCATTTGCCTCAGTCAGAACCGCATTGCTTTGAGCGCGTTCCTCTTCCTGTTCTTGCAGTGTCTTGGCTAATGCTGCTTTCTCCTGAGCTACTGCTTCCTCTAGTGTACTAATCTGCTGCATGGCATCAGCTAAAGAGGTTTTTCCCTGTGCATTTTCCTCTACAAGGGCATTTACTTTCTCTACTAGGGCCTCCTTCTCCTTAGCTGCAGTTTCTTCTAAACAGCTGATTTTAAGGCTCGTTTCAGCAAGGGCAGTATCCTTCTCTGTCTTTTCCTCTTCCAGAGCTTTGAGGGCCTTGGCTAACACGTCCTTTTCTTCACTGAACTGTTTTCCGACAACCAAATAAAACCAAATAAGCTATGATATAAATATCTATATGCATGATAATACCTGTAACCATATCTGTTACCCTTTAGGATATGCATTTTCAAAGTGATTTGGTAAAGATATTGCATTTTAACTAAGTAGAATATATTCATCTTCCATGAATATTTTCCAGTCTTCAGTATAAACTTATAAGAATGCAAAATAATAGCCTATCATTAAAATCATAATTCACGTATAAAATAGTATCATGCTTATATTGAATGCTCTCCAGCTAAAATTGATAAGCAGCATACATATGTACCACTAAACGTATCGGATGCTACAATCAAAAATATTGTTGAACACATCTCACTGACTCAACTGGAATGGGCTTTTTCCGTTTAATTTGGAAAAAAAGGAAACAAAAGGGAAATATTTGTCCTATGATCTTGTTTCTGTGATGTTAACTACCTAAGGGAACTGGAATATTTCATTAGAATTCAGGATATCAATGGGACAAGAGCCAATTCTGTAGGGTTGAGTAAACGAAATGGCTCTATGTGTATGACAGTATCTTACTCAAAATGAGTTGTCTATGCATTTTGTTTTAGGTTCATAGAATTGCTGTTTGATGTTTATCATAAAGTTCAAGCTTCTAGAGCAACACAACAACACAAGATGAATCTTTTGGTGGTTTGTTACTTTATGTTGAAGTAGTTGTAAAGAAGGTGGGGATTCCATTCTGAAGAAAAGCAACTTCATGCCATGCAGAATGTCCCTTCCTCTATTTGCCTGCCCTGAGCTTTTGCTTAACCCAAAGCACCTCCACCCTGAAAATATTTTGCGGTACAAAGCCTGTGTTTACACTCGCCTCAGAAACGGCAGCATCTGCTTTAACCTTGTCAGCCCGAAGAGCTTCCAAGTCACCGAGCAAGGTATCCCGCTCAGCAGACTGGGTTTGTGCATCCTTCTCCAGCTGGTGAGGTGAATAAGGCATAAAGACAGAGTGAGACACTAAAAAACAAAGGGTGCTTGCTGGTGAGGTCCTCTTATTTTGTAATTACACAACTATATAGTTCCACACACACAACTATATAGTTTCTAAAAGATAAGTAACACACCAGGACAGATGGACAGAGGTCAAGGTTGAAAAGAACAAGTTTGACATTAAGGATGTGACAACACAAGAGGTTATTCCTAAGGTTGCAAGTCTCTGATTTGTATACATATCCCCCAAAGAAATGATAATAAGTTCTTATTCATATTTTTATTATTATTATTTCCCTTCAAACACTTACATCCTTGTTCTGGCAGCACACAGTCCTGAGACTATGATTAGAGACAATAATCATGCTAAATCATAGCTCTATTACGTATATGGATGTTATCAAGTGAGTTAATACCAGAGATATTCAAACATCTTACAGATTAATCACAACCAAACACACACTTTTACAATAGTTAATAAATATTAAAACACATTGGATATTTCTTGCCTACCTTAGCTTTCTCCTTTGCCAGTTCGTCCCTTTCTGCTATTAGTTTTTTAATCTTTTCCTGCTCGGCACCTGATGATGACACCACTTGTTCGTGTTCTATGGCCATTCGCTCCTTTTCAGACTTCACCGCATCACACTCCATCTTCAGTTCTTCCAGTTCTACTTCCGCCTTTTTGAGTTGTTTTTCAGACTTCTCCTTCTCAAACTGAATTTAAAAGAAACCAACACTATACTTTCACATTTTCAATTACACTTTAATTTTCTGCTACAGCAGTTTTGGGTAATTTGACACTATGAGAATATATGAATCAAATAATAACCAAGCGTTTAACACTAAAAGCAATGTGGATCATATCACACTATTTAAACAACACAACTAAGAATACATAAAGCAGTTGTATGAACAGTTCAGTTATATGCTCTGTGAACTTGTTCTCACCTTAAGATTGTCTTTTTCAGAATTCAGCTGTTGTACAAGATCCTTCTCCTTCTGCAATCCTGTTCTTTCTGTTTCAAGCTCAGATTCCTTAGTGCCAACAGCTTTTTTAAGTTCACTTATCTCTGCATCTTTCTTCTCTTTTAATTCTGTGTTCTCCTTTTCAAGAGTCTCCTTTACTTTGGATAATTTAGTTTGTGTTTTCTCTAGCTCCGATTGCTGAAGAAGAAAACGATACAGATCACTGACAGTGTCCAAGAGAAAAGGCGACTAGCAACAGTGATCCTAAAATTGTTGTAAAATTTCAGGATGTATTGCAAATAGTTGCTCATAAATAAGGGATGATATGTCTGTCCATTGAGTAGTGTTATGATTGGAACTACTGTATTATAAATTGCTCTCAATTCAATGTAGTTACCACATAAACATTGTCTATTGTTGACTTTGCTCTTTATACTTTCTACATTCTATATCATTTACCTTATCATTAATACGCTCTTCAAACGAGGCAAGATCCTCCTTGTGTTTTCCTAAAAGTGTTTCAATCTCCCGTTCAGCATCTGCAGTCTTCAGCTCAACTGTTTCGCTAAGCTTTCCAACCTTTTGTGTAGAATCTGACAAAGCGCCCTGCAGCTCCTCTATTTTTCTGCAAAAATAGATTCACTGACGTTGATGAGGGTTATTTCTTGGACACATCACATACATGGGAGGAGATCTGAGATAAAATAAACTTGAAAGTAAACATGTCATTTGTTACTTGACATAGATGGAGATCAGACATGTTCGGTATACCACAGGGAATGCATTTAAAATTTGGGTAAAAATGCCAGTATCAGTTAAAGTGGTCGGTATTTTTCATAGATGGGCAATGTGTAACTTCAATTTGACCCAACACATAATAGGTTTATCAAATTCAGAGTATGTCTTTTTCCTTTTCTTGTAGTCCAAAGGTATAATAATATACAAATGCCAAAAGTAAACACATATTTGAAAATGTCACCAAACAAAAAATATAAATTTAGTACATGCATTTATTTTTTCTTATTCTTAATGCAAAGGACAGAAAATTATGAACATAGGCCTCTGAAAAAGAAGTTTTGGATTACAAGTGGAGTTTTCCTAATACGACCATGAGGGCAACAAATGGATGATGTTATGTTTAAATGTTATATTTAACATCTATTAGGTTGGCTGTTATGCTTAATTGGCATTAGTGTATTTCTTTGCCCAGGAAGCACTTCCTAACTTAAAAGTAAATGATCTAAATATTGAAATAATGATGATAAAAGCGAAACTTGAACAGCACAAAGGTTACATGCAAAGCTTTAACAATGTCAAAAGCTGACACAATATTAAAATAGCCAACACAATAATTAAATAGTAAATTTTGTGAGTATCAATTATCAAAAGACTGTCAGTGTATGGTAACGATTTAACATTGAAGTTTTTACTCCACATTAGTAAACACTTTCTGTACAAGTACCTTGCAATGTCTACTTGTGGATGGTGGCAAATTATGATACAAATTCACAAATAGTGGTGAAAAGCTTTCATTATCATTGTGTTGAATTACTTCCCTTGTAAAACTAAATGCTAGGCCGATCTTTAAAAATCCAATGTGTCTTTTTGGAGTGGTTGGAATTATGGAAAGCTCCACTTGGAAGAAACAAATACAGAACTTCCTTAATCTAAAGGTGTCAATGTATACAGACATTGTATGTTGGTCTGACAAAAAGCTCAAACTATTGAACAGTGCTTAGAATGTATGCTATCATCTGTATATATGGGGACACAATGTAGTTGACAGATCTGACATCTTGCATAGATGCCATCAGAACAGGAGAGAGAGAGAACAGTACAAGTAGTATAATTTATGTTACAATACAAACCTCTCTTTCTCGCGGAGCTGCTCAGACATCAAAGTGAGTTGTTGAGAGCTGTCGCCAGAGTTTGCCAGTAGCTCCGCAATCTGCTCCTCCTTAAATAGGAAAACCAAGGCCAACAGCCACTAGTCAACACACCATGCCACACTAATACTAAGCGACAACTTAATAATGAGCCCCGCGCAATGCGGGGCAGCGGCACATAAACAAAATTCAACCCTACTGTCATTGAGATAGAGACAACTGATGCAGCACACATTTAGATACTTGGGGGAGAGGTTTGACCCCTTTGTTCAGAGGTCAGCTGTTAGGAAACTGCTGAGTATTCAAGAATTTAGCTGCACTACTCTATGAATTCATTGAGAAAGACGGGTTGAATCCAGTTGAGTCCATGCGAATGGATGGGGTAGGGGAGTTGTTAGATTACAGTACAAGGAGGAAGTGGGTGAGCTACTTACTTTTATTTTGGACTGAATTGGTATATTTCATTACCCAAAGGAGATACAAAAAATGCAGATTTCCTGTGAGCCTTGATGTTGAGGTTTTTTTCTTTGTTTCCCCCCCCCTTGAGGATTGACATGAAATATTTTGCGTTCATAAAGTTCTTCATCATAGTATAACTAGTATTCGAAATGCTAAGTAAAAGATCAAAGTTATAATCATGTTGGCTGGGGAAGAACACGGCAAGCAGGACAACACACATATCTGACAGCACAGACAGCACATGGACAGCAATGCAACATTCACAGCACATAAACATAAGGACAGCACATCAACAAAGGCTCTAAACAAGGACTCAACATCTATTATTTGCAGACTGCCTGGGCATTTAAATCATTGATTGGTAAAGCATAGACTTCAATGTAACTTATATTCGCAAACTATTTGTTAATAATAGACCTGCTCATTCCCTAGTATTGGTGATGGGTTGGGGTCAGCATATTCCCTAGATATATCCAGAAACACACACTTTTGGGGCCACAAGGAATATATCTGGCTTGAAGAAAGTATACGATTGCATTGCAGCAGATGGTAGCAGTTGAACAGCGGATACATTCTGCACATGTAATGGGGCTCATTCGCTATACACGGCTCAGTGACAGGAACATGGTGGGAATCTCAAGTTACGATTACAGATGTGTAGTCAATAACAGCATGATATCATATTGTTTTGACTAATCACATAGCAAAAATACAGGGGAAGCAATGGACAAAGGGTAGAAATAAGACAGAATTGGCAAATAGGGGGTGGACTGCTTTGACTCAGACATACACTAGACACAAATATACATGTATATCTAAAGGTGTATTGGCCATCATAAAAATGGAGAAACCCCCTGATATAGAAAATAACCATTTCTCTCTAATAATCAGTGCATAGCAAAAACATCCCTTTGAAACTGATCACGAAGGTTTGAATTATATCAAGCAATACGGACAACCACTAAGCCTGCGTTTGGGATTGAAAAGAAAAAGAAAATACTGACGAATGCAGCTGGACAGAAAAAGAAGTGTTTCTGTCTTGAGCACCTCCAAAATTAGGTCACAAAAAGGCTATTGATGAGCCGGTTGTTGGCACTGAACTACATACCTTTTCTCAAGCTTGATCCTTCTTTGGGTAGTAGTAGTAAAAGAGACGGGGACTGGACTTGCCATGGGCATGGGTGAGATACTGGGACCAATGGAATGCGGAGGGGGGGGGGGGTAGGGACAGAAGGAAAGAGAAAGTATTTTACTAGGACCTCACATATTTCATAAAAAGAAGTAAAATCATTTGATAAGCCCTATGTCCAAGGTTGTCCAGCCAATATATTCAAAGGGAGATCAGTGGAAATTTCAGTGTTCTGATTATGACAGGGAGATTGAGATTGGTCATCATGGGTTTGGGCAGAGGATGTTTTAAGCTTGTACTAGGAGAGTGGATGCAGACCTAAAACTATACATGAGCAACATCCCTTTCCAATGCACAGAATCTAACTCTTCTTTGCTAAACGTTCCAGTGCTCACGACCATGAATCTATCTAATAAGGCAAAATGACAGTTGGGGAATGTCCCTCAAATGCCCAAGTCTCAGGATCAAACTTGAGTTCTAGACTTGATTTCCTACAAGTTGAGTGAGTGCAGTGTGGAAGGTACAGAAAAAAGACGATGTTGATGTTATCTTGTGTTGAATTCGGTGTTGGGGCACTGAGCCTACTAAATATGTCTCAAACGAAAATGTTCAAAATACTTATTTTCGAGGGACTGCATCATTTTTCAGGTAGGATGAACTTTGTAGGTGTCATTTCATATCATATATGTGATTTTTTTTTATGGGAAGCACTGTCCTATACAGGATATTCCCTTATTATTCACAAAATCAAAGTTGATACCTTTATTAATTCATTTGTCTATTCATTTCCTTTTAAATTCCATTCTCCCTCTTATATCAATTTCCAAATGAACTAGCAAATTAACCCAATAGCATTAGAAGCCTGATTGTTAGAACACTTAAGGTTTAAATTGATAAAGCCTTGATTCAGTACATGTATTAAACGGTAATAGAAAATGAAGGCTCGTAAAACCAACAAAGCGCAGATGAATTAACAAGGTCAACATCTTGGTTTAAGCATTGGACCTTCTACTGCTTTTGCAGTTAACGAATTTGTTTATGGCGGGAGGAAAAGTTATTACCATGAATAGAATGGAAGGCAATGGGAAAGGTCTAACTCCTCCTCAGTAGGGAGCGACGGAAACATTTGTGATCTTTTGAGAACCATTTATATAAGCTGAAATCTGAAGTCACCATTCATTGCCTAAGAGACCTTAGTATTACAGAACCGTCCCAGATGGCAATGTACAGCACCTTTGGTGAACCTAAACTAATAGTGGTTCCTAATGGGATTACTGGCTCACCTCCAAGAAAATAAAATACTCTCAGGTATAAAGACAATACTATTGAAGCTTCTAGGGGGGTACAGATTATTGTCTTATGTGTAGACTATTCACACAAACTCACCAACTTAGTTTTGTCATCTTCAAGATTGGAAGACTTATCCTCTTGAGCTGTCAACTGCCGTTGGAGATCTGAGTCAAAGAAAGGAGAAATCGTGACTAAATGCAAAGTCAGTCATTATGCATATAACCCAGTGCAAACTCAGATTTATTTGCTCGACATACCTACTCGCACAATGAGAAATATGCCTAGACAAAATGGGAAGGCAGTATCATTCGCAAAGAAACACAAGTGTCATTCTTTGCGAGAAAGTAACCCAAGTGTAATTCTTTATAATTAACTTCTTAAATTCATAGGATGCCCTATGATTAAGATTTCTCATATAATGGCACCTCTAGATAAATGTCCTTACCTGTCAGTTGTGACTTCACTTGTTGTACTTCATTTGTTAATGTTGTATTATTTGTGTCACTCTGTGCCAACTTTTGCATTAATTCTGTAAAGAAACAGATATTTATGGTTCATATTTAGATATTGATGATACGTGTATAGATATTGATGGCACACATCAGTAATTAGCACATGCACATGCTTAGACGTCAATGGTAAATATAGACATTGGTGGTACACACTTAGCTATTGGTGGCATGCACATGTTTAGATGCTACGGTACATATTGAGATATGTACAGTAGATGAAACAAAACTGAATCTCCATGTAAAATGTTTATCAAAACCGTCAATTTAACACATCTATCTGACAAAATTCCTTTGGTGTATGGGGGTAAAGATAACATCCACTCACCATCTACTGTCTCTTGTTGCTTTTTGGATTTACTGCTAGATTCCTGGTTTTCTTCCTCCTGCAATACATAAGATATTCAAATACATAAGATGTCAATTGTGCTCGCATCAATTTAGGTGTGGATTTATTCGGCATTAGTCAGTTCAATATCGCTAAAGAAATATTCACGCTGTTGTGACAACTATATGTAGACGTTCAGAGAAAACATTCCACTTACCAGTTCTGTGAGTCTCTCCTGTAGCTTCTTGACATTTTCAGCTGAATTCTGAAGTTCTTTCTCCAGCTGTGAAATTTTCTCTGCCTTCTGTGCAAGTGCCTCTGAAGTCTCGCTCGCCTGTTCGAAAATCAAAAGAAGTATCATATGATGAGATATGTGAGAGAAACTTGTGGAGATAGAGGCGTGGAAAAACCTACATCGTATTCTTTCCAGGAAACTCAGTTTCATTAGTTACTCTGATTGTTAAGTATGACATATCCAATACGTATGTATTGTATGACCCAGGCTCTATGTATCCATGTTGATACAATCACTGACTGCAGGTACATAGAGATATACTCCTATCTCTAACATCCAGCCAATCAGCACATACCTAGACTAGTGTATGACAACACATTCATCTTTCTATAATGCCAAAAATGGATATATCCTAGATGCAGCCCTAGTCCTAGTTTTATCGATTGTTCTTATTTTCATCATCATGATCCATGATTGCAGCACGGGAAAGTATCTCACCAATGTTGCATACGTGTATCATGACGACGATCCCATGGGGATTCCGTGCTGTCGAGTCCAGGGGCGCCCCCCCCCCCACAATAATGAGGAGGTTCCCTATATAAGCCTATATAAAAATATAGCAGGCCCCCCCCCAACCGAGACCCCCGGACCCCAGCAATAAAAATTTCCTTCCTACGCCCCTGCGAGTTATTCACCAGTTTGGCTCATCTAAACAAAGTAACATGAGTCTGGAAGCATCCTACGGCTCTTAAGGCGTTAGCCGTTTTAGCACACCGGTATGTACACCTACTATGGCATCTACCCGATATAGACTACTGTGCTATACTTGTAAGAAAGTCCCATTTATAGTGACAATAATTTCATTGTATATGTACATGAAAAAAAACAAAAAAAAAACACACGACATAAATGGCTAGCTTCCACACCAAAAAAATCAAATATAAATTATGATGAAAGCCCTTCCATTGACAAGGCAAATTAGCTGCATCGATAGTCTTACATGCCTATCGATCTATGCTCTACACCTAAACAATCTATACTGCACTGGATATTTCCCATCACCATTTTGGGCTGATAGACACAGAGGGCGTTTGGCAGAAGATAAATTAGCACCCTCAGACTAAGGACACCAGCCATTCCACATGCGATATTAAAGCCGAGACAGACATGCCTATTGATTTCTCCTTCTGTGGGGGGGGGGGGGGAGTTGGGCTCTCGTTCCAAGTGTACTGTTTTACTGTTGCATTTAATAACATATCCCTTAAAGGGAAGCCATTTTTGGATATCAATGGTATTACATTATCATAGTATCAACATGTGCAGTATGCCCTACTAAGTATGTATATTAGGTGGAATGTATGGATCTACGATATGGATCTACATTATGGCGACTAAATGACTTTGAATTGTTATTTTGGAGTTTTGAATGCTGTGTTAGAAGAGACTTGTTAAGAATAAAATGTTGTGCTGATTTCCCTGAGGGAGACTGCATGTAAGCCTTCTCAAGAGTCTTCAGTAATTCTACCCGATGGGGCTTGAGTGACTGACCGACTTGCAATCCACAACGATGATCCGTTAGGAACCTTAAATGCACTTGAAAGTCTACCACTCCCAGGAGCAAAGAAAGACCTTCATATTAGACCCCCTCAGAGAAAGTGCGATTGAATTATTCCCTTCCACCTAAAGGCATTAGCATTTCACTTGATTACTTTTCTAACTAGACAGCAATTTTAAGTGAGAGCAGTTCAAATGGTAACCAGTTACCAGTATGGGGGGCCATGGAACAAGAGAGCAGAGAAAGTGGGGAAAAAAACCAGGATTGCATCAGTCCAACCCTATATTATACATTCAGCCTTAGTGATATCCTAACATCAATCTACACCTGTAGCATAATACAGGTATATACTCTTACTGCGATCTGAGAATGGTGCTGGATGAGACCCTCCCCCCTCCCTCCACTTTATTTTGATAGCCCCTGCGGTCACCTACTAAGCCACTGACCCTACTCCTGCCCAAGCAGAACTACTGAGCCATGACTGAGCAGTGCCCCACCCATCCAGGACTGCAGAACAGAAGCTGAGTGTCCCCCACCTCCTACATCCAGTGGTGTGCCTGCCTGTCTACCTACAACCACCCACCCACCCACCCACCCACCCTCCCCCTCCCTTCCTACTATACCCACTGGTGATTGTCTGATGGTGTCACCACCTACCCACCCTGCCCCCTGCCTTCACACCCAACTGACTTAATTTGTGGTGTGACAAGTAGCTAAAAATACAACACTTCAATACTATATTGTAGTTAAGAGTAACACTTGTTTTACTGGAAGGGTGTGGCTGCTATTCAAGGGAATATTGGCAGTGAATTTTGAAACCATAGCATAATATAGCATTCTGTGGCTATATTAATGGGGGGGGGGAGTGTGGTATTCCCTCGAGGGCCCCAAAGCATTAGCAGCCTTTAAAGGGTTAAGAACAGGTACCTGGGACTACTGAGCCTTGACCAAGCTGTGCAGACGGCCCAGATGCACCTGTGGGGCTATTATGGTTAGGGCATTGTATAAGAGACTGCTGAGCCATGACCAAGCAGTAGCCAGGGGGGGGGGGTAGCTCAGGACCATGCAGGCAGGAAACCCTTGGGGGGGGGGGGGCACTTATGGATATGTGGAAACCATGTCTGTACACGAGCAGGAAAGGGGGTACTTTTTGGACCATAGGGGCGGACCCACCCGGACCAGTTGTAAGGGGGTTCTTTTGGGCCCAATTTGGGCAAAAAGGGGAATATTTTAAGACTTTTCGATGGCGAAAGAATTTGTCAAATATTCCAATTAGAACCAAAGTTAGTTTGATATCAAAAGGTATATTTTTTCCTTAAAATCTCAACATTTTATCAGACAAATCCTCATAATATGGCGAGGAAAGGGGTAGTTGGAATTTTGACATTTTTGGCCGGGAAACGGCTATCTTTTTCCGAAAAATCTCAAAACATGGCCAGGAAAGGGGTACATTTTATGTGAAAAATCCGTGGAAAGGGTACTCAAATTGCTAGTTTGTCTTCTTACACTCTAACAGCAGCAAAAGGGGTACTTTTCCAAGCTGATTCCCATCAAAAGGGGTATATTTTGGTTGAATTTCCCCCGCTAAAAGAGGTACAAGTCAAGGGCCATGTAGGGAGTGCCCCCCCCCAGGCAGGAAATCTAGGGACATACAGAGAATCAATTTAGTCTTTGATTTTAACCCTCCTGAAAACACCTTTTTTTTTTATAAATATTTTGAAAAAAAAAATGAAAACAGAATAGGAAGGACATCTATGTCAAGCATTAGATGACAGATAGATTGGAGAGATAATTCACCTCTACATAGCTTTTTTCCTGAGCCATTTCAGACCATTCTACCCACCCCAACATCAATAAGGGTGTGCCTTCTCTATATATAGATATATCTATATAGAGAACAGGCACACCCTAATTATATCTGTGTCTAGACCAATCAAACATCCGTCATGCTAGTCAGGTGTAGTGATCTACCTAAAACTGATCCATGCCCATATATGGTGAACAAGGCCCAAGCCATGTGTGGCTCCTTATGTGGTAATGATTCTATTCCAGTCTCCTCTCCTAGCATAGACCTTCAACCTGCAGGATATCACTGCAACATGACTACCAGTTTCCAACTAAGTACTATGGAGAATGAACACCCACATCTATTTACCATATTTGGTGCATCAACACAACTCATTTGCATTGACCTTTGTAGGAGAAGATTTTAAGGCCACATATACCTACCATGTTTCACCTCATTCTATTATTTCCCAATAACAGATACCTATTTCTTAATCCAACATTACTAATAAATACAGCCATACTGACTTCACATTACATAGAAACAGTACAAAAAGAAAAAAAAGACCTTTTGGTCTATCTACAACTGTTAACTACACAACCTAGTATCTGTTCTTGAAACAACACCCTATTTCTTATGGCCTTATACTCAAATACAAAAGTGGAAATTTCTCAAAAACTGCCTATTATAAACATCTCAAATTTTTCACATCCATTCCATGTCTACTGATCTCACAACTATCCCAAAATGAAGCTCCTAATTACATTAATAAAAAAGTTGCTTTACTATAGAGCTCTATGGACAATTGGGACAGCTTTCACAAACCTCTCTTTTTCTAAACTTTCCACATCAAAGTTCAACAATTCCTGGAAATTATATGCACAAAAATGTTAAACTTTCTCACACTACTCTCTGATTTCTTGTATTTACCTCCACATGTCTGCTATTAAGCACCAACTTTGTCTTAATCTTTTGGCCGAACCCCTATCAGGCTATGTAAAGAATGGGGGGGGGGGGTCGTTCTGTATAGCCAGACATTGATAAAGCATGGCACAGCCCCCTGTAATTATGGACAATCCACTTATTGGTGGGTTGGAGGGGGTGGAGAAAGGGACAACAATAAGTTGATACTCCGCCCCAGCCAACAGTAAATTTAATTTTCAAATATACACCGCAAACTCTTTTATTCCATAGAACACACATCTCCAAATTGCTGATCACACTGTGTTATATAGTGCTGCTGTTATCAGCAGATCGACATTAACCAGAGCCCAAGGACAACAACAGATATTACATCACCTCTGTCTAGTTTGAGGATGAGCGACCATCTCTAGAGCAGGATCAGGGGTTTAGTATCAGGGCACGCTCTAGGCAGAGCAGGAAAGGGATTTGAAACCAATGTCATAATCAATGGGTACTCTTCAAAGGGAGTTTGAGTCATATTTCTATATACATAATTTTGTTAAAACCTGTCATAATGAGCCTTTTTCTTTTATCATGTCTTTCTAGTAGCATCTCTAAACCAAAGCTAATTTAGTGGATTGCCAATAAATCATTCGAGCCTCGTAAGCCTTAGATGATGAGATAACAGTTCAATTAAGTATAGAGCTGACATTTAATAGAGTTGTCGAATCTATTCCTTCTGAACAATGACAGCACGCACGTGTTGTGTTCATTGTAGTACAAGTCTGTCTCTGTATGCTGGGTTTTAGTATGGTAACTAAGGGTATACAACATGAGGGCTATGCACCACTGTATGTTGACAATGTGTGTACATGTACAGGTTACGGTATGGCTGCAGGTGTAGAGGGTAATCACATGTACCGTGACCCCGACTACAAGCCTGAGTCATACTCATCATAACCCATTAATAACATCCCACAGTCTCATTGCTGGGCCTCTGTGCATATAAATCATTATCTCAGCCCATTTACAAATTGAATTGTAGACTGAATAGGCTCAATTCCAATAAAAGTCTGGAATAGGTTGAAATAGACGTGTGGTTTACATGTAGACCTCTATATCCCTATTTCCATACATAACCGACCATTGGAGAAGCAGAGATTTAATGAGTATTGTTTTTCAAATTTGACTGTAATTATAAGCACCAGAAAAAAAAAACAAAAAAAAAACAATCCTGACCAGTCTCCTCCAGTAGGACTGTCACATAACACAAGGATCTCTCACCACTCCTCCTGACGCTTATACCACCAATACTCCCACCCACCCATCCCAGAGAACCCCTAACCCTCCACCTACCTGAATTATCAATGATTGGTGGTGGTCCTCCAGCCCCTGTACCAGGGCAGCCCTTCACACCTTACAGCCTGGAGGAGGTGGGCTTGGATCCCTCTCCCTACTCTCACAGTGGAATTTGACACACAGGAGGGCCTTTACACATACACTGAGATAGCGTCATACCTCCTACCCTTGTCTCTGTACCAGGGTATGTGTGGGGGGCCCGCAGCCTGCCTCACTATGGGCGTGTCAATAGCAGCGTCCCGTCCGCTGTCTCCGCCTCTTCATGGCGGGGCATGTTCATATACTGGGACTAGGGGACGAGGGATGGGTGGTGGGGTTATGTAGTCAACTGATAGGGGCTGCTTCAGAGAAGTGTATGTGTGATATGAGAGACACAGATCTCCATAGCTGCCAAAGTGACATGTTTTACATGTATAAGGGAAACTGCGTCTACATGGTACATACATGCAATGTAGCACCTACATGTAAAGTATTCTCTCATCAATTCCCCACTACCCTTCTTCATCGTGACATGGTCCCTGGGTAACCCCTATTCTCCCCCATCCCTCTCCCCGAACGTGCCCATCCCTGTAGACCAGCTCACAGGGCCCCGAGCAGCTCAGAGCAGCTCCAGTCCAGAGGACACTGGTGCTGAGCAGCAGCCGCCGCCTACAGCCCCCAGGCCCCTCACTGCTCCTGCTGCCCTAAGCAGCACTAGCGTCTACTGATACCAACCTCTTTCTGTTCCCTCCATTTGCTGCCCATTGCCAAACCATACCCTTTAACCAACCAAACTCTCCAGTTTTATCATTATAGTGCATACATAGACAGTCACTCAGGAAGGATGCTCTGTAGGTATACAAGCGGTGCACCCTTTTCCGTGTGACTGCTCGTATGTTAACTCCTGCTGGTTGCCATATCATAGATCTTCTACAATTCCTTTTTACATGTACTATGACATTTAACCTCTCGCGGTGGATATTGTCTCTCTAGAGACAATATAACCCAAAAGGAGAGAAGAGGATGCTCAGTAGCACTCTTGTAGATATTTTATACTCCTTCTGTCTCCTTTGCCCATAAGTATCATTTTAATGATAGTTGAAACCTCAAAATTTATGTCCATGGGAGAATGCCCTTAAAGGGCTTAGGATCCCCAAACACCTTATACACCTCCTTCCTCAAACTGTCCTTAATTCGTTCAGGTCTCATAATGCTTTGTTGCATTATTTATTCCCTTTGGTTGTCATGATACAAGTACAATATCAACAAACTAAGGTTCGCACGATGCATCAATGTACTTTCGTCCTTAGAAAATTGATACCCTTAACCCTTAAAGGTTACAAACCCAAAACATGCACCTGGACGTTTCCCTCTCAGTGCATCAAGTTGGTAATTTAACAAGTCCATTGAGGGAAACTACCGGCACTTTATATGGTATTGTATTCATGAATCATGCCGATGTACATTCACAGCACATCAAAGCATTATGTCGCCTATATCACAATACTACCTAATGGTTTATCATAGAGTCTTTCATACCCCATGGACAATCCACACAGACAGCGGTGGTCGTGATGCAATGCTCTGTAACTACTGCTGTTCAAGGTAACATTGATAGCAGGGCCAAGTTCCGCCTTTATTAGGGGTGCAGCCCTCTGGAAGGCCTGGTGGTCCATGGATTAGTATAGATTAGCATTTCCCGTGGGTACCTCAGGGACTCCTCGGCAATGGTCGCCGCACCATTTACACACTTTATTTGACAATCTTACAAAAAGGCCTTTTTTTTTTCCTTTTGTCTTTTTTTCCCCTTTTTTCCCCCTTTTTTTTTTTTTTTTGGGAGGGGGGGTTGTTTTCAAAGGCCCTTATTTGAGTACCAGGACTGAGGTCTGCAGGCTATTCCATGAGTAACATGGACTACCAATGTTACTCCTTAACATTGGTAAAGCTCGGACGACAAGAGTGTGGGAAGAGACCAGGCAGGAGATTTGGGTCAGTAAGCTGCTTATCTATATGACACACATTAACCCTGGTATCAGCAGCAGCCCCGACATGGCCCATTATCTATGTGTTGAGCTGCTCCATTTATGGGCCTCTGGGCTCGGCTATAGGAGCTGCTCTGGTATAAATGGCAGGATGAGCTGCTATTTTCTTGGGTCTGCTCTATATATGAGACTGGTGGGGTGCTGTTACAGAGTTGATATGAAACTGGGTGAGCTGCTCCATGCAAGGCTCACTGAGCTGCTCTTTGAGCCAGACTGGGTGGGAATCGTGTCTGATGTGGTATAGGAGCTAATCCATTGGAGGATGAGGATTCTGTCTTAAGTTGCTCGATATATAACCTACCATCGCAGCAGTAGGTGTCAGAACTACTTTCGTGCTATTATTCTCCCCTGATCCTAACGATCTCATCCTAAATGGTCAACTGGGACCACTCCATCAACTGCTATATGGCATTACTAATCATTACTGACTCACGGCATCTTTCTTGGAACTGTTGGGAGACTCCTGCTACTAAAATGTATTCTCAGTGAGAACAAAAACGTAATATACCTACGACTTCAATGAGGGTCAGATAGTTTAGCCTTTGCAAAGTGATAAAGTAATATATACGTGCTATTAGCCACATTAAAATGATGACCTCAATTTGCCCTTAATTCTTCTGGACCATTCCCTTAAACAAACAGCTTATAAAAGCCGACCTGCCCAATAGCCGCGTGGACCTGTCTACTTAAATTGCTCTATGAGCTGCTCTAACCTACCATGGCTGCTGCTCTAGAAGCAGGCGGCGCGAGGGTCATAAATCATGCAACGGATACCATCCCCAGCGTGCTAAACGTTCAGGGCCCTAAGGCCAAGCCACCGTCAACTATGGGAACTGAACTGAGATGAGCCTACAAACACACTATATCCTAACCATTATCTCTTTCCTTTTCATTTCTTGGCTTAGTCTTAAGTGCCTTCTTACTGGTCTTTTCATATACCTGTATTCATATTAGTGGATTCCATTTCAATCTTTGAATTGTTCACATTTTGACTTCCCATTCCTCTTTCCCCATTTCCTTTGCAGTATCCAACAGCGATATCTGTTTTATATTTTACGCCACCCCAAACCTAAAGAGTCGAGGTCTCATCTAGTAACAGCATGGAAAGAATTTCCCCTTTCACGATCTAACTACAAGCGGCAAGTAAGTAGTATAGACACACGGGTAATGTATGCAGGTACATAAGGGGTGGCATACGTCAGTGAAGCTGGGGTGGCTCAGGAGACCCTGGAGCAGGTCTGATACGCACGTGGCAGCACTATCTCTTCTCATGCCGATAAGCCTGCCCAGTGCAGCATCATTTGTACCACTCTGTGCTCCTCTATATATACGACTCTGTATATTATATCCTCTAAATACACACGGATACACGGAGCCTTAATGGGGAGATATGTTCATGGGCTATGTTACATTTTAGATGTGTCTTGGACATTTTACTTTTTGTTTATAGCAGAAAAAATAGCACACAAATCATGCAATTCCTTCTTATTTTAATTTCTGTGTGACAGTGCAGTGTTCTCTTTAGACTTTGACATTTCAATACCTCTGCAGTGTCTTGCATGAACGACAAATTTAGAAACACATGTGTACTTCAATCATTTACCACCTATTGTCTTCAGATACACAACTGTTTTGGAAAGCGGGCCTCCCTAGCCCACTTAAAAGGGTCTATTTCTACTCTTTCCTATCCCCTCAGGATGTGTGTGGTGCACATATGTGCGGGCACTGACACATTCCTCTGTGAAATTGTGTAATGTAGTTCTCGCCATGAATATGACCTTAGCTGTCGAAATGGCGTTAAACCTCTATTACTTACTTACTTACTTGTTTTGGAAAGGGTGCTTATCTGGCGCTAGATCGGGGAGGGGGCGGGGTGGGTAGGTAGCGGTCTGGTCGGACTGAAGGAGTCAAAGGGCTAAATAAGATGGTCACATGAGCTGAGTAAGTTGGTTGAGAAGTTGATTGTGTGGGATTGTGGTTGAATTGGGGCCGATGGAGTGGTTTCATGGGACTGTGGGGTTATTTATGGCTGTGCTAGATGGTTGTTTTGGGCTTGGTGAGGTGGTTGTATGGAGCTGGGCAAGGGGGGTGTGTGTGGTTAGGTGAGGTGGTTCTATGGGCCTGCGTGAGGGGGTTGTTTGGGGTTGGGTGAGGGCCTGTGTAGGGTTGGGTGAAGTGTTTTTTTTTTTCTAGAGGGAGGGGGCTTGGTGAGGGATTGGTTTAGGGCTGGGTGAAGTGGTTGTTTGGGGCTGGGTGAGGTACCAGGTAGTTTCGTAGGCTGGGTGACAGGGTGCTGTGGGACTGGGTGAGGGGTGTGTGTGGGGCTTGGTGAGGGGTGTGTGTGGGGCTTGGTGAGATGATTATGTGGGGTTGGGTGAGGTGGTTGTGTAGAGCTGGGTGACAGGGTGCTGTGGGACTGGGTGAAGGGTGTGTGTGGGGCTGGGTGAGGGGTGTGTGTAGGGCTCGGTGAGATTATTATGTGGGGTTGGGTGAGGTGGTTGTGTAGAGCTGGGTGACAGGGTGCTGTGGGACTGGGTGAGGGGTGTGTGTGGGGCTGGGTGAGGGGTGTGTGTGGGGCTTGGTGAGGGGTGTGTGTGGGGTTTGGTGAGATGATTATGTGGGGTTGGGTGAGGTGGTTGTGTAGAGCTTGGTGAGAGGGTGCTGTGGGACTGGGTGAGGGGTCTATGTGGGGCTTGGTGAGATGATTAAGTGGGGTTGGGTCCCGGGGGGGGGGGCACTGACTCTTTGTAGGTCACCCTCAACTGCCGCCCTACCTCCCAGTGATCTTAAATCTGACCGCCCTACTTCACTGATAAGCTGGACATTGACCGCCCCCCTTTTTCCACAATCCCAAATATTGACTAGACCGCAACCCCCCTTCAAGCCTACACCCTCCACCAAGCTGCCTATTGTACTCATGTATTTGTATGGATCAGAATTTTTCATTGTCCAGCACTGAGTTTTTTTTTCATCATTTTCATGCCCTTATATATGGTGTATAAACAATACACTCCTTTCACAATTTAATGGAATTCCACCGCCCTGGTATTAGAGATCTAATGAGAATCCACTGCCCCCCTTTTTCGGGATCGCGTGGGAATCCACCGCCACCGCTCTCGGGCTGCAGTCGGTATCCATTTCTGGGGCAAGTGCCCCCCCCCCCTGGGGGTTGGGTGAGGTGGTTGTGTAGGGATGGGTGAGCGGGTGCTGTGGGACTGGGTGAGGGGTCTGTGTGGGCTTTGGTGAGATAATGATGTGGGGTTGGGTGAGGTGGTTGTGTTGGGCTGGGTGAAGTTGCTGAGCAGTTGGCAGCAGTGGGTGAAGTGGTTGTGTGGAACTGGTGACTGTTTAGGGGTGAGGGGGGAGATTTTTCGAAATGCTATTGAGACCACATCCACCATTACTATGAAAAGAGCTTCCATTTACAGCAATTCCATATTGATTGAAAACGCAATAGATTAAAGTAGCATTTCAACTCAATACCATGTCTGTTGATCTATTGAGCCCTGTCAATAGTAAAAGTTCGATCAGGAGTAAAGGGTGACAGTGGATGGCTTCAAGTTCAAGGTTCATCACATGTGTACACAAGCACCAGAGTTAACATATAATACTTATACAGGCAGCACGATTAGTGTAATAGCAGTCCGGATTAAAGACTTTCTGACTGTAGTAAAGGGTTTTTTAACCTCCTTTTGGCCTACAATTTGATCAAAAATAGAGGCTTAACAAGGCCTCAGGGTCACCACCTCCTCTTTTCAAAATCCTGGATCCGCCAGTGCTGAATAGCTCTGTCTGACCATGACACTGACTAATTACAACAGTGATTGGTAAGTATACACTAACAAGACAAAGCTACCCGCTTGCCCTTGTGAGACAGCACACTAAACCATAAGTGCCATGCCTGTATAGCAGTAAAACTATTATAGAGCTAAAAGGTTCCTCATATGACACACGTTGTTTCAGTAGCGTATATAAACACTGTAGTACATGTAGCTACATATGATATGGCAGAAAAAACCCAGGCTACTCACCCAACCCTCGTCCCTCCATGTAACCAGCCAAAGATCTTGGATAAATCCTGGACTGAAAGGTTTTGTAACTACCTAGACAAATCCCATAATGACAGCCAGAACGATCTCTAACCTCCCCTCTTCCCTTGCGGCTTTCAAAGGGTAGCAGTTGTGACTAAGTAAGAACGTCTAGATGGGGGACAGGTTCCCAGTTTGTATTATACTTGCTAGAGAATAGAGAACTAACTATCTATTCAGAATACGTATGTACCATATTCGTTCTAATAAGTGCACTAGTGTGAAAATAAATTGTTAGATGCTCAAAACCTTAATACAAAAATGGATTTTGATAGGCGCCCCCTCCATATTGCATACTTTCTGTGCATTGAAGGTAAAAATACTACCATAAAACCTCTCGGGGGCCTCTGGAGGAGGTTTACGGTAATTTAAGTACAAGTTGTGATTTATTTGCATGATTTGACAGCAGGGGGTGCACTTATGCCCCCTCAAAAAAAGGGGGGGTGCACTTATTAGAGCAGGTGCGCTTATTAGAACGAATATAGTAAGCTCAACAGTTCCTGGAATTAAGAACTGAACTACAGAATAGTAGAATGACTTTGGTCTTACCTTGGAGCCCTGCTGTGCTTTGTCTGTCTCCATGGTCTTCATCTGGTTCTCTAAGACTGACACTTTATGTGTTAGCTCCTCAATCTGGTCCAGGTAAGTTACTGATGTCTCCTCAGCATCCTTGAACTTTGCCTTCTCATCGGCATAACTTTTCTGTTGGAAAAGATAATCACATAAGTTATTCTTTTCTCCTAAGAATTGAAGTAGTAAAGAGTTAAAGCAGGAGTGAGTTATACCAGTGTTTTGTGAAATGTTGCAATGAGAAAGCTTGTCTCGTGTGGTTTTTAAGCGTGTTTCCACAAGGTAACACATGATCTGGTAGACGATTTCTTTTCATGGCAAAGGGGCTACAGTATAAATATCCAAGTCTAAGCGGGTGAGTCATAATGGGTATGGTACTTGAGTAGCCCTAAAAGGGATACCACTCTGAGGCTGACAAAAACCAGGAAAACCTAGTCATAGGAAATTCATTAAGAAATATATACACAAAAGCCAGGAGTTCCTGGCATCTCTGATTTATGTCCACCACATGATAGAAAGTGAGTAGCACCAAGGGTATAGTACTCACCTTCCACATGGCAATCTCTTTCTCCAGCTTCTCCAGGGTCCCCTTGTCTGACTGCATCTTGCCCTCTAGTTCAGTCAGCCGGGCGATCTCTGTCGCATTTTGTGTCTGCATGAGATGATAGGATAACAACAGAAACTTAACATCCTTTCACAATTCAGAGGGCGTCATATACCACTTTTAAACCACTGTGTCAGTGACCTCTTCAATACTCAAGGCGTTCCTCTACCCTACCCATGATCACTCCTTAGACATTACTTTTTTTGTTGTTGTTTAAATGAACCGTTTAAATGTTGCATACTCTCCCTTTAGTTACATATAGGCTATCTTGATTTCCGCATATATGCCTTAAATGTTGAAAACGCTTCATGTTTGCATACAAATTTTGGTAACATGTATATCTGTCGACATCAGATGCATGATATACGCTCAATACGCTTGGTAAGGTACCATGCAAGTTCAATCACTTTCACTTAATTTTATTGAGATTTCCTTTCAAGAGAAATGATGCACTTAATGTTAAAAGCAGACATTAGTAGACATGTATATGTAATTGGTATGGGTTAGCATGAACTATTTTTGAACTGTTAGTTTAAGAGATTTGAAGTGCGAACATACACACCAAAACCCCACCTCATAAATTGAAAGGCGATTCAAAGTTTATCGGTAAGTCAAAATACCTTGAAATTCACGATTTTGCCCCACCCACGTCATATATATTCCATGGTGAGCTTTTCTTTTTAGGTACCCGGTAGTTAAGAGTAAAATAAACAAGACCAGGGAAAAATCTGGAAGTTCAAATCCCTAATCAGTTTTGATTTCCATTCTTATCATTGCATGGTTCAACACAGGTATATCGTCTTAAATACTAAAGCATTCACTGACTCTATAGTTTCGGAAATACTTTTCTAACATGCAACTGATTTGAATCGTTTGGACACCAATAATTTATTATATTCTTTTAAGAAATGACAAACTGTATCTTTTTTTAACAACTTCAAATTTCAGGTTTAAATCTCCCCTCCCTATCCCCACAGTAAGGTGTACAAAAGTACATAGCAGGTTTCCATCACCCAGATTATACAATCTGCCTGGTTTCCATGCACAACAAGGCATTCATTTTCAACGAGAGACATTTTGTTGGAACGGCGGGGCATGGTGGCGCCACCTGGGTTAATGATTTGTACACAAGGACAGGGTGGTCTGATGCTTCACGGTACAACCGGGTGGACACATGGACATAACCGACAGGCCATGGCCAGACTACACACATACAGGCCATATTCGCACGACATCCTTATACCGTCTTAACATGGTATGGCTCGCTTACTCTCTTCTATTCTCTCATTACATTTTACGATTATTAAGTCAAGCAGTACGGTCCTTTTCCCATGTATGGCTTTAGGTTAGACTTGACTTCCTAACTTATGTATGAATAGATGTAGATTATACAACAATGGAGTGTCTGGGCACAGATATAAACATCTATCTTCTTGTGCTTATTATGAAAAGCCCTTGTGATTAAAACTCACAATGTCTGAATTTGGAATTTGGATTCCAGCTGTATTGATATCGATTCCAGCTGTTTTGATATCAATTCAGCATCTTAACGACATACTTTGCCGGGCTTAATAATAAAGAAAAAAAGTCCAATGCCTAAGCGACAGATGCAAGCCAAACCGCGACACATGTCGTGTGAACAGGGCCAAAATGGGTGAATCTTTAACAGAAAAGTCAAACCACAGCATTTAGGTCACGCACCTTGTCCTGAAAGAAAAACCGCCAGCAAAACATTCAGCTTGCTAAAATCTGTTGTCTGAAATCAACTGTTATAGACAGGCAGTAACTATGTGCTTCAACTTTTAATACTTCTAGGCTTAAGTGTTCACTTTAGTCTGTTTATTTAAAGAGTCCTTTCTTTTTACTTGTCAATTTAGCTGAAGTTCTTTATTCCACCCAATGGATTTATAGTATCAAGAGAAGCAAATGTTACTGGATTTTATTACAAATAAGCTTGCCTGAAGCATGGCGTGAGTTAGCCTCACAAATTTGTAATACAAGTAAAATTTGAAGAAAATATATTCACTATAAGTTAAGATTTCTAAAGCATCGTTACAGAAATTGAACTTAAAGTTACACACTGGAATATCACCTCTTTTGCTAGAAATTTGAAATTCTAAATTTTGGAATTCCAAATTTCCAACACCTTATCCTTAGAACATGTGTAACATCAAGAGCTTTGCGATGAAGGGCACCAGAAACACAAAGCCAAATATTGGTCATGGTATTTTGAAGAAGGTAGAGGTTTAGGTTTCCTAGTCAATAGCATACACCCCAAATAAATGACAGGAATGTAGGTGCATGTAGTGACTAGTGCTAGGGGAGGGGAGGCAGAAGGGATAATCCACTACCGTTTTTGCTGCAAGAATTAGTCGCATTATGAGTCAATGTACCTGTAGTCTATATTGAAATGCTATAACTTGCAATGTTGCTATGTATTGACCTTTACGTGCAAGTGGTGAAGACAAATCAGGAAACTTATTATTTTGCTAGTGCTTTCTTTCTCAGGTGAATGGATTTGCAACAAAAATACTCCAGTGGATCCCTAGCTATAGGTCATGGCTACAATGAACTAGGTATCTACAACTGCCATGATATGATGTAGCACATGCTGCTATATCGAATACAAAGGGGTACTACTGAACACCAACACCCCTAGGCTAGGCACTTACTGATATACTCATCAGTCATATATCCCCAACCATTTATTCTCCTTTTTTCAAAATACCTTGAACCAACTTAGCTGTTTTCTCTCTTATATACAGGGACTACCATACTGTCTCAATCAAATATGTACGAGTCAAAGAAGTATGACTATAGCACGTGTTGCTATGGTGAAACATGCACTACACTCAGGTGAATTAACTACAGTGCGAGGAAAAAAGACTAGAAATATATTACTCATATCGTACTAGTATATCATGGATTATATATTGATATTAAACAAAGCAAAACATTACTTTTTCCAGTATTTCCTGGGTAGAAAAGAAAAAGAAGCAAAGGAGGAGGTTATAAGAGTATACTGCAACTGGATACAACACTTGAAAAACACATAAACCTATATTGCACTTGTAACGTCATTAAAACTTAACGGGAATTGTTGAATAAAATTTCAAATATTCAGTGAAAAAGAACATCTAAAATCCACTTCACTGGACATATATTAAAGGACAAATGTGGCTTACATTACAGCAATTACAGCTATTTGAATTAATCATAGGTCGATCTTATTCTTCGAGATCTACTCACTTCAAGGTCTCCCTTATTGATGGCCTCTTCTTCAATGGTAAACTGCATGTCCTCCACTCGCCTGGTGGAAGAATTGTGATTTTTTTATTAAACATCTCCATGAAAAAGCTAACTAATAAAATAAAGAGTATTCCTTGAATAAGACCTGAAGAGGTCTCAAGATGTAGGAACACAGGTTTTCACATCTAAATCTTCAAGTGACAAATATTTCTGAATGTTAGGAAATGATATACATGTATATCAATAGATTAAGATAACTGGTAAAATAGTCCAATATCCTGTCGAAAACAATTGTAACGGTGAGTTACAGTGATAGGAATGATAAGTGTCCTGCCTGACAAAACAATTCGGAAAAAAACTAACCTCTTCTCTTCTTCAAGTGCATTGGTGAGCTTCTTCTTGGCTCCTTCAGCTTCTTCTAAGGCCTTCGATAGTCGCTGTACCTGCTGGTCGTTTTCATCCAGGGACCGTTGGTGCTCGTTTCGCAATGCCAGTAGCATATTTTCAGACTGAAATCCAACCAATATAACTGTCAACAATTTCTAATTTATGAGCCATTCCTTCTCACCAACTTCCTATCTTATTGTACTGAATTTCTGTTTCTTTCTTTGCAATTTTAATGTTTTCACACCTGGGGCTCTTACTATTTCCTTGTAGTTTAGCCTTCAGTTAGCTTACTTGGTGACACCAATATAAATAGTCTGGTATTGGTCTCTACTGGGGTACTAAACTACATTCACCGTACTTACCTCATCCACTTGTTGTGCGGCGCGTGCCAACTCTGACCTCTCCATGTCTCGCTCCTTTAACAACTGTTCTATGTGGTCCTCTTTCTCTTTAAGTGCTTTCTGTACACACCATTGGAGAAAATATGAATTATAACACAAAGCCTATGACGATATTCCCTTAGCTCCTGCTGTTTATCAACCCCAGGATTCGCTATGCGCTCTTTAGGAGAGGGAACAGATAATTGATTTTTAAAGTTTTAATCAAATTTTATTTTCTAGTTAGGAGTACTCTGGACCCATAGAAATGGATCTTCTCTGGTAAATTCATTATGGATGACCTGAGACTTATGTCAAGGTGAATATTGATGCCCCATTGACAATGCACTAGAACCTTGTATTGCACTCCTGCATTGAATAACCAGCATCAAATCCGCACGATTACGTCATAGGTTCATCACGCATACACACTGCACTTTTTGAATTCAAGATGGCGACGGCCGCATCAAAACAGAGAGAACCTTATTAAATGTGAGACTTAACATACACCACAAAGAGAAAACTGAAAATGAACTCACTTGCAGCGCTGTATTGGTTGCGCTAAGGTTGAGTGTGGTCGGTCTGGATGTTGAAGACTTGGCATTCTAGAATTAAGAGTCCACCAAGGCAAAATGAAGCAATTCTCTCTGACTTTGACAGAAACACAGACTTTGACCCACTCAAAGAGATCAAAAGGACATTATCACGGACAACACAGCCTTAATAATGAACAGCTTGTTAAGACACACAAAACACAATTATTGAAAAAGTATTGGTACTACATTTATCAAACACTTCTAGTCAAAAATTATATACATATTTTCTTACAACAGATGTAATTTCAGTGAGCTATCTTGGGGATATCCCCCTATTAATAAAAGGGTAAATGTGATATATTCTGCTCAAAGTCAATGAACCAGAAGTGCAGCTACAAATACATAAAGAGTGTGCATTAGTAGTAGATCAGCCATCACTACAGCTAAACCAATCCATACCAGCCCTATGGAGTTTAGAAGGTGGGGACAGACATTTTTGGTATGGAAGAATGTATACATGAGAAAATGCCAAACTTAGCAGCAACAGAAACTAAAAATTTGGTGTTCATTCAAAATAAAGAGTTTTTCATCTGGCTCAAAAGAAGCTATGGTAGGGGCAACTATGCACAACTTTAATCCAATAAAAGTAGATTTGCAGAATTCTACATATTGTTGATAGAAACAATAATTTTTGGAAACCTGTTTGGCAGATTTCTGTTCCCATATTAAATCTAAAACGATAAGTCCTTATGATAATGCCCATTTTCTATTTAAACACCACTCATCCATGATTTCTACAAGACCTTCACCCTACACCCATCCATGACTTCAGCACGCTAGATACCAATCAACCGTCCTTTTCCATCACCCGGACTGGCTATTTCATCATTTATGGCTTTACGACCGACCACATGATAACTCTGTAGTATGCAACTTAACTGCTCTTGTATCCTTTCCATATACAATCGGTGGGACTGAGATTATACAATTTTGAATTTTAAGAATATTTTAGGTATTTCATATAAGTGCATTAACTTGACACAATAACCATCACCCAGGTTGTTTAATCAAGCAGGGAGAAAGCTTTAGGGATTATTATCCTATTCTAAATATATATGTTGAGAGGCAACATTACCAATAATAACTATAATACTACCAATATGAATGCAAAGTTAGCTACTGAGACTCAAGACTCTTCATCGAATTCACAGCGAAATGCTGTAAGCTTCGCGCATTATGTATTGTGTGTATGGTTGTGTGTAAAGCCGAGTTGGTGCATCCGTGTAACCTTCACCATAGCAGTGGCTCAATGCGCATTATAGGACATCGAGATGGATGATGACAATGAGGTGAAAACCAACCTGGGGTGTAGCAGCACCTTGTATTCGATGTATGTGGTTGGTGACTGCGTCCTAGACACGAGAGACCATCATCGAGCAGCGTCAATAAGAGTAGCACAGTGGTGCCACCTGGCAGCACCAGCTGCAAGGACCCCTGGTGGCGAGTCGCTGAACGATAGCGACTGCCTCCACCAGTGACCCTTGCAGCGGTTTCTCACATTACTGTCTCTTAACTTTCACAGGCTCAGGGAAGAAAGTCCAAGACTGAGACTTATTTTCATGAAGTTAATTAACCAGTGAACCATGCGGTGAGCGGCAGGCAGTAGTGGTCAGTAAAAGTGAACTTTGCCTCTTTTGTGTCTTTTCATTACAACAAAATAATTGATAGTGCAAATAAACTGAACTTTGGTAGTTGTGTATCTCTTAAATCGACTAGAGGCAGTGGTTGGGGGTCAGTGAGTAAGATAACTTGGGTTATTAGAGGGAATGTACAACCTGAGAAGTGTTGCCATAGTTACTATGCTTATTGAAAGGAACAAAATGCATGAAAGGTACATCAGTCAAGATTGAGTGTTGGTAACCATAATGAACCATGGTTACCTGACATCGTCAGAGTTGTTACCATGGCGCTATGGAGGCTGATGACATGGTAACTGAACACAATCAAGGCTGATATAATAGATTGCTATAAGGAATTGATGTTAATACCAAAGTGACAAAGTATTAAGTCGATTTCACGACAACATAATCAAGACTGGTGCCATGGTAACCAACACAATCGAAGCTGATGTAATTGGTTACCATAAACATTCAAAGTTGATAACATAGTGACAAGGCACTGCAAATTTGATGTCATGGTAATCAAGACAAGGTTGATGTCACTGGTTACCACTCTCAAAGTTAGTGTCACTGGTACTATGGTTACCTGGTGTTATCAAGGCTGACTCCATGGTAACCACAACCTATATTCACAATACAGGCACATCCAATTGTTACAATACGTAATCAAGGCTGCCATGGTTGCTAGAGATAATCAAGTTGTATACCATGGAGACCAGACACAAATCATGATTGGCACACCATTTACATTCAAGATTTACACCTTGGTGATCTTCATAGTGCTAGGAATGTTCAATTTGTGCAAGAAAGAATAGGGGTGGTTTGTGGGTATATTAGTGCTTGAGGAGGGAGGGGGAGGGGAGATATATGATGATTTATGTGAAACCTTTACATTTCAAATTCAGTTCAACCTTTTACTAATCATACCATGAGGGTAATACTTCATTTGGTGGAGGTAAATCAGCCGAAATACCATCTAAATCTTTACATTATGTTTTGGTATAAAATTGTCCCTACTGCTTATTATACTAAGGCAATCAAATAAAATTCTTGGTTGAAATATTAAAAGATTGATATTTTCACATAACTTTGTCATGCAGACATACAAAGCTTTATCGTCCATGCATGGGGTATGGCTGGGTGCCATCTTTTTCTATTGCGTAATAAGCATACACATTCAGCACAGTTGAACCATGATTACGAATTAAATAAGAATGATTTTTTAATAGAATAATAATAATAAAAAAAAAAAAAAAAAAAAAAAACTACAACTATCAGGATCCACTGTAATTTTGATTCATTTATATGAATTTCTCAAATGTTAAAGCATGACTGAATGAGCACTACGCTTATAATACAATTTCTACATCAGATCATTAATGGTATTGATTATCTACAAGATGACCCATACAGGATTAAATTTGGCTTCAGTAAATTTCATATACTGGAGTATATTATAAACTGTCTGAAGTTATTCAATTCTTTTAGATGCAATTTGAGGGAGTGAGTGATATTCTTAACAGCCATGTGACGTGCTGCTTATTCTAAAGGCTATGTTAAACAAAACAGAAACACATGTTAGTATCAATCAGTCATTCAGACCAACCATTGACAAACACAAGTTAGTGTGAATCATACGAAACAAGTATGTGCCTTCTCAGTTTTGATGTTATTATCTAAACTTAAATACTGTGAAGTATTTGACGTAATCAGCTCATTATCCGTTTTCTTTTCAATCTCTTTTCTTTTTAAGTTCAATGTAAATACATGTTCATAATTGAATATTCATTTGACACATAATTATCCCACTAACTACGTCAAATGTACATATAATTTACTATATATAAAGAGAATCAGATGCTCACTAATGAACAAAATTAATGTAAGTGAACTGCAAGTTTCTCTGATGTCATGCACTTAAAAACGTGTGGGAGAATAAAGTATACTCTATATTCATGATAAAATGCTTTGAATGTTTAAGTCCAATTACCGTAAATCCCCGGTCATAAGCCGGATTTTTTTTTCCTATTTTGGGCCCAAACCGGCTTCTAAATTTTTCCCAAAGTCCCCCCCCCCCGGCTTATGACCGTTTTTTTTTTTACTATAGAATAAAGAGAAAATGGGAAAAATTTGACACCAAAACCGGCTTATAGGATTTCCCTAAACTCACCCCCGGCTTATGACCGGGGCCGGCTTATGACCGAGGATTTACAGTATTTATGTTAAGTTATTATTAATACAAACTGAGAAGGCAAATACAACTGATAGCATGGCACATAAATATGGAAGACATACTGAAACGGGATACCGCCATTCTCTATCTATAGCTCAACAATACAACTTCATGCCAAAGTTCAGCAGTGATTCAATGAATTGTTTGCCAAACAGTACACAAACGAGTTGCTGAAAATGGGTTAATGTTTTTTTGGGGGGAGTTGCATAATTTGACTTCTACTGCTAAGGAATTTTAGATCAAGTTCTGGAGGACTATATCTTATCAAAAGGTTTTAAAAGCAGGGACTAGAATTTTAGAATCTTAAATCATTTAAGCAAGAGTACTATTCAATTTATAGTTTTCTCATTTACTGATTATTGACTCGAGATTATGAAGTCAATTACTCACACTCCCAAATACCAAAACTGGATTCTCATACATTTATATACACTATGGTATCCCGTTTCAACAGCAAATTGAAGCACAAGGTACCCTTGAGCGCAAGGACACCTAGTGAGCAATGGGCGCAATGTACAGGGACAAGACTGCCCCCTAGTGGTGCATAATGGCGGCGCAGTGACATGCTGCTGGCTAGTGCATTCTTTGAAAATCAATTGGCAGCGTTGGGGTTGGCATTTTATTTTCTGTTTTGGGTTTGATGATATATATTTTGTTTTAGTTTAACGGGGTGTCCAAAATGAAAACCCAAGCGATTCCATATTGAAACCAAAATAATTCCAATTTCGAAACTGGCCAGGTATTGGAGTTTTGACTGATAGAACTGTTTTTTTTTTCTTCTTCCCAAATGTGTTGAATATGCATAAGGGCATATTTGCTATACCTGGAACCTCAAGGAAATCAGTGTGAAATCATGCAGTCCTAAAAGTAGGAAGAAAAGGCTTCCTTTACAAGTATGTCAGCTGCAAGAAGGATAGGCGAAAGCAGAAGGGGAGGCAAGGAGTCTGAGGAAAATGGATGTTATTCTATTGACTATACAGTTCTAGAGCTCTCCCAAAAACGAGATGTGGAGCATTGTTTCTGTGGAGACCTGCATGTGGTCGCATAAGAGTCTTATAGGAGTCTAATTTAAAAATTCTTTGAAGTGCGATGTTTAGGAGAATTAAGAATCTGTTGCCAGAGGAAATAGCTCTTGTCAGATGAAATAGAAGTGCCCAGACATCTCATGTTGGTTGAAATACCAGCAGAGAGCAATTGACAATAATGAAATGTCTAAAGTCGTTTTTTTCCCTGATTTCAATATAGCTGTACAGATATTCTGTTTTCGATAATTTGGTGACAGAGTATGCACACAAATGTTGTTTGTTTCTAGTTTGAAGACAATAAAGATACTATTACTTGAAAGATAAAACCAGAAATAGGGAAATATTAGATACAGGTTGACTTTGATGATACAGAAGACTCATTGACAGAAATAGAGGAGCTGAAGACGTTAAGAAATGCAACATTGCACAAGGACAATACACTTACAATCATACTGCCTGACATTAACTATGGAGGTTACTATCTAGAACTAAAAGCATCAGCAATAGCAATGGAAGCAATGCGATTTTTCTCTCTCATAGTTTGAAAGCAAAGCGTGACTTGAAACTCTTAGTCTGTATATTATCTGTGTGTTGATGATTTTAGGTGAACTTCATTTTATAATGCATATAGGTGAATACTTGATGAACTGCAGACTGTGGCAAATAGTTTGAACACATTACTTTGAATTATAATATGGTTCAGTTAAGAACGCACTGAGACACTAAAAATAACGAAATATAATCAGGGATATGGATGAAACATACTGATATGATCATACATTCTTAGAGGAAGAGTTGAGATCTCAAAGAAAAAGATATTGTTGAACTTGAGCAACCATTGCCAACATGGCCTCCTGCTGGGTTTCAGAAGAAAGGGGAAGTCCAAAGAGTAGCTCACGATGATGTAGGCTTCATAGTAGAGCAGTAGGGAGCAGTTCCCATAGGTCAGCTACAGAGTGAGGTAACAAGGGACTAACACATAGAACAGCACCTCAACACCTCTGTGCAGCATGCCAACACATGCTCAATGGGTTAACCATGCAAGTCCAGCCTCCTACACACTTGAAGTCATCTGATTTTCCAACCCCCCCCCCCCGTTAAAATTGGTAAACTGACCTATTTCCAAAGCATTTTTCTATGTGTTACTGGTTTTCTTTGTTTTGATAAGAAGCCGGTATGAGTAACATTATTAGGTATCTGTGAGAGATGTAGCGGCAAAAAACTGAACACAGTAAATAAAGCATGTACGGTACTTTGTTAAATCTTTACCAGATACATCAAGAACACTGGTGTATGTTTTTGACCCTATTGTAGTATATCAATGCCTTTTATGTGAACAAATGTTCAGATGGAGCCATTTTATTGTAGTTTAGATTCCTTACACCAGGTGTCATCGTCTACATGAAGCTCATGGTTGTCACTCATATCAATCAGTAATTTCCTCTGTGATATTCCTGCGCAATGTCTGAAATCACTTCTTGACGATCACCAACCTTACGACTTCTTCTCATTCCACTAAACCCCTCTCATCTTAACGTACATTATACATTACTAGGACAAATGATATACATGTTAAGTTTCTCTACTTCTGGTTGAGATTGGCTGTCCATGTGAAACTTGACGAGTTAATAGTGTAAGTCCACTACAATGCTGCACACAAATCATGCCACACACATTTACCACACGTCACTCACTATTTCAGCACGTTACTGCACTAGTTTGATTTTCACTTTTATCTCAAATATAATTTCTGCATCCTTTCTCATCAAATTTTTCCATAAATTAATTTTGTGTCATTTCTTGGGGATTTCACTAGGACTTTATATAACCTAATCTACTAACCTCTATTAGACACTCCTCACGTACAAGGTGCATCTTGACTTTAGGAATACCGTCTAAGTTGCACCTTAGGTTCACTTCATCTACCTATGTTAATTATGTGGCGTATACTCAAGGCTTTATAGTAATACAAAGGTTACCTTGGGGACTACATGTAATTCTAGATTCTGTAAAAAGTTTCACTATGTCATCACTGGATAAGTTTGCATACGTCGTAGATAACAAAACGGAAAAAATACTCTTTTCATCCATATCAGCCACTTGCTCTCCTCTAAAACTGGTAGCTAAATCCTGTTGAAATTGCTTTTCTCTTTTATCTGTTTGCCTTAATTTCTAAGTTATCATGTTGCGAAAAGTTTTATCTGTATAATGCAGACTATCTATAGGGGGGGGGGTGTCTTTTACATAAATGCATTGGACATCTCATATGTGGGGAACTTCGAAATATCAGATTAATCTTAATAGATTTAGGCAATTCCATAATTAGAGCCTGAATGAGTCTGTCTTCTTAAAGATTACTATGAGTCAGTTACATGATATTGATAGTGGGTTGTCGGTGTCAACATTTGGACTGGGTAAAGGGCCATAACTTTAAAGTGCTGTTGTGGGTATACTGACCATTTCACAACCCAACCAATCATCAAGAGAACACTCAGAGACTTTGTGACACTCCAGACGCCAAGGAGACACAGGTCAGTAAAGGCAGAGAGCATCAGTTAACACATGACCAACAGGTGAAGAGCAGGTAAGTGGTAAGTGGTGGTGGTAGTAGTAGTGGTAGGAGCAGTGGTGGTGATATAGGTAATGGTAGTCATTTGTAATGCTTTTCTTCTGTGTTTTTGATTTTCAGAAAAGGAGATAAATCTTCAATAACAAAAAAAAATTTAAAACAAAAATTCATCCTTTCTATGCAAAAAGATGTGAACGTCATTGGATTAGAAGAGAACAGGTTAGGACATTTTGCACAAACTTTACCGTATAAAGGAAAGTCTGTGAAATAAGCCTGCGGTGAATTATGAGGGTTATAGGGTGTGAATGTCTTGTAGCTGACACGGGTGGATTTTTTTTTTCTTGTTCTCCTTTGTCTTGTAGGCAATTTCTTAGATTTTGGTGGATTTTTGATAGCTGAGTGATCTGAATTTGCTTCTTTCTGGGTTGGCCAGAATATATCGATCACCTACGTAAGGTGATAGTGTAGTGGGTGGGTGAGTCTGGTTCATGACTATATATATGAAAGGGCAGGATAGGGAGGAGACAAACCCTACAACCTGCCCTCTCTTTTTTTTTTACCGTCATAAATTTATTTTTAGAATAGGTCATATTTTTCCTGACCGGGAAGAGGAGATAATCAAAAGATGCAGTAGCCATGCGGCATGTACCTGGTTGCTTAGCGACGTGACGCCCAATCTTACCCGACTCCGGGATACACTTGAAGCACTGGAGCCTATGGAGGATATGGAGTCCTGGCTGCCACTTCGCTCCCGCGACAATGACATACCGAGTCCATACTTGGGGACAGAGCCCCGCCGTGGGCTAGGGGTAACCATGCCCATTGGTCCTGCACTACTGCCTCCTCCTGATGCCTTGGTGACTTTGTGTACAGGTGCAAACAAGCCATACATAGGCTTACATGAAAAGTACCTGTCAGGGAAAGAAATTGATGAGTTCAATTTTGTTTTCTTTACAATAATTTGAGTTTTAAGAATGAAAATCATAATAGACAGTACCTACATTAGATAAACATTGATGTAGGCATATCATAATTTGATAATTTTGATGTGTGTTTAGCATGTTTCCGTCCTTCAATCCTACTAACATACCTTTTACCAGCCACTGCACCATCATTTTTTCCATCACTTTTGTCGAGCTCAACTCCTGCCCAGTCGCCTTTTGCAAAGTCTGTTTTTCCAATGTATCGTAGTACTCCAGTTTTGCTACCACTGACTAAGACACGATCACCAACAGAGATGCTAAATGGTCCACTACCATCTGATGTTGGTGTTAGATCTGCCACTGACCCACTCCTTGAGGCAGATAAGTTTGTTGTTGAGCCAGTCGCTGTTTTCCGGGTAAGTACTGACCCGGATGAAGTCTTTGGTGCCACTCGGGACCCTGGGGCTGGAAACACTGAACTGCCATTAGCAGCTTTTGCCTTGGAAGATGCAGGAGTTTCTGGTTGGGTGAGTGGCGGTGTGGCTGAACTGTTTGAGGCTGCATCAACTGGAGCACGCGATAGTTTGGTAAGGCGAGCAAAGACGCCTCTCTTGGGTTCACACTGGAAATACCGCACTCCAGCCACAGCACCATCATTCTTGCCAACTGGTGTGTCGAGCACGATACCAGCCCATTCACCTGGTGCAAACTGAGTCTCCCCAATAAAGGCAATGTGGCCAGGTTTGGTGCCTCCTACCCACACCCGGTCACCGATGATGTAGTCATCGCTTTGTCCCGCCACCGACTGCTCCAGCTCTGGACCTGTTGGGTGAGGTACACAGAAGATTATCAGTCAAGAATGACATCAAGATAATAGAGCAAGAATATCATAGCAATGCAATAAAATAACAGTGTGAACAAATTAGATGCATTCAAAATTTTAAGAGAGACAACCCTAAAAAATGGAAAGATATAAAAAAAAATGACTTCGGTTCATCGGTCTTCATAAAATCTTGGGGAATTGACAGATTTATTTATCATTACCTAAATATGTAAAGAATGGATGAGGGTTTGAAGTTAGATACCAGAAGATATGCTTCAGCTTTTCTACAGAATGGGAGGACTACTGGCATTATGAAATCTCTACATCAGTGAAAGAAATTCATCAGGAAGATGTGCAGAATATTTCAGGAGCAGCTTCTATATTTTCTATGGTAAATAACACTCTATTTTGATGTCTTTTTTTTCTATGAAAAAGCGATATCTCTTTTATGCACTGTAATTTAAGGTAAAAACCTAGGTACATGGTGTAAGTACATATGTTACAGTTAATTGCAGATAGATTTGTTTAGACTATCGTTAACTATAGGTATTGGTGCTGGGAACATGGCCACTGTGTTTATATAGACTCACATTGGACAGTCACTGTAGCAAGACGTCACAAGGCTCTGTAGGTAGGAGGTGGGGTGGGGGCAAACAGCAGATGCAAGGTCTACAGCATAGGATGGGGAAGGGACATTGGATAAGTATAGGCAAGCTTTGAAGCCAACACCAATAGCTTGAATGAGGAGGCATGAGACACGCCACTGTATAGTATATAATATGTATATATTTTGCAATTTTAGATGTGGTGTACCGCTGAAGATTTCTTTTCAAAAAGACGCACCAAGGAAAACATGTGGAGGAAAAAATAAAGACATCTACAGGGTATGTTCTTTAAGTAAACCATATTAATATACAGACTTGCAGGATTTACAGCGCTTAGTTTCATAGCACAAACCATGCCTTCAAATGTTAAATACCGGTAGGTGTATATTGTATGCACCAGTCTGTAACAGAATCATAAGTTTCCACCCCACAATAAAATCCCATTATCACTTGTCGACAGGTGTGAAAGCTCTAGTTCATAATCATGAAGAGATCTGGTTGTTGGATGCTCTCGATAACAACTGTGAATCAATGTTTGCTGAAATAAATCAATACCACGATGCATGACACAATGCTGCAGGCTGGCCATGCGCACAGTACAGGACGATGCGGACGATACACTCGACCAGGAGCAGCATCTTCAGCACCAGGTCTGCATGCCAAGGCTAGTTAGTTGTCAGTGGAGGCCCATCACAGAATAAACCCAACCTCAGCTTTTGTCTCCATCATTATCTCTACACATTACCATTACTTGTAGGATCTAAAAATTCAGTATCATGATTATAGTTCTTCATCTTTGACTTCTTTGGTACGAACAAAATACACAAATTTGTACTGAAATACATGTATTAAACGTAAATGATTAACTGATAAAAGAGAAGACATGTAATGATCTAAATAGGGTCTTGAGATAGGAAGGCTATCTAATTCTGCAACTTACTGATAACAGGGTATCATTGAAAGGAGCAAATGACTTAAAACTAATAAATTCAAATTCAAGGTTGGCAGATCTGAGATTAAATAAGTGATTAGAAAAGGAGAAATTTGAAATTTAAAAGAATCCAAGAACACTAAAAGACTGATGAACTGGGTACAAAAGTAGGCAAATCAAACTGTAATAGCACTGTAACCTTAGCAATTTATAATTCGAAATGATCGAAAATTAAATGGAGTAGCGATGAAGGTAGCTGAGATTAGGGCTTTTCTTGTATTACCACTTACTCATAAGTAGGATGAGTACATAGCTAGTTTTGGGGGCATGGAATTTGGTTAAGAAGCCCCAACCCATAGCCCATTGCCCATGTAAGTTCAGACACAGAAATCTCAACCTCACAGTATGCAACCACAGATACACATATTAAATATATACATGCACCAAATCAATTTTCTAAAATTTCTAAAACAAAAAATGGCATGCTTTAATTTTGCTAATATCCAAAATTCAAATCTAAAGAATTTGTCTCGTGATGATTTTGTTTTGGCCTGACTGTTTCTTTTTCTTATTTTCTTATAAGGGGCAGCATTATTAAAGTGATGGGATTATGAGAGGAACATCTTCAGTGGTATCTCTAGTTGCACCCTAGGCACTAAGGACCCTAATACACCCAGGGCCCATACATAGTACTGAAGGGCCATGGGTGGTGAGGGTTCTAGTTGGGGAAAGAGTTAAAGAATTAGGGATTAGGGTGTGGGTCAGACTTATTCTGCAGGGTGTTGTGTCCCTACGCGCTCCACTCCGACGTTACCTGGGTTCTGATGGATCAGATGGGCAGCATAATTTTCTGCGACCTTTGTCGATATCCCAGCGGCGCGAGCCGACTTTTCTAGAGCACCTTGAGGAGGAGGAAGACACAAACACTATGGAGGTGCATGCAATGTCAATTTGTTTCATGACTCTGATTAACTAAAAGATATATTGCGATAAGTGCGAGCTAACCAAACCACTTCCACCTTAAACAGTTGGACAGATGGTTTGTTTCAGCACTCACCAGATATAACTGATCACATCACAGCTATCTGATGAAGAAGAAACAAAAGCTTATTTCTACTGAGTCATGAAACTGATCGAAGAAGGTTATACTGTGCTGCAACTTGATCTACACATTTTTCACTTCACTGAACCGCACCCCCCTCACAAAACTAGATTTGGAGAGTCACTGCTGCTGTGGTATAAAATGTGATCATATGCTCCATATTATAACCTTCTTTGTAAAATATGAAAAATAAACCACAACAACAACAAACCACACAAATGGGTCAGAAAGACAGGTCAACGGTCAAGCTACGGTAAAGAAAAATTGTCAAAATTGAAGGATTATCCAAGGCCATAAACTTTGATAGTTAGTTGGTCGGTCTAAAATAGTCCTGAGACTATGATAGACCAGCCAACAGTCAGTGAATCCTTGTTACCAAATCGAAAGAAAATTCAAAGGTTTATCGTAAAGTAGATATTTTCCTCTTAAACAATTATATAAACATTCTAAAAGAAAAGTTGCTCGAAATTGTTTCATTTGAAGACAAGTCAAGTTTGTTCTGTAAAATTTAGGCAAAGGTTTTCAAAAAAGTTTGGAAGTCGATAGTTCTTATCACCTTGCGCAGCTTATGACTATCAAATTATCGATCACATTAACCAACTTGCTGAAGCAACTTATATCTACTGACCACTGTAACAAGTTAAATTGATTAAGAACACTCACAAGTATTAGAATTCTTTGTTAAAACACGCATTTCTATTTGTCTCATACCTATGTACATTTCCAGTTAATCTCAATATTTCATTTTTTTATGAACACTTCACATCAATCCAAAAGTATCTACATATTATTACAAATATATGTCACACAATCTGATATATTTGTTGTACAATACACTTTGTTTTAATGATCACACTGTTAGATTAGGTCTTAAAATCAACCAATCAGTGCCATGCTTACTGAAGCCGAACCGGTAATCACTAAGGTAACCTGGCAATAGCGAAAACTAGCGCTGAAGCGACATTGACTTCCAACACATGAAAACATTTGAATACACAATAAAATACATAAAGCTTGCTGCTAGATAAATCACAATTATCTTGGTTCTAGATAAACATACCTATTTTACCTACAGAGAAAAATTCAAAAACTTTGATATCTGTAGATAAAATTGTTGAATGAAATTTTTTCTACAAATATGTCTGCTAATATTCAGCATACACATCTTGTTAGCCATGACAGCCAAAGTTCTAAAATACTTCTTGATTTATGAGATTAAATTTGATTTGAACACCATCACAGCTGTCAATCAAGATTTCAAGTTCATTGATTGTCAATGCTTAGTTCAAAATTAATCAAGTTGGCAATCCATGCGCAAAACCTGCAATGCTTTATCATTTGTTTTGCTGGTATAAGCACGCTAGCAATACCATTCTTCCTATAATCAACGCAAACATTTTATTCCAACTATATTTGTAGACCTCTCTTCTGAACAAAAATGGTATTCAACATTGACTCATCATGCTAGATGTACCCTCATATAGCGCTTATCGCAGAACAAACATTTGTTTTATGTACCACACAGAAATATTGGTAATATGCATGCTTTGTTTGATCATGAACAATAGGGGTCAGGGTGGATGATAATCAAAAGAAACACATGATGACTACTTACTCTGTGCGCGGCTGCTGGTGGGAGTGGGGAGCCCGGAGCGCGGGGTGGGCAGCCCAGACTTGGCCTTACTGGCCGCCGCCTTCAGTCCTAATGACGGCAATTTGGACATGATGGTAGGTTGTCTGAATATGTCACCGACCAAGCATCGTCAATTCCTCCTGCAAAGAGAATTCAGACCTTTAATAACAATTTAGCCATAGCGAAATTGAGCTGGATAAAAAGCATTTTATTGAAATCTGAGGACCTGATTGTCTATCTGTTATGAGCTTCTATAATTGTATCATCAAAAGCTAGAGTCTACTTTGTTACACGTCCTCTGTGATTTTGGGTGCATGGATATCAGCACTCCTTTCATGTCCTAACATGTGCTAACGTGTCATATGTTACATGTTAAAAACCTACTGAATTTTCATTGCCAAGGTAGGGGTCGAACCTGCAGCCTCCTGATCCCAAATCCAACTTCCTATGCATTGCGCCACAGGGACTGACGAGAAGTGCTTGGTTAGAACCAAGTCTCTATAAGTCATTGATATGGTTGTGATCCCCCCACAACAACTCTCACATGCACAAGGTTAGAATAGCATTCTAATTATAGAGGACTGCTGGACGCATTCAAACCAAGCCAAGCCGGGCGCCGAGGTGTGTGTATCCCGTTGATCTAGTGGGTAGCGCATTGCGCTCAGCTGCTAGAGGTAGGCGGGACGAGTCCCGGTCCAGGCGAATCTTTTTTTTCGCCATGTGTACACACACTATGGCAGGCTTAGAGTCCCGGGGAAGGGGAACGCTTTTTGTTTTCAACTTTATTTATTGATATTCTATTGATTATTTATTGATTTTTTATTGATTAATCATGTAATAAAGACAGTAAGGAACATTACTCTCTAACTATACATGTGTGGTGGTCCTGCGTCGTCTTCGAGGTACCTTCGTGGTCCTCGTGGGCGACATCGAGAGCACCTCTATTACCCGACGCCTGGGGGCACTGGAGTCAGCGCCACGTCACCACTTGGTCACATGGCCCTCGACTCCGGTGTATATAAGGCCGTTGTACAGCCTTCCTCAGGGTCAGTCCAGCCCCGACTGACCATCGTGAGCGATGGTTAGCGGCTGCCTGGCTACCATATTCTAATACTCCTCTGCGCTGCTGCACAGAGGAGGTGTATGTGGAATATCAACTGTAGACACTAGAAGGCCTAGTGTCGAACCTGTTATAGAGTTCAAACTCTGCCACCTGTAACTCTGATCGAGAACGGCTGATGCCTATGTGTAATTAGACAATAAAGTTTTAACTGGAACCTGAATAGTTGTTCTTCGTTGTTTATCGAAAGATTCGATTGAACATCGAGGGGTAGAACACTACACATGTATACATTCCTATGCCCAAACATGCACCAGATTAGTTCTATCAGACCAAAAGTCATGTCATGTCTCCAACTAAAGTTGTATGCAACATTGTAAAACAGATACATCATAGAACTGTTGGTGCCTCAGGGCAACACATGGGTTGAATTCCCTTCTTTTTACTACAGACTCAGAAACTGCTGAGCCTTGCAAACTGACACACCGTCTACAGCATGAGGAGCATGGGAACAAGTCAGGAAGATAATCTTTGTAAATCACATACACCTTACGGAGATGAAGAGCTTTTCATTTCCATTCTTTCACTTACAACACTAAGTAGCTTGTTGTCCTGAATATGCCTCTAATACATAAGCTATATTTACAAATGTATGTAGAGATATATCAACCTTACTGGTTTTTCCTTGACAGAACAGTCCACCAGCTTGTGAGGCTAACTCATACCTTTCTGTTGATCAAGAAACAGCAATGTGAGAACGTTGTGTGTTCTAAATTAATCAAAAGAAGATTTACAGTAGCAGATTATGTTGTGTAATGGGCTCATTTCTGGACTGTAATATCCTTATTTGATCCCATGCATTGTTGTGGTTGACCAGTCCCAGTGTTTGGGTCCCCCATGGGTAAGGCAGTGCCAGATTGTGTGAAGGTGCAGCTACATACCTTTGCCACTGTAAAACCTTGTGTA
Source organism: Acholoe squamosa (assembly GCA_949317995.1). Taxonomy (NCBI): domain Eukaryota; kingdom Metazoa; phylum Annelida; class Polychaeta; order Phyllodocida; family Polynoidae; genus Acholoe; species Acholoe squamosa. Next base: position 57,476,312 of record OX439041.1, on the reverse strand, counting down.
TGACCTAGACTCTTTGTGAAACAACCCCCAGATCAGGCCACATCTTACATAACAATTGTGGGTGTGTATGATAGGTGAGTTTTTTTTTTCTCTCTCATAAATTGGCTATATTAGAGAATATGGCTTATTCAAACTATGACTCTGTTAAACCATGGGTGCAGCTTTTTTTATGTCCACAGAGTTGACATAGGGCTTATACACTGGTATGTGAGGATGTAGGTAACCTCTCCCCCAGTGGTACTACATGTACAACAGTCCACACCTGCAGTCCACCCCCGGCACCTGCCATACCACCACAAGCATTTTCTTGTCACTGTGTCAGTGTGTGTTTCACCAACATGTACACACCCTCTTTTTAACCTACCGGGGACAGTATATCTGCGAATGTCTTTGCCAACACAAAGGAAAAATTACAGAGATATTTACATACATGATTATCTTGGCATTCCTGTCCTAAACTTTTTAACATCTGTACACATTTTGAACAATATTCATGTTACCGATTAATTGTGCATGTATTAAATGAATTGCATGTGTAATGTTCAAACATGCATTTCTATATCAAAATTATGAACATTCTCAATGGTTAGCCGTATATCCAGATTCTTCGACTCATGACTACTTACAAATACTTATATATGATCAGTGTTTGTCATTGTTTTAGTCTGGGTTTCTCACATAATACTACACCTGATATCCCAGTGCAGTATTGAGGCCATATTAAAGGGACCATCCATAAATTATGTACGCACTTTTTGGCCAAAATTTGACCCCCCCACCCCCCTGCGTACATACTCAAGTCACTGACCCTCCCCCCCCCCTTACGACCCCTTTATCCATGGGAGGAGTGCAAACTACCGATACATATATTTGGAGCCCTATTTGAAGGTATTTTGAAAACTCATTTGCTCCTCTTTATTATAAGATATAACTTGTAATAGAGAGATACCATACACCACTAGTCAAACAATTTGGACCAGAAGATGAGCATCATGCTCTTATTAAACACCCCAAAAATACTCTAAATTTGGGTTCAAAATCCCTCTGTGCGTACAGAATGTGTATGCCAAAATGGCCCTTGACCCCCCCCCCTCCCCCTGTACGCACATGTATGCTTTTGGCTTGACCCCCTCACCCCCCCCCCCCTTATTGCGTATGTAATTAATGGATGGTCCCTAACCAGTCCACATACCTGGGTGCTTACTGCTGTATGTATGGAGGTGGTAGGGAGGCCATACAACCTGTGTTTTTATCCCCCACAGCACACCTTTGTTTATGTATACCAGCGACAAAAAAAAATGCTATGGGGGCTGGGAGTGGCAATATATTTCTATTCCTTCATGGCAGAAGCCCAACAAGCGCCCACTATAATTTTCTTTCCTCATGCTCTGCAAATTTCCTACACCGCTTGGTTTTTTATCTGAGTGTTACTGATGTCCATTCATTTATGTGGCCAGTTATTTGTCATTCTGAATACCACGTTCATTGTCGAATCAAAAACTTTCTACCCGTAGGTATCTTAGGTTCACTTCTTTATATAAATAGTTTGCAAAGCTATACATAGTTTTTGGTGGATGAATCTTGTAAAGCCTCTCATCAGTGGTGTTTACTTCTCGCACTCACCCAAGCACAACATAAGTGCTTTACATGGAGTATTAATAGGGGCCCTAACCTGGGTGTACCTGTCCATATGTAAACATGCCGTAAAGACGTGAGTTGAGGTGATTATTAGACTACATGTACACCTGCAGGAGAGCTGGGTTTACTTAACCTACAGCCACATTACACTATGACACAACTACAATGTACTATATTCTAACACTAGTCTCATATTATAAAGGCCAGAACAAGGAATCAAGGTATTGATATAGACCCAACCTGTACAATACATTGTACATACGTTTATTGTATGTGGTATATGGTACTTGTACTGGTAAAACGGATCCTCTCTCTATTAGGGGAGTGTAAATTGGGGAGTGTTCGCTGACATTCAGCAGTACAAAGTATATAGGCTGTTTTGTAAAAGCTATCCCTTTAGCATAATAGGTAATGTTGATCTTGTCCCTTGAAAAAAAAATTAGATATATTTTGAAATGGTCACAAAAGCTAAACCATAACCAGTAGATTCTAGTCTCATTGCCTGCCGACTTTAAAATGTTGAGGCAGATGAAAGGGGCCTGGTGTCATTACTATAACTCCATCAGTACGTGTATCATACATCTGTGCTGAACGCACAAACTACTCCTTTTATCTACTGGGAGGGAAACTCACCCACATTTTCAAAGGAGTACAGGCCATCACTTCTTTTTATTAAACCACCCTGTCCCACCTAGAATAGGTTCTACCTGCTGGTATATTATGTTGGCTGTATGGTGTGGTGGTTCTGATGGATAGGGCCTGTTTATAGTAATGTGGGGTGGTGTATGGAGAACATAGAACACATCACCAAGGGTCTCCCTCCCTCCTTACACTTATGTTGGCCTCACTACTGCACCTACCTAGACAGTGATAATTATTTAGATACTGGATGTAATAGTGGTAGTCACACAATCGTAAATACGATGGAAGGTAGATATTGGAGGGCATTGTGCTTTGAGAAATTAATGATTTCATTGAGTGATATCTTGAAGGTAGGCCGGAAGTTCATCTGGATTCAATCCCTTCTTCCTATTAAGAAAGGTAATCACCAGCTTGTGTTAATGTACCATTCAGAGGACTATACGAGGAACTTATTTGGACTGACTGTCGAGTTACAGTTGTATATCCATTTACAATTTTGGATGAAATTGGTTTTAGACTTGGAAGGTGACTGATGAGTTACTAGATACCACACCTGTCCCCATAACCACCTACACCCACTGTATCACATGAGAAACCCCAGGTGGCTCAGCCTACCTGCACGTTCACCTCCCTCTTCCACGGTTTATTGACCTGCCAAAGGTTGTCTTCTCCAGATCAGTAGTGTGTGTGTGGGGAGGGGGGGGTGAGATACCAGGTGTAATGTTGCATCATATAAGGGACAGAGTATGAGGGTGGGGGTATGAGGTATCGAGCAAGAAGATGGAGGTGTGCGATGTTGGACAAGAAGAAACTTGAGGTGTGAAACATTTGACTGTGAGGTGTAAGACAAGGTGTGAGGTATGAAGATGTTAGAAGAGGTGTGAAGTGTGAGGTGTGAAGTGTGAGGTGTGAAGTGTGAGGTGTTAGGTCAGACGAGTAGGGAGGTATGGCAATGTATGCGTTGTTTTGTAAGAAGAGGTGTGAGGTACGAGGCATCAAGTAAAGGGATTTGTGATGTACACCGTAAAGACAAGTGTCTTACAGTGATATCTATCAAGAGTTGCTTTATCACGATGATAACACCGACTGAGATACAGATACGAGCATGCCAATAGTGACACGGGGCATGGTTCACATGAGACATGTCATGGGATGAACTTAAATGACTGCAGTACATAGAAATGGGGAATTGGCATTGAAAGAACAACTTACCTTCTTTCCCTTGCAGATGTGTTTTAATCAACAAGCAAAGAGGCCAATTTGGATATTGGTAGTCAAATGTAAAGTGGCCTGTTTAGTTGCTGAACCTGAGCTAAGTATTTTCGAGTTATGATGTACAACTGAGCAGAAAATGGATAAAATCAAAACGATATACATACTGGGAGTCGTCTGTTACCTACCGTGTGTGGAACAAGCCTTTCTTACCCAGAAGGTTTATAAAATGTGTGTATTCTATGGGTCTATATTAACCACCCAATATATGTATGCATATACATGGAATAGCTGAATTATCCTTTAAATCATTTGATAAGCAAGATATGGATATATATCTATGTAATGAGTACTTGCCAACTATTAAATATTCTTGGGATATATATATGATTTACAATTAGGATATATAAAATTTCCTATATACCTCCTGTCTATGGCACTAGGTTGGGAATAGAGGACTCAGGAGGCAGTGGTAGAAGGCTGCAGGGGGAGATCCGCTCCAGAATGTGGCAATCCCAACATAAACATAGACTTGTGCTGACTTCTTACACCAGCTTGTACGAGCAGCTGGGTGCTGCTTGTACAAGCACACACAGGGCTTCAGGAAGAAGTACAACCCTAGTACCTCAGCCTCCCTCATATTGAAAGACAAATCCAATTTATTGGACAGAAGAATGACTCATACGGAGTTTTACCACCAAAAAATAAAGGAAAAGAAAAGGCCCTCCAAACTATTCCATCTCTGGCACCCGTCTATAAACCATGGCCTAGAAGGGAGCAGCTCTCGTGGCTCGCGTTGCTCAGTAGCTGACTGACCTCCTAATCTCTTCCGGCCCCAACAACCTCTGACCTGACCTCTGGATGCCACCCACATTGCACAGGAACTTCCGGGTGAGTTCTCCAAGTGGCACGATATTGGTTGAAATACTGAGACTCTTTGAGTGATTTGGAAGAGGTATTTGACCTGGTAAGTTTAGTTTAGTTCAGTAGCCTAAGACGCAGAGGAAACTGCTCAAGGGTCAAGAGAATTTGACCCCATGAGCAGTTCTATGATATACTATAGGTCAATAGTCCACAAACAGGACTTCCGGTAAGATTCTGTGGAAATCTACTACTATGGGCCTTCAATAATTATGAAAATATCTGACTCAATCTGCATAATTTTAATGCCAGCACTTCCTATTTTCCCTTCCTCGCAATGATAAGTCCTACGTAATTGCCTTTACCAAGCAAGTACAAGATATCTAGATTTTGACAGGGGGCGCAGGGGCGCGCACCCTCTCCTTTTTGCCAGTACTTTTAAAAGTTTATTTACATATCTTTACCCCAAAACTGGATCTTTAACATGGGGCGCCCCCTCCGTTTCAAAATCTTGGATTTGACACTTTACTAGTCGCAATGTAACGATAGTGTGAATGCCCTTCTTTCGAGCAGATAAGGACCCAGCAGCAGCAATCATTTCCAATCTGTGCAAAATTCAACCAGCACATAGGCATTGTATAGATACCCGTCACTTCTGGTTAGGGGAGTAGCATACAACACCAGTGGGAATAAAGGGACAGTTTCCTTGGCACAACTTTTGCCATAACGTACAACAGTCTTTGGGGGCACGACTGTCCCCTAACTCATCATACATGACAAAACATCCCCTTCGTCGAGTGATGAAATACTCTATACCAGTTATTTGTCATATTTGTCAAAACCAGTCACTGTATGAAAGCAAAAGTGTCTAACGCCATTCACTGCTCTTGTATGGGGAGGATTTGATTGTTGAATTCCAAGGTGCTGAAGTATGTTAGATGTGAAATGTAAAAACTCCAAAGCATTGCAAGAGGTACATTGCAATGGGTGCAGAAAGGATTACTGCAGCTTAGACGTAACAGGAGAGTGGAATGACAATTCAGAGCAGCCAGTTTTGTTGTTGTTGTTTTGTTTTTGTGAATGCCTCAAATGACAATACCCGAATAGCATGCATCCTTTCATTTGAATAGTGTCTACTGATAAAGTGTTTCTCATGTAAAGATGTGCATTATTTTAGATTTCTTGTGTTGTTTCATTATTGTTGTATGCCAATCAAAGTAAAACGTGAGTATTTGATACATTATTTAGTTTATCAATTAGCTCTGGATTGTTATAAATCTCAAGATGTAACAGTATTGCTTCAAATTTGAACTCACCATAGTCATATATGTGCAGTGTGACAATCCCCATATACCGACCGGTACCTCCAACAACATGACCATGAGAATAACAGCTACAACAAATACAATTTCATCTACATTATATGTGACTAGCTGAGCATGTAATAACAAATCGATGGATGCTTTCATACACTGGACTACTGCCCTAGCTGCCCCTTCCAGCAGAGGCCAACTCCCCTTGCATTACATACCATCTACTACAGATATACACGTTGGTCCTTCCTTTTGTCAAGGCCTGTCGCATTTTGTAGACATCCTAGTGCAGAACACTGATATTGAGGGCATTCATGATACATAGAGAACGTCATCTCAGTGTCTACCTAGTGGCTCTATGGTAGAAGCCCTTCTTTAGTCTAGTCTGAGTAGGTAATTTTCCAACTGGAGCTGCTGCTCAGCTCCTGTTGCAGACTCAACAATACTAACTGACTTCTACACAAGCACGTGTTTAGCGTCTTTTGGGTAAAGTTCATATTGAAAGTTTCACCTTTGCAAAGGTCAGTGTGTCAACAGTGAATATTCTTTTCACAGGGTAATGTACCAGGCCTCTAGAGCCCATCGATGCCACATTCTGCTCGACTATAAGCCAGAAAATCGAATGAATTTGGTAAATATTGAACAGGTAATTTTACATTATTATGAAGAAGGAATTCCTTTAAAAAACAGGATCTGATTGATATTAGCCCCTTGCCTCATAATGGCATGCTCCTCTTGAATGTTCATATCCTTGGGCTTTATACTAATCTTTCAAATTCATATCAAATTTTGCAAAGTACTTAAATTAGCTTCATCCTGCGTTTTCAATCTATCCAGTTATCTCTATGCTCTCTGAGCTGTATAAGTAGACTGTGTTTGGAGACTGAGCAGCTCATATCAGCAGGGGAGGTATTCGTCACTGCCTGCCTCTCACTGTGACTAGTAGATGGGGTGGACTGAGATCAGCCTACACCCCCCCCCCCCTTCATACACACACATCACTGCACCCACCTGTCTCAGTGTCTGGCTATAAGGGTGCAGTCAGGTGCTATACCGCTTATACCCCTAAGTCATGCTTAAGGAGAGATTTTTAATGATGAGATGCTGTAAAATACAACATACAATAAATCAGAGAAGCTGCATCAGCTTAGCATCTTTTTAATTATAGCATTAGTCTTAGAAACTCGACATTTACTTATACAATATTACATGTATAAATAGGTATTTCACTCATGTCATGTCCGACTCTTGGAAGATGTATTACAAATGAGTCAAGCTAGATCTCACATACTAAGCATATATTGCCTTTTATTGCAGGATTTACGGTCATGGGTTTTCCATTACATTGATAGATTGGTACATGTAGTTTTAGGACAAACTACATTTACCAGTTCCATGTTGGCATTCCAAAAGCTAGGGTGAACACAAAAATCTGGTAAAGTACTTGATGGCGAATTTCAATTCTGTTACAGCACAGGGACTGCCAAAACGCTTAGGTCGTTCAGTGCTGACATGTGACAGGAAAATATATTCTGTGTAACAAAAATACACATGGTAGTTTGATAGCTGGAACGGTCATAAACACTCAGGCACACTGTTTAGGTATTTCAGGTGGGCAATGTCCAACATGGCAGCACTAATCAACTGTCTCACAACAGCCTATTTGATGTATCATCAACCACCAATGGCTAAATCAACCTAATTGCAATTCTCATCACAAATATGGGTTCATTTAAACATGTTGGAATTAGTTTGGGGCAGTTGGCAATCACATTCATGGATCAACTACTGGACTAGTAACTACAAGCCTGAATAATTAATCAGTGCAGTGGAATGAGCTGAAGGTTTAGCTGTCTAATAGCTCTGTCAGTGTTTTTTATATTTGTTGTAGGATTCCTCTGTTGGCATGTCTGACACTAAGAACATGTGATTAATTATGATCACTAGGATCATGGTATAGGTAATTGGGTCAGGCATGCCTTATTGAGGTCCGCCCCACTATACCGTGTGACTGGATATATATCAGTTTGGCTCTTGGTATACTGAGCATGTTGGATGCACCGCACTTTTGCCCAAGATTAAATAGGAATTTATGGAGTTTTGACATATTCACTGAAAGCAATAGTCAGATTGTTCAAACCCCATCGAACTGCACAGTTCAGCCTGATTCCCAAATATCTTAAACAAAAGTAAGTGTACTGGTACAATCCAGAAAATCTGTTTTGGCAAGATATCCACTTGGCAATATCAAGTACAGCTGGCTCCAAGAGGGTTATTCATAAATGTAGAGCTATAGGGAACCATCACTTACTATTAACTGGAACTTGAGAATATGCTTCTTTTCTATTCAGAGAGAACCAGCTCCATATGATGGGTGCTCTGACATATATTCTGAAGATCCGTTAATAGTATTTAGACTACTAGATTTTCCCTTTCTCTGGCCCTTCTAGCCCTCGTACCCAAAGTCTCGGGTGTAGGGCAGCAATGTTATTCTAGTCAGTCCACGACATACGTGTCTACCTTATGTGACGCCTCGAGTAAGAATTAGTTTCTTGTTTTATCCCTCTCGCACAAAAAAAAAAAGCAGAGATACCAACTCACAAAGCTTTCTCCACGTGCACCAATCTATGTTCTTTTCTCAGTCTTCTTATACATCTTTCACTGCTGGGGGTGTAGGAGAGAATTAAAAACAAGAGTGGAAACAGGTGACAGTGTAATATGCATCATGAGGTAGGTCAACATCTGAAGTTGAGAGTCACTGACGTCCACAATCCCTGCTTTTATGTGTCAGCTGTCAATCAACTACTTACTACCTGTCCTTCTTAACCTATTGAAGCACCGTAGTACATGAATACAATTAATCACACTAATCACACGACTTATTCAGTAAAGGGAATATGAAATTACCATTAATAAATATTTTAGGGAAGTACAAAGTACCATTTAGTTCCATACTGTAAAAGGGGGTAAAATGGAAATGCTCAACAATCTTTATCTACTTAAAAAGTTGAATGGCCTTCGAGACTGATCCTTTGTTTCTAACAAGTGAAATGACTCATAGCCTATTGACGTTTTGTCTATAATGTTTTATTTCAGTCTAACACACTTTATTTAATGAATTCCTGCACAGCTTCATATCAAATGACAAGTTGGGGACTATCCTAGAAAGTACTACAGCCGGAAGGTGGTAGTACCTATATCCTGTAGACTTAGTCACAGATATCCTGACTGTAGTGTATAAGAAGGATGTAGCATGTACACAATTTAATACATAAAACATCCTAGCGTAGGAAGTAGGGAGTGGGTTAGCTTAACCTATCCAGGGGCATTTACACATATGTGTGTAGGCACTTACCTAGTTTTTCAAAACTTTATATTATCTATTCTATCTGCATACTATTGGATAGATCTCAAGAAAAGAAGTGGATTTGCTTTTTGAATGAAGTCTCTATCTTAATTCAAAGTGATATTATGACCATCCAAAGACCACAAAATGACCCCAATATTCTGCCACAATAACCCATACTTAAGAGTTTAATCAGGGTTCAAATTTTGTGATCATGCTAGTTGTGGTCAGAAATGCCTGGAACATTTAAATCACTGTTTCTCAGAAGATATTAACATTAGGAACTTGAAATAAAAACTTGAGAAAAGGTCATTAAGGAGTCGTTCCAATGACCTATGGCCTGACCTTGATCTAGGTCAGGTCAAGGTTATTTTAAGGTCAAAGGTCAAATTTATTGATTTTTTTTTTTTTTGTAAATGAGTAAACATTTGTTAATATTTAGCTAGATGAATGATAGAATCAATGATCAGCTGACTCTTTTTCAATATTTGACCAAGAAGGTCAAGTTGACCTAAAGGTCAAGGTGAAGGGACATTTTGTGATCCTGCTTGTTGTGGTCAGAAATGCTTGGAACACTTAAATCGCTGTTTCTCAGAAGATAATGACACTAGGAACTTGAAATTAAAAAGTAGAGGAAAGTTTATTAAGGAGTTATTCCAATGACCTATGCCCTGACCTTGATCTAGGTCAAGGTCATTTTAAGGTCAAAGGTCAAATTTATTGATTTTCTTTTTAATGAGTTAACATTTGTTGAGATTTAGCAAGATGAATGACAGAATCAATGAATTGTTTCAATATTTCATCAAGAAGGTCAAGTTGACCTATATAAGGTCAAGGTCAAAGGGACATGATATAACCAACATTTTGACAGTCCACATAGAACCATAACAATCAACCATAATTTCTTGCAAAAATATTGAGATAGGAAACTCAAAGTAAGAATAGAGATCATTTGATATGTGGTCTAGCATTTGACCTTGATATGACCTTAACCAGGGTCAAGGTCATAATAAAAGAGGTCAAAGTTCTCAACAATTTTCAATGTAATGTTAGTGTGAACCCAAAAGTTAAAAGTAAAGATCACATGACATGTCAAAATGTGTGGGTTGCCATTTCACCTTAAAATGACTCTGACTGATGTTCATACTTCAAAGTATAGCCCTACTAGTCAGTCAGAGAAGTCCTGGTAGTCAGCCCTCCAGTAGGGGCCACCTCCAGGTGGCCCCTCCAGTGGTGGCTATAGGTGTACTGCAGTGGGGGAGGTGTTAGAGCTAATTCTCATTCCCCCTCACCAGAGTTAATAGGTCATGATTTTGTAGTTGCTTAAAAAACATACTGCTGCCTATTAGAAAGAAGAAAACTAGACATTTTCTAGACCTTATTTAACCAGGGAATATGTGAGTGCCATTTTTAACTATGTGAGATGTATACTTCATACCATAAAATGCTCCTGAACTTAAGTTTTGAGTTCACCTTGGAGAAACATGATTTTTTTCTCTTCAATTTATTAAACAAATACATGTATATTAAAGCCCTCTTCAAGCCCGTTAAAATGATACCCTTATTGTCCAAATCCACCTGTAAACAGCTTCAGAATCAATGAGTAAAAACATGTCAACTTCAGCTGCTCCATTTTTGCTAAATCACACTTTTAGCCTCTGCCCACGGCAGACTCGCGCACGGCAGTTATGTCAGTGCCTAATGTGTGGTTACCGTAATCTCCCGCGTAAAAGAACGTCTTATAGCATTTTCCCAAGTTAGGGGTGCGTCTTATACGCAGGTTTTTACGATATTCTAATTGGGACAAACGGGATAAGCTGAACATATAATTTTTAGAATGTCATAAATGAGGTGTGAGCTTAAGTACATCTTTCCACATTTCTTTTTTTCTCCATTTTAGCATTCAATCAATGATGAGACATGTTAGGAAATTAATGTCAATCATCACGCTAACTAAACATCAATTGTAGGTGTATAAATAACATATAATCACTGAAGATTAACAGCTACTCTGTTTGAAACATCCTTAAACCCTGTAGTGCTGCCACCTGGTGTTTCCTATTTTAGGGAATTTTGGAATTTTGGGAAACTTACCGTAGGGTACCGGAGGGAAGTTGAAGTAAAACTTCTTATTTTACCGAGGGAATACGGGGTATTGGAGGAACAGATGAGATGCGGCCCGAAGCGGTCACGTGACGACAGACTTGAAAACCTAAAATCTATGAGTAGAAAAACACACACAATTTTCTGGAAACAACCAGATTAGACATTTCAATTTTTTATATAATAATAATACCCTCGAAAGAATACGGGTAGGGTGGGAAGGGCATCTGTTCCTCCAATACCCCGTATTCCCTCGGTAAAATAAGAAGTTTTACTTCAACTTCCCTCCGGTACCCTACGGTAAGTTTCCCAAAATTCCAAAATTTTACCTCGGGAATACCTCGGGTATTTCCGTAACCGATGAGATGTTGAAAGCGAATGTGTTTTTCTAGTCATAAAGATTTTTGGCTATTATCAATAATTCTCAATTATTATCAATTTAATAATTGACCAAGACCAATACAGAATCAATTCAACACCTTTAATTTTCTGACCTTTACCAACTTGGTTAAAGCACAGTACACTAGTTATCTGGAGTAGTCAAATAAACCAACCAATGCAATTAATACACCAGATAACCCATACATTTGAACGTTCAACAAATCTAATCTGCTAGTCTCAGCAAGTTAGTAGCTACATGCTCTGTATCAACCTCGATGGGCTTGTTGTAGAATTTCCGATATGAGTCAGCTGACTTCCACCCTGCCAGGCGCATTACGGCATTCAAGCAGGATCCTACCTTGGTGGAAGCTGAAGCTGAAGCCCCACGAGTAGAATGGGCCTTCCAACGTGAAGTGTCAATCTCAGCCATGTCTCGAGTGGCAATGGTCCACCTGGCCAGGGTATCCCTACTGATTCCGTCATGAGGCGAAATGTAACTCATAAGGAGCTGCAGTGGATTTTCAAGAGGTGGGAGGTTCAGCTTCCTCCTAAGTCGTTCAGACTTTTCACGGACCTTTTGCCTCCTAGTGAGATATGCTTTGAGGGTGCTGACCACACAGAGTTTTTCATTCAGGATGTAGGGTCGCAAGACCACAGTGTTTAAAGGGTCACCAACTCTGTTAGACTTTAACAGAGTACTGAGTCTGAAGACAGCATTTCTGTCTTCCCAAGACAGTTCATCTGTCCTTAACGCTAAGATTGTCTGCCCTCTTTGAGATGTGACAAGCAAAATTAAGACCGCTAGTTTCAACGATAACTTCTTAAGTGACAAAGAACTGTTATCCCCCCAACTTTTGAACAACTTGAATACCTTTGTAACGTCCCAAAACGTGTCATACCTTGGTCCACTAGGTCTATCTTCGTACGTACCCTTCACCATATGGCAAATGTTTGGATGTTGCCCAATAGGCGCCCCATCTACCTGTGGTAACAGGGTTCCCAAAGCACACCGTGCCACATTCATAACTCCGTGACCTACTCCCGAGTCATACAAAGTTCTCATAAATTTACACACTTGTGGCATAGTGCCCTTCATCCAGTTATAACCCCGTTCAACACAGAAAACTATCCATTTGTTTATGTAAGTCGTATAAAGTTTCCTTGTAGATGGTCTCCAAGCTTTTATCATAAGGTCAATGGAAGCCTTGTCATACCCTTCCTTTTGGAGGCGTCGCCTCAGAAAAGGAAAGCTATAATTGGTAGACTTCCTATGAACTGTAGGCTTGTAGGGGCCCCATGAGGTAGTAGGTTGTTCTTTCTCTTGCGGAACCGTACGTAGTCCACCGCATACTTGTGGGCTTTTGCCTTCCAGGGTTGACTCTCCCAATCCGGCATCACGAGGATTGCCCTTGCTCCTGACCTCAATATGCGTTGAAGCACCCGGCCTGCAATGCTGAACGGAGGAAAACAATATAAGAGCTTATTAGGCCATGTGAATGAGAAAGAGTCAACTTTCCATGCTTCTGGTTCTGGCCTACGTGACACAAAACATTGAACTTTACAATTTGTTCTAGAAGCGAACATGTCCACCTGAGGCCTCCCAAACCTTTCACAAATGATTTCAAAAATTGATTCATTTATCTCCCACTCAGTCTCATCTTGGAAATGGCGTGACTCATGATCAGCGATGACATTATCCACTCCCGGCACATGAGCCGCTGTCAACCAGATCCCTCTAGACTCACACCAGTTCCAGATGTTTCTTGATACCAGATTACACATTGGAGACTGCAGCCCTCCCATATGTCTCACATATGCAAGTGCCGTGGTATTATCTGTCATGACCCTAATATGAGCCCCTCTCACTTTACACAACGATTTTAGCCCATATTCTATTGCCATGGTCTCGTGGATGTTGGTGTGGAAGTCCACCTCAGAGGGAAGCCATCTGCCATTAGTTCTGACGTTCCCCCTGTGTGCACCCCAGCCGTCATCCGATGCATCCGTATACAATTCAAACTCTGGTGGGCCTACATCCAGTGCCTTCTTAGCAGTTGGTATGCTGGCTCGCCACCATAGTATGTCCTGTATAGCATCCTTGGAAAGTACCATTTTTGCATCAAAATTCCCTTTTCGGTAGGCTAACCATTCATTCTTGCATTTCTCAAGTCCTTTAATATGTGCAGGCCCATATTGAACTCCTGCCGAGTAAGCTACCATAAGACCTATGAGAGATGCAACCTCCCTGATTTTTGGCTTGACTTTCCCCAGCAGCAAGTAGGAATCTGACATGAATTTGTCTACCTTCTCCTGAGTTGGATATATAGACATATCCACAGAGTCAATCCAAAAACCCAAGAAGATCACCCTTTGCGAGGCTACAAAGGCTGACTTATCTGGGTGAATTACAAAGCCTAACCCATCCAGGGTTTCACACACTCTTCTGATAGATTGCTCACAACCTTCTTTTGACTCATGCATAATAAAAGAATCGTCAATGTAGGGGAAACATATGTGTCCCTCCTCCCTTAGCTTTGCGAAGGGGGGAGTGAGCAACTTAGTGAATACTCTTGGTGCACATGAAAGACCGTTTGGCATCCCTACAAACTGGTAGAGGACCCCATTCCACCTGAACTTCAGAAATTTACGATAATCTTCTCGTACAGGAATAGAGTAATAGGCATCCTTTAAATCTACACTCCCCATAAAACAATTAGGGGTGACAAGGTCCACAGCAGTTTGTAGGGAGGCCATCTTAAAATGCTCATACATGACCTGCTTGTTCATATCTGTCAAATCCAATATAAGCCTGTAATCCCCATTGGGCTTGGGACGCAGGAAAACATTGGAGATGAATTCGCCCTGTTCATGTACTGTAAACTCAATAATACCCATAGCTACCATTTTATCTACTTCCTTATCCATAAAGGCCACCTCTACCGGATCAAGTTTATATGGAGGAGGCACCCAGTCCTGGGATGGTAAGGCATTAAAGTCAATGGTGACACCCTGAGACATGGCTAAGATCCAAGGGTCCTTGGTGAGTTTAAACCAAGCATCAGCACACTTCAGAATGTTACCCCCTTGAAAGGATTGGACAGTGTTATGTAGTGGGAAGGGACTCACCTGCCCTACTTGGGCCCCTTCTTGGAAAAACCCTGTTGGGCTTGCTGCTGCTGACCTTGGCCCTGCGGACGAGGTGCTTTGAAGCGGTAACCCTGGCCTTGTGTCTGGTAATTCTGAGAGTAAGTCTGCCTGTAGCCATGAGCCACTTGAAATCTCGGCTGAGCGTATTGATGGCGCGGAGCAGGGTAACGGCCCCTAGGGCCCTGGCCATAGTAGTGGTTCTGTCCATAAGGGTGTCTAGGCCCCCAGGCTTGAGCAGGTGCTGTGCCCATGACCTTCTGCCTCTTAGACTGGGAATGAGAATCCTGCGGCCCCGGGCGTTTGGACGCTAGAACCTTGTCTGAGATCTTCTTATCCTCCTCAGCTTGTTTAATACGAGCCTCCAGGTTGCCCCCAAAAAGCCATTGTGGGTCCCCATCAATGTTGGTCTTAGTGAGCGCCTTAGCATAGGGCTTAGCAAGAAAAGGTTTTAGCAAGTCCCTCCTCTTCACCGATAGCCCATTGCATACATTGACCAGTAGTCTGGTTGCCTTATTGAAATCCCTTCCAAAGGCATCCAGTTGTTGGTCCTCGGGCCCTTTCTCCAACATCATCGAGCCTAACGGTGCCATAGCTGCAATGGCCGATACCACCCCTTTCTGCAGGGTCTGAAGAGATACATCCAGCATACGGACTGCCGCATTCTTGGAAAGTGCCTCAGAGTTGAAAATTGCTTCCTCTAACTTAGGTGCTACCAGTCTCTGCACATTTGAAGGCCTAGGAAAATCTTTAGCCGCTTTCTCCAAGTCCTGGGCAATATAAGTCTCTTCAAAATAGGAATTGATGGCATCGGAGAGGGCTTCATGTACGGTGGGGCCTTCCTTGGTTAGTTCCGCTTTTTCCCGTCTGTAGGACTGGATACTCTCAGCTAGGCTTCCAGTTAGCCCCTTGAGATGGTCTATTGGAGGTGGCTTAGCCTTTGACGACTGTGCCTCAAAATCACCTTGCACAGAAGCCACTTCCTCCTCATCATCCACTACTGACATAGCATGTGCCTGTCCATGTGGGCCTAGTACCACATAACCCTGACCTTCCTCCTCTACTGGTTCACACTGGTAGGCCATGTGATCCATACCATAGGCATAATCCATCGGCTGATAAGGGTCCTGATAGTAATCATAACCCTGCTGGTAGTAGGGCATAGGAGGAGCCCATCTTTGAGGTGGCTGCTGGACCAACAGCACAGGAGCACTGGGAGTCTCAGTAGTTTGAACTTCAGGCTCCTTCTCAGAGTTTACTGAATTCACAGTGTCTTTCTCAGCACCCTTATCCTTAGAATGCCTAGATGACGATCTAGCAGAGCTGGAACTTGAGTTCTTATGTGACTTCTTCCCCTTCTCCACAGCAGTGGGACTGGACTGAGATGTACTTGCCATCCTGGAAAAAGACCAGAAATAAAAAGATTATATACTAGCTGCCAATCGATATGTACTTAGAGCAGGACAAGATACATGTACCTGGAGCAGACCCGCTTAGCGGCAACGGCGAAACTCGCCGAGCGCTATGTACTTAGAGCAGGACTAGAAAAAACGTGTACCTGGAGCAGACCCGCTTAGCGGTAACGGCGAAACTCGCCGAGCGCTATGTACTTAGAGCAGGACTAGAAAAAGGGTGTACCTGGAGCAGACCCGCTTAGCGGTAACGGCGAAACTCGCCGAGCGGTATGTACTTAGAGCAGGACTAGAAAAAGGGGTGTACCTGGAGCAGACCCGCTTAGCGGTAACGGCGAAACTCGCCGAGCGCTATGTACTTAGAGCAGGACTAGAAAAAGGGTGTACCTGGAGCAGACCCGCTTAGAGGTAACGGCGAACTCCGGCGCTGGTGCTCGGCGAGCCCCAACGGAGAATTTTTTCGATCGCTAACGACCAAAACTGCCCAAAAAAGAGGGAAAATGAAGGCAAAAAAGGTGCCAACATCAGGGAATGCTCAAAAGACCCCTGTAAGATTCCTGTAACGAGAGAATTCCAGCGGAATTCCTCCAGGAACTTGTAAAAATGTAAATTCTCTCTACGGCCCGCCGACACGACGACCGTCTTTGAGAGAAAAACTTTATTTTCTAGCACTAAAAAGGTACCCCAACGGCGTAACCTTGGCTAGAAGGAAAACAAGAACAAAAACCCTTAAAATAGGGCAAAAACTGCCCAGAAAAGGGCAGTAAAATGGGTAAAACCGATCAAAAACTCACCTGGAAATTTGAAACCGTCTGCCAAACACGGACGCTCGATCCAAACTGTCGTCACGTGACCGCTTCGGGCCGCATCTCATCGGTTACGGAAATACCCGAGGTATTCCCGAGGTAAAACTCAACAAAAAAGAATATACCGTAATCTCCCGCGTATTAGACGCATCCTCTAGGCCAAACAAAAGGCTGGTGCGTATTATAGCATTCTCCCAAGAAGGGGGTGCGTCTTATACGCGGGGTATTTTTACTATAGAACAGTACTGAATTTATACGCAAACCAGCCTTTCCTGAGTTGGGGGTGCGTCTTATATGTGCACCGCGTCTTCTATGTGAGAGATTACGGTATTGAAACTATGAATAGATATATTTATTTACTGAAACAACACCAGGCTAAATGATTCTTAACACTGCCACCAGATGGAGCCTCTATGCAAAGCCTATCTAATTTGCTGCCTAGGTGGAATATAGATATCTCAAAAACTCATTATTTAAACTATATTTAGAATAATGTGATGATTCATGTTCATTCATTAACATGATACAATATTGATGGATGCTTAAATGGAGAAAAAAATGATACAACAATGTTGGAATTAAGTTCTACATCTGCTACACCTCATTTGTGGCAATCTAAAAATGATATGACCAGCATTCTAAACTCTCACCATCTACATGAACCCTACCCCTGAAGTTTGGGATGCGTCTTATATAAGGTTTTTTTCCAAAACCTATTCAGAGGTAGTAGGTGCGTCTTGTATGAGTTGGGGTGCGTCTTCTACGCGGGAGATTTCAGTAGTTAGGTCCCCTCTTTCGTTCTTTTGTCAAGAAGCACACATTCTTTGCCTACTCAATTCACACTTTTTTTTCAAATTTTTTTATTTCAGAATTCAGAATCAGTCGTGCCTTTCTACCTACTTTAAAATATAGTGATTTGGTAGGTGGCAAAAAGTGATTACATTACATTCCAGTAGTGTACTGAGATGACATGATACATGATATCAATGACAAAAACGGCAAATTATTCGTAAAATCTCGGGTATTAAATAAGGCTTATACATAAAACATAGCTCAGGTGCTCACAGTATTCTTATGTAAACAATTACATGTCATATATCTGTGGTAATACCACCAGACTACCATGTATACATACAAATGCAGTGGTAATACCATCTGCTGATTATAATCATAATTAGTGAAGATTCAGTGGTAATACCATCTGAATACCCGGTAAGTAATATATTACCAGTGGTAATACCACCTGGAATTCAAATAACTACAATATACCTCACAGTGGTAATACCACCTGTCAACCTTAATAAAGCTTTGTTGTTATAGCTATATAAAGCGGTGTCTATAGGGATAACAAAACAATTAGGGAAAATCTTCAGAGATGCTATCATTAAACTAGCAAGTAGTTCATGTATTGCTCTACGTCGCTAGTGAATTATTCCAACATGATATAGCCCTAAACTTTAGACATCTCCTAAGTGGATAGCACAGTGATATTTTGTGGTATATGCTACCAGACAAACAAAGATGACAAGGGATATGTTAATTGACAGGACAATAATATCCCCTAGTACCTGGTAGAATTGGATGATACAATTTGACAAATGAACATCAACTCATCGCCTTGGTGCAAGGAGGTTGTAACTGCAGTTACGTACGGTAGTAATAATGTCAGTTACTCAAGCACATATACCATTGTTAATGCTCAAAATTGAAAGTAGTGGGTCTTTCTATATAATTTTGAGATAGCTACATCGATCTCTTTGGCATACAATTTCAGAGCATCAGAGTTGAGATGACACCATCAGGTAAACAATCGTACCTGTGTATATACCTGCCTGCACCTACTCCTTTGTGGCACTGAGTGGCCGTCCACGGGGTGGGGATTTGTCTACTACAGTTAAATCTGGTAATTTGTTGGTTCACATCAAGAATTGTTTGGTTCAGAATGCGTTGATGGGGATGGGGGTATGACATGTCATTGTATATCTGTAAGTCTATCCCAATAATGGGTACGAACATGACATGAGCATCGGTAACAACACTGAGATCTTTACAAGCATTGAGCATAATTTCTGGATAATCATCGAGAATGTCGTCAGGGCTGGCCCTGAGCTCGGTGAAGTTTGTTTCTGTATATGTAATGAATACATCATGAAGTCCACCGAGAAATACAATGCACCTCGGATTATATCTATCGTTTTCTTTGACAGCTAGGTTTGTAAGCTGATGAATGTCAGCATCTTTTCTGAACTCTATATTATAAATAAGTCCATTGTGATTCTTAAGGTAATTGTTCAGGTATTCACCTCTATCATCTGCGAGGACTAGGACCGACATAGCCATGGATGGTTTGGATATAGCTACAAAGAACTCTATGTACACTTTTATGTTTGATGCCTGGTAATTTAAATCAGTGGCTATTTCTATATTTCTTATTATACTTTGTAATCATTCATTTATCCTATAGACCTTTGGATTGCGGATGAGTCTAAAATAAAAGAATGGAATATGGTCAGATCCTTTCTCAATTCCTGAAATTTACAATACCACTACCAGATGGTACAAGGTACAATAAGTACCTACTGCTCTAATACTAGTATGGGTACCTTTTCTCAATAGCCTACAACACGGAGAATATAGAAAACCTCATATATCTCTCCCAGTATTAAGACATCTGTATATGGCACTACACTCGTAGACCATACACATAGGATGATTCAAAGGACTACTTATGTCAACCCTTGCCCCAGGGTGACCAATATTAGGTCTTTTAGACCTGTTAAGACACATTCACCCCATGGATTTGTGAAAGCCAGAAAGGCTTGTGTCGAGCAAAAGCTTTCTGTTCAGCATATATCACGGGTCTTAAACACACTGCAAATGTCTATGGTTTGAAAACAGTTAATCCGCTTTTCGTGAATAATCTTCTCCTCTTTTATTGAGTTACCAATGTCTGCAGATTAACACTTTGACTAGTCTGCCTGGTATATCGAAACTATAGAAACGTCTTTCAAATTGTACGGTCTCATAATATCTCATTGTTAATTGGAGTTGATTTCCTACCTAATGTCTTAAGTGGTAATCCTCGCGTAAAAATCCAATCCTGTTATCAACTCTCTCCTGTAAAGACAGAAAAATCAACATTACCTTGGGCATAATATTGAACACATAAATGAAGTCATTACATTACATAGGATGGATAGCGACCGATAGTCCCCATTGACACACTTGTGGTGGTCCCGCGTCATCTTCGAGGTACCTTCGTGGTCCTCGTGGGCGACGTCGAGAGCACCTCTATTACCCGACGCCTGGGGGCGCTGGAGTCCAGCGCCACGTCACCACTTGGTCACGTGGCCCTCGACTCCGGTGTATATAAGGCCGTTGTACGGCCTTCCTCAGGGTCAGTCCAGCCCCGACTGACCATTGTGAGCAATGGTCGGCGGCTGCCCGGCTACCATATTCTAATACTCCTCTGTGCTCCTGCACAGAGGGGGTTCATGTGGAATATTAACTCTAGGCACTAGAAGGCCTAGTGTCGAACCTGCAATAGAGTTCAAACTCTGCCACCTGTAACTGTGATCGAGAACGGCTGATGCCTATGTGTTATTAGACAATAAAGTTTTAACTGGAACCTGAATAGTTGTTCTTCGTTGTTTATCGAAAGATTCGATATAACATCGAGGGGTAGAACACTACACTGGTGCCGTGACCAGTTGTTAACTTTAGTCCGCATAGGTACTGCGAGCTTAAGTTCGACATGCAGGGTCACTTGGATGAAGATGATGACCCCAATCATCAACATCAAGTGACTGCAGGCCCTTTAGTGGATAGGAATGATCCACTAATTGGTGGTGGTTTGAACCACTCGCTGATATTAGGTCCATCGTCTGACCCGTTGGGCCTGTATCAAAGGAGCCGGCTACTCAATTGGCGAGTATCGACTCAACTCTCTCCGGCGGCTGAGAACTTCTTGAGGACACAGAGTTTGTCCTATGTAGAAAAATCAGCCTCGCCCGTGGGAACTCCAATGGGCCTTGGCAGTTGGTCCTTCGAGGGTCCCTCGCCCGTGTCGATACAAGGAAGTATTGACAGTGGCAGGGGACTCAACGAGGAGTTGCTACAAGAGCAGCAACGCCAACTGCGCCAGGGTCGCCAACAGTTGGATGCTCTCGCGAGTAACACCATGAAAGCTCAGGAGAAGAGTACAGAAATAGAGCTGAAGTTGGAACAGCTTAGGCAGCAGGCGTTGGAGGCTTCGAACAAGACTCAGATCGCAAATAGAGAGCTTAGTGATCTTCAAGAGAAGGTCAAGCAGCTCTCTAGCGAAAAGGAGTCCTTGCTTGCAACGAAGTCAGAGATCGAGCGTAGTCGGTTGACAGCAATGGATTGTCAATCGCTAAAAGCAAAGATCGATCGCCTTGCTACAAGCCGCCGAGAATGTGTCGAGAGAGCTCGAAACGATTTTCGGGATGCCCAGCACGAGCAGACGTCCCTTAAACATAAGTTGAAACTACAAGAAGTAGAAAAGACTATGTTGGAGGAACAACTGCAAGAGTTGTGGCATAAGTTGAACCAACAATCAGCCGAGCATACTGAAGAGGTAGCTGAGCACCTAACGGCTTATGAAAAGCAGGTGAAAGAGCTACGTCAGGAACGGGAGTCGTTACTCTGTCAGATGCAAGCTGACGAGGATGCTCGAGCCAGGGACGAGGCAGAAATGCGTCGTCGCTGTGAGGAACGAATCGAACACGCAAACAAAATGGCGGAATATCAGGTCTTAATGGAACAAAAAGCGAGGCATGAGGCCGAGCTTAATTCCTTGAAGTCTGAATCCCTAGTAGCCCAGTCACTGAAAGATCAGAAGGATTCGGACACTTTGGGAGCCATACGTGGTGAAATCGATGAGCTCCGACGAGAGATATTGTCTCGCAGAAAGGCTGATGAAGCCAGGGTGAATAAAGAAGTTCGTAATGAACTCGCACTCGAAGAACGTCTGAAGGAGCAGACGGAATCGAAATTGCGTACCGCTAGACTTCGAGATAAGCAACAAAGTAGTGAATGCAGCACTACTAGAGTTGCTACTCAAGGGGATCTAGTCGAAAACCCTGACTACAGAGAGTGGCTTGACCATGCCATGAAGGAGGCCAAGCAACTCTTTGCCATCAGCGAGCAACGAGATCTCTCGAAACCCGAACATGCCCGCCTGGAATTCCTAGTATCGGAATTAAGACAGGCGGAACGTTCAAAACAGCAAGCGGAGATAGATAGAATGATGGGAGCAATCGACGACATCTCGAAAGTGGATTCGAGATCGCGCCGGACCCAACCAGTTCCTTCAATGCCGCGCACCGATGGTCTAAGTGAAGTGATCGGGCAGTTCTCGACCCCTATCACGACCCAACAACATGTTGATCCGCCCAAATATAGGGATATCAGGTTCGAAGCTTCACGCCTGAGTGACGCCGAGTCTGGTAACCCCTGGGGGATGAATCACAGTCGTGCAGACACGACTATGAGAAACATGGGGATGGACCATCAAATACCTAGAAGAGGCACAACATTCGCCCTTGATCAGGTCAGGAGATCAAGCAGAATGTTTGAAAATACCTCGATCGGGCATGAACCAGCCCGAACTAGGTCAGTCGAGTGCCCTCCATTTACTTGGAAGGACGATTGGCTCCGTTGGTACCACGGATTCAATCACGTCCGTCGAGTAAATGTATGGACCTCGAGTATGGCATTAGCTCAACTCCTCATGTTACTCCAGAATGGCCCTGCAGCTGATACTGTGTGGCTATGGGAGGAGCATGGAGATGGGACTTTGGAAGGACTGGTCGACATGGTAACGGAAGCCATGACTTCTAGCCTTCAAGACCCCATTGTTACAATGGAGAAGAGACGCCAAGGCAAGAATGAAAGCATTAGGGCCTATGGCTTTGCTTTGAGACGTCTTGCCGGCGATGCCTATCCAGGTGTGGACTTCTCGGTTGAATGGCTCATAACCAAAGTCAACCAGTTGTTCATAGGAGGATTGTATGACGTTGATTTACAACAAGACGTTCTTCGGGAGTGGCGTACTTACATGTCCCTAAAGGATCTCATGGACTTGGCAGACGAGTTGTTGCGGAAACGACAACTCCTGCCGAAGTTGGTGAATCCTACCTCGACAAATGCATTGTCGGCGTTGGCCGACGCCGCTTTGGTTGAGGAAGGACAGGGTGAAGTCTCCTCATACTCGAAGCCCGGGGCGGGGAGTAAGACTAAGAAAGGTCAGAAATCCGCGGGTAAATCGAAAACACCAAACAAGGCCTCCAAACCCAAGGTACAGGAGCAGACCTTCTCGCTGAGTCAATTGAAGAATTTACTCAGGGTTATCGAGGGGGGGGATGTCCCTGGTACTAGCTCGGAGAAGCCGAGTACCCCTCCGTCCGACGCCAAGTGTTGGAACTGCAAGAAGCAGGGGCATTTCGCACGAACTTGCCCCGAGCCGATTAAAGGACTACCACCTGACGCGACGGAAAACTGAGGCGGGCGGCTCGACGTGGCAATCGAGCTGCCCGACCATCGAAAAGCCAAGGTATCAGCACCTCTGGCACTCCTGATCAGACGACAGTAGATTCGAGGGAACTAGGTAAGGTCCCGGTAGGGCCGTCCCAGCCCTTTACCACAGCGGCACCGGTTGATCACCGGTCGGGTTCCGAAGATGTCGGTGTAGAAAAAGCCTCAGTGGCCAAGGAACAGGGCGCTGGCAGCCCGAACTCCGAGGTCGAGGGTTCGACTGGATCGAAAGTGAAAGTCGACGCCGGGAGAGAAGCCCTGATGCGGCAGCTGGCCAGAGTCTGCGCAACAGAGCTTCCCTCAGATGATCCCTGTCTCTCTTTTCTGAAGAGGAGGGGGATCGATCTGAGTACTGACGTAGGGTTGAGAATGCTAGCAGGAACCGCCCCCTTGTCGGGGAAACGATGGTACCTGTCTGCAGAGATTCGAGGGCGTTCTCTGGACTTCCTGATAGATACTGGTGCCAGCCACACCATTGTCTCTCGAGAACTCGCGAAAACGTTAGTGGTGCCGTCAGATAATCTCTACGAGGGAATAACGGCGTGCACTGCGTCTGGAGCCGAAATGCGGACCTATGGTCGATTGGTTCTACCTCTTAAGGTCGCATCGACCCACTATGTGTTTAGCCCAATAGTGGCCGATGTGGCTGACGATGGCATTCTGGGGCTCGACTTCGCGGCATTATACGGTATGATCCTGAACCCAAGAACGGGTCAATTGGTCATGACCGAGCCGGTAGAAGAGCACCATCAGTGTAAACTGAAGAGCGTGTCATCGATAGCCTCAGTAGCACAGACCACTAGGATACCTGCTAGACATCGGTGTGATGTCTTGGTAAAATCCGAAGGTCTGGAAAGAGACCGACAGGGCATAGTCGAACCCGACCTGAACACTCTGAGATGTTTTGGGTTGGTTGGTGAGGCTGCCCTTGTCAGCAATGTTCGTCGAACAGTGTTTCCCGTCTGTAATCCACTGAATCGAGACATTGTCCTGGAGAAAGGCCAGGTGGTCGGTACTATACAGTATGCTGACAGAAACGGTGAACTCTCGTCACCGGAGGTAGGATCCGTGATGATGCGTCTCGAGCAAGAAGCTACAGACATCGAAACGGCAGAAATCGCGAGCACCCACACGGGGGAGCTCCCTACCTGGCTGTTAGACATGTATGGCGACACCCACCTGACCCAGCCAGAGGAAAGACTGAAGCTGTCCGCCTTACTACGTAAGCATGTGGATGTCTTTAAATCCCCAGATGAGCCGTTAGGGCGCACCGATCGATGTCTGCATAACATCGACACGGGTGACGCACAACCTATCCGAGTCCCTTATAGAAGGATTCCGCTCAGCAAGAAGGCTGCGGCGGATGAACAACTTAAGGAGATGTTGGATACGGGGGTGGTTAAGCCAAGTACTAGTCCCTGGTCCAGTCCCGTCCAGATGGTGACGAAGAAGGATGGGACCATGAGATTCTGCGTCGATTATCGATGTCTGAATGGAGTGACTAAGAAAAATGCTTACCCCCTCCCGCGCATCGACGAATCCTTAGATGCCCTAGGAGGAAACAAGTGGTTTAGTTGTCTCGATCTCCAATCTGGATATTGGCAGATCGGGATGAATCCCAACGACGTCGAGAAAACCGCTTTTTCCTACCAGAGGGGGCTCTACGAGTTCGATCGTATGGCGTTTGGTTTGTGTAACGCCCCCGCCACATTCGAGCGAATGATGGAGGAGATGTTGAGAGGTTTGCTAGGTAAAAGTTGCCTGGTTTACCTCGATGATATCATCGTCTTCGGCAAAACGACGGATGAAGCAATGGCGAATCTGGCAGAAGTCTTCAACAGGATTCGGGCGTGGGGACTGAAGTTGAAACCTAAAAAATGTCAACTCTTTAGGACTTCAGTCGAGTACCTGGGCCGAATCGTGTCTGAACAGGGTATAGAAGCCAACCCGGGGAAAATTAGCGATGTAATGACTTGGGCTAGGCCCACTACAGTGAAGGAAATCCGATCCTTCATTGGTTTTTGTTCCTACTACCGAGAGTTCATCCCGGGGTTTGCAGAACTCGTCAGTCCCTTGCAGGACTTAGTGATCCAAAAACCTAAAGGTAGTAGAGGTCGTTACGAGGCATTCGCGTGGACGGAGAAAGCCGAACATGCTTTTGTCGAGTTAAAACGAAGTTTCAGGGAGACACCTGTTCTTCGATTCCCCACACCCGACGGTCGTTTTATCTTGGACACTGATGCTAGCAACACAGCGATCGGGGCTGTTCTATCCCAAGTGCAGGATGGAATGGAGGTCCCGATCTCATTTGCCAGCAACACTCTAAGTAAAACACAACGAAACTACTGCACTACCAAAAGGGAACTGTTGGCAGTTGTCGTGTACACCAGGAAGTTTAGACACTACCTTTATGGTGGTAACTTCACTATCCGCACTGATCATTCGTCTTTGAAATGGCTCCTAAATTTCAAAGAGGCTGAGGGAATGATGGGTAGGTGGCTGGCCCACCTTTCGGAGTTCTGTCTCGAAAACTCTAAGATCGAACATCGAAGTGGGGCCAAGCATCTAAACGCCGATGGCCTTAGTCGTATCCCTGTGCGGCTATGCCAGAGGTCGGATTGCACAGACTGCGGCAGTCATAATGCTGTTTTGGCAGCTGTAAGTGGTTTAGTAGACAGCCGGGTGGGTGTTGCATTTTGGTCTCTCGATGAACTCATTGATGCTCAGAAAGCGGACGCTGACATCAAACGAGTTGCTGAATGGCTAGTTAAGGGGGCTAAACCCACTAGGCCTGATGTATCGATCGAGAGCGCCGAGGTACGGAAATTAGTAGGGCAATGGCCTCTACTAACCTTCCGTGAAGGCTTGTTGTGTCGCTGGAAAGTCGAGGCGGGTCGAGCTAGGCGCACGATTCAAGTAGTTGTACCACGCCAACTGAGGGGTGAGGTACTCTCCTTTTGCCACGGACACCGAACAGCGGCACATTTTGGTCGTAAACGAACGCTCGAAAAGGTGAAAAGGAGATATTACTGGCCCGGGATGGGAAAGGACATAGGTCGTTGGGTTCGACACTGTCCTACCTGTTGCCTGGTAAAGCCCGGCGAGGGCATGGGTAAGTCTCCTCTGCACCAAGAGTTGTTCGGGGTGAGATTCGGGAGGATAGCTATGGATATCATCTCGGGATTTGCACCCACGCCAAACAAGAATACTTGCATGTTAGTAATCCAAGATTACTTCACCAAGTATGTACGCGCTATTCCCCTACCAAATCACACGGCAGAGACCTGTGCAGAGGCCTTCGTGGACGAATGGGTTTTGACCTTTGGAGTCCCGTTGCTTCTGCATTCCGACCAAGGTCGAGAATTCGAATCTCGACTCTTCTCTGAGATGTGTGAATATTTAACGATTGTAAAACAGAGAACCAATCCATACAGACCACAGAGTGATGGTCAGGTGGAAAGGTTCAATAGAACGTTGATTCAGAGTCTGACTATGTTGGTAGACAAACATATGGACGACTGGGATGAACAGGCTAAATATGTGGTGTCCGCATATAACAGCTCTGAGCACAGTTCTACTGGATGCAGTCCAAATATGATGGTATTCGGGGAAGAAATTCTCATGCCAGCGGATGTGATTTTCGGCTCAATCGAGAACCCACTCGAAGTCCCTTGTTCCGTCACCTTCGTGGAACAACTTCGTGACCGATTGAGGGAGAGTTATAGCATGGTAAGGGAAAACTTAGGTAAATCTGCGGAACGCCAGAAGGTCGGGTATGACTATGGGCTAAAGCAGAGAAGATACTCAGTTGGTGAACAGGTGGTGAGGTACCACACCCCCCAGGCAGCTATGAAGCTTGCCCCCAACTGGGATGGGCCGTTCGTTGTAGATTCTGTCCTCTCTGAGTCGACATTATTACTTCGATCATCCCGCGGACGGTTGCAAAAGAGCAATGTTGATAGAGTGCGCCGGTGGTTGGGCGTAGAACTATCACAAACTGTCGAGTTGTTGCAACCACAACTTGATGATGATTCACCTTCTCGTAGGGCTACGAAAAGGGCTAAGTCTGTTTCTGGACAGGTCGAAATAGAGGTCGAAAGGTCGCGGCCGGAAGTCCAGTCTAAAGAACAAACTAAGCAGGGTCATCGAAAACGACAGCAAAAAGCTCGAAAACTGAGCGAGGTGGAGGTGTTGGATGCCAGTAAACCATCAAAGCGGCGCTGTGGTCGACCGGCCCGTCGAGATAAGTCGAAAACATCTAAACAGCCTTTGAAGGGATGTCGGAAGCCCGACCCCCCCTCGAAGGTGCGAACGACTGAACAAACTTCACATCGAAACGTTTCGATTGAAGTGAAAGATCAGTCACTCCAGTCCGGACCTATGACTCGAGCGAGGCTTAAGCGCCAAGGCTCATCAAAGGAACGGTCAGCGAGTGTCGAGGATAAAAGGAAACCCAGAGCAAACACTCTGGCTCCTGCATCCACACCGTCACAAGTGATGGGAGGCAGACGCCGACGGAAACGGGTTAATAGCCCGGTCGGCCCGGCCACATCAAAGGACGGCGGGCTAGGAGGGGGTGATAGTAACCCGCCCCGAGGCTCAACACTCGTTCCTGTAGTAAAGGTTAAAATCAGGAAAAGCCCTAGATTAAACCCTACTCAGTAATCGATGTTTCGCACAATACCAAGCAGCAGCTTTACTAACCTGTGTTTTTAATGAGACTTTAAAATAACGGGTGCCGTTCTTGAGTAAATCTGTCTGTGGACGTGAAGCCGACGGTGAATAAAAAATTACACAACGAGAAGTCGTACGATTGCCTCTTAGTTTGAGACAAACTGATACTGGAAACATGGAAATTTGGAGCCTCTGATTTTATTGACTGTGAGGACGGGTTCCCAGCATAGGCTGGTGGATACTGCCCGAAGGGTAGATCCATATTGGAACCATTTTTTTTAATCCCGGTAGTCTGATAAAGGAGGGGGTGCCCAGATTAATCCATGTTAATAGTGTTGGAACCCATAGACCGCATAGGAAATAACGGCATATGCAAACATTGCGACTGGAGAAGCAGAGCGTGACGGTGAGGGGAGAGTGAGTCGTTCTATTTTTTTGAGCAATACCTTATTTGGTCATGGCGTGATGCGCGGTGGACCAATAGGGTTCGCCCTCCTCGGTCACGTAGTCCCTTCCTCCAATCAGAGACGTGCGCCACAGGGATAAAAGGCCGCGTCGCCCACCACGGAGGTCACATCTGCGCCCTTCTCGTGAGAGTCGGACGCAGATAAGCTGGACTAAGCCTAGCTTATTCCAGCTGGTACGCCCCGTCTGGGGACTTCCTACCTGAGTGTAGGAGGTCTCCCCTGCCTAGTGTCGAGGGACACGACCTGTGTGAGCGCAGGTTCGTGTTCACTCGAGACTCCAGTCTTCGGTCCCTCGAGCCGCCTGAGTGCGGTTCGAGGTACATCGAAGACACCTTCGAGGCTTCGACCCGCCAGAGTGCGGATCGATAAACCTCGAAGATCCTCTTCGACGTCTCGTCCCGTCTGAGAACGGTTCGAGACCCGGAGTCTTCTCTCCCTGGTGGAACCCGGCAGTTCAGGAAGAACCATGGGGTCCTCGTCCGACGAGCAGTCAGGGTACAGCTCTTCGGCGAGCCACAAGTCGCAGAAGAAGAAGAAGAAGAAGTCCAAGAGGACCAGACCCGAGCAAGAGCTCGAGTCTACCTCGGCTAAAAGTGCAGCCCTTCTGAAGCAGATCGAGGATGCACAGAAAGCCTTGGCTGAGTCCCAGGAGCGGGAGAAGGAGCTCCGCCGGAAGGCGAAGGAGGCAGCTAAGCAGCAGAAGCGCGACTTGAAGGTCGCAGCTGCTGCCGCCTCGAGAGACTCTTCTCCCGATGAGATGGAGGTCGACGAGCCGTCGACGCCTGCTCCATCGAAAAGTGCTACCCCTTCAGGTTCTAAAGGCAAGAAGCCGACTGAATCGAAGGCATCCAAGGGTACCTTGAAGGATTTCAAGATCCCTAGGGTGCCCAAGAAGGAAAGTAGCAAGAAAGAGTCCGCAGCCAAGAAGGCTCCAGCCCGGGAGAGGAGTAGCGAGTCTACTGCTCCACCGGAACCTGGAACCGAGCCGTCGGAGGTCGATGCCGGTGCCGTGGAGAGCACCGTATCCTCACCCCCAGACACGGCCAGGGCTGTCGACGAGTGGAAGCAACTGTCAGCGATCACTGCCAAACGACGTGCTGAGTACGTCGATGACAGGCCACTGACAAAGCTTCAGGACTACCGCAAGAATGGTCAAGTGGTACTCCCAAGTCTCGTCGGAAAGGACGGTAGTGACGACGAGGAATGGTATTCGGACGACAGTCATGCCATTGACTGGTATGTCTCGATGATCGAGAATATTACGAATGCCTCAGACTCGTCGGGGGTGTCGCTGCCCGAGCGACAGCGGATTGGGTTCGCATGGCGCATCTTCAATCCAGGGCAGCAGTGTGCTTTCGAGAACTGCACACGTAAGGGGTTTCCCCCTCGCGTATACGCGACTGACGGCAGGTATGCTCGACACTTGGTTGAAGAGCATCGAGCCATCCGTCCGCAGTTCGGTTGTGTTAAGGTGGAAAAGACCATTCCATGTTATCAGGACCCTGATGACCCGACCTCTCCTCCTTTCGTGACCTCACGAAGGGGCTTGATGGCGCGTCATCTCAAGTCGTACAAGCAGCCCCATAAGTACAACGCCGAGGGCGCTATCCAGCTAGTGGAGACACTGGTTGGAAAGTGCGAACGGAATGAGAAGACAGGCGCGCCGACTAGACACTGGATGCGGATGGCCCCCGCACCCCCGTCTACGAAGCGCCTGTATATCAGACCGGAGCTGATGCCCGCTTTCTACGGTGCCTACCCCGAGTTCAGGGTAGAGCAACGGAAGAAGCGGGAGGCCAGTCGTCCTCGGGACCCAGGACCTACAGCCTCTACGAGTGGGAACAAGAGGCCCCACTCTACAGAAGCTGGAAAGTCTGCCGGTTTGACTGAACCTAAGAAGCCTAAGCCGCAGGCTGCTCCCTCGAAGCCCGAAAAGGCACCGAAAGCCGCCCCGGCCCCGGCTCCTAAAAAGTCGAAGACTGCTTCGACCGGTTCAGCCAAACCAAGCACCAGTGGTGCTAAAACTGGAGGCAAGACGGTGGAAACCCGGAGTGGTCGTGATCGACAACCCAAGGTGACCACCAACTCGTCTCCTGTCAAGCCCCCTACAGCGGCAGAGGGCAGCACCCCAGCTGCCACGCCGCGTGTCCACGTAGGAGGCGCGACATTGACCTCGGCAGCAGGAGCTAGCTTCTCCAACGTCGTGACAGGCGCCGACACCCCGACAGCAACCTTGCGTTGGGAATTGGCACAGCCTGCATACGGCGATGGCGTCGAATGTGGGGTCCCGAAGACGTTCGTGGAACGTTGTAAGGGACTTCTACAGATGACAGGCAGCCCCGCTATCGACAAGTTCGGTGAGGCATTCCGTGAGGAAGCGAGTGCCTACTTGTTCGGCCTGTTTGATAGAACAAACATGGCCATCCGTAACGAGCTCCTTCCGGCTCTTAGGAATGAGGCGCGCCAGACCGTTCAGATGGAGATGGACTCTCGTCTGACCGACGTCCGAACGCGTCTCAATAACTTTGAGGCACAGGCCCAATATGATATTACCAAGAGGGACAGTATCATAGAAGGCTGGGAGGAAATCGACCGCGAATTCTTTAGAGTCTTCGGGGTCCAACTCTCGGAATGGATGAGGGACAAACACCATGGCGTCCGAACCCTGAAGCCCGTTCGAACCGAGCCCTCTCGCGAAGCGCAGAGGTACCTCGTCGAGGGTGGAGAGATTCCTGACGTCAGGACGCTGGCGGCTCAGACGAATCCTTTGAGAGAATTGTCTCCAAAGATTGACAGTCTGAGCTCGGCTATGACGATGTTGGGCCGAGAGCAGGTGGTGCAGGACAAGCCTGACACCCCGGGTAGGTCTCTCGGTGCCTCCGTCTACCCGCCAGCAGCCCCGTCTTCCTCCTCGGTTCCCTTGATAACCCTCTCGGGAACCACCGAGCCTACGCCGCCACCGGTCCAGAGAATGGTGTCACCGAGGATCCATCCGGATCTTCAGGGCATCACTCCCCTGGCCCCGGCGAACGTAGCCGTCTGTCCGGACCTGTCGGCTTCCGCCCAAGCAGTAGAACCTGCCGAGGTGGAACAGTCGATGGATATAGACGGGGACGTCGATGTCGTCGATCATTCTCCAAAGCCTCCCCCTGACCAGGGAGACAAGGACGACCGTGAAGGTCAGGAGAGCGACGACGACGACGGAAGCGACTCAGCAGACTCGGCCGTTCTCCACTCAGATGCTGAGGGGGACTCCCGGGATGCACCCGAGACCTCTAACGAGGCTTGGAGTACGACAATGGACCGCGAGGCCCCATTGCCGGAGTCGCCGACGTTTTCGGGCCAGCTAGCCGCCAGCGCTCCACATGGAGAGGAGCGCACTGACGGAGAGCAGGCCGAAATCGACGCCGCTACAGGGTCCATCTCGGAGGATCAGTAGTATGAAACTACTGCTCCTCCTCGTCAGTCTGGATCGCTGACATCGAACAGAGTCTCGATGTCAGCACGGAACCCCCGGGAACTCGTTCCCGGACGACGGTGTACCCTCCACGAGTGGGGGTACCTTTCCTGTCCCCGGACCTCCCTGCGAAGCTGTGTGGATCCGACGCCACCTTGGTCTTAGGGCCCGGTGGTGCCACACATCCTCGGCCTCACGGTCGAAGGACCATCATAGTAGTATGGTACGCTATCGATGGGCTTCCTACGCTGGAAGGAGCTTCTCAACGAGACAGGGAGGAAACGACACGACCCCGGTTGCCATACCCGGTCGTGCCTCCCTCGGATCGACCAGGAGCAGGTCGTGAAGCAGTGTTTCGACACTGGTCTCCTACGTTGGATGGAGCAACGCCTTATAATTTAACTGTGATAATAATTTTTTTCTACAGTACAGTAGAAACTATATTTCTATATATTCCTCTACTGTTTCTGTCGACTGTGTCGACGGATCCAGTAGTTCATATTATTATCTAATTGTTTAGACTGATCCGGGATCTCTGAATTTTCAGAGACCTCGTTTCAGTCTAGTGGGGGGTGGTGTGGTGGTCCCGCGTCATCTTCGAGGTACCTTCGTGGTCCTCGTGGGCGACGTCGAGAGCACCTCTATTACCCGACGCCTGGGGGCGCTGGAGTCCAGCGCCACGTCACCACTTGGTCACGTGGCCCTCGACTCCGGTGTATATAAGGCCGTTGTACGGCCTTCCTCAGGGTCAGTCCAGCCCCGACTGACCATTGTGAGCAATGGTCGGCGGCTGCCCGGCTACCATATTCTAATACTCCTCTGTGCTCCTGCACAGAGGGGGTTCATGTGGAATATTAACTCTAGGCACTAGAAGGCCTAGTGTCGAACCTGCAATAGAGTTCAAACTCTGCCACCTGTAACTGTGATCGAGAACGGCTGATGCCTATGTGTTATTAGACAATAAAGTTTTAACTGGAACCTGAATAGTTGTTCTTCGTTGTTTATCGAAAGATTCGATATAACATCGAGGGGTAGAACACTACACACTATTTGTATCATAAATCATATGACCTTACTGGGTATACATGTTTTATGGTGTCAATATATTCATCCGGGACATGGCAGTCTACTCTCCTACAATTTTCAAAAGTGGTTGTTTTAGTTGCAGATACTTTTTTTTCACATGGAAATCGATGTCACACATCACTGTTTGTGCATTGGGAAACCGGTGAATGAACAGACCGAGTCGGATCAATTTGTGTCTTTACGAAGCCATTTCAACTTAACACCACAGGGTTGTAGTACATACAGTCAGTCTCAGTATACTTAGTATATAAAATTACATGTATGATACAGTGTCGCTTATTTTGTTCCCTATTGCCCGGTGATCGATGATTTACTTCCTCCTATTTCAATGGAACGCGCAATCTCAAATATTGGTTTTCTTAATTCAAATACCAATCATCAACATTGATTTTCCAAAGGTGTAAACATTTGTTTCATGAAGTTGCCAACTGTGTATGCTATGGATATATTCATGTATCTGTATAAGAATTTTTCAACTTATAGGGGATAATCAGCTACCGGGTAGTATATAATTCATTCGGATCATTGATGTGGAGCTTATTTGACATTTTAGTGTCTTTGTTTTTCCTTTGTCATTTTCTCAATATATTCTAGCCTCCCCCCCCCCCATTATCTTGAATCTACATTAATCGTACATCTAACATAGTCAAATATTGTCTAATACTCCAGGTGCTCGCTATGTAACACATGGCTACAGTTGTGTCAGTCTACTCCTCTATAGTCCACCTGATGTGGGCATTAGTCTGTAACACATTATGTACACATCCAGGGCACCACATAACCTAAACATGGGCACATTAAATATTTTAATAGGGATTGCACTTTTTTATGAATTCCTATGTATGTAACCATCTAGCTCCATACATTTGTAAATCAAGAAAATTTTTCCTTTCAATAATTCAGTTCAGCTTTAACAGTTTATAATACTCTACCATACCTCAATTATATAGTAATACCAATTTTGATATTTTGCAGCACATATAATAACGACCAGATGAGTGCGTCCTCCAGAGTGTTGGTACAAATTTATAAGCTTATTTGCCTTACACTACACCTGGAGTTGGCCCGGTCAGTACTACCTGGACCTGGCTGACCACAGGACCACTCCTCCAGAGGCTGGCCACATGGGGGTTAAATGGTTGAGTTAAACACATTTACTGGAGTAGTAAGGCCTGCTATTGAGGGTACTACAGCTGGGTACATGCAGCCCGAGAGGGCTCAGGCCGTGTGTGTTCAGCCTCTCACCTTTATAATGTGCGGCTTCTTGGTAAATGTCCTTATGGGGCCTGAAGGAGATGCCTCCAGGCTGAGGCGCAAGAAAGAAAGGGGCAGGGTTTAAATGTGGTTGTAAGAGGATGTGTTTGTAGCTTATGTAGCTTAAGGCCTCAAGCAAAAAGAATGAATGTCGAAGATGTCTTTAGTTCAAGGTAAGTTTTACCTGAATCAAGTAATGTTTTCCAGTTAAAATCCGTGCATACATTTTGCAGAACCCGAGTGAAGCCTTCAAAATTTACAATGTAATAGGCATGTCTTCTGCAGATTATATCAGGGCATGACATAACGCTTATGTTGAAAATGTAAGGTTCTTTAACATATCATATAATATATAGCCTCTAATCTATGATGTCATCATTAATCAATAAGCCACGAGACCTGCTAAATGATATGAGACATAGCATCCATGTCATACCAGTCGCTGCATACAATCACAAATCAGTAATTCCCGTTACGTAAGTCCCTGGGACTGTATACATTATACAGGAAGTGACTTGGGACCTTGGGACTTGAGGTCCGCACTGGCTGAAAAAATATTGGCATATATGAATACTGCTATCGGCAAGTATGAGTTGTAACATAGGAATTCATCCTACGAGCCAAACTCTATGGCACATGATAATCAAGCCTAACCTAAAACCTCTGGTATAAACCTTGTCATGCATATAAGCCACACCCTCCCTTTAGGGGCGTCCAATATTTAAGTTCAACCTGCTGCTTTAGTTCTTTTTAACAGCTTTACCACTCACGTAACATATCAAAAAGCCGCTACTCGGGTTTGTTTCATGCAAAAGCCCCGACTTATAGGCAAGGTTTGAAGTTACATAAATCCCAGGCTATTCTGGACTGGGCTGCATGGCTGGCTAGCAGTAACCCAAGCCTGAGCATCTCTGAGGGGGTAAGAGGGTGCCTAGAAACACACACCACATGGCTGACCTAGAAACCAACAGGTGGCTAGGTTAGCTTGGATCCTGGCTTGTTGCCATGGTTACAGTAGTAAATAGGTGATCTCCGATTCCTGTTTCATGCCCTGACGCCCACTTTCGGTGCTTTCAGGCCGACCACGTCATATTTCCCACTGCTCTGTACGTGCTCTGCATACACATCTATTACAGACCTCTATGGTGCCCAATGGTATCAAAATGCCATTTCCACTCTCTATCAAGGTGCTGTGATACATACGGCAATTCACGTTTTCTTTTATTCAGTGATGCCCTAAATATACACACATCAATAGAATCCACATTACATGGTACATATAGGTACTCCGGCCGGTACTCCTATTAATCCTATTGTAGAGTGTGGCCTGTAGGGGCGTGCTCTATCACTGGTGAACACATTACCTGAGGCATGGTGGAGGGTTAATCTACAGATTACCTCATTAGCTGTGTACAAACCATGGAATCCTACCTTCAGGCTTAACTAAGTCCATCCTTACTAAGCCTAACTCTCAGAAAACAAATCTTGTATATTAAGAGCACTAACATGGCCATTTTTCTGTAAAGCTCTGACAGTGGCATTGCGATGGAATTTCAGCTTTCGGATTCTGAACTTCCTTCATCTCTCCCATTAGAACGTCATAGAAAGTGTGCTGAATCTGATATATGCTAATATTATGCTAAGGCTAATATGGCTGTCACGAGATGGGTATTATTTCTGGTCATGTTGGGTCAGTGCAGATCATATCAGTCTGTGCATGCATATATGTACAGACATTTGGACAATGTCTATGCACATGATCTAACCCTATTTATAATCCTTAATGAGATGGCGTCCCACTATGGGAGGCCATGCTCTAGTGGCTCGGCACTGAGATGAGTGTGTAGTACATTCCTTCTCACACACAGGGGAGCATTTATACCCAATTGTACAACATGTATTATGTATGAACGTGTACACTGCAGATACTAGTAGCTCCAGGAGGTACTAAACTGAAGTAGTCTATTCTCACAAGTTTTTCCACATTTTGAAGTCTCCACTTTGGCAAAATTGAATACCAAAGTGACGGTATACAATGAACTAACTGGCGAGAATTGTCCACTTGATGATATATCCAGGGTTATCGCAGCTGACCTAGTTTACACAATATACACCGGACTAGGCTTGTCAAGGACTTGTTTGACACTTTTTGATATTGACTTTCAAACCGTCGCCTCAGTGCAGTAAGGTTGAAACTGACATTTTGGCAAAATTAAGTTTTCTTCTGTTTTAATATCTATTGACCCGTATTTACCTTCCATGAAAGTATTGGAGCTCTATCTATGATAAATATGTCTACAGGTTCCATTACAGCAAGGCTGTGCTGACTGTGTGCTATAGTGATTGCAACACTTCAATTGCCTCTCCGGCAAAACCTGAAATATGCAGATACAACCTTGTTGTACTGAGGCGACGAAATGTGAATCGACCTACAAGTGTAAGCTTGTACGTGTATTTGGGGTATCTAGGGTTAAAATCTTTAACTTCTGAGTCAACAAAAAATTGATTGTAACTTTGCCTAATAAAGCTATCAGCAGGGATGTGATTTCAATATGTACGAACCTTTATCAGACAATAAGACTGTGGCTCATTTGGTGCTCCATAGCCTCAAAATACCAAAGACAGATCACAAGGGTCCAGCCTTTGACCCTCAAGTGTAGGAAATCCTACAGATGTAGGAGAAATCACACCCCTGCATCAGGTAGGATTACAAGTGGCTAACTCGGTGTGAACTTTTTTCACACACCGATTTGACTTTGAGTATATAGACAAAGGTTCACGAGTATTGGGTCTGAATGAGGGTTATCTCAATCGGCTCTGCCTCGTGAGATAACCCTCAGTCAGACCCAATACGAGTGAACCTTTGTATTTATTTAATGTTATCTTAGTCAGACACATTCTAAACTCTTTTAAAGTGTCATAAAAAGATGGTTTTATACATGTTTTATGGCTATTTGGGTTGGTG
Organism: Acholoe squamosa; assembly: GCA_949317995.1. Lineage (NCBI taxonomy): Eukaryota > Metazoa > Annelida > Polychaeta > Phyllodocida > Polynoidae > Acholoe > Acholoe squamosa. The sequence continues at coordinate 57,438,996 of OX439041.1, read as the reverse complement.
ATACTGGCCGTGAGATACGGGGTAGGGTTATCTCACAGGGGGGGGGGGGTGAGATTCGGAGCCCTAAGGTTAAACCTATGGGGCGTTTGTATTCCACTGCTTCCAACATGATATAAAACTCAATATCAGTTAGTTCAATCATTCTTTCATGTGTATAATCATAAGTCCACAGAATCGAGGGTCCAGACGTCATAGTGCAGCCAGCAGGTGAGTCCTGGGGACTATGTCAAGGTATCATTGGGCTGGGTGACACAGCATACAAGACGATTGTACTTTAGTATATACCATCTGTATCAAGACGAGGTAAGCTCACTAAGTAGGCCTCCTTTACCTGTCACCATAGGGACACCCAGTGGAATGTCACCAAGAGACGTCCTATACATAAGACTTGGACGGAAAGTTAATCCCTGCCCAAGACTTTAAAGAACATAGCAGTACACACAAAGACCCATCACCCCTAACCCCAACGTTATTATCAAGGGTCACATCCAATGCTGGCCACTACACACAAAAAAGAATCCAAATAGTACTATATACTTTACAATAGAGGTAATTTGAATCCACCCTATCCACAGCACAAAGACTAAGTAACTAAGCCCAAGTCCATGTGTTCACATCGAGATTTTCAGCTTCTTTGTTGCGGCTCCTCATAAATTTACATTAAGTTAATCAACATTACTTGCAAAACCCGCTCGACATTAAAGTCGATAACAATCTACCTGTCCCTTATCTATGATCACACTTATAGCTCACATGGCCATTATCAGCTGGGGGCCGCCATTAGACCCCGACTCCACTATGACTAACACCTTCAGCCCCCGACTCCGCAGTTTAATCCAGGGATGCCTCCCATTGGTCAATAATACAAGAGCCATGTGCCGTATATGCTTGCTCACAGGTGTATGTATACACACCTGTAAGTCTCCTGGAGGACCCCCCCCCCCCCTGCCTGTCCCCATCAGGGGGTCCCTATTATACAGGTGTGCAGCAATCAGCTGTGCCTGTAGCTACCTGTTTGCAGGTACATTTGTATATGGTAGTTAGTACAAGGTGGTGAGCAGAGGCCCCAACCTTCCACCATGGCATTCCATACATTCCAGCACCCCCTCCTCCAGTACATGCTATTCAGGCTCACCCGCCAGGGTTACACCTTCCTAAGGCCACACAGCCTGTTACATCAGAGCCCAGGTAATCTGTGTGTACCTGCAGCTACCAGCGGCCCTCTAAGGACAACATATGATACCTTAAGGCTTCATGCCCATTTGTCATCATGATGCACTGCCGGGGAGTAATGCTGGTGGTGCATTGATGCATCATGCCCACCTTGGGAGTGTATTAACCCCATTTGGTTTGCTTGATGCATGAATGCAGTGTCAGCGAGCTATTCACCCACCCTACCATTAAAGAATCACAGAACACTATGGGATAGTAAAGGCTAAACACCTGAGTCACACACTAGTCACTGTGTATTAGGCAGGGCTGTGATTTGTGTAAGCCACCTAAATCAGGCAACAGGTGGCAAGTCGATAAAATTCTACTGATTTCGATCTAAAGACTTCTCTGTTTAGAGTTAACGTTTTTATATAAGGCCCGGCAGGTAATGCGATAAAGGAAGGTAGTCTTGCATTATTGAAACTCTGGAAGACCTGCATATGTATATATCTGTTTCATTCATTTCCAACTTATAAGGGGGGGGGGGGATTTTTGTCATAAGGGCAAAACAATGTAACGCGGTTTGGGGGATAAACAGTTAGACAGGTCATTAGCATCTCATGGTGCCAATGATTTCCTTGCCACACTTAATTTTCTGAATGTGCTCAGAATCTTAAAGAGTAACCAGTATTATAATCATTACAAGTCCTTGCCTCAACAACAAGGCTGACCTCAACTATGGGGCTTAGTCAACAGGTGCCAAAAGGTGAAGTAATATTATGTACGTATGTAATATCCTTATAGAAAACAATTGTGGGAAACCTACACTGACCATGTTTAGATAAGGGGTGTTATATCTATGCCATATTTTTCTTTGTCACAATGAGGCTGGTCACGTGGTCGTGACACAAATCGGATATTATCTCGAATGTGACTACCAATATTACTGTACATTGTGCATATATATTTCATCTTGGTTAGGTTTACCAGTTTACTTATAAAGTACCTTTCACAATCTTCATAAGCCATAATGTTGCTGGCATGCATGGATCACTTGGCATTTAAATAGGTAAACATTTCAGTGGTAGGGAATACACTCTATGTGCTGAAAGGTTTCCTCAGATCTAGGACCGAGTCTTTGATATATGAACGCTAATCTGAAGCCATTTGTGAGTCTTGTCACCATTGTAAATCAGCATTCAAATGTGCCTAGCGACACTGACATTTGTTTTTTAGCTTTAACATCATGTGTCACTCTCAAGGCGATAAGTCTGGACATGAGCATAATTGAAACTGTGCTCCCTGGTTCTATAGAAAAGTGTCTATGACTTGACCTCTGGCCCTTTCCATTCTGAACCCCTGGTCCTGTCCTGCTCCAGTGACCTTCCTGGAGCTGGATGCCCTAGATCGGGGTCACCCAGTTTTTTGCCCTTTGTAATATACAGTTGTCCAAATGGACACATTAATAAATATGTACACATGTACAATAGATCTACATAAGGTATATTTCGCCCATCTCACCTACATAATATAACGCCATCCATTTACGTCCACACAGAGCATCTGCCTGAATTATTATTTTCATCAATATGTTTGTGCTCTATGACTTCCAAACAGAATGCAGTTCACAGTTGTCAAATCCACTAAAAACTAATCATCGACAAGTTTGGATTATTGACTAAACCACGACCCAAACCACTAGAAACATGCCATGTTGTGTTACTACACATACCGAAAAAGGACAACACAGTGATGATTATGTTGTACTGGCATTTGAATGAATCAAATGTCCCACAACTCTTTTTTGTTTTACCACCACATAATTGTGTGCCCACCCCTAAGCTGGCTGTGGTGGTAGGGACAGCTGGATCCACTAGTACTACACAATCCACTCTGACAGGCTGCTCTGTCCGGTACAAGGACCCTGGAGGATCAATAGCCACACTAACAGGATGTCCCCTTCTACCATCCGCCATCACAGGATCAAACCTTCATTGAGAGTACCGTAATCTCCCGTATATAAGGTGCAGCTCACGTATAAGGCGCCCCCCCCAACTCACAGGGGGGCTGTTTTGCATAGAAGGCGCCCCACTGAGGGCAGATTTTTGTCAGTTTAGTACTGTTCTATAGTAAAAAATACCCCCCCCCCCTATAAGGCGCACCCCAAACTCAAGGCAGTTTACCTCCCACATATAAGACCCAGCAGCATTTTGTTTGGCCTATAAGACGCGCCTTATACACGGGAGATTACGGTACTGTTCCTTTTGGTTCTTTTACTACTTTATTTTGTACTTTACTCTCTGCGGTTACGTCAAGTGTCCCAAATACACCAGGTCATGTCAATGTAAAGTCTACTGGCAGTTTTGTGACACTACTGGAAAACACTGACGGCAGATTGGTTCAACTGGTGACCTACCTCTGGTTACAGCAAAAAGTCTTGGTGGTATGCCTATTTCAATGGACATTTGCTAAAATTCCAGCCAATGGGTAATACAGTAAGGCCAAAAAATTTAAAGTTGTGTTTCCAGTTACATGCCTCAAATATCGGTAGGTCGGATTCTTTTTTCTTTTTTTTTTGATTTTTTTTTTTTGATTTTGTAAAAAATGTATGGGCAGACATGTTGGATTCTATGATTTTACAGTAGAATTATGAAAAACACATGGAATGTGAAGCTCATGTAAAAAATATGAATGAATGTTATGAACTGTATACCAATTGATAAAGACCTAGATAAGGCCAGACCAAAAAAATAAGTTGGTCTACGGATTTCCCTCTCCATATTTTCCGAAATACAAATTTTTTTTTCTTTGAAAAAAATCTCGTCTACAGATTTAACTCGCTTCACTTTCTACAAGTTTTCTCTTTGTGATGTTTGGCAAATTTTTTCTTAAAATAATTTTTTTTTCGCTCGCCTCACTTTTCCAGCAAGGAATCCATTGGATGTAAAAAAATTCCTAAAAAGCCCATTTTTTCAAATCCAAAATCCTTAGACCAACTTATTTTTTTGGTGTGGCCTAAGCTACACGAAAAACTGATAAAAAATATGAAAATCACAGGGAAAAACCTAAAAATTGCCAAAAAAATGTTAAAAAATTCTCAAAAAAAAATTAAAAAATTTCAGGATCATCCCTGTTTTGCTAGAGTTGGTCGGGTAACAAGAAACCCTTTTTTTTTTAGGCCTAACCGACCCGGACCAAAATGCAGTAGAAAAATCAGTATTTAAACAGTAGAAAAACAGTGTGGTGTGACAGTAGTGATTCAGTGTGAAAACAGCATCAGAAACAGTACCATATCAGCATCTACTGGCATTCTACTGCTCAGCACACAGAACATGGCAGCGGTGGTTCAGTAGCAGAACAGTATTATTAGCGGCATGCAAGCAGTATTGAATCAGTTGTCCCAATTATGTAAATGAGATGGCAGCATTTAAACAGTATCTACCATAATCTCCCGCGTATAAGGCGCGTCTTATACGCCAAAACAAAATGCTGCTGAGTCTTATACGTGGGAGGGACATTGGCTTGAGTTTGGGGTGCGCCTTATAGGGGGGGGGGGTAATTTTACTATAGAACAGTACTAAATTAACAAAAATCTGCCCTTAGAGGTGTGCCTTATACGTGGAATTGCATTCTCTTAGTTGGGGATGCGCCTTATATACGCGAGCTGCGCCTTATACGCGGGAGATTACGGTACTTACCGTAATCTCCCGCGTATAAGGCGCGTCTTATACGAGAGGTTTTAGTTCTTTCTGGATCCACAAGGGGGAGATCAAGACCTTCATTTTGATATCTTACACTCCCATATAACCTTATCAGCTGAATATGGGGTCCAGGGGGGTCTGGGGGGTCCATGCAACACATAGGTTTTTGAATTTTCAAAATCCATTCATTAGAACAAAAGTTATGAATCTTTTATTTTTCTGGTCAAATCTCTAAACTCTGGGTGCGCCTTATACGCGGGCTGCGCCTTATACGCGGGAGATTACGGTATTTAATGCTGCATGACCATATATGGGGTTGGGGCAGTGTTCAATCAGCACTACTGCATGACTGCTGCTATAGCAGTAGGTGAGCAGTAGATCATACTGAAAACTACTGCTGGGGGCAGGTCGAAGCATAAAAGGAGCAGCCGCTGCTTTAGTACTGGCACTACCAATGCCTTTCTAGGTGGGCCTTGCTGGATTTGAACTTGGGATCTTCTGATTACTGTACCAACGCATTAGCCCCCTGAGCCACCACCCCATCAGATATGTGGATCTGTCATTACTCCCTAGTAGTGCATGCAACTCATATCGGAGGGGGGCAGTATTGATTCAGTAGTGTCAGGTAACTTTTATCATAAAAGCAGGTAAGAGTAGGCATGTCTGATAAAGTACTACTATAGTAGAATGCCTTGCATTTTATTGATGTTAAGGTGATAAGACAGCAGCTTTGTAATTATCAATGATACATGTATACTATGTAGGGAAAAAAAAGTGGCATGATGGTGACCAAAATGATACTTGATGATTCAGTACATTTATGCCCTACATAAAGTCAGTGACTAATTCCTCACTTTCACACACCCCAACATCATGTGTATCCATTACTGGCACTCAATAACATAATCATATGCAAAGGTATAATTATGCTTTTCTTAACAAACACTGGATAGTTTCAGAATTTCATAACTTAATCTTTTGATTGCTGTTCACAATCATACCGAAATTCACACTATGGACTGTCTCAGAAGCATCAGGTCAGTAGCCCAATAAATAATCGATGAATGGACAGAGCGATACCAGTAGATAGTCAGTAGACTACTGCATCTATGCTGCTGCACAGAGTGTGACATGTTTGGTATCTATTAAGATTCAGTTGAGAGTCAGTAGACTACTGATTCTAGCCTGAAAATGCAGTGCATACTCAGTTGATAGTCAGTACACTACTGAGTCTATACTGAAAATGCAGTGTAGAGTCAGCTGTTTTGGAAGTATTTCAGCAGTACCTACTGCAAAATGCAGTTGTTGATCAGCATATTCTCAGTAGCTACTGATAGGAGAAGTAGATACTGCCTTCTGGTCCAGGGAATCATGCTGTTGGAAGATTATCCTAAACCTAGCCATGTTTTACTACTTGAATGCCTGCTATATAGGATAGAGCTGGACAATATACTCAAGGGCAAATAATGTAGCAATAGTCGGTGAGTATAGACTACTATCTGGTACATCCTATTTTGCTCTATTTTTGCAGTCATGGATAACACCACAAGGTCCCCTGTGCGGCATAGGTGAGTCATGTAGGCCTTAGGCACTCTATGGGGATCCTATATAGGTGTGTAGAAATTGTGTAGAAATGAAAACAATCAAACTTCATGCCCTACTTGATCAAATGAACATCCTTCATATTTCCTCTAAATCTTGTGTGGTCACCATACTTTTGGTAATAAGAGCTCTGGACCCCGGCCTTCAACTAGTACATCCAAGAACCCCGTCTGAGCGCTTCTCTGTGTTTACCTCATGGTCAATATTAATATTTGTTGCAAGAATAATATGGGTACTTATATTCGACCTCAATACCTATAGGTTTCGCTATAGGACAAACGCCGTCAAGGAAACTTCTATAGTGAGGTTTTCTTTTTATAACTCCATCACCTAACTAAACAAGACTTTGCTGCACACAGTACCTGGGGATCTTTGTCTTAGTCTGTCCACCCTGGAGGACAGGGAAGGTCAGAAGTCAAATCAGGTGAAGATAAACGAGTGAGCAGTTTCTTTCTGCACCCCTTGTGGCTTACTTGGCAAAGTCGACCTATAGTCTACTCACGACAGGTGTAGGGTATGCATCAGGTATCTGCACTCTCCTCCAGTACCTAGAAGCACCTGTGAGGAATCATCAGGGTGTAAGTCTGTTTTCTCGGTTCTGCCCTCCTCCTTGTGGTGTGTGGGTGTGTGCTGCTGACATAGGGGCTACGTCTAATCTAGACCTGAATGTGTTCTTAGGTGGCTACTTTGGTCTTTACCCATAGCTTTTTATCTCTGGGGGAATATAGCTGAGACATGATAATATCAGGATGCTGGCTTTGGCAGTAGACTACTACCGGTAGTAATTTTCTCAGGTATTCACCCTTCAGTATTGTCAGAACTAACGGTCCTTAAAATGCCTAATATGATTCAGTTATCAAGAGAATTGTGGAGATGAAAACTCCTACAAAGGTACTGTATTGGTTGATGTTAACTTATTCCTTATGATCTTGAGCAGCAGACAACAGTGGACAAATGATTTACTGGTGAAAATAAAGAAGCCTGACAATGCCAAACAAAGTGCAAAAACAAACCAGCAAGACTGGAAATGCTGGATATTTGTCAAGAGGGCTCAGGCCAACACCCAAGAGGGAGATATTCTTTCTATCAGTGACAAAGAAGTGGACACCCATTTACATAAAGACCAAACCTTAACCAATGGCACAATGCAAACTGGAACACTGTCAAATCACAATGCGGCTGAGAGCTGGGCTATTGCAGTGGCATTGGCTGAAAGGTCTGACAAATTAGGAGATCGGGGTTATTTCACTAATTGGTCAGTCCATCTTCTGCCAGAGGCCTACTGCCCCCATCCGTCACAATTGGGCTGTTGCTGACCGTGCTCAGATGGCCGCAGGAATTATTGAGGTTTGGGAGTCATATACTCCATTCAGACAGTTAGATCTTAAGAAACTTTTAGATAAACTTATTATGACTTGTACAAGAACACTTAACACTAATGTCATTTCATGAAATCAAGATAATCATAACATTGCAAGTATCTAGGAATCCTAAGGATTATCATCTGTTCCAAGGCCATGCTACTCATTTGACATTGCTTGCGAATGTATTGGTACACCAACCAATATTAGACTGCAACCTAAGATCTAGACAGGCTTTACCACTTTTTGGTAGGGGTGAGCCAATATAGAAGACTTATCGATCTAGGAAATCACTCCAGGGAACAGGCCCCAGGAGAAGATCAATCTAAATGCAATAGACCAACGACCTCAATATCCCAAGCCTAGAGTCCCCAGTGTGGAATAGGTAGGGGTCCTAGCGGGTTTTAGAGTGATGGGGGCTAATGTAAAGATGGTAGATACCAGAGTGGTGGGTACAAATATGAAGACCCTGTGTATAATCCTGGGTATGCCCTGTGTATAATCCTGGGTATGCCCTGGGTATAATCCTGGGTATGGTGCCTCCTGTTTAGGATGATCCTATTGGGGTGCAACATGGATGTCTGACCTTATATGACCCTGTCTGGACACCGCCAGGGGGCACGTCATTTCCGGTCTTGAATGGTGAAGGTTAGTTCGACCAGTGGTCACCAGGGAACTCTATCAGTCATTTTCAATGAGGAAACATTTCCTTTTATCCCCCCCTTCCCCACCCTTTTTTTTTTGTCTATTTCTTCACTGTTATCTATAGCTTCCTGGAAACCACTTTTTGTATGCAACAGCGTTAACATAACCTCTTTTAGTAGACTGTTTCCAAGCATTATTAACATCATATAAATATACCAGGAAAAATCAAAGGCAATCGTGGGTCCCATGATTCAAATGTTATGACAGTATGTATCAATATCCAAACCTGCTGTACTGATCCATTTCCCTAATTGATGAGATACGACCATAATGACAAAATTGATCACAGGCATGCAGGTAGTGAATACAGTGGCAGACTACACAGACCCTGATGGTGATGGCCGCTCTCAGTTTTCACCATGCCAACACACAAGGATCTACCATCAACATATGGCTGCACTCTGCTAGCTCCAAGCACACAGACTGTAACATGCAGTCATGTTGTACCCCCTTCATACAGCTCCCTTCAATGTGTGTACAACATGACCACAGACTGTTCAGTCAATCAGGAATACCTAGTAACTAAATATGGCTACATGTACCTGAGATGCTTTCTCCGCGTACATGCTGCTGATGATGCACACTTTTAGCTTTCAAATTTTTATCATGAACGATCTTTTTTTTTCATTCCACGTGGTCACTGCATGAGAAAGCTTTAGGCCAAGCTTAGGATGAGTGAAATTTTCACGCATGTTCACCTGACTTGTTCAGAATACTAAATCATACTCCTGAGAATATTGAACGATAGTATTGTATGAAGCTACAGAGACACTATAGTGCACAATTCAACCAGCAGCTTCCTGAGTCTATGGGGAAATCAAGAGGATGATAGCTGTAGGACACTAACAATAGTGCCATGCAACTGTCTGACTGACGACCTGTAAAAAGGTGAATACCACGGTACACATGTTCAAAATACAGAAGCTGCAAACAGTGGTACGGGGGCAGAGGCTTTTAATATGATTTATTTTACAAGGCATCATTTACAAAAATTGAACGCGTGCTATAGAGCACTTATGGCCCAGGTCTTCCACCAAATATCATAAAAAAAATATAGAAATTAAACCTACCTAACTGTTGACACTATAGTGACGGTATGTCCAAGTCGTCAATGCTTAAGCCTATGAGAAATGCACCCATTATCGCTCGTATGTTTCATTGGCGAATAACTCCTCTCCTGGCGAGTTAAGCATTGCAAAATACCAGCAGGTCTTGAATAAGGATCCAGATTAACCATAACAAGAAAAATGTGGCAAAGACCACGGATAGGGGTTGCCACCCCTATCTATGGCCCAAGCCATGGCTAACGATGTTGCTATGCAACATCCCGGAGTTGCGTGACATCACTGGGACTGTGTGACGTCACTACAGACATCATAGGCGCCCAGGGGCAAAACCGAAAACATTATGGAGTTGCTACGGTCGCTACGCTCCCGGCCGCTGTGCGGCAAACAACTCCAAAAAAGGCATGAGACACTGTAATTCTCCTCCATTTTGTTATAATCCAGCAGTTTCGATGGCACTGTGAGTTGATCGTCTCGCTGTCTGCCATTTCGGATTTTAATGTTCTGTGCGCATGCGCGACCCCTCCTTGCCGGAAGTGGCATTTTCGACGGAGAAATGATAGATTCAATCAATTTAACTTGAAATTAATGGCTTTTTGAATATAATCCATGCATGTTTGACAATATCAATCGAATTGAATCGAGTATTGCCTCAATTTACTTTTATATGAAAAATAAAAAAGCTTACGACGGACCACTCAGTACGCATGTCCGAACTCGCCTTGCCGGAAATGCGATAGCCATAACAAACGTATGGCGGTCTAATTTACAAGGTTGGTCTATAAACAGTCTTGACCCTTCTTATACACAAATTTCCTTCATCTATAGTGTTATATAAATGGTTTTCCACCACTACCTGCTGAAAAAAAGTGTCTTAATTGGACAATTCCCATAGGAGCCCATGTGTTATGTCTATTGTGAAAATCTATCGCACAATGCAATCCTATGGAAGCTCATTTTCATGAGAAAGTAAGTCAAACATGACAGGTTTTTTCTTCAGCTTTTTTCATAGGTAAAAATTTTTTTCCGGGAATTGTTACCATCGACAGAAAGACAAGGATCTAAGGAACATGCATCAATTTTCCATTAATTTCTAGATCCCTTCTTTCTATAAGCAATTCCCACTTAAAGTCAGCCATTTTGATCGACTAAAAATGCTAAAAACCCGCCGCCAATGACCCAGGAGGACCTGGGCCAACAATATCAATGGCCATATCAATTTATTCATCTATTTCGGCTTGCGTCTTCTAATTTTCAACATGTCAAAAACCATGTTCATATTCATGGTGCATTCCCTGGACTTCCTATATCTACCGGTGTCGGGTAACTTTTATACCTTTACTGATCCTACTACTCTGTTAACTGTTGCCAGAGAAACATTCATCAGTTCATCACGACATCGTGATGTACCGGGTACCTTACAGGCAAATGTGCACGCCTCATGTGAGGCAGATGTAACCCTCAGTGGTGACCAATTCAAGTGCATTTTCTCAAGTTAATTTGGTCAGACATGTTGAAAATGGGAGCTGCCGTTTTTGACTTGAGATAAATGATGATATCACACATGGGAGGTAAGGATCCTTGGTGCATTCTTGCTCTTGTGAGTGCCTGAATAGTCGAATAAGTACCATCAGCCTAATACTAGATAGTCAGTCCTGATAACCCAAGGTGCGTGACTAGGCCCCTGGGTATTATGAGAGACAATTGATCACTTTAAATGGTAGACTCACATCACTTAACATGGCCATTATGTACACAACTAGGCATGTTTGTATCGACTCGTTGGTCGGAGGGTTAAAGGTGGCAGTCTGCCGCTGTTGATATGGAGAATCCATACATATAATTTATAGAAAAATCCCATGGATAGTAATTAATTGGCAGGTTGTCAAACTAGACTACACAAAGAGACCAAATGATGATCTAGCCCCCGACTACATAAGCCACCTAGCTGATTTCCTTAGTATTAGCAATGTGCTAGTCCGGTATATTCCTGTCATATACGTGTATAGTATTAGATGTTAATGTATTTTCTGAACAATTCTTAAGCTTCAACTTTATATCCAACACAGAAAGTAGTGGCTTGCATGACCTAGGCTGGCCTCTCTCCAGCATGAATACGTTAGTGGATGATAACATGGTGTGAGGGGGTGAGGAGGGGGTTGTTACATGACTACTCACCTGTAGGATACCTGCTCCCTACTCACCCTCATCTCACCTGTCATATTGTATGATCCTCCAGGTGTTCACTACCCCCTAACCACTATACAGGTAGTCATGTAACAACAGGAGGCTTGTCTACAGGTAGCCTTCTGTACAGAGGGAGATGGTTGGGAGGGACTGGGATGAATTTTGGCTGAGTGTTAAGGGGTGATTGTTTTCGGGGTTGTGCAATGTAGCAGGATTTATTTGAAGCATGGTCCGACAATGTAGATGTAACTAGAGCGTGCATGTTACAACGGATGAGGTGGAAAGAAATATGTGATGCCAGATGGATAGGATTAAGCACCCGGACCAGAAGGCAGTATCTACTTCTCCTATCAGTGGCTACTGAGAATATGCTGATCAACAACTGCATATTGCAGTAGGTACTGTTAAAATACTTCCAAAACAGCTGACTCCACACTGCATTTTCAGTCTATACTCAGTAGTGTACTGACTATCAACTGAATATGCACTGCATTTCAGACTAGAATCAGTAGTCTACTGACTCTCAACTGAATGTTAATAGATTCCAGAAATTATACACTCTGTGCAGCAGCATAGATGCAGTAGTCTACTGACCATCTACTGGTATGACTCTGTCCATTCACAGATTATTTACCTGATGCTTCTAAGACAGTCCATAGTGTGAATGTCAGTATGGTTGTGAACAGCAATCAAAAGATTCAGTAATGTAATAATGAAACTATCCAGTGTTTGTGGAGACAAGCATACTTCACCCCTTTGCATATGAATATCTTATTCAGTGCCAGTAATGGATACACATGGATGTTGGGGTGTATGAAAGTGAGGAATTACTCACTGACTTTATATAGGGTACAAATATACTGAATCTTTTGGTCCCAATCATGACATATTTTTTTTACATAGTATCCATGTATCATTGATAATTGCAAAGTGCTTGTCTCGTCACCTTAACATCAGTAAACCGAAAGGCATTATACTATAGCAGCACTCTATAGATATGTCTAATCTTACCCTTTTGCTATGGTAAGAGTTACCCAGTACTACTGAAACAATACTGACCTAGCCCCCTCCTACATGATTTGCATGCACTACTAGGAAGTAGTTACCGCTCCACATAGCTGATGGGGCGGTGGCTCAGGGGGCTAATGCGTTGGTAGAGTAATCAGAAGATCCCAAGTTCAAATCCAGCAAGGACCACCTAGAGAGGCATTGGTAGTGCCAGTACTAGAACAGCGGCTGCTTCTTTTATGCTTCTACCTGCCCCCAGCAGTAGTTTTCAGTATGATCTACTGCTCAACTACTGCTAAAGCAGCAGCCATGCAGTAGTGCTGATTGAACACTGCCCCAACCCCATATATGGTCATGCAGCATTAAATAAGTAGATACTGTTCAAATGCTGCCATCTAATTTACATAATTGGGACAACTGATTCAATACTGCTTTCATGCTGCTAATACTACTGTTCTACTACTGTACCACTGCTGCAAGTTTTGTGGTGCTGAGCAGTAGAATGACAGTAGATGCTGATACAATACTGTTTCTGATGCTGCTTTCACACTGAATCACTACTGTCACACCACACTGTTTCCCAGCTGCTTTAGTGCTGCATTTCTACTGCATTTTGGTCCGGGCAACAAATTGAGCACAAGAATGCAAGTCTAGGACTGAATCTACCTTGTTAACCATGCATTACCGACCTTAACACTTGAAGCTCCTAGACCGAGAAATGAATAGGAGGTCCTACACAGTGCCAGACACAATATACACTCCCCATGTTTATGTTCAATTACCTTGCACCTTTTTAGCACACAAGTGGCAAGAGGGGGTCATTTATTATTGAGAGTACATTAAGAAAGCAGAACAACTGGTTGTATATACATGATATAAAAGAATCCAACGGAAAGGCATGGTTATCATGTATATCAACCTCAAAATATTGGTTAATGAATGCTGTTTTTTTGTTGTTGTTTTTTTTTGTTAAAAAAAGGGCTTAAGCTTTACATTATTAACACTGAATCAAGATTGAAGCAAGTGTTTTGGATGCATCAAGTCTCTTAGACTTCAGCTGAATGAAACTATCTTGAATTAAAATACCTGGTACTTTTAACCCCCCCCCCCCACCACGGATAAAAACCTACCAATTGTACTGCATTAAAGTATATGTTTATTAAGTCATATGTTGGCTACCGGTCCTCCCTTTTTAGCTGCTGTTTACCGGGGGTGTCCATTAAATCTCTATGAGTTTTTATCCACCTAAACACACACAACTTGACACAATCTAAGCAGCATAGCCATATCCCGGGTCCTCTCTCACGGTATACTCAACATCTGCCTATCGTCACACTGGGGAGGTTTCTATAGATCCACTATAGGTCACCTGATGATAGCATTTTTGTTCAACTTGTGCTTTTTGCCTGTTATACTTTTCAGTACACGGTTAAACATGAAAAGGCTGAGACCTGATTTCCCAACTGAATTGCTGCCTGGATTTCCATATCCTGGGAGGATACGTGCAACTGGGGAGTTCGCATGAGATGCTGTTGAAAAGTTTTGGAGTGGAAAATTCTCAACAGTTGTAAGTTAACATGGTGTCACAGGTACGGACAAAGGCAAAACATTGACTGGCCTGCTTTGTAGCGCTTTTGCTGATATACTTGTGGGTATAATATACTTAATGATGTAATATTTACATCACAGTTACATTGATATACTGTAAACAGATTCCATCCCCAAACGGCTAATCTCAATGAGAAATGATACGGCATCTTATCATCTCCCGTACACACAGCACCCCGGGACAGCACCCTACGTGCATGACGACATATGAAAGGAGGCATTACTCAGTGCAAAGTCATTAACCTATAATGTTTGGGGGTAGTTAATTATACATGCATCCACATCCATATACCCATATATAAATGTCAGCCCCACCCAGACACTACCTTTACCTTCAACTGATGGCATTCTGGCAAGAGCACCATTATGATATGGCCCCCTGGTTGAAGCATAGGCTGACCCTGTCGGTCCCCTATAACAATAGTACTGGAACCTGGTGCCATAACCAGACACTGGGTATAAAAACTTTCAGTACACAATGAGTCAGAGCTGTATACAGACCACCAACTCACACAGCTATCCACTGAACCACTAGCAGGGTTCTTCTCACACTGTAACGACGCCGGCGGGCCGCCAGCGTGATTTTTACTGGCGCCGGTGTGATTTCATCTCAGAATCACCGCCAGTGTCATTTCAGCTTCATATAGGTTTTTGAATTTTGAAAATTGGCCAATTATAACAGAAGTTATGTCCATATTTATGAAAATAGTTTCAATTTCTTTGTTAAATTCCCATCTGTAATCCCCACACTGTCATGAATGAGACTAAACAACCAAATTTAGCCTACCATAAGGCTTCGGACGTTACCAAATAAAATTTTACGCCAGCTCGGTGCAGGATTTTACCGTGTGATTTTACATTCTGCGGAGAACCCTGACTAGTAATATAAGGTCCCAGCCAATCTATCCTGACAGGGAGTCAGAGTGTGTGTAATGCCCTGATATGTACAGAGATATGTTATCTATGTCTTACGTGTGTACATGATTACACCATGTGTATATTTATAGGGTGATGCTGTATTATACGAAGACACTCACTGGCACCATGTCTACATAGATAGGCTAAATATGTGCATCTACTGGGTAGGTCTATTTTGGAATGGAGTGAGCTCAGTACTGTTTTCCTCAATCTAATATTACATCAGTTTATCTTTATATATGTATGATAAACTATATCTTGCTGCGTAATAGAAGCAGCACGTAGTATTGCCATAAAATCAAGTGAGGTTTCTAACAACCTAAATTGGTTGACAACCTAGGTGATTCATTCAACCCAAGTGGCGGATTTCCCCAGTATTTAAGAGTTTAATTACATATTTTGGACCCCAAAATTTGCTCTAGAATAGGGGGTGCGCCTCCTCCTTTTGGGCCTCGCCCCCTCCTTTTTCAAGTCCTGGATCCGCCACTGAACCCCGGGATTCAATCCCTCCAGGATGAGACCAGAATCCTGGGACTAATTTTTATGTGGTTAGACCATCTACCGGTAATAAAACTTTTATAAGGGCTACATATTAAATATTTCTAGGTTCAAGTTTGGTCGTCAGTTTGCACCAATGTAGTGCTGGCAAGTCAACACCATCTATCTTACTTGCCAGCACTACATTGGTGTATAACGTAGCGTCAACATGACGCATGAATGTAGCGCTGATGAGTTTGTTGCCAGGAATCCACGCATCATGGTAACAAAAGGGCATCAAATCACCATGCGGCCTTTAATGGGTCTTTAAAGAGACTACGCTGAGAGAATAAACCCAGACCCTTCGAGGATGTTGCTGTCTTTGACACAGACAAGTCGCGTGGCAGACGACAATTAAATTGTCCTTTCTCCCAGCGTCTCATGCTGCCAGAACTTCTTAATGGTCCTGATGCCCCTAGCTGCAGACAGGTGGCACCAGGCAGGTCAGCCCCTCAACAAGAGCTATAGGAATAGAACCTGGGGCAGTAGAAGTCTTTACATTGATACTTGGCAAGCTGCCCAGATCATACTTTCTGTGTATTTGGCGGTTCAACAGCAAAAGGAATCCCAGTACTATGTCAAAACTGAGCCCACTTTTCTTTTCGCTTTGTTTCTCCTTACCACATAAAAAAAAATTGTAGCCTCTGACTGGCCTTAAACGTATCAGGAATACTCATAGAAAGTGCCCTTTTCTATGACTAGACTACTCTTGACAAGAAGCTACAGCATCGTAAGTGAATATGTATAGCTCACAGATCTATACATTCAGTGGGACTGGATGAGTTAAAGCTAACACCTGGAGGTGGGAGTAACTCGGCTGGGGGGATCGCTCTGATCACTCTAACTCTGGCCTGAGGAGGTGGCGGAAAGGGCACATTTGGCTCTGGGTGTGTACAAACATCAAGATATAAAGACAGTCCAGCCAATGCCTACCTGGCACTGTGTGAGCGGTGAAGTATATTGATTTAGACACATGGAATACATAAGTCCTATTTTTTCACTATCTCAATCATGCTATTACCCTTGGTATGGTCCTGTATCCATACAAAGTTGAAAACCTACGAACAAAATATTCCACCAAAGAAACAAAAACAACAAAAAAAACAAAAAACACCAAAACAGCATTAGGCCCCATGTACACCAAGTCAAGTTTTACCAGGTTTATTGAGACCATTCTGATCTTACCGTAAATTCTCTCGTATAAGCCGCGGCTAGTACCAGAATCCAAATCAAAAGCAGGCTTAAAGAATCAGCCAAAAGAAGGGATGAGGTTTATAGGAGGGTATTTGGCACTAAAGAACAGTACTAAAAATACACTTTTGAGGCAAATAAAGTGGCTTATAGTTCCCTTTTAAGTTGGGGGTGCGGCTTATATGAGGGTTCGGCTTATACGAGAGAATTTTCGGTACTAGATAGCAAGGCACTACTACTACCTACTTGTACTTCTACTACCGGTAATGTAGAGTTATTACCAAACAGATGGGCACTCAGTGTCACAGTTCTATGGCCTCTAGTAAGGGAATTGTGACTCATGGTCCTACCAGACAGACTCTGTTACACACATTGGCATACACACATGTCGTCTCATTTTTGAGTTAGAAATCTGGCTGTGCCAGTCAGTAACAACCTCCACCCCAGCCCACACACCATCAATACACACATGCCCAGCTGTGCACCATTTCAAATAATAGAACCAAATTTAATATAGGATTCATTTTATTTTCTAGATTCAGGGTTCTCCACACATAGGGAGTACACGGGCGGGGTTCCCGTGTGCTTTCCAGTGCCGCCCGTGTGCTTTAGCTGATAAACACCGCCTGTGTGCTTTTCAGGAGACTATAAGCTTTCTATACTTTTTTGAATTTTGCAAATCGGCCAATTAGAACAGAAGTTAGGCCTGAAAAAGTTAAATTTTATCTAAAAATTCCAACAGAATCCAATCTTTTGTCCATTTATAATATAATTTTTCAAAATTCTCCTATGAGACATGCCCATGTTCTGCCACTCTGATCCACACAGCGCTTGTGTTCGAAAGTTACCTGTATGCTTTATCATCCTGTGGAGAACCCTGAGATTAGTCCTATTTTATTTTCGGCCTGCTATACATGTGTCCCAGTATCAGAAAATGGCGTCCACTGGCATTATACATGTACAGGAAAACTGCAGTAACTGAGTACAGAAAAAGTAGTCTGGCATTGATTTTATTATCTAGGGAAGCCCATCTAAATCTAGCTCTTAGATAATTATTAACCCACAAACGAACCTCATTCCTTTTACAATGAGGCGACCCTTAAAAATATGTCCGTTTCCTGTCCAGAGGGTGGAATTTTTCAGACCCATGAGGGAGGGAGGACAACATTTTTTTTTAGGAAAATATTTTTATTTGTTATGAACTTCAAAAGGGGGACAGCATGAATTTGTCATGAAATTTTAAGATTTTGTAATTGGAAACCTAGTTTCTTGTACTGAAGGCGAAAAAAATAAATCTTTTTTTCAGAACTCAGGAAAAAAATTTCCCATTCTCACAAAAAATTTCACCAGGCCTCTGGACAGGAAACGAACATATTTTTAAGGGTGGCCTGAATGACCTTTCCTGACCTCAAGTCTCAATTGCAGCAGTGTTGTGCCAATAGACCACAAACAACACATCTTAGTCTAAGCAAAGTTACAGAACCCGACTCTGGGGTCAGATTAAATAAACTGACGATAGGTCAAATATAGCTCTTTGGCAAGGGGCTGACCATACACGATTTGAGGATCAGTAAGGAATATACCTGGAAGGTACCATACTTATCGGGAAGTATTTGGTTGGTCATTATTACAAGCCATTGGGTATATCTGCAAATCAGTCTGACTTGTTAAAGACTGATACTAACCGGTTAATCATATAATGCTTAAAACTATGGCCACAGGAGGTGGTATAGCAAAGGCATTGACGAAAACGCAAAAGGTTTGGTTTCTTTTTAACCAATGCCCAGATTTACTGACATACCAGCGTATATCAGGAAATGTTTTGGGATCTCAATCGACATTTTTTAATATGGATGGCGGGGGGGTTTGTATATCAGACAGGGATGGGGAGTACAAGTTTACAGCTATAATTTACCATATATTTATTCATAGGCTTATTACTGCCTATACGAATAACCTGGTAGTCTAACAGTGTGTACCGTAATCTCCCGCGTATAAGGCGCGTCTTATACGCGAATCAGACCGTGGGTGGGTCTTGTACGTGGGAGGCAAGCTGCCTTGAGTTGGGGGTGCGCCTTATACGCGGGTTTTTCTGATATATCAATTGAGAACAAGTTGGGTATGATGCTGAACATATGTTTTTTTTGGGTGCCACAAATGAGGTGTGACCAGAAGTAGAAGTTATCTCTAACATTGTATCATCAGTTCTTTTGATTTCTCTTCCTACATTCATGCATTCTATCAATGTTGTAGCATGATAGGGAATGAATTTAAATTATAACATTATCTAAACATAGTTGGAACATCTGTTCTTAAGTCAAACATAAAGCAAGTGTATATAAATGGTATACTGGCTCCATCTGGTGGCACTTCTAGGAACCATTCCCAGTGAATACATGATTATAATTGATCATGATTAAGGTACAGTTTGAGGTAAATTTCAATTGTATACTATCTTCTGACACAGTTTTGACAAATCAACCACATCATGAGGACCTATTGACATGATAACATGAAATGTATCATGTAAAACAGTGATCTAAGCATGGATAACCTATAATCCATTTACAACTACAGTACTGGGAATACAATCTAACACATAATAATGATGCAAACTATATCTTGACTATGATCACTTATAATCCTGTATTCAATAGGAATGATTCCTAGAAGTGCCACCAGATGGAGCCAGTATACCATTTATATACACTTGCTATGTGTTTGATTTAAGAATAGATGTTCAAACTATGTTTAGATAATGTTTTGATATAAATTCATTCCCTAACATGCTACAACATTGATAGCATGCATGAATGTAGGAAGAGAAATCAAAAGAACTAATGATAAAATGTCAGAGATAAGTTCTACTTCAGGTCACACCTCATTTGTGGCATTAAAAAAAAATATATGTTCAGCATCATACCCAACCTGAATTCAACCTTAACTAGGGCTATCCCCAACTACAAGGAGACCCTTGTAGGCAGGCCAGGCACAAGGTGCGCCTTGTACGCGGACCAGACCTCCTTGAGTTGGGGGTGTGCCTTGTACGAGGGTTTTTTCAAAATACCCATTCAGGGGAGATAGGTGCGCCTTCTACGTGAACCAACCTTCCCTAAGTTGGGGGTGCGCCTTCTACGCGGGCTGCGCCTTCTACGCGAGAGATTACGGTAGTTGGTGACCATTTGTGAGCAGAGAGAAGTGTTTGACATGAGTAACAGAGAACACGTGTGGATGTCAACCCTCAACAACTTCTGGGTCATAGTGCCTCAGTTGTCACATGTGGGTAAACTTCCGGTCCTAGCAAATCCTAGCATTGACTCATCCTGAAAAGTGTGTCACAGTGCTACAGACTCGTGGGTAATTTCAGCAAAGTTATTCCAGTTTGGGACGAAGTATATGGTGCCCATAAAAATCTTGGATCGAAATTCTCTCACAAAAATGCAATCATTTTCCCTGACTACATTTAGATACCGATTGTTTCTGTGTGTGACACTTGGCCTTTGGCCACTACTGACCTCCTTTGTTGTAAAAAAAAAGATGTTATTAACTTGACTTCCCCTGGCCACTTTTATTTTCTCCCCCCCCCCGGGTTTCTCCCGTACTTCCGCGAACTCTGTACATTTTCCTAGAAATGAAAACTTTTGAAACTTATAACTTGCTGACCTGTAGGAACCATCCATGCTATCAACGGAGTCATTCATTCATCTAATCATTTACTTTTATTACAGTTATTTATCTTTATTTTTTATCATCTTTAGATCTATCATTGCAGGGCCTAGGGTAGATGAAGTTTGAGATGAAACTTCATCTAGGAGGCATAATAAGGGATGAGTCATTTATTGCGAGGTGGGGGGGGGGGGCTTGTTACATATACGAAAGGGGGGGTCAGGGGTCATTTTGAAAAAAAAAGCCCCTTGGTGGGGGGGGGGGGCAAAACTCAATAAACCTGCATACTTGGCCCTCTTGGGCCAGTGGGGAAGGGGGGTCAAAACAAAATATGGGCAATTCAAATAATGGGTACCCCTCAAGATGCGTCATTCCACACGTGTAAATGATTTTTTTTTTGGGGGAGGGGGTCATTTTTGCAAAAACAGTTCTAAGTGGGCGATCATTTTTGTCATAGTTGTGTGGGGGGTCGGAAAAAAATCTGCTGATCCGCCAAAACCCATCAAGCACCCCCCCCCCCAGCCGGCAATAAATGACTCGTCTAGGGCAGGCTAGGGAATTATTAAAACTGTAATGGCAAAAGAATAGATACCTCGGCTCTGCCTCTGGCTCTGCAGGCTCTGGCAACCCTAGGGACAGGCTCTAGGCTGTAGACAGTACCGGTACTGTAGTGTAGGCTACCGTAATCTCCCGCGTATAAGGCGCAGCTCACGTATAAGGCGCACCCCCAACTCACAGGGGGGCTGTTTTGCATAGAAGGCGCCCCGCCGAGGGAAAATTTTTGTCAGTTTAGTATTGTTCTATGGTAAAAATACCCCCCCATAAGGCGCACCCCAAACTCAAGGCAATTTACCTCCCACATATAAGACCCAGCAGCATTTTGTTTGGCCTATAAGACGCGCCTTATACGCGGGAGTTTACGGTAGCTCTTCCCACCCGATTATGTTGAGTTGTTAAAAGCCACATGAATGGCCATGGCATAGACCTATACTATAGAGTATAGTACTATAGCCATGGTATGGGGCAATGGTCATGATGCCATCGATGATGGGGAGATGAGTTGATGGAATGATGAGTTGTCAGTTGACGGGTAAAACAAAGTGACATGCACGTGAATCCTCTTGCATCTACCGCTTATATAGGCACTTACCTACCCCCAGTGCATGGTTCTGCTGCAGTGGAGGTGTGAAACTGTGATAAAGCTGAAACTGGGGAGTGCTAAACTCTCCTTTCTTTGACAGCTCATTGTGTAGCTATTTATTGGAAGATCTTAACAAACATGTGCTCATTTTAAAGGGATTGATTAGGAGTGTGATGCAGGCAAACATCCCATTCTCCCAAAGTGAAGTTAACCCATAGTTTTGAAAGCATTTTTTTGTATAAAGGCCAAATAAAAGAAAATAGTTCCCACACTTTCTACAGGAAAGAATGGTTTAGAAAATGTCTAGGGGTTTTCTTTTCATAGGGGAACAGGATGTTTGCCAGACCCCACAAAAATTTTAATGCCATTTGCTATCACCCTTCAAACAGCTTCTCCATGTTAGGCCCTTGTCCGTTTGCAAGAATTCAATCCTATGTACATTATTTATATAGCAATGGATAGCGCTGATAAAGAGAAGTGGATTTCCTTTTTAAATGAAGTCTTTATGTCAATTTAAAGGGAAATTCTGACAAATTAAAGATTTCATATCAACTCCATAATTTTGCACCAATTCTGTCAGATTGCTAAATCACAGATCATATTATGTCGACATAAAATCCCTTTAAATTGAATTGTTAAAATTTTGTATGATACATTGATTTTCAACCTTTTATGGGGAACTCTTCCATACATGAAAAGAAAATAGTCCAAAATAATGATTTCAGAGATGTAGCCAGTCCTGTATATGGGTCAGGTCGGCAGAAAGCAGTAGATTTTGTGTTTTGAGGTCATTTTGGACTTTTTTGGCTCTGGAGAAATAAGTTGTGAACTAATGTTGTGTTACATTGACTCATTTGATAGAGGACACTTAGGGCTATCAGAAAGATGTAAATTTGTGGTCATTCATCAAAAACTCTAAGACTTATAGCCTGCCAAAGTGAAAAAAACGACCAAATTTCTACTTTTTATATTTTTAGTATTTTTTTACAAGTGTCCTGTATTGAATAAATAACATCTGGAGTATCCCAAAGTTATTTCTAGTATTGTTTATGATCATCGGTATCATTTCCATGAGGTTTGGACATGTAACTGAGTGAGAATTTTTCATGATGTGTCTTTCAAAGTGGAAATCTGTATTTTGTAACGTCCGGTACCTAAATCTAAATCAGTTATAAAACATGGAAAAATTGAAGCTTCAAAATCTTTGTTATTACCCATATGGAGGGGCCAATTGTCCCCTACATTGGTGAAAAAAATTGTGTGTCTGTCAGCATTTGTCTCCACGTGAGAGCAGCTTATTTGTACTAATTCTGATAAAAGTACTGGACGTTATGTAATGCCCGGTACTTTTATCATCATGTAGGAGGCAGTCTACTGTGCATGGATAACTCAAATGTTGTCATATTTTGTAATTGAAGTCAATAATAGATATATTGGTCTTGCTATTTCATGTGTTCGTTATGCGTAATGGGACATTCTTATATTACTGAGAGCAACTTCAATTACCTCCATATTTCATCATTTTGGTACCGGACGTTACATGACACAAAACAAGTAATAAAAATGGAACCCGATGTCCTAGATCGGTATTTTTTGTTTTTTCTGAGCTGAGCCTGAGGAGATATTTCTTGATAGAGTAATTAGAAATATAATTTTTTAGGGCCTTCAAGGGCAAAATCTTACACTTTCTGACGACCTGACCCATCTGATATGGTGATCACAAATCTGGACCAAATTTAAACTCTTAACACTGGCAGAATTTTGGGTTCAAGTTTGGGTCTTTGATCAGTCATAACTTCCCTTATTAGGCACTTACCTAATATTTCAAGACTTTATCCCATTAAACCTATCTAATGATCAATGGATGGATCTTGAGAAAAGAAGTGGATTTGCTTTTTAAATGAAGTCTCTATGTCAATTTTAAGTGGAATTACGACCGGTCAAAGGTACCAAATCAGACCTAGAATTCTGCCATACTTAAGAGTTTAATTTGGATCTAATTTTGTGATCAAGCAAGATGAATCCAAGGTATACTAGATCACTAAAATGAATATTTTGGGCAATTTTCTTTTCAGATAAGCAAGATATACCCTCAAGAATGTAAATAATGAGACATTTTATCATAATCAAACAATGTAAAAGTAAATTTTTGATGTCATCTTTTCTCTTGAACTGTGCGCTCTGACAGAACCACGGCAGAATATCGTCTTTGACTCAGGATGTATGAATGATCATAACTTCGGTTTAAATAATAACTTCATTTAAAAAGCAAAACCACTTATTTTTATAATAGCTATCAATTTCCCACCATATAAAATACATACAATAAGGTCTTAATTGATAGGTAAGTGCCCAACTTTGGGGAGGTTGGGATAAGTGTCTAGAGATAATCTCGCCCAAAAAGTTTGCAGGGTCTGTCAAACATACTGCAGCCCCTTAGAAAAAGAAAATGTAAACATTTTCTAGATCATTTTTAACCAAAGAACAGGTGGGAACCATTTATTTTTAGGTGCTCAATGATTTTCTCATCATAAAATGGTTCTAAACTTTTGGTTGAACTTTGATGGGGTCAAAGGCAAAATTCCCTGCATTCAATCTTGTACAAAAAGTAATCATTTTAAAGGTCTAGCCAAGCCTGTTAAAGTGAACCCTTGTTTGTAAAGATCCTCCAGTAAATAGCTTCAGAATAAGCTTGCAAAGAAAGGAGAGTTTAACACTACCCAGTTTTAGCTTTATCACAGTTTCACACCTCTCCTGCAGCAGACTCACACAGTGGAGGTATTTCAGTGCCTACCTTATTATAGGCTTATACTTGACATAAAAACTTCATTTAATTTTAAAGAGCAAATCCACTTTTTTGATGAGATCTATCCATTGCTAAATAGATAAAATGCATGGGACAAAGTCTTAAAAACTAGGTAAGTGCCTAGGTTGAGATAGTCACAGATATGAGACCCTAATGACACTACGTTTTATTAACAACAAGTAAGTGAGTTGGGCGCCGATCCAACTAAGGTTGAGAGTGCTGGACGGTCTGGTCAGAGGGGCCATCGACACACAAAAAAACTTCTCACATCTAGACAACAAAACGCCCTATATTCATAATCAGTGCAGGGACGAACACTGTTAAGTTTATGCTGTTGGTCAACCTGTCAATATCTACTTTAATTCCCTGTGCTCGAAGAAAAACGAGAAATCCTCACCTTGGTTTCGTGTCTTGCTGTCACTTTTGCAAAGCGGAAATCCAATATGGCTCCGAACGGAACTAGAAGTATTCATACGCGTTGGACGGCCGCATAACATAGATGATGTTTCCCGCCTCATAATCATCCGCATAGCTACGAGAATCTGCACACAACTCTGCAGACTCGTGTTATAGTAGCATTGAGAAGCAAACAAACGATAAAACATAAGTACATAACAGATGTTCACCTGTCTCTAAGCAGTGAACTTGTTGGACCCGTGAGTGTGAGACCACTGACAGTGACACTGACTAGAGGCAGCACTAGTCTCTAGTAGACTAAGTAGTGGTAGTAGGGCCTACTAACTTGGGGGGGGGGAGGGGGTCAGGCATTGCTTTCCATACAGAAACACATGCATTATAAAACTAATCATTGGTGCATCAGATATCTATATAGCCTTAGTTAATCGACCCCCCCCCCGTTCTTAAAAAATGATCACTCCCTTAGGTGTTTCTTAGCTGACATTGATTCTTAGGCCAAGTTAGGGCTCCAGAGTCCGCCAGATGGGCTCTAATATCGTCAGCTGTATGGAAAGCAATGCCTTCCGAAAATTTGAGATTTGTGTAGGCCTATCCGAGTTACATACTAATATTACTATATTATAAATTTTATTATTATAAATTTTATGCAGGCTCTACCCCGGGCGCTAATTCAAGACTGGCCCTTATTCAACTTCAAGACTTGAATTATAGTGCATCTTAAAATTTGAGTACCCATGTGTATGTACAATAATGGAAAATCATTTCATTTCAACCCCAATAAAAGTACAGAGTGTTGTGAAGGGGGTTCGAATGTCATGATTAAAATGGAATAATTTTCACATGTTTTTGCCTTATCAAGACCTCTTTTTTTTCTGCCTCTAAAAATAGGCCTGTAGGAGAGGGGAAAAAAACAAACAACATTTAATGCATAAAATTTAATAAGTGCCTTAGGGAGCATTCATTATTTATGGCGGGGGTGGGGGTGAGCATTTGGCGAAAGAGAATAGGTCAAAAATAAAAGGCCCCCCCTAAAGAATACGTCCAAAATTTTTGGCCCCCCCCTCAAGAATAGGTTGAAAATAAATGGCCCCCCCCCCTCAAGAATAGGTTGAAAATAAAGCGCCCCCCCCCCCCCCCAATGACGATCATCCATGAATATTCTTTTATTTAACATAAATGCCAAAACCATATGCCTATACATTGTGTGATACATATAATTATACCTCTCTTGAGAGTAGTACTTTAACATTTTAATGATTAGCATTGACTATAGTCAACATCGTCGCGGGTTGAGCATCGACTATAGTCGACACCATGTAGGCCTCCTTATATAGGAATCGTGCAGGGACTGTGAATACCATATTCATTCTAATAACCGCACCGGTGCTGAAAATTAATCATTAGATGGTCGAAACCTTAATACAAAAATCATTTCCAAAAGGCACACCCCTAAAGTCTAAAAACCATTTGCTCTAAAAAACTTTACTTTTACAGCAGCATGATTTGACACAAGTGGTGTGTGCTTACAACCCAAATGGCGAGGGGTGCGCTTATTAGTGCAGGTGCATTTAATAGAAGGTAGGCCCTTACTCCTAGGAAATTTAAAGGCTGTCCCCATGGCCAGATAACTCATGTGCCTTCTGCCCTTAATGGGTTAATAGACTCCAAGGGATAGGTGATAGAATTGGTCTCAACTCAGATACACCTTATAGACAAGGTATTTTTTTTTTGTGTAGAATAGTCTTGTTGTTCATAAGAGAGACTCAGATTCTTTGGAAGATAGTACATACCATGTATCATCTCTATTAGAATATGCTACTTCTAGATGAAATAGGTTAAAAAGCAGCTGTAGCTGCATGTACTGGTAGTCATCAACAAGAAATGCACATTGGTATTGATCAATTGAAAAAGATCTCTAAATATAGTTCCATCCAATTAGATTTCACTGAACTGGATCAATTTGATTACCTTTAGTCTTTCAAAAGGAGTCACTGATACATTAAAAGACATTTTATGGTGACGAAATTTGCGACATTTTGGATAAATACCCTAAAAATAAATGGCCCCCCCTCTAAGAATAGGTAAAAAACAAACGGCCCCCCCTCTAAGAATACCCTGAAAATATTTGGCCCCCCCCCTAAGAATACCCTGAAAATAAATGGCCCCCCCCCTCAATTTGCTCACCCCCACCCCTGCCATAAATAATGAATGCTCCCTTATAACCCTGTGGTGCATGGGCCATTTCAGAGGCCCACTGCGGCCAGGGTGTGGCTTATATATACATTCGCACAGACTGTACTAAAGGAGTGATCATTTTTTAAGAAGGCCAGGGTGTGGCTTATATGTAGGGTTTTAAATATATAAATATTCGCATAGACTGTACTAAAGGAGTGACCATTTTTTAATAACGGGGGATGGGGGGGGGGCTGGTGGGTTTGAGGGGGGGGGCAGAATTTTGATTTTTGTCCGTTACAGGTTGTTAAAAAAATAAACACTCCTTAAGGGATGGGAACCGTTTCAGGCCTCAGGTGCAGCTTATAGCATTCTCCTTTTCAGAAAAATGTCCACCCCCATATCTAACACCCCCCCCCCTTCTCCTCCACCTGGTAATAAATGACTCATACCTTAGTTGGCGGAAACAAGTAGGTGTCTCTAATCTAGAACTAGCACAGCACTGTCAGCAGACTATATAGATAGATACTCTGGGAAGAGCTCCTTCATTTTAATAACCAGAGATGAATGTGCTGTATCTCTGATATAGAGAGAAACTTAGGCCTAAATCACATAGGCCTAGTTCTAGTACGATCTCACCAAGAAGAAGAAATGTTGTGGAACAGGTACGCTGATATTGGCATACAGGTAGCTCCATCTGGCGTTTTCTGTTGAAAATTGAAAACCTACATTTAGACCTAGGCCTACTACTTGAGACCTGAAGGATCAGGTGTGCTTTTGAGGTTTTCAAAAAATCACTTTTTTATGTCCTTGAGTGTGTTTCACATTTGAATATTGACTTTCATTGCCTTGGAGAAGCTCTTTCTTCTAATAAACCAGCTTCTACAAGTCAGACACCCAGCAGAGCAGGTGGCATTTTCAGGCCTCGGTTCAAGGACCTGATACCTATGTACTTAAACATTGATTTATGCAGGAAGAAATGCTAGTAGAGCCATCAAATCATACAGGGGTGTTCCCAAGAGATCCCTGACAATGTCACAAGTATGAAATAAATTCTCATGATAGCAATTATGTTGATACTGTGATGACATTGTGTAAAACATGGCAAAAAAAGTGTGATAAATTTCCATACCATTCTGTAAAATTGGTGATTTTTACCATAATGGCCTACTATACAAAGGGGTTCTGACCTGATTCTTATTGATACATATTTTTATCCCATTCTATGAAAGAATTGTGCATGTGTTCGTGATGTGTGTTGAGCTATGAACTGCCAATGGACACCCAATGGACCTCGGACTGAGGCTTGCGGGACTGTCCGCAGCCCAGAAAATTCTATCGAGAAGTGTTTTACAAGCCCCAACCCTGCCAATACAATGACAAATATGGTCTGAAAATTCCAGAGGCTTTATTCTGGATTAGACACGCTGCTTTCTATGAACCTACCTCCATTGTTATAGGTTATTTGGGTCTAATATAGAAAAAAGGCAAATTTGGCATTAAAGATTGCTTCCAGAAAGTGGGATTTTAGCAATTTTCAAGTGATATTACACACCACAGATGTCTGAATCGTGCTAAATCTTACATAACTAATGTAAACCAATAAAAAAAGTGATTTTACAACAATCTCCCAGGCTTTTTCATTCAAAAAACCCTTTCCGCTGCAGGTCTCAGCCATGAAAATACCTTTTCACTATATTTTAATGTAGCATGGCATGCCATAACTAATGTGCCCCGGAGGTAATGAGCAAAAAATCCCATGTATATCTTTAGGGGCAACCTCGATTTGCGACATATAAAAAAACCCTGCGCATTGATCGCGGAAATTTGGAGTGCTGGCCATTAATGTACAGACACCTGCATAATTGGCATTTTTTGCAGTGAATAAATTCAGTTCAGACTCAATCCAAACAAGCCCAAAAATGAATGGGCATCGCTACAATAATCATGTTATTTTATATTTATTTTATATCATATGAATAAGTACCTACTCAGGACCAGTTATGAATTTTGACAGAGTTTTACTAAATTAGCTAACTATTTTATCTACCCAGAACTCATGTAGTATGCAGTGCGGAGGTCTTCTGTCAGTAAGGATGCACCGAGTGACCCAGGGATTTCCCTATGTGAGACCTGGAAGGGAGGGGGAGGTGACATTCCCGAAGCATGCGGCAAGAAATTTTCTGATCCCCCTTTGGAGGTGTAATGTGTATGAAATTCTTCTGCCCACCCCCTCCTTTTTATTCTTTAGTAGCGCAGGGCCTTTTCGTTTAAAGGGGTGACATCTTTTTTGCCCCCTCTAAGATGGTTATGAAAATGTCTGCCCCCCCAAGGCACAACTCTTGTTAAAATGACCATTCTACATTGTTCCACAGCAGTTCTGTACTCGTCAATTGTAAATGTCCATATTCACAGTGAATGAAATGTCAAATACCCAGATGGCATTCATGGGATTAAATCTACACCAAGCTAAGGAATTACACTACCCAAATGAATCCCAAGGGGAGATTTGCATTGTTTTATGTAATAACTTACATCTATCTATAGTGAATTTTCGTTACTTGATATCAATTGGGTAAACCATTATGGTTATTTTCCTAATTTTGAAGCAGAGAAACAATATCCCCAAACTGATCCTGTGCAGTGTAGAGGTTTGGGCAGAGATTACCTCACCCTCACACATTGCAGAAATTTACATTCCTCCACCAAATTGGTGTTGAATAGGATATCATCAAGCCAACATGGGAATTTATTCATACAGAGTGTTATCATTACTACTGTTACATAAAGGTCCCGCTATGAGAAAATTAATGTGTAAAATGAGAAATTATACATTGTGCATTATGAGCATACCATTAATTATCTAATTTCAATTTGTGACCCATCAGGCTTTCGCTGCTCTGTTTTTTTTTTCAATTATCACTTTATCATGTTGTTAGTGTGTGTGGCATAATCCAGTGACAAGATAACATTCTAACAGGAGATCTAATATAATGTTATTCCAAACCACCAGGTGTCACTGCTACTACACCAAGAAGCCTTTATCTCTCCTATTTTCTTATAATAGTACATGGATTACATTATCTAATGCACTTTTTTTTTTACTTTGAACTCTTGCGGTGGTTTCTAAATTTAGCATACCTCTAACTTAAGAATAATCTCCATTCATGTTCATACATTCGTTATTAATCCTTACGAGGAGAATAGGAACAAGTAACTAAGTATCTGGACTTGGACCTGTGAAATTTTTGTGACAAGCATGGAGCCAGCAGCAGGCCTGCAGCGTGCAGGGTGAAGCAATAACTGGGTCAGCACGCCTGCACCAGTCTACCTGTACAGGTGTGGGGACTAGGCTCCCTCTGGTGATTAATACGCGCATCAACTATATTGATGCTTAACATTGTAGGGTTATCACGGGGATATATTGCACAATGATTTCTAATAAGTTTTAAATAGAATGTCTTCTTATTATGTTTGTTGGTGCCAGTTGCAGTGTTGTTTCTTTTCCTATTTTTTGTAATACATGACATCCAACAGTTTTCCAGCAAAAATGCGAGGATCGATGCACAGTCAGCGCCCATGGATTAACAAATCAGAAAGGTGTCACCCTAGAAGGGCATCTTATCGATGTCAACACCTGGCCTCTGCATAAACAGGTGTACCTAGAAGAAAAAAAGGGACAGGGTAGATAAAGGAAGAAATTTTCTCTTGATAAGTACTACATTAATTGAATTATATGGAGAAGGAAGAGAATATTTCACATCCAGCCATGCATAGACTATGCTATTGGCACCAAATTGGACCAATTAAATGTTCAGTATATTTAGTTGATATAGGGGCCTAAAATATATATATATATATATATATATATATATATATATATATATATATATATATATATAAGTTATCTCGCTGCCAGGGAATAATTAATACCGGTAATAACGAGTAAGTTGATAACACAGTAATAATAATATGGTACGGTAATAATAAATGATCATATCACAGACACATGAGTTTGGTGGGTTACTGACCTTGGGGCTATCAGCACCATACATGCCTTTATTAAAACAACTATAACAATTAGTTGACAAAAGCATAGTCAGTAAAAATGCATAATATAATAACAGTAGTATAGTAATAACAATAGTAATAACAATAGTAATAACAATAGTAAAAATTTAAAAATCAAGGAAACACCCAGCGTGGTGTTACCTGTACAGGTGAATCGAGTCAATTGACGGTTAGATTGAACCCGCCCACTTTTATACCAGTGGGTTGTTGACCATGACATCATACTATGACATCATAGATACCAATACGCGCTGCAAATAGTCCCTAACCGTTCGCGGCTAATTATATAAATATACACGAGTGTATATAGTTCCATAAGTTATCTCGCTGCCAGGGAATAATTAATACCGGTAATAACGAGTAAGTTGATAACACAGTAATAATAATATGGTACGGTAATAATAAATGATCATATCACAGACACATGAGTTTGGTGGTTTACTGACCTTGGGGCTATCAGCACCATACATGCCAAAAACACATAAAACACGCCAAACACATGTGAAAACACATACCAATCAGCAATGCAATTGAGATTGGCAAAGTCTATCTAATTCCAAAAGTTCATTCTTATAGTTATGTAAATATGTAAAAACAGAATTAGATTTCCAATTTACCTTCTTCTTAATAGACTCTATACTAAGTCCTGCGTCCTTTAACATAGTAGCCCCACCATGCCTAAGTGAGTGGGTGGAGACTGAACCTCTGATACCAGCACGTAGAGATAAAGATTTCAACCTTGAATTAATATATTGGTACTGTAGAGGAACACCATTAACTTTAAATAACAAATCGCTCACAGCCCTACCTGAGCACAATTTTTTCAATCCTCTACACGGACATAACAAAGAGGTATCATCCCTACATAAGTATATGTTGAAGGAATGGGCACCAAGTTGGTCAGTCTTAGATGTTTTAATGCGAAGACTAGCATAACCTCTAAATATTTTAACATCACCTACCCTTAGAGTATGGGGAGAAGATACAACATGTCCTATCCTGAGGACACCTCTATAACATAACAGAATAGCTAACCAAAACTTCAGGTCAGCCCTGTTGGAGAGATCCAAATATGAATTAATACATAACATTTCTTTTGGACTCAATGGATGAATCACCTTAGTTGGAACAGCATAATCCCTACTAATACCATCCAACACCTTTTTAAGCATGAAATTACTGCTATGGTCTAAACCACCCCTAAGCTTCTGATGATACCAAATGGACGATAAATAGTTCCTTACAGAAGAAGGTTTCATAAATTCAGATAAGTACACTGCATATGTAGCAGCCTGTGAGGGAGAACAAGGAAAAGCAGGTAAATTAAATTTATTACAAAACTTTTTGTACTGTTAAGTTGTTGTTTCCTTGTTCTCCTCGTATTCTCTGATACACCCTTCGTTAAAAGACACTCTTTTCTTTTTTGTAACCTCTTCCATTCTGGAATCAAAGCAACACATATCATTTTCAAGAAGAGAGTTTACACATTTACCAGGCATACCATTATAAGCAAGTCTCGACAATTGGTCAGCCAGGATATTGTCCTCTGACTTAATGTAAGTAGCGAATATTTCTACATTGTTGAGGAAACACAGCCAAAAAATCTCTCTTAGCCATTCCATACAAAGTTTGTTTTTAGACCTGCCTGTATTAATCATGGCCAACACTTGCATATTATCCGTTATACAATGTATTCTCTTATTTTTACAACCTGAAATCCAACGCTTCAGACCCACCATGACAGGATATAGCTCATACACATTTATATTCCTATGGTGAATCTTTAAGTTGTCCAATATAGGAGGGAGAGAAAAATGGTCTGAACCTAGGTTGAATTTATCATGAGATGTCCAGTCACCATATAAATAATCTTTACCCATCCAAGCTCCGAAGCCCTTAATAGATGAATCGGAATACATAGGTGTATCAACCATATCATTTAGAATTAACCTCTTACAGTTAAAAACTCCACAAAAATCTAGCCACCACTGCATATCCTGGCGAGTGCAAGCCGATACTCTAATATAACCTCCGGGTCTGGCCCGAGCGCAGAGATCAAAAATTCGTCTGCTAAAGGTCCTACCACCCCTAACCACCTGAGAGCAGAAGGACATTAGACCACCTATCCTTTCAAGGTTCTTTTTAGAAATATACTTCTTATTAACATTATCCAATAAGAGATTTTTCATTTTTTCAACCTTTTCAATAGGCAAAGACAGTTCTAACTTAACTGAATCTATATTAATGCCTAAGAATTTACAAACTTGAGAAGGGTCGGTCACCTTTTCTTTGGATACCACAAAGCCCATGTGGGTCATACATTCCATCAATAAATTCCTCTGTCTAAGACATTCATCATAAGTATCAGCAATTATGATAAAGTCGTCTAGATAATTTACAATTTTTTCTACACCGTAGAACTTTGCTACCTCTACAATAAAATCAGATATTCGATTGAATATATAAGGAGCGCATTTGAGTCCGAAAGTTAATCTGTTGCTTACATAATAATCCTCACCATGTCCAAAATCCCATCTGAAACCTTGCATGGTCGTGTGAGGTGCATACACATTTATAGACCTGTATGCTGACTTTAAATCCACTACACTCATGAAATCGTTCTTATTCAATTGAGCAGTCACCATGCTAATATTATTATAAGAAAATGTCGAGCTAGTAGTATCCATAAAATTATTAATAGAAATTTTATCAGGCATGCTGCAGTCAGTTATGGGTCTTAACTTGCCATTAGACTTTTCTACCCCACCTAGAGCATGGATACAACGAGGTTTATCATTACTCTTAGAAACTAGACCAGCCTCTAGTTCCTCTAATAGTATACCACAGTACTCATTATAGAACCTTCCCTCTAGGATTGACTTATAATTTTTATAATCATAGGTAGTTTGACAGTCCGGATCCACAATTTTAAAACCTTGAACAATACCATGCCATAGAAAATCAGCCTCTTTACCACTAATATCAATGAGACCTTTTTGTTGAAGGAGAGGGGCCACTCTACACGGCAAAATTTGGGCTCTCTCACCACCAATGTAATGAACACACGTACATACACCTTTCATACAGTCGTCATATACCCTGATGCTGGGTAAACCTGAGACACTAACAGTAAAAAGTGGTTCAATACCAACCTGTATTAAACTATTACAGGTAACATCTATATCATATCCTAAAGAATTAAATTCTTGGAAAATATTTTGTTCCGCTACGAACTCAGTTGAAGAAAAATAATCCCCAACCATTTTCGTATCATTCACCTCCTGTACTGGAGCTTGAGAAGGCGAGTCGATATCTACCACACCTACCATAACTTGGTCCGGCATCAAACAAATATCATTACCAGCTATGGGACATCGACCACCTACAGTTTCCTATTCATTCCTGGATTTTTGGCATTCAGTTTTGCCATGTCCAGAAGCACTGCAAGCACTGCAAACATGTCTATACTTGCAGGGGTCTCTTACACAACCCTCTGCTCTATTAAAAGCATAGCAAGAATTGTTTGAGATTTTTTGTTTGATACCATTCCTCGTCTTGGTGGCGTATGCCTTCTGTGCTTGAACAGTACCATCATATGATAAGTGCCTCAAAATATCAGAATTGTCTATAATCCCAAAGGCTTCTATCCCCTCCTTGTTTGCCCTGGTCCTAACTGATTTATCGTAAGCCAATAAAGCTGCTACTGTATACATTCTTGTACCAGCCTTTTCAACCAGAACCTGGAGATGTTTTAACATGCCTTCTACATCACTGTTGTCTTTGTAATAATCTAAGACAAAATTCAAGTTGACTAGCACCAATTTCTCAACGGTATCGATCTTTTCCCGTTTTTTTACATACATTTCATGGTCAAACTCACCACATTTGGTATTGGTGTGAAGCTTGGATGTAGTGGAATCTACTGACGACCCTCCTGAAGACGACCGAGGTCTGTGACGAGTGGAAAAGGATGATTTCGATCTCCGGCGACGACCACGATGCACGACTTCGTCCCATTTCGAACCGTCGCTAAGGACGCTAGGAGACCGCTGCCTGGATACGCGGCTGCGCTCTCGATGCGATGACGTCATAGGTCGTTGACAAACATTCGCACGTGTACTATGCCACGCCCCCTCCATCGGTTTCGTCTCGTCTTTTCCGCCCTTTCCAGCAACCAAATCCTGTAGTAGATTCTTAATGGTGCACAACTCGCCTTCCAACAGGTCCATCCTATCCGTCTGGTCAGTGAATTGATTGTCTTCCAACCCCTTAGCGTGGTGGGGCGATGTAGATCTCCGATCCACACAAGACGAATCCAACTCACTCGAAAATCCTAAATTGCCCGATTCTACCGTTTTCTTTGCCAATTTGGCCGATTTTTTAGAAGTAGTAGCTGCCTTGGCACTTCTAGTTGATTTCCTCCCCATCTTGATCCGAAAAATCAAGTATTAACCACGAAATCAATTTAAAAATCAAGGAAACACCCAGCGTGGTGTTACCTGTACAGGTGAATCGAGTCAATTGACGGTTAGATTGAACCCGCCCACTTTTATACCAGTGGGTTGTTGACCATGACGTCATACTATGACATCATAGATACCAATACGCGCTGCAAATAGTCCCTAACCGTTTGCGGCTAATTATATAAATATACACGAGTGTATATAGTTCCATATATATATATATATATATATATATATATATATATATATATATATATATACCAAAATCCTATCTATCTATTCAAATGTGCAGGAATTACTAACCTCCATATCCGATATCAAATTGTAGCCAGTATGTCTCCACTTTATCAAAGGCTGCAGTGCTCCCTTTCTTCCCTATCTCACTGTCTGTAACTACCAGGGAGTCTTTGCCAAGCCCAAGACCTTCATATGAAATGAGTGGGAAACATTTAGTATGCACCTTTCCAGGTGTGTTTCCAGTCTCTACACAATTAAGTGGTTATACTGTCGAGAGCAGCAGGCCTGCCAACAACTGGAATGAAAAAAAAACAGGCCAAGTTAGCACCATTATTCTGACAATTTCTTTACATATCAATTGTCTCCAATAAAACTTATATCCCTTTGAAAAAAGGAAATCTCAATCAATATCTGCATTCCCGATTGATTCCAATGAAGTCCAAATCGATGTCTACCATACTAAGAACTGTATAGACTATAAAAGTACTCTTAATTACAGAGAGGTTTCTATCACTTTTAGGTGCATAAATTCTCATGCCATTTAGCAGTCACCAGTGTGGCTAGGTATGAAAATCAGCATATGGAGACTTCTCCAGAGTTCTAAAATATATATTGTTACCCTATATATAAAAAGGCATTGGTTCGTCGCTGGTCCCTACCCCATTCAAATAGACTTCACTGCTTGCCAGGAACAGATAAACCAAAAGAGGCTAGATAAGAGTATGTAACTTTTTCAAACTTAACTCGATTTTAATATTTTGAGGTACCTCTATTAAATAAAACTTTTCTTTATCAACCAAATCGGAGGATCCAAAAGCAAATAAAACCAAACAGCATTTACACAATGCCTCAAATCTTCATAGCTATCTTTTTCTCCAATTTCCGCCATTTTGGATCTCGATTCAAAGAGATCGGCGCCCGCCCTCATGTAAGTAAAGGATGAAACTGCTGATTGATATTAGATCTAGATTACCCATACTTAGAGCTTTAATTTGATATGTAATACATTAAAATCAGACTATTAGTCCCAGAGAAATGACTGATAATCTAACCCCCTAGAGAATCTGTTGGGAGAGTGCAAAATTGTTTAATGTTGCTATGAGATCGGTTGCTCAGATAACCGCTGCTAAGATAAGCGCTGTCGTATCCCAGAAGTTGGCACATCCCAGAAGTTGGCTGCGCATGGGCCACAAACATCAATGAAAATAAATAATATTTTGAAAACATAAAAACCATGATAACATCCCTCTCTTCTTATAGAATTTGAAAGGACAACAACCCTAATGATACTGTCCCTATGCCGTAGAAATATGAAATGGGTAAAGTTATTTTGAAAATTACGGCCAACTTCTGGGATGCTCGACTTTTGGGATACGCCAGCGCTTCTATGGTAAGACACCAGGGGGCAGCATTGAAGTACCAGGTATTTGATAATGGCTGTTCGTGGGAGGGGTATAGGACCAGTCAAGTTAGTAAAACATTAGGCTATAGGCCTACCTAATCTAAGCCTAAGGCCCCAAACCCATTACCCGATTCTACACTAGCTGTGACCCTATTTCAGCATCACTTCAGTTTGGGTAAACTGAAAAGATTTTATGGCATTACCAAAAAAAGTGTTGCCGCTGCCTAAATAATCTTAGCTGAACACATCTATGAATGACTCTTTCAAATCACCATGGCATTGCTAGTCTGGGAAGGTAAATCAGGTGTAGACTAATGCTCATTGTGTTGGCCCGGGAACCATTGGCCCTACAAGCCTGGGCTCGTGATTTTCCTGAAAACTTTATTAAAAACAGCAAATTTATGCCATCCATTTTCGCTATATTAGAGAGTATACTCTTTTTATGCCCACCCCCAAGAGGGGTCTATTAGACAGGGCAAAATCTGTATTCTACTAACCATGATATGTACTTTATATTCAAGGAGTGGGTCCTACTCAGTTTTTTCCAGAGAATCCAAATCTGCCTTGGGCCATTTTGTATATATCATATTAAGGCCCCTAATTTGCATATTTAATTAGATAGGCAAAATTACATCATTAAGCCTCAGAACAATATCAAACATGACTATAATTATTCCAAAATGGTAAGTTTTCAATGAAATAGGTTCTGGAAATAAGATTTAACCATTTTGGAATTTTTCAGTTCAGCCTTATTTGCATAATTTAGGCAAAATGTTAAATTATGAGGTATTTTCACTTTTATTTTGATAGATTCTGAAAAAAAATATGAAATTATAGGAATAAATCAATGAAACTTGTCAGATGCATGCTTTATAACTAAGAGAATCATGTGAAAGTTAGGGCCTTTCAGTGCAACAGCTGTATCCAATATGGCCACCTTGTTTCAATAGGGCTACTATCGAAATCTTCTAAAAGCTGTATTTTTGCTTCTAATTCACTTACAAACTCAAATAAAAATGCTAGGAGTACTATTTTTGGGTCATGGAACTGAACGTGATCACTTTTGAGACTCTCTTGGGCAGCCATCTTGGATTTAGATCACTCTTCTCTCAAAAACCTGAACAAGTCCAGATTTCATCTGCGAAATCTACAAGAATATGAATGATTCTTGATAAATGCATAATTCTTGATAGTAGCCATCAAAACTATGGTGCAATCTGGCAGTTTAGTGTAACATGGTGCAGTTTGGCAGCCATCTTGAGTCTGTTCCTCAAGTCCTGCAGTTCACTTTCTGTATTACATCCGAAATTAGATTCTCCCTTTGGAGTGGGACCTTTGGGCTGACTGCACGAAGGAGCAGAATACCCTCATTTGGGCCCTCCATAATAACAATTGATATACTAATTTTATGAAAGGCAAGTAAAATCTTCAGTTTTCTTATTATGGGATGTCATCAAGGCTACATGCTGTTGATGTGCCATGGGATTCCTCCTCAAGGAACCATGACTTAGTGATCAAAGACTACGGGTTGCCTGATTTATCAATTCCTCAAGATTTGGCCCAGTATCCACTGACTACCTTCTTTGTAATGTCATAGTATTTCAGTTATCAGATTGTATTGGAGTTTGGTTTTACCTCCACTAATACTACTAGTCTGAAGGTGCAAAATACTTTTTGTAAGAGCTTTAAAAGTTATCAACACACAAATATTTTGATGAACAATAAATGGTTTTGTAGTAGGCCTTCTTCTACAAAAATTTAATGAAAATATCAATATGGCATAATGATCTACCAAGCTATTCTCTTCTTTATAAAGACTGCTAGACCCTGTGGGAAGCGATGGGGGCCAAACTCCAGTACTATAAAGTAGGGTCCAAGTCCCACTTTATGGGCAGCAGGACAAACCTCTGCCCAATGATCCAGCATCTAATTAGCCCGTACAGGCTATATCCAACAATGCATGGCGCTGAAGACCAGGAAGTCATTTCTCAGACACTAAGTTTTGGGCACCCTGAAATCGTACTGACCTGGCCAGGATTGGAAGGGAATTCTTCATTGTACAGGGTCAATCACTACGATTACAGCAGATACAGAGGTAAAAGGCATGCACCTGTATAGGCAATCGTAGGTAATACATGATCACCAAGGGTCAATCACTACGATTGGACTGGATCGTAGGGGTGGTTGGAATCGGAGGGAGAGGGGTAGGATCGTAGTGTTTGAGAAATGGCTAGCAGGGGTTACAATGAGAAATGTGGTGGTCACGTAAATGCAAGTAAATGCTGCCCTCTCATGAGTCATA
This sequence comes from Acholoe squamosa, assembly GCA_949317995.1. Taxonomy (NCBI): domain Eukaryota; kingdom Metazoa; phylum Annelida; class Polychaeta; order Phyllodocida; family Polynoidae; genus Acholoe; species Acholoe squamosa. The sequence continues at coordinate 57,399,285 of OX439041.1, read as the reverse complement.
TGGTATTTAGGCCTGCACTGAAGGGTGTTCTGGCTGCTTATTGGTTTAGAATTAGATAAAAGAAATATTGGTAGAATTATGAAAAAATAGTTAATAAATGGAATAGTAGGTGTGTTTTTATATTATACCAGGGTTTGGGGATTTTATGAGGCATGCAAAAGTCAATCTGCCCAATAGAGAATTTTAGGCCCAGAATAGGGTAGAATGGCACTTGCTGCACATATCACTCCCTTATTTAAGATTGTTAGGGTTAAGCCTATCCAACATTCTGTCACATTGTGTATAAGGGATGAGTTAATCGTGCTGTGGTTGAAACTTTTGCCAATGAACATTTTAGGCGGTTGTTTTTGTGTGTTACGCTATATAGAAACATGGATTTAGTTCCCCGTGACCTAGTGACACCTGGTAGGTTGCACTACACTAATTGACGCTAGGTGGCAGCAAGTCACACAAACTAGACCCGCACTGAAGGGTGTTGTACAAAGATTATTGGTCTAAAATCGACAGTGGAAATGTAAATGAGGCATTAAATTAATCCTTATAGTGTATACTAACAGGTTTGAGTGGTATCTAAGATGGAATTTGATGTTAGATTGGGCCTTTGAGGTGAAAAGGAATTATTGATTTAATGCAAAATATTCACTGCAAAAGTGCATGATTTGGGTATGTCCGCAGGAAATGGCCTGTAAAAAAATTAAGTCACAAAGCAACCATGCAAACAGGTCTAATTTTTTAGGAAAAATGTGTGGCTATAAGAAAATCATAGTAGCTAAGCCCAACGAACAGCAGGGATATTTTATTTCAGCCCAAATCCTATATAGAAATATAGAGAGAAAACAATTAGTGAAGTGCAGCCTCTACACACCTAATACCTGTTTGTGAAAAATGTGTGTGGTGCCCTCTGTTGGTATCACTTGAAACTTGTGTCCGAGAATTGGACCATTGAAAATGCGGTGTCCGGTAATTGGGCACAATGACATGCCTATTTCCTGACAATTTTGATAATTGATATTCTAAAACCAAAATTAGAGTGAATATACTAGCAAATTCATCAAGACTTCTAGTTCATCAATATCTAATAATGGTGGTGAGCCTTCTTCAGCTTGTAAAGATATCTTTAAAATACAGAGGCTGTCCGTGAACTGGTACACCCATCCGAGAACTGGGCATTTTTGAATGTCTATACAAAACCCCTTATAACAACTATAAATATTAGGCTTCAGCTAGGGATACTTTTTATTATGATACCAAGGGGCCCTATCCATGCATCCTGCTGAGCCTAAATGTAGGAAACAGAGTTTGGCCAGTTAAGTAGTCTCCCAAAAATAAAACTGTCCGAGAACTTGGCAAGTTACCCTAGTCTAGTTCCATGGATTTTAGGCCAAAACGATCAAAGAAATTGCTGGATTTTGCTCAAAATGGCCAAAAATCGTGGTTGCGGGGTCTAGCCCTCGGAGTGATTTCCACAAGATTTACTACTGTTGACTTAGAAGCTCAATATGTGTCCCAAGGTAACTCTAGGCACTAAATATGTCCTTTTCCCAGTAAAATGACATTGACATCATGTTTCCCAATTGTTTTCATCCATATATATGGATGTGGATGCTCTATGGGAGGCTTGTTCCAGCCACATGAGAAAATCCAATTTTTCTGCTGCCGGACTACGCAACAAAGAAACAGCTACTAGCCTTGGAAATTAGTAACTGGAAGTGATTATGCCTCATGTTCTTTAATGTCACAACACAGGGGAACATGATTATTCACAAAAAAGAGGTCACAGGGTATTTAAATATGCAGAAAACATCCATTCTAGGTGAAATATTCAGTTTTAGAGGTTTATTTATCGATTGTTCCCTTGCATTCTACCCATATTTTTCTATAAATCCGATTGTTTAGAGTATAGATGGCATTCAGTCCATGTTGTCAGGCCCCCTGGTAATCACCATGTGGAATATAATCGTTCTATACCACTTATTTCTTCGGGAAATGACCATAATGCCACCCAGTACTCAGAAAATCGATAATTCTTGTGAAAAGGCGAGTAGAATCCTGGTTCAGCAGCACATAGGAAACTAAGTCTGAGAGAGAATTGAGTCATCAGATGGGCATAAAATTAAGGGATTTATTATAAAACATGTCTGGGGCTATGGAAAAAGGGTTTTTGGACCCTTGGCATATACATCAAAAATCCAACCCTTGGCTCTAATCAGGTTGCAATCCCCAGTCTCTGGGCGACGGAGTGGGAAACCCTAGCGGAAACCCCTCTCACCAGAATGAACAATCCCTGGCACTCTACTGCTCTCTGGTGTTATATTCAGTCTGCCCAGAATCTTGCCAGAATCAACATCCAAGATCAGTGGTATTGTAGATGTGAGTCTATGAAGAAACGCCATTTTGATATAAATTGTTGTGGATTATATCTCATCTTTATCCCTTTTCTCATTAATTGAATAATCGTTGATGTGAATTTTAGTCAATTTAAGTTGAAAATTACTGACAAGAAAAGTGTATTATTATCAGATGGAAATCTATAGTAGGAATCAACTCGACCCTTTGCTGAGTCAACCCTAACCAACTCAACCCAAAAATCACCATCTCTGTTCCCTGGACCACATGCATGTTCAGCCCTGACAAAGTCGACCCTATACCAACTCAACCCATTATACCATATCTGTCAAACTCAACCCCAACACAACTCAACCTCTTTCAAACTCAACCCTCCATAAATCAACCCTGACCAACTGGACCCTTGATCACCAGATCTTAATTCATTTAGAGGCCCATTTAGGAGTTTTAACAGGTAAGGGGTTTATTATGATATTCCTTTGATTATAATGGTGGAGCTGTAGGCTCGCATAAAATAATATGGTATCTTAAGCCACTTTTTTTAATCAGTCCACTATATAAATGAGGCATACTACTACCAGTTCAAATTTTCAAATGAAAACAAGTATAATACTTGTCCATTAAAGTTTGTGATTATCCCAATAGAATAGACAAATACATAAGTTCAAAGGCCTTCCACTTGGGGGAGACAGGTACGACGGGTACATGTATCTGGGTAGAGAAAATGTATATTCTGGAATGGAACAGTACTCTGCCAAATGCATCATGTAGAAAAAATAACCTTGATTAATGTCTATACAGATGCCTATGATCCATGGATCATATAGGCCTAGGCTTAATCATGCACAATGTATATATCATGTATGTATCATCATGTACATATGGCAATATAGAACACGTTTATGCAATTCTCTCAAATATTACTAGATTTAGTAAAACAATCTGGTCAATGTTCCTAAAAATTGATATCTGGAAAAATATATCTCTGATTCACTGCATCATCAAGGAAACGGGTTGAGATTGTCAGGGGTCGAAATGGCTAGGGGCCGAGATGATTAGGGTTAGAAAATATAAAGGGTTGAGTTGATTAGGTGAGAATGGGGTCCACCTGCTAGGTATTTCTCAAAAGCTACGAACCTACCCCTGTCCCTCCGATTTGGACCACCCCTATGAACCAGTCTACTGGTAGTGATTGACCCTGGGTGATCATGTATTACCTACGATTGCCTATACAGGTGCATGCCTTGCCCCTATGTATCTGCACCAATCATAGTGATTGACCCAGTCAACCCAAGAATACCCTTCCGATCCAAGCCAGCTTGGTACGATTTGGGAGAGCCCAAAACTTAGCATCTGAGAAAATGACTCCCTGGTCAGGGTCGAGTTTGTAAACCCAAAGGGTCAACATTTCAAGAGTAGACGTTTTCAGGGTCGACCTGGTTAGGGTCGAGTAGGCCGAAATACCTGCCTGCTTACAGGCAGGATCCAAGATGTATACAAGTCTATAGTGGCACAAACACAGTACTAAGTACTCACTGTCAGTTCCTGGAAGTTGTCCCTCCTATTCACAAATATGTAGTTTTCATGTACATCAGCTTATAATGACTGAAGCATGAGACATATCCAATAAATCTGACATGTTTATCTTGAGCTTAGATATCACTTCCTCAATGGCCTCCATTGTCAACATGCTGGGGGTGCTACCTGGTGTTAGCCACCTTTTGAAACATAGGGCTAACCAACCAAGAATAGTAGTCTCTTTGGCACTAGGTGGCTACACCTGCGCTTCAAGATGGCCGACAATGTTTTGGAGTAAGGGAGGGAGATTTGAAAATCACCTGGATTATTAATTATCACAAGTATTTCAAGTGCTTTGTGTATTGTAAATCTTTGGATATACATTGAGGGAAGTGCTGGTGGAAGCATTGGACCTAACAGTAAGTACTTCTGTGAGAACTGGGCACTCTGCCAATCTTGCAGAGTAGATAGACTGCCAACAGACACCTTTGCATCCTGCCTGTAGGCAGGCAGGTATTTCGGCCTAGGGTCGAGTTGGCAAACGGTCCAGTTGACTGTCACCAGAATCGAGACCAGCTGCAGATGCATACAACTGAATTTTTCTTAATATTTTAGACAATTTCCTACAAAATTCCATATGCTATAGCATGTATAGCAAATATGAAAAGAGAGATTGAAGTTAAACTTTGGTCACGAAAATTCTGGACGGGAAGGGTCGACTTACGTTGAGTCTACCCTAATTTGATACATCTGTCTATTTCCAGTCTTACTATACATACCAAAGGATAGATCTAATCAGTACACATATAGACAGTGGACACTGCAGGTACGTGTGTCTCTATGCATAACTTCTATAATATTGTGTTAAAGGTTTGTGGACTCCTTACGTTCTCTACTCCATTTTGCCTCTAATTGTCTTCCTTCAGTCTTCCAATGTTTAAACCCATTTTTGACATAAAACCTTAGTTTACATTCTTTTACTCAAACTCATTCCAAAACCTTCCAAAACAATGCGAATATTTTTTTTTTTTTGCGAAGAGGGAAAACATACTAATTCAGGTGTTTAAGTAAAAGAATCAAATAATAAATGTATTATATTACGTATCAAACCTGTGCAGGCCCCGTTGTTACCATGCAGCCATAAGTAATTCTAGAGCCTTTGTCGGGCAGTAATCTCGTAAAATCAAGCTCATATACCCCTGTTTATAAAACCTACGAATTATGTCAATCAAGACATCACCTAGATGTTGAATTACCGCCATGATAATGTATATAAGTAAGCAACTATAGATACCTTACATATGGAATGTGTAATGTAATGTTTTTTTTTTCTGTTAGGGTAGTTGTGCCTATACATGGGTGCTCAAAATTTTCAGGATGTCACACCCTCACTTTTAGGAAGGATGGAGTGTCACTTGTTATGCATATGCCAATGTACTGGGAACCTTTGAAATAGTCACCGACTGTCAATTTCTAAATCGCTCGTGTCACTGCCATCACATTTTAAAACCCAGCGTCATTTTTTACCCATGTACATATATAGGCACTACGGGGCTGTCAAAACTGAGCTGCTTTCCAGAGATTGTACAATAGTTGAAAAAAAAGGGAAGGGGTGTAGTTTCGCAGTTGGTATAGTGGCCATCAACGAGCCCTCTCCCGTGGTCTAGACCTAGCCACCCTCCAAAATTAATGTGTATATTGTAGCCTATAGGGGGCAGCATTTATAGACAGGGTAAACCCAGACCTTTACACATGTAGTCGTAGAAGGATAGAGACTAAGAGAGTGAATTTGCCCCTATAGTTAGTGGGAACATGTCCCTATGTGGTGACACATTTACACATGCACCCATGGCAATCCCCCACTGTGTGCTTATGGATATACATGTCCAGGAGGAGGATGGAAGATTGTGAGGGGGGCCATGGGATGAAATGGGTTCTTAGACTAAAGCAGAACACACGCTACGCTATAAAGTAAAAGTAAAACCAATTCAAAAGATATTATAATAGGCACGAGGAAGTTCATAGAATAGGATAATTGCAAGCTCCTCGCTCAACTAGAGGGAGTTTATTTGTGCTGCTTCATTACAAAAAGGGACAAAAGTCAGACAATAATGTTCACCATTATAACAAAAATGATAATACAAGTAAAAAGAGGCACATCGAAATAAGCCATGTCGTGTAGTCAACATGATCGAGCCGCTATGATTAGCATGTCTTCTTTGACATACTCCGGGTCCACCTCTCCATTCACCCCCTCCCACCCTGACGTATCCAGGTCCGAGATAGTGCATAGTGCCTTTTGTCCTACTTCCCCCCTGGAGGAGCACACATTGGTCTTCACCTCCACGTGTGGTACACTAGGACACAAACCAATGTAAGTTTTTAATGTTTCTTATAACTTCCTTTTTTCCACCCTAAACACAAAATTGAAGAATATCTAAGATTCCCCCTTGGCCCAACTCTTTAGACGATATCACCAACAATCAGATAGGCAATTCAATAGCCAGATACTATCCCAACGGGTACATTTATATGAAAAGGAATCTGAAATACCCAAATCGGCAAGGATGCAATTTCTTGTCTCTTATGTCGAGTGTTATCAGTTATTATTACATGACTTCTGTGATTTTGTAAGGAGGCATGTTATCCATGTAAGGAGGCATGTTTTCCATGTAAGGAGGCATGTTATCCATGGATATAGACATCCATGGATAACATGCCTCCTTACATGTCCTTACATGTCATATGTTACATGTTAAAACCTACAAAATTTTTCATTGCCAGGGTAGGGGTCGAACCTGCAGTCTCAGACCCCAAATCCAACTCCCTATGCATTGCCCAACAGGGACTGACGAGAATAGCAGCAGTAGAATTAAGTTAGAATTACACCACAGTGGTCAGAGCTGCCTGTCCCATAGCTACATACCATATTTCCCCATTTATACACCCAGGCTTGTATTAGTACTGTCTACTACCTAAACCTCCTTAAGAAGTGGCAAATTGACCAGGCCTTAACACAAAGATATATGGTATGGCGGGACACATTCAAACCAAACCAAGCCAAGCCGGGGGCCAAGGTGTGAGACCTGGTAGTCTAGTGGGTAGCGCATTGCGCTCAGCTGCTAGAGGTAGGGATGAGTCCCGGTCCGGCGAATCTTTTTTTTTCGCGTCCAAACCAAACCAATGGCTGCCGAGCACTGAGGTGTGTGTCAGTCTATTGGTTAGAATGCCATCAGAAGCTGTCCGCGTTTTTTTCGCGACCAAACCAAACCAACGGCTGCGGGGCGCCGAGGTGTGTGTATGACAGGCTTTGAGTCCCGGAGAGGGGGAACAATTTTTGTTTTCAACTTGAATTTATTGATATTCTATTGATTATCTATTGATTTCGTGTAATAAAATAAGTAGTCAATGGACAATTCATGACTTGTGTGTGTTAGCAAAGGATAATTACACTCGGGCTGCACCCTCGTGTAATTATCCTTTGCTAACACACACGTGTCATGAATTATCCATTGATTACTTGTTCAATATCTTTAGACCTAAAAGGTAAACAAAACACTCATAAATGACGTTTCTGGGATGTACAATTGTAGCTAGTGTACACGTAGAGCTAGCAGCTAGGAAGGGTATGAAGTTTCCACAACATTTATTATTCTCTTTTACTATCCATAATTTTCAGAATCTATAGTTACCATATGTCTGGGCACATGAGATGACCACGTTACATGACTGTTGGAATGACTTTTGATAATAAAAGCTGCCTCATGACATGAAAGTCTCTGACTTGAGGGTTGCCGGTTTAATGGGCCGATATAAATGGCATAACATATAGTGTTAATTCACCTATTGTCCCCATTAACTTAGATAATAGCACATACGATAAAGAAATGTAAGTTCTACGTCTCTGTATCTGTTAGGGCAATAAACAACATGACATCAGCTAAGCTTTATCAGGTTAAGAAAACCACCAGATTATAGATTGTCAATGAAGCACACACAGGAATGACGCTTCTGTTTTAATATACATGCTAGCTATATTCGAACAGTGCTATTTAGATGGATATATAGACCTGTACTAAGTAAGCCCGTGGTCTGTAAATTGTCTGGGAAGTGTTAACTAAACACTGGAACCAAAAATTATATATCAAAGATGATATCCATGATATCGATACACATACTCTGTAGTACTGACTTTTTTTGCCACCATCGAGCAGCTGCAAGCCCTACAACGCTGAAATTATTTTCCTGGCAGACATATGAAGATTTCATTGTAGAATTCGGGAACGTTACTAGTATATATATATATATATATATATATATATATATATATATATATATATATATATATATATATATATATATATATATACTATAGACATAAGGAGACGGGCTATACATGTCACGACACAATTAATATTGATTTTTACATGTACTCTATATCCATGTCGCACACTTGACACAAGACCTTTACACAGGGAAGGGCTTGATCTCTATCATAATGCTGCTCTTATAGTCTAAAAGATGTGGATCATGGGTAAAGGAAACCATCTGGGTAGAGATACGTTTTTCAATGTTAAAACACCCTAATTTACTAAGGATTGAAAAAGCTCCTCCAGGAGCAATTTCACAAGGGCATGTCCCCTAACCACAAAGTGAGGAGTGTGGTTACATTGGGGTGACGGCCACTGGTCATAAAGCTGTCAAATATACTGGCAGAACATGACCAGCAGCTGTTGTATATCAGAATATTCTATGCCTGGAAAGCAAAAGTTTTTGAATCCTTCAATTAGTTGCTAATGGCAATGGATAAGTGTATAAAGCATGGGTTGTGCTCCATTTGGGTGTTTCAATTAAGTCTGTAACCCTGTTAGAAGTAGTATTATGAAAATGTCTTAATGTACAAAGATTGATAACAATATCCTGAACATATATCTGTATTATTAATTCTAGTAGGACTACAATTATGATCAAAATGTCTATATGGAGCTCTGTTCATGCTTAATTTACCTGCTTTGGTATAATAACTGCCTGATGAAGACTTTTGTCACATTTTGTCACAGGCAGATACTATGCAGTTTTGTGTTATCTATATACCCCGGATCAGGTTACACTATGCAGTATCTAGAGGAGAGACTGTCACCACAGTTTAACATTTATTGCTTTTTTATCTGCCTGTGCATTCAAGGACCATCCTGGCAGAATTTCGTGCTGGACTGAAACGCCATACCGATGTCGCCTACCTCATGGAAATGAGAATTTCTTCGACAGATTTCTTCGACAGATTTCTTACATTGATTATAGAATAATGAAATATGTATAGAGATATGACTAGACTTCATGTACTGATAATGGTCTATCCATGGACCCTCGATCTGTATGCCGTGCGTATAGATCTATTGGTATGTGCAGTCTGGGGTCAGGGTGACAGGGAAGGGTGGCTGTGAAAGTATGTCGTTTATGCATTTCCCTTTGTATACAAAACAAGTCTTTATTCAAACAATGCCGATGTATACGACTACATTTTTTCTCATGTTGTTTAAACACAACACTTGGAGACCATTGTGCCGACTATCCCATGTAGACATTAGATAAAACGTTGGCCCTATTCTCTCTGTTAGACTCTTCATAAAATAAGTCACATAGATGGCCCTTTTCGGTCTAAATGACATCTCCCCCTCTCTCTCTCTCTCTCTCTCTCTCTCTCTCTCTCTCTCTCTCTCTCTCTCTCTCTCTCTCTCCTGATATAATCAAAACTAAAGTTCAGAACCTTTACCAGATATAATGTATAAGTTACACAAAGCCACATATGTTTGTTGATACATCTTTTTTTTCAAACCTCTGTTGCAGTAGACCTATCAGCCACCACTGAAAGATTTTACGAAAGTGCCTGTAGTATATAGAAGTGCGAGTGACAGAGACCAAGTGAGGGTGGGCGTGCTGTAAAAGTAGACACCATTCATTATTACAGCCTACACTATTACACCAATAACTGCTCACTGATACCAGCACCACAGGAAATGAGCATCTACTCACAGTGAAGAACCTATAGGACGAGCAGCTCACTACATATACAGGACTATGATATAGTGGTGACCTCGGGCAATACCCTGGTCAATTCCAGGACCTCTGTGGGACCTATTGCCTTCGTTAAAGTACACTGTATATTGTGGAGTGTATAAAGAGCCCTCTATGCTCTCCCTCATGTGTCGATCCTACATAGAAGGTTTATTTTCGGACAGACTTCTTTTTAGGACAGCACGCTCTGATAAACACCAAAGGTCGGGGGAGATATTTATATATATGCTGGAGACTTAAGTGAATCAACTGTTTTACGCTGTTACACCATCATGGAGGATTAAGCTATTTAGGGGCCTATATATAGTATTTTCTGAGTTCAACAGAAAGGATATGCAAGGCACTATAGACAATTTAACCTAATTTCTTTCCTTTTTTTTGTCTTCCAAAGATAAGTTAACAAAATTTGATGATTTACCTCTGGCTTTTCTGGCAGCCACAAAACCCTGTTCAGCCAAAATCTTTCCTGTGTAGTGTAGTGTCCAACTTAAACAGTGGCCCTGTTCCCATGCTGACTGCACGTTATATAGTACAGTGAATGGGGTGAAGTTCAAAGGTTGTATATGGCAGCCTGTAGTGTTGGGGGGATTAGACGGGACACACAACTTTCTCACAAGCCAAAATGGATTACCTGAGCGTCAAAAGTGATGAGGCCGACACCGTGTCTATTATGTCCATGGTTGCTACCTCCCAGGTAAGTTATTTTGAGTTACCTAAGGTATATGGTCAATTCTCATGAAAATGGAGCACATGGCCGAGGAGAAGAAAAAATCTGAACTGCTCAGATGTTTTGTATTTCTTGTGGGCTGAAAGGCAGCATATAATGTTAATTACTCGCAAAATTGGGAACACTAACTATGAAAATTAAAGATTTTATGACAGTTTTAGGAAGAAAACTGGTGGACCTACATACGGTGATGAATCTTGTATATGAACAAATTACATGGGTTGCTATAAAACAGAATTATTTGCAAGAAAACTGATATATTTCATACAGTCATAACAACATGTTGGCTAGGGGTCTTTATCATTTATATCTATGATAAGAATAGATTATGCTGCAATTAATTATACCCACTTATGGAGCTGGACCTACGTATGGTGATGTACCTAAGTACGGTGATGTCTATGCATTGCAGTCATTATCTTCACAAATTTATTGATTTCTGGTATTGTAACTGGTCCATAGTATTCATCCTTAGTTAATTGAAGTATATCAACAGGTTTAAAGATAGCATTAGCTATTTCTATCATTCTATGGCATAGGTTTCAATCATGGACCTATATGCATGGTGATGTACCTACGTACGGTGATATTTCCATGATTTCTCCGAATAGGTAGTAATGAATTCATCCAGTTATGACAATATTTTGCATGGATATTCCCTGGACCACATATATCAACATGTTATGAAATAATTTATTAAATATTAATTGCTCTCCTTTAATCAATGATTCAATGTACCTACGTACGGTGATGCTAAGGGGTACACCACATGCTTGTCAGTCCTATAGGTCATTGACATATATGCATGTTAGAAATATTTTATATTAATATTATATTGCCCCCCATTGAGCCATAAAAACTGAGACATCTATATATCCCAAGAGGATTTTCTCCTTGACATTATACTCATTCTAGTGTACCTACGTACGGTGATGCAAATGTTACACAACTACATTTTTCCTTATAAATAACTAGAAAATAATTGAAAATGAGCTCTGATGGTGTCAAAATTTTCGTTTTTCAATTCTACAATAGTCCATATAAAAAGTGTTATTATGGACCTTATTGTACCTCAAATAAATCACCTAATGTGTTTTACTTATTTTTTTAGTTGAAAACCTTTGAAATATCCACATTTTACCCTGTTATTGACATAGATTAGATCACTACATGGGCAAAAGTGGGTACCCATAGTATGATAATGTTAGCAGCAATGTGAATGTATAAACAATGTAGCAGTTAGACCCCCTGTTAAGTGTACATGGATGGGGAAAGGTATAGTGAGCCTGTGCTCCATTTTTGTGAGAATTGACCATATACTGTATGTATAAAAATGCTGATGTTGTATTCTAACCAAAATCTCTGTCGGTCCTTCTGTGTGTCTCTGTGTGTCTGTCTCTTTATGGTGTCTCTGTGTGTCGGTCTGTCTCTGTCTGTCTCTCATTCTCTCTCATAATAAACAGTCTCAATAAGACTGGTATCTGCCAAACTACCCGCACCACACCCTCATTTAGGGAGCGTTCATTATTTATGGCAGGGGGGGATGACCAAATGAAGGGGGGGGGTCATTTTTTTTGGAGGTATTCAAAGGGGGGGTCATTTATTTTCAACCTATTCTTAGAGGGGGGTCGCTTTTTTTCAACCTATTCTTAGAGGGGGGGGTCATTTTTTTTTAACCCATTCCCGAGGGCCAGGTAGTTTCCTGTTGGGGAGTATTTGCCAATGTGATGCAAATTTTATGACAAAGGAACAAAAATTTTCGCGACGTGTCGCGAATTTTAACTATTTGGTTTTCAGTAATAATTCTAGATATAATTCTGCCCAACATTTTGTTACCAGCTACCTATAATTCATATACTTTTGATTATGTTATATGATCAGAGTCTTACTCCTTTGTGTGTCAAAGGGCGGTTAGCACGGATAAGATGTACTGGTACCTGTGTTACCAACTCACATGACCACTCCTTGACCAATCGGGGCATCGAAATTTTTCCGCTGGTTCCTACAGATTTGTAAAAGGTCTTTTGGCAGGTACCCATATTAAAATTTGACATGATAAGCCCCCTTTAAAACATGGATGAGGCCAGTCACTACCACTATGGTATATGTATGTATACAGTTTTCCCTGGGGTGTAATACTGTTCAGCTCTTGAGATTGAAGTATTTGGCCCAATTTGTGACACAATGTTCCTTGTTCTTTTGCTCGCCCTGCTGATTGTTTCAAAAGATGTCATCATGAAAATAAAGGGGTACTGGGAAGGGTATGGTACACCACAAACAACACTTTGTGGTGCTACACCATACACCTCACGAGAGTGAACAGGGCACCAACAAAGTTGTCAGTAGTAAAAAATGTTACATGCTAAAATCACCGCAACTCGCAATCAGATCTTTCCAGATTTAACTCTTGTTTTCACCCATTGATGAAATCAACCCTGACAAGAATTATGTCTATAACACCCTTCAAATTGATATAAAAACTAAGATTACAATGAAATCTAAAGAGAAAGACAAGCTGCAAAAGTTTATTTCTGTACCGTATATAAAGTTTTTGAAAAAGAAACCAGAACCAAGTCCCTCAATCAGAACAATTATCCATTCGTCAGGAGTAGGTCACATGGAATATTT